>CM076684.1:92545821-93745821 GCA_038501925.1 Xenopus petersii
TTTGCATGTGTTCCTTAACCAGGGGCATCACTCCTGCAATTCTTTCCCTCATTTGAGAGACATATTCCAAAACACTTTTGTGGGGAGTAGCTTCACTCTCCCAAGCCTCCTTTACAATATCAAGCAGTCCCCGGGGCCTGCGCCCGTACACCAACTCAAAGGGGGAGAAACCTGTAGACGCCTGAGGCACCTCTCGAATTGCGAATAAAAGAGCAGGTAATAAACAATCCCAATCCTTACCATCTTTTTGCACCACCCGCTTAAGCATTGTTTTTAAGGTCTTATTAAAACGTTCAACCAAGCCATCTGTCTGAGGATGGTAGACAGATGTATGTAACTGCTTTATCTGGAACAAGTTACACACACTGGCCATAACCTTTGACATGAATGGGGTACCCTGGTCAGTGAGTATCTCCTTTGGGAAACCTGTCCTTGAAAACATTAGGAACAGCTCACGGGCAATGGCTTTAGATGTGACATTCCTTAAGGGAATAGCTTCCGGGTATCGGGTGGCATAATCAAGGATTACTAAGATATACTGATGCCCTCGGGCAGATTTTACCAGGGGACCTACCAAGTCCATGGCTATACGTTCAAATGGTACTTCGATAATGGGTAAGGGCACCAAGGGGCTACGAAAATGAGAAGCCGGGGCTGTTAACTGGCAGGTGGGACAGGACGCACAGTAGGTTTTTACTTCGGACTTTAAACCTGGCCAGTAAAACCGGTCTGTGATTCTTGCTTCGGTCTTCTCTGCCCCCAAGTGTCCACCCAGGGCATCATTATGCGCCAGGTCAAGTACCATTCGTCTGTATGGCCGGGGAACTAACAGTTGTTCAACAACCTCCTCACGGACCTTGGTGATCTATAAAGCAGATCACTATTTACAGCAAAGTGTGGCCATCGATTATCTGCACCTGGTTCTTGGGGAACATCATTTATCACCACCACCTGTTCTCTAGCAT
The DNA here is from genome assembly GCA_038501925.1 of Xenopus petersii. Classification (NCBI taxonomy): domain Eukaryota; kingdom Metazoa; phylum Chordata; class Amphibia; order Anura; family Pipidae; genus Xenopus; species Xenopus petersii. The sequence continues at coordinate 92,546,787 of CM076684.1, forward strand.
TAACTAAGGTGGGATCCTGCATCTGGGCCGTGCTAAAGGCTCCCCTTGACACATCAAGATCAGGAGATACGGGATTTGATGAATCATTCTCATCATCCTCCCCCATTACCTGTAATGGAGAGAAATCCCCCCCCCTCAGAGGACAGCTCGGTCTTCTGACTGGGATCCTCCATTGCCTTATTACTTTTCTCCTGAGTTTGGGGCAGTGACACATCATAATTTTGAAAATCATACATCACATCATTTTCAATATCACTGGGTATATCAATTATCACATCCCTTGGGTTTTGGGGACCCAATCCCACCCTCAATCAGTGGTTTCCTTCCCCACAAGTCCCAGAACTTTGGAAAGTCATGTCCCAAAATAGCAGGGTGCAACAGTTTACTCACCACCCCAACTTCATGCACAATGGATTCACCGGCAATAGTGATGGTCACTGGGACTAGCGGGTAGGACCGGATATCCCCATGGATACAAATTACCCGGAGTGATTTGGCTGCTGGTTCGAATTCTCGAATAACACTGTCTAGTACCAGGGTTACCATACTCCCCGAATCTAGGAGAGCCTTGACAGGAACCTGATTGATGTAAATATCACACTCAAATTGTCCCTCAAACAAGTCAGGGCATGCAGTGTAAACTTTCTGTGCATAACAAGAAAGCTGGGTGAGAGCCCCACACTCCATGGTCTCGTCTTTCCACTGGCACTGTGCTCTAGTGTGCCCCCAGGCTTGGCACTTCCAACACTGCACGTTCCCCCCTTTCCAGGGTGAAGAGGTATCTGTGGGTGCCCCTTGTTGGGCTTGTGATGGCACTTCTCCACTTTCTTTCGCACTAAGCCTAGGACTCTGCAGGGAACTTTTCCTAGCCGGTGTAAATTTCTCTGGACGTGAAGCGGCGAACGGTCGCGGACAGGTGGGAGCAAGTAGTTCTTCGGTAGCCGTGTACCTCTCAACCATCTCGATTCGCTGATCCGCTGTTTTGGGGTCCCCATGACTCACCCAACGCTGTAGGTCAACAGGGAGGGACCGGAGGTACCGATCTGTCACAACTCGCTCCACAATCTGGGGTCCATTCAGATCCTCGGGTTGCAGCCACTTGGTGGCCAAATGGATAAGGTCGTGCATCTGTGACCAAGGTGGTAGGTTGGTTTGATATTTCCACCTGTGTACCCTTTGGGCTCTGACTGCAGTGGTTACCCCTAGGCGGGCCAGGATCTCTGCCTTTAGTCGATCATAATTCATGGTGTCATCTGGGTTAAGATCATAATACGCCTTTTGTGGATCGCCAGACAGAAATGGAGCTATTAGGCCAGCCCATTTATCTCGGGGCCACCCTTCTCGCTCTGCTGTCCTCTCAAACGTGGTAAGAAAGGCCTCCACATCATCCGTGGGACTCAACTTTTGGAGAAAATGAGTTGCCCAGGTGGTTACCTGGTTCCCCTGAGCCACTGCAACGGTCTCCCGTCCTGGAGCACACTGCTGTACAGCCTCAGCCAATGCCCTGGCTTGGGCAATTGTAGCATCGTGTAAGGCGGTGGCTTGTAAAGTTACAGACTCTCGCAAAGCAAGCAACTGAGCATCTGTGGAGTGCTGTTGAGACACCATGGCCGATAGCTGGGCCTCCAGACTCTTTTGCTGAGCATCTGCAGCCTGCTGCTGCATGACCATGCTCTGCTGTAGCTGAACTGTAGCTCGAGTCAGTTGCTGCAACAGTTCCTCCATCTTAGCAAAATGGGTTACTGGCTCTTTAGATGTCAGTCAGCGAGAAGAAAAAAAAAAAAAAAAAAAAATGTCTTTACCCTTCGGTAGTGCCTGCCCGCATCCGAGCACCAGTTGTGATGTTTGGGGGATCACAGCGGGGTTTTTTCACCAAACATGCAGGCCACTCCACGTTAAGGGAAACATTTACTTTATTTTCTTCAGTTCAAATAAATCTCTCACAGACAAGCCGTGGCATAAAAATCAAAAACAACTTCAGTTCAGCAACAAAATAAGTCCCAACAAAAGAGCCGTGTACTTGCCATGAAAACTTGCAGTGTCCAGTCTGCCGGGAATGAACGCCCTAGTCTTTTAGAAAGGAACTTTCTCCAACTCCACAGTGAGTAGCCACACATGAAAACCAAACTTTTCAGTTTAACACAGCAGTGAGTTTCCACACCTGAGAAAAAACTCCCACACCTTTCACCTGCTGCTCACCTCCATTAAACACCCCTTGGATGTCCAGCCCACCTCTGGCTGGTTAACCCCATGGTGTCTTTTAAAGAGGTAATTTTAAAACCTAAAGAATGGGGATATATATTGGTCATCTACAATATATCCCCCCAGCTTCTACTATATATATATATATATATATATATATAACTCCCAAACTGAAAAACATTACATAAACATTAAATAAACCCAATAGGCTGATTTTGCTTCCAATTAGGATTAATTATATCTTAGTTTGGATCAAGTACAAGGTTGAGAGAAAAAGGAAATAATTTTTAAAAATTGGCAATAAAATTGAGTCTTTGGGAGAGATGGCCTTTCTGTAATTTAGAGCTTTCTGGATAATGGGTTTCCGGATAACTGATCCCATATATATATATATATATATATATATATATATATATATATATATATATATATATATATGTAAATATATGTATATACAGAGTATATTTATTTATTCCAGTCAAAGAAAGTACTCACAGCAGCCAGCTACAAATGTCCTATTAGCAAATCTTTATTAGGGTCAGCTGGGAAACTGACAATATGTCTAGCCCCATGTCAGATTTCATAATTGAATATAAAAAATAATTGAATTTTGAAAAATTAATTTCAGTGCAGAATTCTGCTGGAGCAGAGCTATTAACTGATGTGTTTTGAAAAAAAAACATGTTTTCCCATGACAGTATCCCTTTAAATTACTTAATCTAAAACATTTCAAAACAATATATACACCGTAATTTATCAGGGATACCAGATTATAAAAAACATAGTAGAGAATACACAGTAAATATTATAATGTATCAAGAATGGCAGTTCATAGGAAGCATGATAGAGAGTATATTTCATTGAGCCCTCTCCATTTAGACTTCAGATATGGAATATGGTCAGACAGGACTGCACGTAAAGTTGGCAAAGGATGCCTACAAGCCAAAACATGTCTAGCCAAAGGAATATCAGATTTTCCTGAGGACAATGCCAGATGAATTGCAGATCTATGATTATTCATACAAAAAGAAGTCACACACTTGCCCACATAATAGAGGCCACAAGGGTACATAATGCAATAAACGACATAGTCTGAACTACATGTTTTTTGAAACCTTACCATTATGAGGATGAGAAGATGTATCTCCAATAAACATCCACAAGTCTTATATCCTCCACATCGGTAACAACCCAATTTATTCACTTTCAACCAAGTGCAAGCAGTTTCAGCTCACAAATCTGTCACCATCAACAGATCTTTAAGTGATCCGCCCCGACGATATATAGGTAGAGATATATTAGTGAATGGTAGGCCAGAGTCCAAATTCTCAGAAATTGTGTATATGGTATAGATCTCAAAATAGAGAGAGAGTGGAAACTATGAGTTTCAGATTCACTAAAGGGTGAATTGTTACCAGCGAACGCTTCACCACACTTCACACCACTTCATCTGGCAAAAATTCAGGACCACTGCTCTAATTCACTAAAATTCAAACCTTTGTCCTGGATGCCGAACACTGGCGATTTTTCACTAGTGTTTCTTTGGCAGTGCGAGCATTTCAAAGTGAAATTATGCTTCTACCTAGCTAAACTTCTTTAGTCCTCTTATGCTTAGCTCAATTTGAATAGGGTGGGTATGGACGTCGTTTATTAGAGATGTTCGTGCAAATGCTTGAAGTGGCCATTTTTTATTACAAATATCCAAGGAACCTGAATAAAGACAGAAGAGATCCTATAATGCCCTACACATGAGCCCACCCTAAAATGTTCCATGCCCCTCAAATGTCTGGAGAGAAAAATGTTAACCCAAAAAAGTTTAATATTTTTGCAGGAAATCCCGCTTATAAAAAGGACAAGTTGACAGCATTTTTACAACTTTAATGCATTTCCGGAAGACAGAATATGATGTAATTGACATAAGATTTAGGAAGATCTAGCTTAATTTTAGCAGTTTGCCTGGTGAAGTCAACTCTGGGGAAAGAGGTAACGTTCAGTAAAATTCACACTTTACAGAATTTGCGGAGCAACGACCATTCACCAGGTCGAAAAGACGCCTGGCGATAGAGTGTGAACGAATGTTAGCGATGGTCCCATTCACTGGCGAATTGTCACCTACACCTGATTTCTTGCGACCTTACGCTAGCGTTGGCCACATCGCCCTTTAGTGAATATGCCCCTATGAGCGTGTAATACAGTGTCCACCATATATTTATGATAGGTCAAAGTGAATTTAACTGGGGTGGACAAAGCATTAAGACTGGCTATGAACGACTGTATTCCAACAAGGTCCCCATGCCAAATAATGGAAATATCGTCGATATACCTATGGTACAATAACAAATGCTCCTTGTACCCAGGATAAATATAACAACATTCAAAAAGATCCATAAATAGATTAGCGTAAGGGGGACCACTTTGGAGCCCATTGTTGTGCCAGTCTTTTGCAAATAAAAAACTTGTTCAAATAATTCACTCTACAATATAAAATTTAATTCCTGAACCTGAGCAAGTGTATTTTATTTAAATTTATAATATTGGTGGGTATGCAGCCATCTCAGGTCATTTTGCCTGGCCATGTGCTTTCAGAAAGAGCCAGCCCTTTGGGATGGAACTGCTTTCTGGCAGGCTGTTGTTTCTCCTACTAAATGTAACTGAATGTGTCACAGTGGGACCTGGGTTTTACTATTGAGTGCTGTTCTTACGGTATATCTCCCAGGCAGCTGTTAGGGAGCTGCTATTTGATTACATCCCCTTTGTTCTGTTGTTAGGTTGCTGGGGGGGAGGGAGGGGTTGACATCACATGATTGGGGACAGCTGGGAAATTGACAATATGTGTAGCCCATGTCAGATTTCAAAATTAAATGTAAAAAAATCTGTTTGCTCTTTTGAGATTTTTTTCTCCCCTTTAAATATGGCAGTGGTAGCAAGTTGTATATATGATGGAATGCCAGTATAAATTGAGATATATTGAAATGACAACACTCACTGTGAGAATAGGTGAGCACAGAGCAGCTAATAATAATTTGAAAGTGGGTATCAAAGTACCTTATATTTTTAAACAGTATGTACAGGTACATCAAAGTAAATTTGAGGAGAGCATTTTAGATGGTATAACCCATGTTCTGAGGGAAATACAAGGTGACATGACCAATATGCTAATACATAAGGAATAAATATATATATATTTGGATTTCACACAGTGAAGCCTTATGGTTTGAATGAGACTATTGAATCAGAACCTTTTTTAAAGTGATTTTTGTTCTAAAATTAAGTGAAATATTGTCTCTTTGGTTTTTAGTGACTGTCTTTTCAAGAAATATTTTTTCTAACAAGTTTTAAGCAGCTTATATATAAGGACAAGAGCTGAGGCTAATATAAAAATGCCTGCTTAAGCTATAAAAGTTTAACAGGTAGCAATAAGTGAGTTTGACCCCTAAGAAATGCATTTTTAAGCCTGGAGAAATAAGGAGTAGCAGTGGAATGCATGCGCGAGTGTGAAGAATGCAGCACAATTTTGAAAGTGCCACAGTTACAAAGTTGGCAAGAGGGAGTGAAGCAGAGCAGGAGGGAGTGAAGCGGAGCAGCAATAACAAATTGGGTGAGACCATTCTAAAGAATTTCTAGCTGTGATTTTCTTTTGTGGCTGGGGGGATGCCCTGACAGTCATTTCTGAAGGAGACTGCACTTTATAATGTACCGCTTATCTGAACTGTTTTTACAACTTGCTGATTTGTGAATTGGTCTCTTATGCCCCAGCTGCATTCTTCTGTAAAAATCTACCATACTATTAGTCTGCTTCTTCTTTACCTGCATTATTGCATAGGAGTCAATTTTTATTGAACCTTATTGATGATTATATATTTAGTAATTATTGGATAAATAAATGGGTCAAAATATGATTGCTTTTATGTATTTTTAAGATATTACTGTAATGCATCGAATTGTGAGTCGACTGGCCCGTCACTTATGAAACGTATTTTAACTTTCTGACATAAAAAGTGTTCTAAATTTCACAATTGAACTTTTGTTGTACTATTGTCCTTTTTGGAAATGCTTAGGTTGGTTTGAGCCACCAACCAGTGAAATAAAGTTGAAAAAGTGAATTTTTTTTAATAATATACTAGTGCTTATATTTTATTTAGTCCTCTGCATATTAAAGCATTAATAATATTTAGTATTTGTTTTCTCAAAAGAGAATTCATGATATATCTCCTATGTGAAAAAATAGCTTTTAACAAAATACGTGAGGGAATGGTTATTAGTTAATTCCATAACTGTGGGTTTTCAGTAGTTTAACATCTGCAGCCTTTAAATTAATCTTGTTAGACTCACTCCAGGAAGAGAAGAAAACAGACAACAAGCATTTGCTGTGATGATTGCCTTCATCTGCAGAAAGAAGCTGGGTAGGGCTCTGAAGTGGAAAATAGCTGTAGAGGGGGTGGTAGATGATTTTGATGGTGGTCTTGACAGGTTGGCATGCTTTCGTTCCCAGTCAGCCAAAGATGGAGAACTCTGTAGATCAAACAGAGACAATCAATAAGCACATAGAGATCCCTGTTGAGATCAGGGAATGAAGTGGAACAAAGTGAATCCATGCAGTTTCAAAATTATTTCACGTGTGCCTAGACTTGTTCTTATATTATTGACCAGAAACATGCAATGTATATGAATTATGTTGCATGAGGTTTGGCCTTTCTTATTTTGTTCACATGTTTCCCTTAAAGTGTAACTGTTTATATATATGACACTTGTTTCAAAGATAGGATAATGTAAAGGAACAGGCCTTATGAAGGTTCTTAAGCCTGCCTACTGTTTGATGTTTGTAGTAGGTTACATGCTGTCCTATTTATATTTCAGTCTTCCATCTAAACCACTGCCTGGTAGCTAAGGTAATGTGGACCCTAGCAACCAAATAGCTGCTTACATTCCAAAATGGATAGCTGCCAATGAACAAAAAAAATAATAATGAAAAAAATGCAGATCAACTGCTAATTTCCTCAGAATATCACTCTTTACGTCATACTAAAAGTTAACTTAATGGTGAACAAGGCCTTTAAAAGACAAGGAAAGTTAAACTAATGAAGTAGGCTAGTAATGTTGTACATTATGTTTTGGGCTTGTGTACCAGCCCCAGGCAACCACAGCCCTTTAGCAGGGAAGATCTGTGTCTCCAAAGATGCCCCAGTAGCTCCCCATCTTCTTTTCTGCTGATTCACTGCCTTTTGTTCCCACTACAGTTTTGCCTTTGTGGGAACAATTAATTTGCACGAATTTAATATAGCTTTTATGAACAGCGACCATTCCTACAGTGGAAGACCGTTTGCGAATTTTATAGTTTGTGCCAATGCGCATTCAATGTAATAAAAACTTCTTACTGAAAAAGTTATGTTTGCTCCAAAATATTACGACATCTTCAAGCACCTCTTAAGAGTGCGCAATTAAAATTCGCAATGTGCAATTACAATTCACAATGCAATAGCAGTTAATGGGAAAACATTACATTGCTAGATGTGGATTTTTATTCTTATTGGTGCAAATTGTTTTGCTCTGTGCGACTTTAATTACATTCCCCAGATTATCTGCAATTTGTGTATTACCAGGGCAAAACTATTCAGAGAACACACCTCCATGGGAATACAGTCTCCTATACTGTTCCTGTAAATGAAGCCATATTTCCTAGGGCAGTCTTCTTGCTGAACACTCTCTCTGATGAGCAAGCTCTCTATACTAGATATGCTCTCTCTACCCTAGACAAATTCTGGTTAGAAAACAAAAAACGTGACTTATTATCAAAGGTTTTGAAAGGCATATTTATCACCTTTCACCCATTGATAAATACTCTTTTAAAAATCTCATAGAAATGAATTGAGAGTGGCTGAATTTTACTCTAGCAGACTGTGGCGATCTCTAACTTCACTTTTTGATAAATATACCCCGAGGAAGAAGTGATTTGTCCCTGGGCGACTAATCTCACAAAATAGCAGCTTGTGTCCTGGCCCTATGGCAAGGTTTTACCGTCCCTCAAGGCAAACATGAAATTGGTTGCAAAGGGTGAGTGCATTAAATTGTCTTTTTCCTTCTTTAGTAAGGCATGCATCACATTTGAGGCTTATGATTCACTGGGAAATGATTAATTTATCACATCTAGTATAAGTAAATCTAGAGCAACTTGACTTGCTGAGTAATTACTGAAGTCATTTCACAGCTCATCCAAGCAGCTTCTTCAGTTCCACTGAATGGTGCAATGTAACTATTCAAAGAGGTGACAGCTGACAATTCACAGATGTTGTAAATGCTGTGAGGTTATTGTGAATTACCAAGATGTCATGCAACTCAAGGTACAAGTGTTGCTTGTGAGAGTTACATGAATGGAGGTGTGAAGTTTTTTGAGGCCACCAAGGTAAAGATATTAGAACAGCATTGTATGTTGCAGACAGATGGTGTCGAAGGCCCCAGCTTCTGTTTAGGTTTGGTCTTCTCTGTCCAAAATGTGAACATTGCTATCTTCAAAGGGGTGTCCCTTGTCTTTTAGGTGTAGAAAGACAGTTGAGTCTTGTCCTATAGAGTTCATCTTCCTATGCTGAGCCATTTGCATGGTGAGCAGTTGTTTAATCTCCCCAACATATATATCTATGCATTCTTTGCTACACTGGCATGCATATTCCACATTGCTTTGTTTTCCTTTCGGTGTTGGATTTCTCGGGACTACCAGGTTTTGTCTCAGTGTGTGGCTAGGTTTGAAAAACACAGGGATGTGATGTTTGTTGAAAATCCTGAGTTTCTCTGACACTCCAGCTACAAAATGAATGACTATATTGTGCCTACTCTATGTCTTGAGATGGTTCTTTCTTTTTGTGTTCTTGTCGGGCTTAGATGCTGTTTTGACAAAGGCCCAATCTGAGTAGCCACAAGCTTTCAGTGCCCCTCTTAGATGTCTGTGCTCCTTGTCTTTGGGCTCTGTATTAGTCATGACACCTAGTTTGTTTTCCTGCGGATGGTGGGAACCTAACAACAAACTGTATGAGTGGGCTTCCAACCAACACTGCAACCATCATTACATAAATTAACATGGTACTTAGAAGAAGCCTTAGGTCTGGAAGTGTGAGATTCTTGTCTATGCTTAGGAAAAGAGAGCTACAGAATCATCAAGCTTGGGGATTGCAGAATCAGGTGTGCTTTACTGTTGACTACTTCCATCTGAGGCAGCAGACAGGCCCGTATCTTTAGCGAGGCCACAAAGGCCCGGGCCAGTGCTCCTGTGCTTGGAGCTGAATTGTTACTACAGTGAGTTCGATTTTGCTTGATGCACTATGAATGAACATGAATTTACTTTAAAAAAAAAAAAAAAAAAAAAAAGAAATTAGACTCTAAAAAGATAACTTGAAGCATATTGCTCCATGAGGCAACATTCTCACCTTGCCTCTTGCCCGACGCAATCCCATCCTGAATATAGGAAAATAGGTGGAAGTTGGATAAATTTCACCTTTATATTCATCCTCTAACAGGATATAAGGGAACCAATAGAAAAACAATGGGTCCTTATTATGGAGAGGAATAGTTTTTCAAGTTATGATATTTTAAATGTCAAGTTAATCCAGAAATATTAAATGGGTAGTATGAGAGATTTTGCTTTTGTGGAAGAAATATTGGATATTCTTGGGAAGAAATAGAGGTACATGGGAAAGGGATTAGAAGCACATACAGGTTGCAAATTAGTACCAGAATAAAGACAATTTTTGAATTGTGGGCATGCCATCATATTTTAGTTTTGCTTATCAATGAAAGAAAAAAGGCAAAATTCCCATGCAAAATTCAACAATTATCATAAAAGAAAATTGATAGAATTATGGTAATTAGCATTCAAAATTTCAATAATCTACACAGGCATTGTACAAAAAAACTAATTTGGATAAATGCTAGGATCCCAGCTGTAATTAACAGAACAATAATAACAATCAACAAGGCAATTTCAAAAATTCATGCAGTTAAAGGGAGGTTTTGTCGTTTGGCACAGACTCTTGGAAGGAGAAAATAATTGCGTTAGACATAATGGAATTCACCTAACAGATGGGAAATAATGTTTTTAATTCTGAAATTAAAGAAGGCATGGAAATTGCCTTATCAATTTGGTGGATTTTTAGCATTTTAAATGTTCATGCAAATGGTGGGCCCCTGGCAATGATGACTGGTTTTGAGTTGGAAAATTCATTGATCCTCAAAATGATACGTTACATGCTTAAACTGTAAATGTTATGATTTGTGTATTACAAGCTTTACCTGCCACAATTTATAGCAGCTGTGGCTGTTGGAGTAGAATAGTGTTTATTAAAATGCCACTTCTACATCACACTCCCTCTGCCCAAACAAACAGGTAAAGTGGGGGGACAAACAGGCCCTGGGGTTCATGGGGTCCCAGGCAACAGCAAACAACAGCAAACAAGTGCTGTTGTCTGTATGACCTGATTCCTTTAGCACAACTCCCTTAACAACCTGGCCTTAAAGGGGCTGTTCACCTTAAAATTAACTAAATTAGTATGGTGCAGAGAGTGATATCCTGAGACAATTTATAATTGGTTTTCATTTTTTTATTATTTGTGGGCTTTGAGTTATTTAGCTTTTTATTCAGAAGCTCTAAAGTTTACAATTTTAGCAATCTGCCTTCTATGGTCCAAATGATGCTAACAGCCATGCACTAATTTGAATAAGAGACTGGAATATGAAGGGGAGATGGCCTAAACAGAAAGATGAGTGATTTACAGTGACAATAACAATAATTTGTAGGCTTACAGAGCATTTGTTTTTTAGATGGGGCCAGGAGTCAGAAAAAGATGGCAAATATTTCAACAACTATAAAAAATAAATAATGAAAACTGATTGCAAAGTTGCTATGAACAGTGCATTCTGTAACATATGAAAAGATCACTTAAAGGTGAACCACCCCATTAAAATGTCCCTCTTTCTCATGCCTCCTGCAGCTGTCCAGCACCACTGCCTGCCTTCCCACACACACACTTTTTACACTTTGCATGGGATTTTTTTGCGTTCATAGTTATTGTGTTTTCTACTCTGCATTGCTGTTGATTGTGTCTTTGTGCCCATGAAATGTTAATTTTGCTACAAAAACATTAGAATTGGGATTTTTATTACTTATCTCAATAATAATCACTAATAATGGATTTTAGTGATTTTATTGCATCCTCTCTCTACCACTTTTGTTTGTCCATGAAAAAGGGGTAATTAACCAGATTCACCAGTATGTATATATGTACTTTCCAACAATTGACAGTTTTCTGGGGTGAACTTCCTTTTATGACTTTTACCATTGGAAACAGGGAGTCTTTTTTCAGTAGCTGAATTATATAACATGACATATAAATGTGCAAAATGTATATTTTGTCTTCATATGCTACATTGTTGTGTTATATATTTCAGCTACTGAAAAAACAGACTGCCTGTTTCCTGTATGATAAAAATCGTAAGGTTAAGTAAGGTGAGCAATAGTGCCTTATACAAGCTAGAGAGTGGAGTTTTGTGCTTACAATGGCAGTATTGCAGCTTCAGATATTCTGAGACAATTTGCAACTGGTTTTCATTTTTGATTATTTGTAGTATTTGTTTTATTTAGCTATTTATTCAGCAGCTCTACAGTTTGCAGTTTCAGTAATGTGGTTGCTAAGGTACTCAAAGATGAGTAATAAAAAGTGGCAATAAAAATAAAGGTGTAGCCTTACAGAGCATTTGTTTTTATATGGGGTCAGAGCCCCCCACTTGAAAGCTTGAAGTCAGAATAATGAAAATAATTTGAAAACTATAAAAGGAAATAAATAAAAAAAAAGTTGCTTAGAATTATCCATTCTATAACATACTAAAATTTAAATTAAAGGTAAACTACTCCTTTAAGAAATATAGAAAAAAATATATATTTCATGAAAAAGCTATGCAAAACACTGTTTTACATATGGCCAGTTTTGTGTGATTTATTTTTATAGAGACATTGTTTATGTTTAGGGGTATAGATTCCCTTTTAAATCTCTTTTGATGGACATCATTTTATTGCATATTTCCAATGTGGTGGCATGGCACAATTGAATGTGGCACAAAAATATAGCTTTAAAGTGTTAACAAGAAACATTTTTTGCATCTTTCTCTTTACTATACATCTCCTACACAGAGCTCACTGTTCATTTACTTGCCTGGCATATGTCCTGCTGTGATAGATTTATCTTGCAAAGCGCTTGTGTGTTTGCTTCTCGTAGCCATAGAAACATAGTTCAGACGTGGCCATGTCGTCCAATACTTCCCAAGACACTTATAAAACTGCAGTCTGCAGTGTTGTAATAAAAAAAACTGCCATTCTGTAGTCTGACTTTGTGATAAGTATTCATAGGCTCATTTATGAAACAGCAGCTCAGACTCTGAACAAAGCAAGGTGCAAGTCAAAATGAGTGCCAGGAGACTGTGCCTCAAAGTGGATTTCCAAATCACATCTAGCCCAGAATAATAAATAAGGTCCCTGGGTATACCTTGATTAAACATGTATATCGCACCATGATTCAGTGTTAGTTTATATCTTTAACCCTTTTTTGGCCCAAAACAGTGTTTAAAGGAACAGTATAGTGTAAAAGTAAAAACTGGGTAAATAAAATAAAAAAGTTTGTTATATAGTTAGCCAAAAATATAATGTATAAAGGCTGCATGGATGTCTAACATAATAGCCAGAACTTTACGTCCTGCTTTACAGCTCTCTAACTCTTAGTCAATGACTTGATGGGGGGGCCACATGGGACATAATGGTTCAGTGAGTTTGCTTTGGATGCTTGGCATACAGGTCAGATTCAAAAACAAATGGTTATGAACCATGTGCCCCTCCCCTCAAGTTACTAACCGATGAGAGAGCTGCAAACACTAAACAATTCCTTTAAGCTGCTCAGGAAGAAGAGAATGACTTTGTTTGGCCTATATACCTTTAAAATCTGGTGAGTAGGTATTATCTCCAGAGAAGTTTCTTATTACCTTCATTTGTGGGTTGACCATACTGACATGGTGGATGTGTTTCTGCACTTTTTATTGAGCACTTGCATATCTGGATAGTCTGTCCCAGGCGTTTTCTTGTTTGCCCTTCCCCACAGAATATATATTAAAGCAACATAGTGTAGTAGTAGATACCATTACCAGTAGACCAAAGGTAATGTCAAAAATCACAGACACGTTCTTAAGAAAATGGCAACATGGGAGCCTTTTTTCTATAACAGTAGTTGTAGCGATCTGAAGGAGCTCTCAATCTAAAGCCGTGATTTGGCACCTATTCAGAACTGGAGGAGAAGGGATTGGCGTTACAGCACCCCGAATCTGTGAGGCATTTTCACAGCCGGGTTGAGTGCAGCTGGATGTGTCGCCATTAAGGTCTACACTACGCCATGATATCTGCGATTTGAAACACTGGATGCAGGGCGACATCTGATTTGTAACCACCTGCAGGAAATATTGTTTGGCTTTCTGATCTGCTATTATCAATCCAGTACTGTGATTTTAACTCTAAATCTACCAGCAATACAAAAGACTATAAGGCACCTGGGTCACACAGCTCCGTAGCAAGCTTGTAAACACTTCCCACACACAAATGCTATCTATATATATATATATATATATATGATTTGCACCCACCTGAATAGGAAAACCCAGTTGGTTGGAAAACATATCTATGGCCTATGAAACGCTGTTCTAAGTTGGGCACAAGTGCACGTTAACAATAACGGTCTTTCGATAATAAGATTGGTGCAATCCCTAGAGTCAATTTCGCCAATATTCATTGTGGCTGCCTTTCATCTACAACTCTACTTCAGTGTGTTATACTAATATTCCTATAAGGAAACTCCTTTTCTTAAACCATGGGAAAAATCAGGAAAGCTTCATTACCACAACGTGACAAACAATATATGCTTATTTGGCCAAAGAGACTGGGTGCAACATGTAATGGGCAGGAGATGGAGAGGTTTCCATAGATCAAGTACCCTCTCAGGAGCATTCCCCTATGCCACAAACAGGAGCTGCATCTCTGATAGATAAGTTAAAACAATGCTTCGTACAGAATTGGATGCAGCCACAAAGAAAATCACAAAGAAAATCACCTCCTCATTGTCAAAGGAAATAAGAGATTGGTAAAAGAACGGAAGTTCTTGAATGTAGAATGGATGATACAACTATGGTCCTTGACGCCCATGAGACAGATATTGACTTGATACGCTACCAATCGCTGGAACTAAAAGATAAAGTAGAGGATATGGAGAATCATCATGTCAGGGAAATTTTAGAGTCCATGGTTTGTCTGAAACTTATAAACATTTGGTAGGTGAGATGCAAGCAAGCTAGTGTCGCATCTTTCTCCATCTGAACTGGAATTTGATAGAATTCACTGAGCATCGGGAGGTCTCCACAAGAAGGCAACCCTAGAGATATTATCATTAAACTAATTTATTAAGCCATCAAAGATGCAATCATGCAAGCAGCGAGACAGTCTCCCCAAGTGGACATGATGGATATCCATTTAACTTATTTGCAGTTATTGCTCCAGCTACAATTGCCAGATGACACAATCATTCAAACACATCACCACTAATTTACAACAACGTAACATAAAATACAGATTAGCTTTTCCTTATTTTACACATCGTGGGAAGCAGTATTTAGTAGCCACACTGGAAGAAGCAACTTCTCTTGTTCAGATAGACACATCTGACCAATCTGCATAGTTTTCTCAGAGGGAGTTGCAGGAGGTGGATTGACAGGATTGGATAGGAGGGGTCTCTGAAAGCTTGGTGCCAGGCCAGGCAGGAATCTTTTGCTTTGCTCCTGAGATGGGTGTCTACTTTGATAGCAATCAGGTCTTCCAAAAACTAAGTTGTCTTTGATTCTGGTAGACAAGCCTTTATAGAACAATGCTGTATAAGCCTCATTGTTCCAACTAGTTTCCGCCATCAAAGTTCTGAAATAAATTGCGTACTCATTGACGCTGCGGTTCCCTTGTTGGATCTGAAGCAGTCGGGAAGAGGCATTGGCAACACGACCAGGGGCGTCAAACACAGTATGGAAGGCTTGGAGGAAGGCCTTGGTATCAAAGGTCAGAGGACAATTGTTCTCCCAAAGGGATGTTGTCCCCTCCAACCAGGACATCACATACCCCACCGTGGCTTGTTCACTGAAGTACTGCGAGGGTTGAAACTCAAACTACATCAAGCATTGCGTCATGAAACCTCTGCAGGCTTGAGGATCCCCATTGTAGTGGGTGGTGGAGGAATGCAGGGCTCACCAGCCAATGAGGCTACAGAAGGACAATTACCAGCTGTGTGAGGATTGCCGGCGACCGGAGACACATAAGGTATACAGGATAGAAGAGTATCAAGTACTTGCCAAATGCGAATCTGCTGAGCTTCATAATCTTCCATGCCGTACTCCAATCCCAGGAGAGCTCTTCTGACATCAAGCTCAGCTTCCTCAGTGGAGTACATGGCCCGATAATACTGACAGGGGGCCTATCGGCTCCCAGCGGGAGTAGTCTGCACCAAGGAGGAAGCTTAGGGGTTAAAGTCCGAGTTCGTGGTACAAATAAGGATCAGGAGAAATCGTAGTCAATATCCAGGCAGGAGGTCAATAGGCAAGCAGAAGGTAGCAAGGTCAAGATTCAGGCAAGGTCAGAAATTCAGGAATCAATAACATACGAAATATCAAGCACCCAGGAATGCACAAAAAAAATCCTTATCGGGCATCAAACCCGTGACCTGGAATTCTTTTTAGGGTACCCGGCTTCCCCCCTACATTTCCTTACATATGGCACATAAACTATACACTGGGCACATGTGTAGAGCATTCTATTTTCTTTTATTATGTTTTCCCGGACTTGTGTAGTGTAATGTATTTGCTGCAACATATACGTCCATTCAACGTTAACTTCCCGCCGGATTAGCCAACGCTAGCGCAACCTTGCTTTGCTTGCCGAATTAACGCCAGTGAAACTTCGCCATTGTTCGTCACCCTGGACGCAACTTTGCATTTTAGTGAATTAGTGTTGTCCTGGTGAATTTTCGTCTGGTGAAGTGTGGCGATGTGAGCGAAGCCATCGCTGGCGAATTTCCGGAGGTTAGTGAATTTCCCTTAGTGAGTGTGCAAAGAACTTTGGCTTTTTGGCCTAAAATGTGATGAAACCTCTCAATAATCCAAATGTGCGATTAACAACCCCTCCCGATACAAAAGTTCCCATATTGCTCCTTCGGAAAAAGCAAGGCCAGAAAGAGATAGCAAAAGGCAACATGAACCCCACTATGGAATAGCAGCCTCTTCTGTGATGAATTATTTTCATTTGTAGTTAAGTATATGCTCTTGTAATATAGGTATGGAATCCCTTATCCAGAAAGTTCTGAATTACAAGAAGGTCATCTCCCATAGACTCTATTTTAATCAAATAATTTAATTTTTTAAACAAATTCCTTTTATTGTGTGATAATAAATCAGTACCTTGTACTTGATCCCACCTAAGATACCATTAGTCCTTATTGATGACAAAACAATTCAATTGGGTTTATTTTAATTCTAGATGGTCTTATAGTAGACTTAAATATAGAGATCCAAATTACTGAAAGATCCCTTATCTGAAAACCCCCAGGTTCCAAGGATTTTGGATAACAGGTCTCATACCTATACTGCTTTATTATCCCTCTCTTTGGAGATTTGTTTGTTCCACAATGCCAGCTAATCACTGAAACATGTATTAACAGTAAGCTATTATAAAAAACATAAGCCGCAAGTGTCTTTATAATTATAAGTTGCAATGTCATTTAAAATGGCACCATTGTGAATGTTTAGCACTGCTCGCAATGTTAAGTCAGTCGCTGACGAATATTACATTGCTCATTTTCGCTAATCAAAGGTTTAATGTTAATACCTGCTCTGGAATTTCGTTAAATATTTTATTGCAAAAAAGGTTTTTCGATTACAAAATTTAATTGCATACACTGCGAATGTTTGAAAAATGATTTGTTTAAAAACTGCGACAAAGTCGTTGAGGTCTTTATTTAGTTAAGAAGGACACAAACATGGTCGCTAAAGTTCGCAAGCATCTTTGCGCAGGTCTTTTGCACAGGCAAACATATTATATTCCCCCATTATATTAACAAACTTTAAATACATTTTTTTATAAATATATTCTAATTTATCCCCCCATTAATTAAAGATGACTTAATTCTTTTTCTGTGTGTAAAACACCCTGGTAAATTCTGAGACCGTGTTTATACTTTAAAGGGGTTGTTCACTTTTAGCTTTTTATTCAGCAGCTCTCTAGTTAGCAAGTTCCGCAATCTGGTTACTAGTGTCCAAATTACCCTAGCAACCATGCATTTAGTAGAATAAGAGACTGGAATATTAATAGGAGAGGGCCTACGTAGAAAGACGCGTAATAAAAAGTAGCAATAACAATTAATTTGTAGCCTTGCAGATGACCACCATTTAAAAGCTGGAAAGAATCAAAAGAAAAAGGCAAATAATTAACAAACTACAAAAAATAAATAATGAAGACCAAATGAGAGGTTGCTTAGAATTGGCAATTATATAACAACCCCTTTTAAATAAGGCTGTTTCCACTTGGTTAGAAACATTACAGCAATGGAGTAAATGCATGAATCCTTCTGCATACATATGTATAACCTATCACCTCACCTTGGAAACCCCACTGTGGCTACAGTTTTCCTTTAATCATTTTGAGTCCAACCCCAAACGCAGGGGTGTAACTATAGAGGAAGCCCCACGAGGCTCTAATTCATATACAAATTCAATAAAACTTGGTAAAACAAGTCAATCTCTAGACATTTTTGGGGCCTATAAAATTATTTGCTGTGGGGCCCAGTGATATTTAGTTACACCACTGCCCAAACGCCTTCCAGAGCTCATCTATGGCGATGACTCATTTAATCGTGCTTGTGTCATCCAAGCCGATTATACTCTTTGTCAATTCACTTAAATTAAAATGAGAACAAGAGGCTGACATGGATTCATAGTCGACCATCTGGCATGGCTCCTGCATTTTAACAGCTTACTATACAGAGATATGGGAATGTGCTCTAAACCTTTAATCCTACTATATTGGTGTCAGATATGGAAAAAAGTGTTTTTTTTTTGCTGGCAGAATCAAAATAACTTGTTCCTGTGTGCCTGTTACTCTGGGTACAGTGGAATCTAATTGTGAGACAGATTGACGTATATGAGGAAGGTAATATATTTGTAAAAGCCTGCACCGTATACTTTCTGACATGTGTTTATTGAATCTGGTAATAGCTTTCATTTTAATATAAACTACAAGCAGTTTCCGACAGAAAACTTTATTGCTACTAAAATATGATGAGTCTGTTTTGTGTTTTGCTTCCCTTACATTCTGGTCTCAGAATTTAAATTTTCTTCCCCCCCCCCAGAATCTTGGCCTTTATAAACTCAAATAAACTTTTATAAAATAACATAATTATACAGGTATGGAATCCATTATCTAGAAAGCTCTGAATTAAAGTCCATCTCCCATAAACTCCATTTTATCCAAATAATAGAACCATGTAATTGATCCAAACTAAGATATTATTATTAAGATATTATTAATCCTTATTGGAAGCAAAACCAGCCTATTAGGTTTATTTAATGTTTACATGATATTCTAGTAGACTTAGGGGCAGATTCACTAAGGGTCGAATTTCGAAGTTAAAAATACTTCGAAATCCGACCCTCGAATTGAAATCCTTCGACTTCGAATATCGAAGTCGAAGGATTTAGCGCTAAACATTCGATCGAACGATTAAATCCTTCGAATCGAACGATTCGAAGGATTTTAATCAAACGATCGAATGAAAATCCTTCGATCAAAAAAAGCTGAGCAAGCCTATGGGGACCTTCCCCATAGGCTAACATTGACTTCGGTAGGTTTTATCTGCCGAAGTAGGGGGTCGAAGTTTTTTTTAAAGGGTAAGTACTTCGACTATCGAATGGTCGAATAGTCGAACGATTTTTACTTCGAATCGTTCGATTTCGTTCAACTTCGATCGAATTTAACCAATTCGATGGTCGAAGTACCCAAAAAAAACTTCGAAATTCGAAGTTTTTTTTATTCTAACCCTTCACCCGAATTTAGTGAATCGGCCCCTAAGGGTATTTACAATTTGGGGTTACAATGTGTTTTTCTACAAGTACAAATTATGTTAGTTTAGTAATGATAAAAATCTCTGAAGTAAATTTAAAGTACTGTTCTTAAAGGGATTCTGTCATGGGAAAAAAACATTTTTTTCAAAAAGAATCAGTTAATAGTGCTGTTCCAGCAGAATTCTGCACTGAAATCAATTTCTCAAAAGAGCAAACAGACTTTTTATATTCAATTTTTAAATCTGACATGGGGCTAGACATTTTGTCAATTTCCTAACTGCCCCAAGTCATGTGACTTGTGCTCTGATAAACTTCAATCACTCTTTACTTCTGTACTGCAAGTTGGAGTGATAACAACCCCTCCCTTCCCCCCCAGCAGCCAAATAAAAGAACAACGGGAAGGTAACCAGATAACAGCTCCCTAACACAAGATAACAGCTGCCTGGTAGATCTAAGAACAACACTCAATAGTAAAAGCCCATGTCCCACTGAGACACATTCAGTTACATTAAGAAGGAAAAACAGCAGCCTGCCAGAAAGCATTTCTCTCCTTAAGTGCAGGCACAAGTCACATGACCAGGGGCAGCTGGGAAATTGACAAAATGTCTATCCCCATGTCAGATTTCAAAATTGAATATAAAAAAATCTGTTTGCTCTTTTGAGAAATGGATTTCAGTGCAGAATTCTGCTGGAGTAGCACTATTAACTGATGCGTTTTGAAAAAAACATGTTTTCCAATGACAGCATCCCTTTAAATTAACTGTTGATGAGGGCTGCCTAGATTTGAATTCAACTGTGCACGTTGTATATACCTCCCAGTAGTCAAGTTTTTCACACTTGACCTGTTAGTGGCATTTCAACCACATCCACAAACAATCTTTCTAGCCAGTCAATAAATCTTTACAATTTGGGGTTAAAATGTGTTTTTCTACAAGTAGAAATTAAATTTCAACTGATTTGTAGCAGGTTAAACAAACAGTGTACAATGTACATGACCCATGTTTATCCAACATGGTACCACTCTGCTTCAGTATGATTAGGAAGCATAAAGGGCATGGTCTCTCCTTGTGTGTATCTTTTAGCATTTTTATTATAATTGTTTTTTAAAGTGGCAACTGTTGGGTATTCTGTGCTTTTCATGAGTGGCAACAATACAGGTATAGGATTCTTTAACAGGAAACCTGTCACCCAGAAAGGTCTGAATTACAATGATTTCCTATCTCTCTGTAATAACTAAGCTGCATGAATACATATTGGTGGCAAAACAATCCTATTGGGGTTTTTTTTTAATGGGGAACTATCGCGAAAATGAAAATGAAATATCAGCTTCAGCATACTGAAATAAGAAACTTTCTGAAATAATCAAGTTTTTATTCACTATTCCTCTCACAGCATCTGTTTCTCCTCATTCTCTCTCTTCATTCAGGAGTTGGGTGTCAGATAAATGATTCAATATATCTTATAGGGGGCTACTTTTGCCTAGAAGATGTATTAGAGCTCACTCTATTAAAATCACCAGAAATCCTGTCTCTCTAAATACAGAATTTCTGCAAAAGGCAGTTATTTTGTTTGTACTGGAATCAGTTATTTGAGCTCTAATACATATAGGGATGTAGCGAACTGCCGCTAATGTGTTCGCGAACGCCGTTCGCGAACACCGGCAAAAAAAGCGAGCAGTTCGCGAACAGTTCGCGAACTTCGAACGCTCGATAAAATCGTTCGATCGAACGATCGAAGGATTTTATTCGTACGATCGAAGGATTTTCGTTCGAATCGAACGATTGAAGCTATTCGATCGAATGATTTCATTCAATCGAATGCTTATAAACGTTCGAACGAATGGAAATCGTTCGATTTTAGCGATCGAATGGTCGAATGGTCGAACGAAATTTTACTTCGAATCGAACGCGAACACCAATTGGCGAACGTCGCGCGACGTTCGCGAACATTCGGCGGACGCGAACAGTCGAAGTTCGCGCGAACTAGTTCGCCGGCGAACAGTTCGCTACATCCCTAAATACATATACTGGGAAAGGAAGCTCCCCCAATAAGACATATTGAATCATTCATCTGACACCCAACTGCTGCATGAAGACAGAATGAAGAGAAACAGATGCTGAGAGAGGAGTAGTGACGATAAACTTGATTATTTCAGAAACTATGCAGAACTTTTAACTGATTGTATTTAGAAAGTTTCTTTCTTGAGCAGTTGGCAATACAGTAAAATGCATATAACCATGATGCATATTAAAAAGGCTTGTATCATTGCAAAGGGGTCTTTTGGACAGTCTGGAATTTTCTGTTGGAGTTGAGGAAGGGTCGGAAAAGCACCCTGTTCCAACAAATCACCTAGTTTTTATATCTGAGTATTAGGCCAGTAAATAAAATTTAAAAGATACCGACAATGAGGGAGGTGTGAATTTCTCCATAGTGAAGTGTGGGGAGATACCAAATAAGGGGTAATTTTATTAATGCACAGGGATTCTTGCCAGGCTTGGTAGGGCACCTTCAGTATGGGTGGTAGTGGGTTAGAATTTTCAGCTTACGCATAGGACAGTGAAAGAGTAACTCTATCAATCCCAAAAGCAATGTATGAAGGAGCATGTTTGGATTTTCTGGGTTGGGATTGAACCAGGCATGTATATGCGACAGCTGTGACGCTAGATAATAGAACCACAAATTGAGGAGGCAGAGGCCTTCACTTTGTATTGACGATGTTAGAGATTTCCATGAGAGCCTGGGGTTTGCTTTGCTTTTTAAAGTAAACTTTTGGTTTTGTGGTTTGGGAATTTCTGAAAAAGTACAAGAACTTTGGCAAATAAATCATTCCACAGAGGTTGGGTTTATTTAGCGTTTAAACTATTTTTAGCAGAAATAAGGTATGGTGATTCAAATTACAGAAATACCTTTTATCTGGAAAACCCCAGGTCCCAAACATTCTAGGTATACAAAGAACAAAGAAAAAATATGCATATGATCATTCCTCTTTATGATACACTCATCTTACCTTGTAAGCAAAGTCCAAGCACAACCAGAATCATCTAAAATACCAGAATTAATTTGATATTTTGAATTATTTAATATTCATTAAGAGCACTTTAATGTTGCACAGTTTACTTGGCCATCACCCTTTTAATCATGTTTTAAACAGGATATTTTGTGAGTATGGATGAGTATTTTTAAAGGGCAACATAATGTATTTACGTAGTGAAGCCACATTTTCCTGTGGTTAGCATTATAAAATGAAGCGGCATGGGGAAATGCAAGCATTATCTGGGCTGATAAAATTTGACATTTTAGTGACAAAGAGTTATGCAGATAAATTGATGTTGACCCTGTCTCTGCATGGCGATCTATCCTTCTTTTCTGAAAATAGGTGAATATAATTTCTCTTTCAAGAAAGATTTATGGTGATAAGTACCAAAAAGCTGAGTGAATGTGCACTGGCTCAACTTTATTTATTTCCTGATCATTTTCAATCTTTAAGATGCTTCATTTTGGTAAAAGAACCAGTTTCACAGCTCACAGTTCACAGCTAATGTTTCTGATGTTCATTATCTCCTGCTGGTGGGGAATGTAGAAAGCCTATATTTTGGAGCAATATTAGATCATCTCATTGAAGCAATGTGAAATTAAGACATAAATGTAACTGAAACTGCAAATTTCATTATATTTGAACAATCTGCTTGTCACTATATCTAAACCTATACCTAAGGGTAAATACTAATATTTAGGGTTGTAGAAGCTGGGGCGGGGGGGATATATTGTAGATGACAGGTATATATCCCCATTCTTTAGGTTCTAAAACTACCTCTTTAAGAGACACCATGGGGTTAATCAGCCAGATGTGGGCTGGACATCCATGGGGTGTTTAATGGAGGTGAGCAGCAGGTGAACGTGTGTGGAAGTTTTTCACGTGTGGTACAGTTGAACAGAGAACGCTGTCTCTCTAAAGACTGGATGTTATATGTTTGTACCACTGCTTACTGCTGAAAGCTTAACTTGAGTTGAGAAAAAATAAACAGACTGTTTACCTTCAGTCTGGAGTGGCCTGCATGTCTGGTGGAAAACCCCGCTGTAATCCCCCAAACTTCACAAGGTTAATTCTAGCCTTGCATATCTTTCTTGCACCAAAGAGGGTCCAGGTGGGGCCACATCACTAGTGTAGAGAGCATAAATGGACTCTCTGCACTACTGGTTTGATAACTGGAAATTCTACTCTTAAAGGGATACTGTCATGGGAAAATGTTTTTTTTTTCAAAATGAATCAGTTAATAGTGCTGCTCCAGCAAAATTCTGCACTGAAATCCATTTCTCAAAAGAGCAAGCAGATTTTTTTATATTCAATTTTGAAATCTGACATGGGGCTAGACATATTGTCAATTTCCCAGCTGCCCCAAGTCATGTGACTTGTGCTCTGATAAACTTCAATCACTCTTTACTGCTGTACTGCAAGTTGGAGTGATATCACCCCCTCCCTTCCCCCCCCCCCCCAGCAGCCAAACAAATGAACAATGGGAAGGTAACCAGATAGCAGCTCCCTAACACAAGATAACAGCTGCCTGGCACTCAATAGTAAAAACCCATGTCCCACTGAGACACATTCAGTTACATTGAGAAGGAAAAACAGCAGCCTGTCAGAAAGCATTTCTCTCCTAAAGTGCAGGCACAAGTCACATGACCAGGGGCAGCTGGGGATTGACAAAATGTCTAGCCCCATGTCAGATTTCAAAATTGAATATAAAAAAATCTGTTCTTTTGAGAAATGGATTTCAGTGCAGAATTCTGCTGGAGTAGCACTATTTACTGATGTGTTTTGAAAAAAAACATGTTTTCCAATGACAGGATCCCTTTAAAGTCACTAGGAGTGGCTTTTTGCTGCCCCTGGTAACTTGTGGGGTGCTGCCATCTGATGCCTCATGACAGAACGTCCCTTCCCATATACATGTGGTAAAGTAGCTCTGCCTTAACCACTCTAAGTGCTACCAACTATCGAATCTACATATCTCCAGAACTCTCCAAAATACAGAAAGACCATTTTCCATAGATAGGTCTATTTAAGAATATCGTTCCTTGTATTTGGTAGTAACTGTGCTATTATAAATCCATGTTGGTGGCAAACAACCCCTTTCTGCAATATTTAGGCAAAGATCCCTTATCTGGAAAACTTCCCAAAGCATACATGCCCTTAACCAATTGGTGGCAATATGTGGCTTTATTTGCCATAGACTGCAGATTCTACATTCTGAAGCAGGGGTCCCCAACCTTTTTCAACCGTGAACCACAATCAATTGTAAAAAGAGTTGGGGGAGCAACACAAGCATGTAAAAAGGCACTGGGTGCCAAATAAGGGCTATAATTGCCTATTTGCACCTGCTTTAAGGCCACTGGGAGCAACCAAGGTGTTGGTGAGCAACATGTTGCTCATGAGCCACTGGTTAGGGATCACTGTTCTGAAGCATCCAAGTTCAGAAGCTTATTTACCAGTGTTAAATGTCATAGCTAGATATTCTGTTTATTCTGTAATTGAAATGTCCTTATGCATAGCAGTGGTGTTATTGGTGGTGATGGCATGGCTGTTCATGTCATTTGATTAAAACTAAGCCAGGTCACAAGGTCTCATAAGCCTTGTGTCCCTGAATTTACACTGGCACATCTGTACACTGTACATTGCTTTCATGTTTGGTTTGTGTAAGCTGCTACAAGTAAACACCCCATCTATTAGGGCTCATTTACAGTCACAAGTGCAATGTGCATAAAGCAATTTGCCATGTTTTATTCATCATGCAGAGTTTATTTCCAACAATTCCAGCAATATTGCATCTATATGCCGATTGTGCTTGCGTGTTTTCATGAATCTGACATAAGTGCACTAAAAATTTGCCTTTCTAGTGCTTGTTGTTAAATATTATATCTACACATTATTCTCAAGGATCTACTTTGCCTATTAACACACCCTACAGTGGAAACTCTGGAATTAACCAGGAGTTATAGCTCCAGTGTCCACCTGTTTTAATAGACGCACTTGCACAATTCATCCAGACAGATTAGGTGGATACTAAGGTGTTTGGTGCAAATATACACATGTGTAAAGAACATGTCCAGTTTCAGATACCTTTATGGAGCGCCAATAATACATGCAATGATTGTGTCCATTTTTGTATGGCCACAATAGCGGGTGTGCTCATAAACAAGCCCTTTTGTTTTTTTCGAACTGAGTGGATAGAAAATGATCTTATTTTATCTTCCCAGTGCAGCACAAGAAAGGGAAATATGAATGATTTGCAGATGATAGCTATAGCATAAACTGATTTTTAGCATCATTAGGCAAATATAACAAAGTAAACCTAGCATACCAAGGCTCTTTCTCTAAGTGCATTACCGCAGCAATAATGTCAGATACAGGGTGCTATTGTTTCACTCTTTATTATCTCCTGTCACTTAAAGACATTAGTTTCCAAAATGGTAACACAGTGATGAGTTTTCTATAAGATATTTGTGTTTTAAAAGAAAAGATCCAGGTTATCAACCAAGGTAGGAACAGAGGAATTGCAATACTAATAAAAATAATTGCCATTCAAGGCAGTAGTTGTTTATGCCTTTCTGTTGTTTTGAAACAAAATAGAACAATTCACATTTTAATCAGTTACTTTCTGCTGCATTGTTTTAGGAGTCAGACATTGGAGTGCAGAGATAACATCTCTCACTGACAGTTACATATACAAAGAACTTTAAGGTTAAGGTCACACTGGGCGTTTTGGGGAGATTTGGTCGCCTGGCGACTAATTGCCATGTCTTTGCGGCGACCAATCTCCCCAAACGCCTTCCCTCACTCTGCGCTGGCTAAGATGAAAAATCACCGCCACTTATCACACGTGGCAAATTGTTTTCCGGCGATTTTTCATTTTAGCCAGCGCAGAGTGAGGGAAGGCGTTTGGGGGATTGGTCGCTGCAAAGACGAGGCGATTAGTCACCAGGCGACTAAATCTCCCCAAAACGCCCAGTGTGACCTTACCCTTAAACTCATTAAAAATCTGTTGTGATGTGTATTTTGAAAAGATGCTTAGAACTGCATTCATTCATTAGGCCAATCACAGTTTTTGGGTGGAGGACTAACTATGAGGGAATGTTTTTTGTTTTTTCATTTTCATTTTTTGCCAGTGGTAGAAATTTTTGGTGAATCTGTGTTAGGTTTTTGTGATGCATTCTGTTTCAGGGGAAAAAAATCAGGAACAGCTTGAGTGCCAATGTGCCAATGCACTTGGTGCTAGGAAAAAATGCCAATAAACTTTAATGCATTTGGCACAAGAGAAAACATGACAACAATTGGCAGAAAACACTGAAAAAAATGCATTAAATGCATTTGGCATAAGAAAAAATGTGGCAAATTAACAGCCATGAGGGCAGATTGACAATATTTCACCAGAAATCCCATCCACAGGGACATTACCAATTTACTAACAGGCGAAGGTGACAATTCTCTAGGGAATGGGACCATCACTAACATTCCCTTGCACTCTATCGCCAGGCCGCAAATTTAGTAAGATGAAAATTTTACTGAACGTTACCACTTTTGTCAGAGTTTCGTTCGTCACCTTCATCCTCCTCAGTCGTAAGTCAGTTACATCATATTCTGTCTGCTGGAAATTCATTAAAGTTGTAATAACACTGGCAACTTGACCTTTTTTTAAGCGGGATAGTCCCAAGTATTAAACCTTTTTGTGCTAACATTTTCCCCAGACATTTGAGGTGCATGCAACATTTTAGAGTGGGCTCATGTGTCAGGCTTCAGGTTCCTTGGACATTTGTAATAAAAAGTGGCCACTTCAAGCATTTTGCACCAATATCGCTAATAAAGATGTCCATATGACTTTAATTTACTCGCCCTATTCAAAAAATTCTGGCGAAGTGTTCACTGGCGACAATTTGCCCTTTAGTGAATTTGCCCCATTGACTCATGCACTTGCCAGAATTTTTGAAAAAAATGTTTGGCAAAGTGAAACTGGGCAATTTCGCTCATCACTATGTATATTTATAATTATTTTGTCCCCCCTAGCATTATTCTTGTTGCATAATGTTGAATATTTATCAAAAGACAATTCTTGGTGTTCCTAAAGGCCGGGCCAGACAATTGTGCTTGTATAAAATGTTGGTAATTGTGTGCAGAATTGTCTTTTAACCCTTATATCTATAAAGCTCTGGGGATACTTGGGCAATTGTCTCAGGCTGGTAACAACTTTCTTTTTCACATCCTATTGTTCTATACTTTTATCAGGGACACATTTGGTTGCTCTTTTATCGGCCACCACTGGGATCACCTACTCTAGCTGGAAAGGGTGGGAGCTACAACATGGATCTGGTCACTGCTCCTGTATAAACTATAACAATCAAGGGAAAGTTGTGCTCACCACTAATCATCTAGTTAGTTATAGTTTATACAGGAGCAGTAGCAACCACGTTTGGGAATTTTAACCTTGAAAGCAGCAAGTATGTTGCAGGTAAAACTTAGTCCCAGTGTAAAATGTATAATAAAGCAATAGATTTCTAAATGAATCAGATGAAAGTCAGGGCTAAATTGCCAGGCCATATTTCATTCATATTCCCTCAGCTGTGCATCGTTTTTTGATCACAAAAATTTAGTGCAGGAGTAATGTGTGAATGAAACTGTATTTTATGTCTGGTCAATGGCAGTGTGCATGGCTTCCAAATGCTTCTCTGTGCTTCACCTTGTGTCTCATTCACTTCAATGCACATTGACAAAGCTCTATAGCATTGTGAGGTTATGCATAATGTCAAGGGGAACAAGTCACTTCAGTCATTAAAACATTAACCTAATAGAGGGGGTCATGAAAGCTTTCAACATTATGTACTTCTTTTTCAGTAAAACATGTAACATATCAATCTTTTTTCTATGACAAGATACTTTATAATGAAAGATAACAGAAAGTTTCTATATAAAGACTATCAATTCTATGGGCTTTATACAATTAAAGGCACTGGTTTACCCAGGAGCAGTAACCCATTGCAACCAGCAGGTAGAATTTACTGGTCACCTGTTTAAAAGCAAACATGGTCTTGGTTACTGCTTCTGGGCAAATTTAGTGCCTTTTATTACAGATGGGGAATGCATTTTAAACAAGCAGGTAAGATTTAGATAAGGTGTAGGGTTCAAATGAATGCCAATGAGTGAAAGACGTGTTACTACAGGGGACTGAATGAAGGGACCTTAAATCATGGTGATTACCTAAAAATACCAGTGAGTTGACATTTCTGAACCTGCCATATTTGGACTCATTTGGTAGAGGACATTGTATGATACTTCTAACTAATTATCATAAGCTTGGTATCATGTATAGATTCTGGAATGATAAATATGTTCCAGATTCATTGTAAACTCAGTTACCACTGTAGGCTTGTGACTCAGCAAATGCTATGCCTCATTTATCAATCTGCTATCTGCCATGGCTAGACTAGTCATCAAATATGTGACACCTTTGTCTTTTAACATTCACGCTGGCTGGTTCCAGACCTTAATTAGGAGACATATGTAAATTTTCCTGACTTCCCCTTGCCAGCAAGATAACTTCTGAATACTGCTCTAGTTAACCCTTACATTGCCTGTATTATCACACGGTATCCCCAAGTGACTCATTTCTTGGGGTCTTATAAATGCAACACTGTTTAGAAAATGGGGTACCTCCACTCTGTAATCTTCAAATGGATTACCTTGGACTTGGCCTGACAAATCCTGGAGTCCTGCCAATAGAGGAGTTGGGACTCTTTCTCTCAAGTGGGCCTCCGCTGTACTGGTGGAGAAAGGGTTAACCACGATAAATCACACATACACAGAGAACTTGATCTCATAATAACTTGAGCAACAGTGGTTCTTGCTAGATAATGCACAATCTTTTAGGTGGTACTGTTCAGATGTTACGGTCATCAAATACATAAAGGAGTGGTTCACCTTTGAGGTAATATTTAGTATGTTATAGAATATTCAATTCCTAGCAACTTTGCAATTGGTCTTTTTATTATTTTATTAACATGTATTTGTTGGCAGAGGTGGTCTTTGTGATGGTCACACAGGGAACACTCAGCACAGCAACTTGGAAAAGGATTTACTTGTGAATCACTCAGGGATAATACAGAGCACATTTAACAGTGTGCAAGATCAAAACCAATATGGTGGAGAGAAAAGAAAAACAACAGAGTGCAGAAAAACAACAGCAAAGATCATTGCAATCATACATTAACAATATTCACAGTGCCACCTTGTGACCATTTTAATACTCCAGTGTTTAAGCATGAATGCTGTTGCATGTATTCCAACAGTATTTATATAGCGCCAACATATTGCATAGCACTGTAAAGTAAATGTGATTATACAACTAAATCACATGAATTATATATATAGAACATATGGAGTTACATACATCACAATCAATACTGGTACAAAAGGTGAGGAAGGCCCTATGCAAAAGAACATACACTCTAAAGGGAAGGGAGTAATACACAAGGTGTGGGAGTGGGTGAGATTGAATTAAGTGGGTGAGAAATGTGGTACTGTTTGTGGTGTTGCATTTGGTAGTTAAGCAGAGTGAGGGTGGCCTCTCGAAAGAAGTGCATTTTAAGAGATTTCTTGAAAGCAGAAAGGTTGGGAGAAAGTCAGACAGACCATGGGAGAGAGTTCCAAAGGAGGGGTGCAGCCCTTGCAAAGTCTTGAATGCGAGCATGTGAGGCGGTAATGAGGTAATGAGAGAAGAGTTGAGTAGCAGGTCAGTAGAGGAGCGTAGTAAGCGGTTGGGTGAGAATATGAGTTCAGAGATGTAGGGTGGGGCAGAGTTATGAAGTGCTTTGAATGTCATTCATTTGAATTCGATTCTGAAAGGTAGTGGAAGCCAGTGCAGGGATTGACAGAATGAGGAGCGGTTGCTGAGGTGTATGAGCCTCGCAGCAGTGTTCATTATGGACTGGAGAGGTGACAGTCTCTGGAGGGGAAGACCAATTAAAAGAGAGTTACAGTAGTCTAGACATGATATGACGAGAGAGTGAATAAGAATTTTGGCAGCATCTTGGGTGATAAATGATCGTATTTTGGATATGTTCCTTAGGTGGAAATGACATGATTTAATAAGTGACTGGATATGAGGAGTGAATGACAGGGCAGAATCTAGGATAACCCCAAGGCACCGGGCCTGGGGAGAGGGGGTGATAGTCGAATTGTTAGCTATGATGGATACTTCCGGGATGTTACTGGTGTTAGTTGGAGGAAAGAGAACCATTTCAGTTTTAGAGAGGTTTCATTTAAAGTAGCGTTGCAACATCAAGGTAGAAATAGCAGACAGGCAGGAGGAGACGCGAGTTAGGAGTTCTGGGTTGAGATCAGGAGATGAGAGATAGATCTGAGTATTGTCAG
This sequence comes from Xenopus petersii, assembly GCA_038501925.1. Lineage (NCBI taxonomy): Eukaryota > Metazoa > Chordata > Amphibia > Anura > Pipidae > Xenopus > Xenopus petersii. Next base: position 92,577,571 of record CM076684.1, read on the forward strand.
CATAGAGGTGGTAGTGGAAACCATACGAGTTGATTAATTTGCCGAGAGAGGAAGTATAGAGAGAGAGAATAGTAATGGTCCCAGGACAGAGCCTTGAAGAACCCCAACAGAAAGAGGTAGGGGAGAAGATGATACTCCATTGTAGGAGACACTGAAGGAACGATTGGAGATGTAAGAAGAGAACCAGGACAGGGCTGTGTCAAACAGGCCAAGCAAATGGAGGGACTGGAGGAGGAGCGGGTGATCTACAGTGTCAAATGCAGCTGAGAGATCAAGCAGTATTAGTAGTGAGAAATGATTGTTGGCTTTAGCGGTTAAAAGGTCATTAGTTAGTCTTCATTATTTATATGTTATACTTCTGAGTTATTGGCATTTTTCTTCAAGCTTTCTTTCAAGCTATCAAATGGGGGTCACTGATTCCATCTAAAAAACAACTGCTCTGTTAGGCTACACATTTATTGTTATTGCTATTTTTTATCTCATCTTTCTATTCAGGTCCTCTCCTATTCATATTCCAGTCTCTTATTCAAATCAGTGCATAATAACCATATTGCTGAATTTGCAAACTGGAGAGCTGCTGAATAAAAAACAAAATACTCAAAAACCAAAAATAATAATAAATTAAAACCAATTGCAACTAATGAACTACCTGTGAAAACATCTTCAAAACAGGGCCAGCATTTAACTGTCCCAACCCTTATATAGACTGCCCCAAGTGAATTTGTACAAACCCTTCCCTCCCACATAAAATAGAAGAGACTATATCAAAGATAAAGGTTCATTTTTATCTGTATATATTTTTGGATGGTCCCAAGCTTTTGAAAATACAATGCAAATGTTTAGAATTTGTATAGTATGTGAAAGGATTTAAATAATTATGTTTCTGGCCGATTTTAATATGCACTTTTATTCAGTATAGAAAAAAATAGGAGAAAAGGATGATGGATTCTGGAATACATTAATTTCTTGCAACAATAGACAGTTTTTTCTTGCCTAACAACTGATCTTTATTAATATAGTAAAATTAATTGCAAAAATAATTACTTTATATGCAATATTTCTACTAAAACAGGTTAAATGAGGCAACGTTGCCCCAATTGGGACAGCTATATATAACTAGTGACAAGTGGCAATGCAAGGTGTCAGTAGTTAATCAGGCATGCATATGGTCACTGGTCTCATACTAAATGCTGTCCCAGTTGGTTAATTCTAGTATTAAATATAATGTTGAAGCAATTATTTTTCCAGCCTACTTGTTTTATCCCTGCTGGTTGGTTGTATATTCTCGTTCTTTTTTATTGGCCTCACAGCTAAACACTTTGATGTAAAGTGGATCATCAAGAAAGATTAGAATGCATATCAAAAGAAAAAAAAGAGAGGCACAAAATCATCTGGCAATTAGTCATTTTACAATAGCTGAATTCCGATTGTATTCTATCATTAGTTGCTATTGACTGATGTTTTATGTACCTTTTATGTCCTTTCAGATTTGAAACAGAATGAAAAATTTAAATATAAAACAAAGGTAAAAGGTAAAAAGGTACACAGGATTAGCTACAGTCACATCTAGTGAATGGAAAAAAACTGTAGGGGTAATTTATGGGGACCAGTGGGCACCCTTTTGTGCTTAAGGCAGCACTTCTTCCTCTTGCCTTACTATGGTCTGCACCTTGCATCAGTTAAAAAATTTTGGCCCGAGGTACAGAACACAGCAACAGGGGGGACAGGCCTGCCCTGTCCTTCCTGAAGGTCTATGACTTCTGCCACTCTCTTATTTGGATGTCTGAATGGCGCACACGTTGCATGACAGGTTGGGGACCAGTAAGGAGAAGCCAAACCTGAATGTGCCATCTGCTCTTGTGAAGTATTTCACTATTCCATAGGTGTTGGAACCAGGGGGCCTGGCCATCATTGAAGTAATCACCTACCCAGCCTATAAGATATTAAACTTTTAGAAGAGCCAGAGAAAGGGAAAAAAGAGGCAGGTCAACACATTACCTACAAAAACCTTGCCAGTTTTCAGAGTGTTTTTAAGGGGTTGTCCACTGTTACATTAATTTTAGTATGATGTAGAGAGTGATATTCTGAGACAATTTGCAGCTGTTTTCATTTATTATTTGTGTTTTTTTCCTTATTTAGCTTTTTATTTTATTCTTAACGAAAAAGTTGTTACGTTTCCTGCGAAAGCTTACACCACCTTGAAGCAGGTGTTAAAGGGCTCACAATGCGCAATTAAGATATGCAATGCAATAAAAGCCCAATTAAGAATATAACATTGCGACATGTTAATTTTTATTCGCAAATGTGTTACCTTTGCAAATTTTATTACATTTTCCCCTTAAAGTGAACCACCGCTTCCAGAGTGTTGATCTCTCTGTGCCATCACTGCCTAATTCCTGTGTAGCTGCTGTGGAGAAGGAAGTGGGAAAGTGGACTTTTCCCAAAAAGCAGCACCTCAGAAGCACTGTATAAAAACAGCTCGAAGAGAATTTTGTGCCTACTGCACAGCAATACAAGTTTTGTAAGTAATATTAGGGATCTGTTTTTGTGCTCCCTCTTATATCTTATAAGCCCTTCTGCGCACAAATGTATACTTTTCCATGTTATTATTAGTCCAGGAGTTGTGTTTTTTTTTAATAAAAGCAAGATAGTACTGAAATGCCACTGATGGTTTCTGGATCCCTAAATTCAATCTGAACAAAAAAAATAAAGGGGAATGAAATTAGGCCTTCACAATGCATGTCACCCGATTGCCCAGGGATAGACATTAAACACAGAAGTTTTGTGCACTGCCTTAGTTCGCTATGAATGCATCTAATCCTCTTCCGGTTTACCGCTTTCCCAACATCAATCGATTATTTCATATAATAAGAAGAGAGCACTCCAAGGTAGCAATATGCTGTGAATATATTTATTAAGAACTACTACACAACATGTTTCGGGTCTTACATACCCGGTACACTTGAAAAAGGGTAGGTAAAACCTGAAAACATGTTGTGTAGTAGTCCTTAATAAATATATTCACAGCATATTGCTACCTTGGAGTGCTCTCCTCTTACTATAGGAAATAATCGATAGGACAGATATATTGAAATTCCTAATGGCCAGATGTCAGATTGACTGATCTTGCTGCTTTGATTGGCAGGCTGCTTAAAATATACATCACTTAAGTGGCAACCCAGTTGCACTTACATTTATACATTCTCTCTCATTTTTAGTTAGGCTCTGAATAGTGGCAAAACACAAAGGCATGCTGATTTACAGTTATGTACAAGTGTTATAACATTTTTCAGTTGGAGGTGCGAATGATTTCTGTACTTTAAGTAAAAACAACACCTTTCTGTTTTGGAAAACTGTTTGTACAAATAATCATAATTGCTCTTCAGAAATATATGCTGTTATCCTGTTGTCCAGAAAGCTCCAAATTACAGGTCTCCCATAAACTCCATTTTAACCAATAATTCTAATTTTGCCTAAGGCATAGAGGAGGGGCAGGCAATATTTGATTGACAGCTGATATTTTTAAATGAGTTTAAACAGCTATGAATACTTTAATAAAAAAAGAATTTGGATTTCATGTTTAATTTGAAATTGACTTTTATTATACGGTTTTTATGGCTGGGTTACAGGTCCGCTTTAAAAATTATTCCCTTTTTCTCTGTAATGGTAGCTTAAAATATGAAATAATACTATTAAAATAGCTTGTTTTATTAGATGACAAATATTTGGTTGTGTAGGAATTTAGGACGTATGGGTTCAGTGCTTGTTGTACCATAAAGGAATACTGTCATGGGAAAACATGATTTTTTCAAAACACATCAGTTAAAAGAGCTGCTCCATCAGACTTCTGTAATGAAATCATTTTTTCAAAAGCGCAAACTGATTTTTTTTTTTAATATTTAATTTTGAAATCTGACATGGGGCTAGACACATTGTCAGTTTCCCAGGAGCCCCAAGTCATGTCACTTGTGCTCTGATAAACTTCAGTCACTCTTTTACTGCACTCCTTTACTGCAAGTTTGAGTGATATCACCCCCTCCCTTTCCCCCCCAGCAGCCTAACAACTTAACAATGAGACGTTAACAAGATAGCAGCTCCCTAACACAGGATAACAGCTCTTAGTAGATCTAAGAACAGCACTTAATAGTAGGAGAAACAATAGTCAGAAATAGTCAGAAAGCACTGGCTCTTTCTGAAAAGACATGCCCAGGCAAAATAACCGGAGATGGCTGCTTACACACCAATATTACAACTAAAGGTTGCCATACATGATAAGATCCGCTCGTTTGGCAAGGTCTACAAAGGAGCAGATCTTAACCCAATATGCCCACCAAAGGCAGGGCGATATCCAGTTAATCAAATCGTTCGGCCCTAGGGCCCAACAATTGTATCGCCATGAAGGAAATGGGCGCAGACAGGACGAGGACCACATGAACTAGCCAATATGGTCATTGATCGCTTATTTTTGGCCTGATATTGATTAGGGAGACTTGTCTGAATGCCCAAGGGCAGATAAATTGCTGAATTGGTCTAAAGGACCGATATGCGCAGCTTTAATCTGCCTGTGTATGGCCACTCTAAAAAAATACACTTATTGGTTCAGGAATTCAATTTTACATGGTAAAGTGAATTATTTACAGTGTAAACAGTGTAAGAAATAAAAACGAAAAAAAAGTGTTTAGAAATAAAAACGATACCAGACTCCCTTTAACATTTAACACCCTTTTAAATATTCTTCTTCTGGTAAACACCAATCTAAATTTATTCTGAAGAATATAGTTGAATAGAAGAAAATGTTTCTTTAAATGAGAGGAAAACAGAGCATATGTGACAAGGCACCATTGGCAGATATACTCAGAATTCTCATCATCTTTTCATCATCTTGCAGAAAGTGTGTAAAGTTCGCCCAGATGGGGATAATTTACAATGAACATATTATATCTGTATTCCACTAGAGGCCAGTACTATGCCATATATGAAGACACGGTTGACTAAACTTCCTGCAAAGAGATTTTATTGAATACAGCATTAATCCAGTCGATAAAAGCTGTGGCCTGTCTTTCATTTATTGTTCTTCAGCTTCAGAGAACAGCGAGAGTTATTTTTCAAGCAGTTTATTTTTATTAACCTTTTTACCTACATATTTCTACAGTGTATTATCCCCACCTGTCCTTTCTCACCCCATTGGACTAATACAGAAATATTATGCTAATCACAATTTTTTAACTAGGTATTTTTAAGGCATTTGCTTTGACTCAGTGGTAGACCAATAGAATGAATGTGTTTAATTTCTTCCTATCAATAATTTACCAATTGTATTACAAACCAATGTGTATGCAATTTTCTTTGTATCTCTGGTGAGTATATGTTGCAACAGACAGCCTTTAAACAAACCTCAACTTTCTAATTTAAGAAATACCAGATGGGGCTTTGGTATAGTAATCAAATGCCAGGTTTATTGCGGTTAGAATAAAGGAAACAAACATCTGATTGGTTGCAATGCATTACTATACCAGAGCAAATTTGCCTGTTTATTAATAAGTCAAAAGTTATTCGCAAAGTAGAGGTATGGGATCCATTATCCAGAAACCAGTTATCTAGAAAGCTCCGAATAACAGGACGGCCATCTTCCAAAGACTCTATTATAATTAAATAATTCAAATTCTTAAAAATGATTTTTTTCTCTGTAATAAAAAGATAGTACCTTGTACTTGTTCCCAACTAAGAAATATTACATCCTTATTAGAGGAAAAACAATATATGTATTATGTATATTAAATTTAGATAAATTTGAGTTTTGACTGAAAACTACCCTTGAAAGACTTGAATTTCTCTAATGTCTCTCGGCAGCACAGGTACCAAAGGGTTAATTTCCACTTCCCTTTAGGAGGCAGGATGATAGGAAAAAACTGCAGGGTTGCTCCTCCTCTTCCCGGCATTAGCCCATCCCATATCAGTTTTGGAAAAGTATACTTTCGGGCTGCCTCCAAGATTCAAACTACGCGCTAGAAGATACCGGCAGAGAGGACATGCGAGCACACAATGCGGTAACGTAACAGATACGCTGCACTGTTGAACGTCTTACAGTGCCGCGGTAAGTGCAGTTCAGCGCAGCTAATAGGAACAATCCGGCTCAGCTCCTCCTCGGCCAAGAGGCTCACGCAACCGCTAGCCACCTTGATCCCCTAACACCTAACAATACTGGCTTTTCTTTTCTTCTCCCCTCTCTATTATACGTAGTAATTGCCTATTATTGAGGGGGAGACTACAACTGGCACAAATCAAATAGGTGAAACATCGCAGACACAACCCCCAAAAAGACCACCAACAAGTGGTCTAAGGCAACTACCAGTGCCCCAGGAAAAGAAAGCCAAACCAGCAAAAATGCCAGATTGGCTCAAAGATTTTGAAACATCCTTAAGGATGACTGCATCCATTGAAAAACTGGCGGCGGCAGTGGCCGTACACAAACAACAGCCCACCAACACTATTACACATAGCAACACTCCTGGCACATCTGAAACAGGCCCAGAAGCATCAGATGAGAATGCTACCATAGATGCCAATGACAATGATTCTAACTCAGATCAAATAGAGGCCACTTCAGATCCTCCAAAAAGATCACAATCTGAAGCAGTGGATGCTCTACTGGTGGATATGTTCCTAACCTTAGGCCTACAGGAGGAAACCAAAGAGGTTAAAGCTCTTGACAAACTTTTTGGCTCAGTCACAAAACCACAGAGGCATTTCCCAGTCCATGAGACAGTGGAGGAAGTTATTAATAAAGAATGGAAATCTCCCGAGAGGAAACGGCTCGAAAATTTCTTCCCCTTCCACAAACAACACACGGACAAATGGGATCGAGTGCCTAGGGTAGACACCCCAGTGGCCCGACTTGCCAAATGGAACTTCTTTCAAAGACCCCATGGATTGTAAGACCGAAAACCTGTTAAAAACTTTTTTACATCCTCCACTTCTGCTTTCAAACCAGTTATAGCAACTGCATGCGTATCAGGTACCTTAACCTTTTGAGCCCAGGAAGCCATTCTAGCAGCCTCTGATGGAAATTTTGATATGTCAGCCCATCTGTCAAAGATGCTTAATCCAATCCATTATCTATGTGATGCATCCATGGACACACTATATTTACTCACCAAATCATCAGCATTGGCAATAGCAGCTAAGAGAGCACTGTGGCTAAAACCATGGAGTGCAGATCCTGCCTCCATAAACCCTACCTTTTACAGGAACCACACTTTTTGGCAGTGAGCTGAATACCTTAACTCCAAGATATCAGGGTCAAAAAGCAGCTTTTTACCCCAGACAAAAGATCCAGACCTACACAGTACACACAACCCACAACGCTCCTTTCGGCCCTCTTACAACAGACGCTTCACACAAAATTACATGGAATCCTAGAAATTCCACCACATCCAATCCCAAGGGGTTTCGGGGCCCCAGGAAGACTTCATGGAACTCTCAGCGATGCCCAACCAAATCCATCGCAGACAAAAAGGACTCCTTATTCCTTAGCTGCCTCTACCCCAATGGAGGCAATGCCGTGTTTTCAAAGAGGCATGGCAAGTGGTTCCACAGAGTTCTAACTAAGGAATATGAACCTTTTTTCCAGCAACCCCCACCAACTAAATTCCTAATATCCAGAATTCCAACCAACCTGAGCAAGATGTCAACTTTCCTCTCCAACATTTAGGAAATGTGCAAGAAAGAAGTCATCATTACTGTACCAGTACCTCAACACAACCAAGGTTTCTACTCAAACCTTTTCTTGGTGCCCAAAAAAAGACGGCTCCCTGAGCCATGTCTTGGACTTAAAGAAACTCAATCAATTTCTCCAGATACCAACCATCAAGATGGAATCTCTACACATCCCCATATACCCACATCATCAAAAATTCCTGTGTTTCACCCTACCCGCCGAACATTTCCAATTTCAAGCGCTACCTTTAGGCCTGGCCACTGCTCAGAGAGTTTTTAACCAAGGTAATCCTCAAACCATACTTAGAAGATCTGCTCCTCAGAGTAGCACAAAGACACATTGATGGCTGTCAAATTATCCTTCAACAACATGGATGGATAATTCATTCCACAAAGAGCTCCCTTTCACCAGCCCAATCCATAATCAAGTATTTCTCACCCAAGAAAAAATCAAGAAGCTCATCATTGCAGCCCAAACGGTCATACACAAGTCAGACATCTCCATTAGAAATGGGATGCATCGCTTGGGACTTGTGACTGCGTCCATAGATCTGGTACCTTATGGACAATTCCACATGAGACATCTTCAACTAGAGCTTCCACAAAAGTGGAACAGATCGCTCTCATCACTCAAGACCAAAATCTCTCTTTGTCACTATACCAAACAATCCTTACTTTGGTGGACAAAGACCCAGAATCTTTCAGTAGGACAACCATGCTCCGTCCCAAATTTCCTAACCATCACCATGGATGCCAGCCTCTCCGGCTGAGGAGGAGTTTTCCAAGAAAAGACTGTTCAAAGAAGATGATCCACGACAGAAGCAAATCTACCAATCAACATCCTTAAACTTTGAGCCATCACACACGCTCTACTCCATTGGATCAAGGCCCTTTCGAGGGTCCTCATTAAAGGTACAAACAGACAATGCAACTGCGGTGGCCTACCTAAACCACCAAGGCGGCACCCACAGTCAAGCAGCCTGGAAAGAGGCAGCCAAAATACTTATGTGGGCAGAACATAAGGTGCCCCAAATCTCAGCCATTTACAACCCGGGCAAGGAGAACTGGGACACGGACTTCCTCAGCTGCCAGACCCTGGACCCAGGAGAATGGAAATTAAACCGCAAGATGTTCTTGCAAATCACCAACAAATGGGGATGGCCTCAGGTCAATCTCATGGCCAACTACCAGTTTACTGCACATGGTACCGTGACCCCAACACCACAGTAGTGGATTCTCTGACCATTGACAGTAACTTCAACCTAGTCTATGTATTTCCACCGCTACCCATGATCCACAAAGTTCTGAGGAAACTCGGTTTATACAGCACCACAGCCATTGCAATTGCCCCATATAGGCCCAGTGTCAGGGAGCCGGGAGCTCCCTCCAGGGAGGTTGTCAGGATCAGGGAGGAAGCCCTCTTGAGGGAACAAGATCGCGGTGTCCAAGGGGTTAATCCAAAAGAGTGATCAGAATCCAGGCAAGAGTTCAAGGCAGGCGGATAACAGCAAGTCCAAAGTCCAGGCGGGGTCAAGGATATTAATCAGGAACAAGTTTAGCGAAAAAAGCACACAGGGAACCCAGGAAATACTTTGGGGAAGATTTCCTATACTAGGGCGCCATTCTGGCGTCTAAACAGGCTTTTTATTTGAATTTGGCGCCTTAGTGACGTCATTGATGTCCTTGCGCCGACGTCGGCGCACTGACGTCATCGCGCCGGCGCCGCTTACCCACGTGGCGGCCATGGGCGCCGCCATCTTGGGAGCGACGCCGGCAGGAGAGGACGCGCCGCCCGGAGCTCCTGGGCCTGCTCCGGGCGGCGATCGTTACAGTACCCCCCCCCTCACGGGGGGCCTCCGGACCACCAGGACTTGGCTTCTGGGGAAACTTGGAATGGAACTCCCTCACCAGACGAGGAGCATGGACATCAGGGTATCCTTCCCAGGAGCATTCTTCAGGACCAAAGCCCTTCCACTTGATGAGGTACTGAAGAGACCCCCTGGAGATTCTGGAGTCAAGGATCTTCTCCACTTCATATTCTTGTTGACCATCCACAGAGATAGTAGGAGGAGGAGGCTGGACAACAGAAAAGCGGTTGGAGGTAGCGGGTTTCACCAAGGAGACATGAAACACGTTGGGAATTCGCATCTCAGGGGGAAGCTGAAGTCTGACAGCCACAGGATTGATCACCTCCAAGATGGAAAAAGGACCTACAAACCTTGGACCCAACTTGGGAGATGGTACCTTCAGCCGAATGTTCCTGGAAGACAACCAGACTTTATCACCGACCTTGTAGGGAGGAGAGGGTCTACGTCTACGATCTGCAAACGTCTTATGAACCAGAGCACTCTTCTCCAGGTTGGACTTGGTTGCAGCCCAGATAGCAGACATGTGGGCTGCATGGTCATCAGCGGCCGGAACATCGGACAACACAAAGTCTTGTGGGAAGGCTTGAGGATGTTGGCCATACACCGACATAAATGGGGACCTCCCAGTGGAAGTGTGGCAGGCGTTGTTATGAGCAAATTCTGCCCACGGCAGGAGATCAGACCAGTCATCCTGGCAGAGGGATACTGTTCCAGGGCTTGGTTGACACGTTCAGCTGCCCCATTCGTCTGCGGGTGGTATGCAGATGAAAACTGAAGAACAATTCCCAGGTCTTTGCATAAGGAACGCCAGAACTTGGCGGTAAACTGGGTGCCTCTATCGGAGACGATCTCCACCGGGAAACCATGCAGGCGGAAGATGTACTGGATAAATAGTTGGGACAACTCCACCGCAGAGGGCAACTTCTTCAGAGGGATGAAATGGGCCATTTTGGAGAAACGATCAATAACAACCCAGATCACAGTGTTCCCACAGGAGGGAGGAAGTTCGACAATGAAGTCCATGGACAGGTGGGTCCAGGGACGGGAAGGAACCGGCAAGGGCTGTAGTAACCCACTGGGGCGGGAGTGGCTTGACTTAGATGTGGCACATACAATACAAGCAGCAACAAAGTCCTTCACATCTTTGCGAATATCAGGCCACCAGACCAGGCGACGTAAGAGTTCAAGAGTCTTAGCTGGGCCAGGATGTCCGGCTTGCCTGGAGCAATGGGTCTGTTGCAGGATAGGCAGACGCAGCTCAGGAGGAACAAATGCCATTCCAATGGGAGTATCAGAAGGAGCAGAAGACTGACCAGCCAGGATTTGGTCGGCAAACTGTGGATACAGGGAGGCAATGATCTTGACTGGAGGAATGATTGGCTCTTGTCTCTCAGGAGAGCGGTCCACCGGAGTGAAGCTACGAGACAAGGCATCGGCCTTCCGATTCTTGGAGCCTGGGCGATAAGTCAAGATAAAATTAAATCGAGAGAAGAAGAGAGCCCACCTTGCTTGTCTGGGGTTTAGCCTCTTGAGGGACTGGATGAACTCGAGATTCTTATGATCGGTGTAAATCTGAACAGGAATCAGAGAACCCTCCAGGAGGTGACGCCACTCTTCAAGGGCAAGTTTAACAGCCAAGAGTTCTCGGTTCCCGACATCGTAGTTCTGCTCTGCGGACGAGAACTTCTTGGAGAAATAAGCACAGGGGTGCAACTTCCCATCAGCGGGGTGTCTCTGAGACAGGATGGCTCCGGCTCCGACTTCAGAAGCATCAACTTCGATGCAGAAGGGTAGTTCAGGATTGGGGTGTCGGAGGACAGCAGCAGACGTGAAGGCCTCTTTCAAGGACTGAAAAGCTTCAATGGCAGATGGAGGCCACAAGCTGGGTTTACCCCCTTTCCGGATGAGGGCCAGGATAGGTGCAATGCGGGAAGAGAACCCCCGGATGAACTGCCGATAGTAGTTAGCAAATCCGATAAATCTCTGGATTGCCTTGGTACTCAGTGGGCGAGGCCACTCCTGGATGGCAGACACTTTCACGGGGTCCATCTCAAATCCCTCAGGAGAGATAATGTATCCTAGGAAGGGGATCTTGGACACCTCGAAGACGCACTTCTCCAACTTGGCGAAGAGAGAGTTCTTCCTCAGACGAGAGAGTACCTCCTTCACCTGGGAGCGATGGCTTTCTAGGTCTTTAGAAAAGATCAGGATGTCGTCCAGGTACACGACTACGAACCTTCCTAGGAGATCCCGGAACACATTGTTAACAAACTCCTGGAAGACGGCAGGGGCATTGCAAAGGCCGAAGGGCATAACGAGATATTCATAGTGCCCATCACGAGTGTTGAAAGCCGTCTTCCATTCGTCACCCTCACGGATGCGAATGAGGTTGTACGCCCCCCGGAGATCTAACTTAGAGAAAATCTTCGCCCCCTTCAGCTGGTCGAAGAGCTCAGCAATCAAGGGTAGTGGGTACCTGTTTTTTACAGTGATTTTATTCAGGCCCCGATAGTCTATACATGGCCGAAGGCCTCCGTCCTTCTTCTCCACGAAGAAGAACCCAGCCCCTGCAGGAGAGGTAGAAGGGCGGATAAACCCCCGCTGGAGATTTTCTTGGATGTATTCCTTCATTGCGGTAGTCTCTGCAGGAGAGAGAGGGTAAGTGCGGCCTCTGGGGGGCATGGCTCCTGGCAGGAGTTCGACAGGACAGTCGTAGGAGCGATGTGGAGGAAGGAATTCCGCAGACTTCTTACAGAACACATCAGCGAATTCCTTGTAAAAGGGAGGTAGAGACTTCAGATCCGACAAAGAGATATTCACCCTCCGGAGGGGTTCAGCAGGAAGACAGTGTTGCTGGCAAAATGGACTCCAACGAGTAATCTGTCCTGCGGTCCAATCAATGGAGGGATTATGCAGGCGTAGCCAAGGGAGACCCAACACAACTGGAACGGATGGGCAGGAAATAATTAGGAACGAAAGTCTTTCTTTATGCAGCGTCCCAACCTGCACAGGCAATTCCCCAGTCGTCATGGAGACAACTTCAACCTCCAGGGGTCTGTCGTCAATGGCAATGACACGGAGAGGAGTAGACAATGGGAATAAGGGAACTTCCATGTGTTTGGCGAATTGAGCGTCCATGAAGTTCCCAGCAGCTCCAGAGTCAATGAAAGCAGAGCCAACGATAGTCTTAGAGGCTAGGCGGATCTGTAATGGAAGGAGAAACCTGTGAGAGTTCTCTTGAGACTTTGGAGTAGTGCCCCCTACATGCGTTACCCTAGATATACCTCGGGGAACAGAACTCGTGGGCTTCACCGGACAAGAGTTCGCAAAAATGAGACTGTCCGCCACAATACAGACATAAGCCGGCCATTCGTCTACGAAGTCTTTCTTGTTCGGATAGACGAGCCCTTCCAACTTGCATTGGTTCCTCTGGAGGAGAAGGAGAGGCTAGAGTAGCCGGAGTCTGCAGGAGAGGTCTCTGGAAGCGAGGAGCCAACAAGGGTTGAAATCTTTTACAGCGCTCCCTCTCTACTTGATGCTCTCTGAGCCGAGTGTCCACCTTGATAGAAAGTGCGATCAGATCCTCCAGCAGGTCAGGGGACTCCCTGGAGACAAGATCATCTTTAATGCGAATAGACAGACCTTGATAGAATACGGCCTTATAGGCATCGTCATTCCAGGAAGTCTCAGCCATCAAAGTTCTAAAGTCAATAGCATAGTCACTGACACTGCGGTTTCCCTGCCGGAGTTGCAGAAGACGAGAAGGAGCATTAGTGACCCGACCCGGGGCATCAAACACAGTACGAAATGCTTGAAGAAAGGCCTTGGCATCAAAAGTCAGTGGAGAATTCTTCTCCCAAAGAGATGTTGCCCACTCAAGCGGTTTGCCCACCAAACGAGACATCACATACCCCACCTTGGAACGTTCATTGGGGAAGTGCGAGGGTTGGAACTCGAACTGGATCTGGCACTGTGTAGCGAAACCTCTGCAGGCTTGTGGGTCCCCACTGAAGCGAGGAGGACGAAGCGGCCGCCAAAGAAGGATTTACTGCAGCTTGGGGTGCAGGGGGTGCTGGAGGCATCCGAGAGAGGAGGGTATCAAGTGCCTGCCCAATGCGGTACTGCTGGGCTTCATAATCCTCCATGCGGGATGCCAGTCCGCGGAGCGCACGTCCGACATCAGGCGTAGCTTCCTCAGTAGGATCCATGGCCCTAGTATAATGTCAGGGAGCCGGGAGCTCCCTCCAGGGAGGTTGTCAGGATCAAGGAGGAAGCCCTCTTGAGGGAACAAGATCGCGGTGTCCAAGGGGTTAATCCAAAAGAGTGATCAGAATCCAGGCAAGAGTTCAAGGCAGGCGGATAACAGCAAGTCCAAAGTCCAGGCAGGGGTCAAGGATATTAATCAGGAACAAGTTTAGCGAAAAAAGCACACAGGGAACCCAGGAAATACTTTGGGGAAGATTTCCTATACTAGGGCGCCATTCTGGCGTCTAAACAGGCTTTTTATTTGAATTTGGCGCCTTAGTGACGTCATTGACGTCCTTGCGCCGACGTCGGCGCACTGACGTCATCGCGCCGGCGCCGCTTACCCACGTGGCGGCCATGGGCGCCGCCATCTTGGGAGCGACGCCGGCAGGAGAGGACGCGCCGCCCGGAGCTCCTGGGCCTGCTCCGGGCGGCGATCGTTACACCCAGGAGGGCATGGTTCTCAGACTTACAGAACATGTCCGTAACAAAACCCTGGAGACTTCCAATGTGGCCAGACCTTTTAACCCAAGACCCATATCTACACCGCAACCTCTGAATGCTATCCCTGATGGCATGGCTATTGAAACCTCCATTTGGTTAAACAAGGGTTTCTCACAACAGGTAGTGCATACTCTACTCTACAAGCCAGAAAGAAGTCTACCAATTCTGTCATACCACAGGATATGGAAGGTCTTCCTCGGATGGTGCAATAGCAGACAGCTAGATCATACCTCCATCACTAATTCAGATCTATTGGATTTCCTACAAGAGGGATTGACCAAACTCCTTGGCACAAGCTCAATCAAGGTTCAAATTTCTGCAAATTTCTGCACTCAATCCTTCTCCAACAACCTTTAGCAGAGCTAAGGGACATCAAAATGTTTCTACAAGCCATGCAACATATACGCCCTCAATGGTGTTCACCAACGCCTCCATGGGACTTAACACTAGTGCTCCACACCTTACAGAAACCTCCATTTGAGCCCATGCATTCGATCAGTGTTAAAATGCTCTCACTAAAGGTGGCTTTCCTAGTAGCCATTGCGTCCGCAAGATGGGTCTCAGAACTAGCAGTTTTATCTTGTCTAACCCCTCTCAGCTTCTGGCTCACTTCCTCTTTATCTTCATGCTAATTATCTCCCTCCCTTCTGCTTTGGAACGTAACCCTTTGTTATCTGTGCTGCTGAGGGACGTTAGAGGAAAGAGGATTTGTTACTCACCGATAAATCCCTTTCTCGAAGTCCCGATAAGGCAGCACAGGATGTCCCACCCTATGCACTCAGACTAATATTCCTTCTATACTTGATAACAACAACTGATAGGGGATGTGCTAATGTAGGTAAGAGGATGAGCAGCCCTGCAGTTTTTTCCTATCATCCTGCCTCCTAAAGGGAAGTGGACATTAAGGGGCATATTTATCGAAGGTTGAAGTTAAAAAAACATCGCACTTCGAATTCAAAAAGACCAATCGAATGGAGGTAGAAGTTTTTTTTGGGTCGAAGTGGGCCAAATTCGGCCTACTTCGAATAGTGCAATCATATTTTGAATCGTACGTTCATACTTCGATCTTACTTCGATTCGAAGTTTTTTTAACTTCGATCTCCCAAACTCCCCCAATTGCCTTCTTACAGTTTGTAGGAGGTCCCCCATAGGCTAAAACAGCACTTTGGCAGCTTTTAGGTGGCAAATGGTCAAGGTTTCAAAGAGACAGTACTTCAAAAATATTCGACCTTCTAATTTCAAAGTTTTTTCAAATTCGAATCGAAATATGACTATTCCCTAGTCGAAGTACACAAAAAATAGCTCGAATTTGACGTTTTTCACTTTGAAACTTCACCTCGACCTTTGATAAATCTGCCCCTAACACTTTGGTACCTGGGCTGCCTTATCAGGACTAAAATGCCCAGGTCCCAAGCATTCTGGGTAACAGATGCCATACCAGCACTACTGGTTGCAGTCTGCAATATGTAT
Source organism: Xenopus petersii (assembly GCA_038501925.1). NCBI lineage: Eukaryota > Metazoa > Chordata > Amphibia > Anura > Pipidae > Xenopus > Xenopus petersii. The sequence goes on from CM076684.1 coordinate 92,593,374, forward strand.
GCAGTAGGTAAGTAAAATAGAACCAGTACTGCATCATGTTTTTAGTTACAGCTATTCTGTGACCAGATAATTTACGGAGTAAGTCTTATTCTAGATATTCCAGTCTTACTTTAGCTAACCCCTAATTAGTCACTTTTAATGCATTATGGTCACTGCCCTTATGTTAGCTTAATTCAATTTAGGCTTCTTATGCCCAATGCATCATGAATGCAGCAAGTGCTTTAACCCTGTTGTAACTATTCAGTACAACACTCTAATATTCAGGGTTAGATGACCTACCAGAGTTCCTTGGTATCAAATTCTTGCACAGCAGTGATGTAGTTCCACACAATCCTTTGCTGCTAATAACTTTATTTAGGAGAGATGCATATCAGCACTGTTATTCAGTTAATGCAGGAACATGCAGCTATAGAGAGAGCTCTCACACACTTACAGCAACAGGAACAGGAAATTACTCATGATCAGGACACCTCAGAACCAATAAGCAATCACTTATATCACACTTACAGGAAATTGCATGGTAACATGTGGTATTTGCATTCTGGGAACTGTAGTATTCTGTATACCATAACTAATATATAACAGATCTGTAATAAAGATTCAACATCCTCCGGCCCCATGAACTCTCTTTAGAAGTTCATCAATTTATATCTAGAGAGGGTACAGTAGTTGTATTGGTCGTTTTAGCACAGTCCCAGATGGTAATCTCAAGGAACATGAGCGAATACAATTGTCTCTTCCTGGAAAAACTGTGTCAATTATTCCAGTCTGACACATTTGTCTTGGCAATTTGTGTTCCTTAACCAACACCAAATCTCCAACCTTGAATGAAGATGCACATCCTCCTTCCTTGGTGTAGTGTGCAGATCTCAAATCCAGCAAATATTCCTTACGCCATGTATTCCACAATTTTGTCACAAGCACTTGCCGGTATTTACACCTTTTTGACAATGCCTCTTTAGTGGAACAGTTGTGAGATACTGTAGGCACCTTAGACTGCAGCAATGTTGTAAGTCGCTGCCCGATAAGAAAATGTCCTGGTGTCAATGCCTGGGGACACTGAGCATCACTATGCCAAATTTTAGAGGCCTAGAGTTTACAACAGCCTCTACTTCAGTCAGAATTGTGATAAGCTCTTCAAAGTACAACCTTGCACAGACCCCTTCTGGCAATACATCTCCTAAAGTCCAATAAAAAGTTCTCAGTTTTCTGAAACAAGTGTTAAGTGAACAGCTCTTGTGACTGCACAAGTAAACAATGCAATGTACAGTAAGCCTTTCTTGTAGATTTTTTTTGTCCTTCACAAATAGAGGACCTGCAAAATAAACACCTTATACAGTACTTCAAAAGGAGGGGCTTTGTCTCTGTCCTCAGGGATCAGAGCTGGTATTTCACTTCTTACAGATTTAACATTTGTGTAGCACAACCTTTACTAACTGTCTTGATCTTATCACCCAAAATTGGTCTCTGAGTTGTGCCAGTGTTACTGGTAACCCCAAATGTACCACCCTTTCATGCTGAGAGTGCACTTGAAGTTCTGCCCTTTGCAGGCAATATCCAAGGGTGTCTCTGCCTTTCAGTCAGATTTGCCTTGTGTAACCTACCACACAAAAGTCCGTCCTTGTTAAGAAATGGATTTAAGCCTCTTATTCTGGAGTTCTTAGGCAAGCTCTGTCCAGTGTTAAGAGGATTTTATCACTGAACTCACATCCTTGTGAGAATTTCACCCAGTACCTTTCAGCCCTCAAGATTTTTTTCACAGACAGTTCACCAGTAATTCTGTTACTTGGCTGACTGGTGTTTTGAATAAATCTCTTTATCCAGGCAGTAATTCTGTTAACAGTAGGTATTTTACTAAACCTTTCTAGAGGGAAAATTAGGTCACTTTTTAGCTCAGCAATACAGTTATTAAATACAGTGATTTGGTTATCTGATTCCACATCTGTGTATTCTGAGACACTAGTGACCATTTGTGTGGCCACCCTGACTGTGGACCTTGTAACCAGTCTGGCTCATGCCACCAAAGGTGATTTGTAAATAAGTCATTTGAGTGTTGACCCCCTTGTAAGGTAATCTGCAGGGTTATCCTTACCTACACAGTGCGACCAAACTGTTGGTTCGGTGAGTGATTTTATCTCTGCTACTATATTTGCAACAAATGGTTTCCACAAGTTTGTGGAACTTTGGATCCAGTGCAATGCAATCATATAGTCAGTCCATAAATGAGGTTGAATAGACTGGATGCTCAGGCAGTCTAGTACTTTATTAATCTTGCACCAACTAATGCTCCAAGCAACTCCAATCTTTGAAGAGTGACCTTCTTTAGAGAGTCAACTCGTGACTTTGAAGCAGCAAAGCAGGTAGATGCAATACCTTCCTTGATATACTGTAAATCAGCAACAGCTCCATAAGCAGATTCACTGGAATCACAGAAAACATTTTCACAGATGAATCTGAAGGACCCTGACAGTATTGCCTGTGGATGGAAAGAGTCTGTAACTGTGGCAGCTCTAAACACCACTTACTTGTTAAGTCTGGTGGAAGTTCTTCATCCCAGCAAATGCCACATTCCCATAATTCCTGGAAAATGATCTTTACCCTAACTGTGAATAGAGACAATAATCCAATAGGGTGACAAATATGTGCTGATGTCATCAGAACACACCTCTTTGTATTTCTCCTGTCTTGCAAAAACACTAAAAGGGATTGTAGGTCAAGGTTCTCCATTTGAGGCCAAGTACCTTATAGTAGTTTGCTTGGTCCACCATGGTAGACCCCCTTTCACTGTTATTCTTTTGCCATTTGAACCATGAATTTGTACTACATTTACAGAGAACCATACCTGCAGCGAGCAAAATCTCTCTTGCCTCTGTGGGTAATTCATAGGCATTATCAACAGTGTCTGCTCCTGATATGAAGTCATCCACATAAAGGAACTGGTAAAGAACCTGAACAGTCTTGGATTTGATCTTTCGTATTGTTTTAAATGCTGTTTGACGATAGCTATCAGAAGAAATGGGCTGGGTGATGCCCCAAATAACACTCTTGCCATCCTTAAAACATGTAAGGATGTTTCCTGGTTAGGTCTTGGAATATCATTATTCCACATGAATTTGACAGAATCTCTTTCCTTTTCTGCCACGCTCATTTGTAAGAATGCCTTGGTAATGTCTGCCAGCAATGCAACCTTGTGAAGTCTGAAATTAATCAGGATTTTAAGAAGGTCAGGATTAAAATTTGGTCCTGTCAGTAGGCAATCGTTAAGTGATATTTGCCCCTTATCATCCCTTATCAAACACTATTCTCTCAGCTTGGTTGTTGCCTTTTCTTTTCTTATCACTGCATGATGAGGTAAGTAATACTCAATCCTACCCTTTGAAGCAGTTGGGGTTTCACCTGTGTCCACATCTTCAACAATACCCTCCTTGAGGTACTCCTAGATATACTGTTGTACCTGTGGTAGAGAGGGAAATCTGTTGAAAGCCTTTTCATCAATCAATCAAATCTTCCTTTAGCCACAGTAAGGTTTTTTTGCCAAGTATGGTCAATCAAGTCTCCAAGGTAGTTCTGTCACATATCTTAACTGTAGATGAGAACCACTGTAGAATTTCCTCATCTGATTCTGAGTTTACCATTTTTTCTCTAGTCACCCCTAAGGACTCCAATTCCCAAAAGGCTTGCAGTTGACAGGACACAAGGGTTTCATCTGCAATACTTATATTCATGACTCCCAACACTTGCCAGTTACACTGGATATCTGAACTGGCCCCTGTAGAGTCCACCCAAGGGTGGTTTCAAATGCAACAAGAACCTTTCCCAGTCTTTCTATTCTCCCAGATACTATACTCCAGTAGTAATCTCCTTCAATCAAGACTGCTAAGTCTTGGCAGTTCATTTCAGCTGGGTCAGCTAACCTTAGTCCCTTTAACTTCATTTCACATCGCAGCTGTTCTTTTGGGATTTTCACAACTGCACTGCTGATAGTTGGAATTTCTAGAGTCTCCATTTTTATCCACATGTCACTGCTGTGGAGGTTCTTAAGGATGAACTTGACCCTTCTCTGGCTGGCACTTACAGGGTTTTTGGACCCAAAAAGTGTGGAGATTGAGCCATTCTTTCTCTGCAGCATAAACTTTTAGGGCTCTGGAAATGTTTTCATGGATGAAAGTTCTTTGACTTCCTGCATCTAATAAAAAGTGTACAATTTTTCTAGTTGTAGGCCCCTCGGCCCATGCTTTGGTAGTTTGCAGTAACACAGTCTTACAGCCATATCCTTATTTATCTAGAGATACTGATGGTATAACTGTGTCTTCTGATGGTTTCATGGAGCCTTATTTGGTTCTTTGGTCACAAACTGAGTTGTGATATCTTTTGCCACATGTTGCACATATGATTCTTTCATCCTGCAGTACTTTGCAATATACTTAGCCCCCAAACAAACAAAACATAATCCTTTTTGTTTAAGTCTTTGCTTGCATTACTCTGGGGTGAACTTAAAACAGTTCTCTGTTGTATGCTCTGACTGTCACAAAGTACTCAGGTTGCAGAGTTTGAAGCAGAATACAGGGCAGCTGCTGTGACCATTGTTAGTCTCTTAGGTTTATGTTCAAAGTGTGCACTTGATTTTGATGGTGCTGTTCTGTGAAGGTTTTTCTGATCTGGATAATTGTAATGCATGCTCTCTAGTCTCAACCTCCTTTTTTAAGCATTTCAGAAACATTGGCAAATTGCATTCCTGCTGTTCCTGCTGGTGACTAAATTAGAGAGCTATATCCTCATAAATCAGCTTCAGTAATATTGGCATAGCAGGCCTCCATAACTGTGAGATAAAACTCCAATAGTTTGCAAACTGCGCACTTGTATTTCACATTCATGATATAAGAAACGTATAGCTGGAACATCAGAGGATCTCCTTACTGTAGTCAGGTTTACAAGCTTATTCATGTGAACATTTATTATTAAGTCCTTGTGACCAAATCTATTTTGCAGCATTTCTATTGCTACGGTGTTATTTTTATTGGATAGGGACAGCCCAGCAATAGCAGTTACAGGAGCACCACACAAGTATGCGCATTGGCCCACGTTTTGGTGCGAAAATTTTGAGTATTTAAGGCCCATTCTGACCCCCAGCCAGTGCCCGTGATAGAACTTGTTTCTAGTGGTTTCCTGAGCCTTGTGCATCCAATCTGTTTCATTTCTTGTCTGTTTGATTACCCATGTTTGACCCAGCCTGTTCCTGACTACTCTGCATTCTGTATCCTGACCCTTGCCTGCCTACGACAACTCTTCCTGCTTAACCCCTTGATTGACAAGCCGGTTTGACCCTTGCCTTCCTGACGATTCTTGAGATCTGCCTGTCTTGACCCAGCCTGTCTGACGATTCTCTTGCCTGCTCCATTTGTACCGTGACCTTCGGCCCAAAAGACTCTGCTAACAGCCGTGCCCCTTTGCCAGAACATCTCACCTTGCACCCCTCGTTAAGTCCAGGTGGCACCCAAGTAAGCTGAGGGCTCCTCCTGAAGCCCAACGGTGGTCACACTACTGGTGAAGCCGAGCCGAGACCAGGGTGCTTGGCACTTGTTCTGGTATTGGGTGCCGGTCGTGACAATACCATAACTAACATATAACAGATCTGTAATAAAGATTCAACAAACCCACTGGTCCACACATAGGGGCAGATTCACTAAACGGTGAATTGTTGCCATTGACCGCATCACACACATCTTACCACTTCGCCAGATGCAAATTCGCTATCACTATTCTAATTCACTGATATGCAAAGTTGCGCCCTGGGCGCTGAATGCTGTTGACTTTTCGCTTGTGTTACAGTGCGAGCATTTCATAGTGAAGATGGGCTAGCGTTCATTTGTGCCTATCAAAATTTCGCTAGTGATCTTGCGCTTAGGTCAATTTGGATACGGTGGGTAATTCAAAGTTGTATGGAGGTCTTTATTATAAATGGTGCAAATGCTTGAAGTTACCACTTTTTATTACACATGTCCAGGGAACCTTAATAAAGACAAGAGAGTTAATATAATGCCCTGCACATGAGTCCACTGTAAAATATATGTTCCACATGTTATAAAATGTGTGGAGAACAACGGTTACCCAAAAAAGTAAGTTAGGACGTTTGCAGCCAATCCCGCTTAAAAAAACAGAAAAGTCGCCAGCGTTTTTTGAACGTTAATGCATTTTTGCCACACAGGAAATGATGTAAGTGACAGAAGATTGAGGAAGATTTAGCTTCTTTTTAGCACTTTGTCTGGTCTGAGGTGGCTAAGTCAACTGTGGCGAAAGAGGTAACGTTTAGTAAAATCCACACTTTAGTGAATTTGCGTAGTAACAATCGTTCACCAGAGTGAAAAGTCGTCAGGCGACAGAGTGCAAATGACCGTTAGCGATGGTCCCGTCCACTAGCGAATTGGCATGTTAATGTATTGGCAATGTCCCTGTGGGTGGCAACACTGGTGAAAAGTTGCTAGCATTAGCTATTTTGCCCTTTAGTGAGTCTGCCCCATAATCTTTTACTTGCAGCTACTGTATTTCTAGGTGGGGCTACTACTTGCATGCATTCATTTGCTTAAGGGCTTCTTGTTGTGCCGCTGGCCAAGTGTGCCTACTTAAAGAGAAACTGGAAAGAAAGAAATTGTGTAACGACATGTTTAAAGAAGAACAAATGCTGGTGTGTATGTGTGCCTGATATGAAAAGCCTCTGGTGTGCCTGTAAATAAAAATCTTCTGTTCAATTTTTCCAACGAGTTCCGTGTGGTGAGTAACAGTTGGGTTTACTTCCCCTTTAAAATCTGGAAGCCCCTCCCACATGCACAGTAATGGATATTTCCATTTTGAGTTTATTCCAGACTACTTTGGTATGGCAGCATTTAACCCATTGATCTTGTAAGTACTGTCTTGAAAGGGGTAAAGTTAACTTTTAATATGTTATAGAATGGCTAATTCTAAGCAACTTTTCAATTAGCCTTTTTCTTAAAGCTAAAACTAAATAACTCAAAAAACCACAAATAATAAAAAAAATTAAAAGCATTTTTTTAATTATTTCCTTTTTCTCTGTAACAGTAAAACTCTATCATGTATTTGATCCTAACTAAGATAAAATTAATCCTTATTGAAAGTAAAACAATCCTACTGGGTTAAATTAATATTTAAATACTTTTTTAGTAGACTTAAAGTATGGAGATCCAAATTATGGAAAGATCCCTTATCTGGAAAACTCCTAAGGTGCCAAGCATTCTTGGTAACGGGTTCCATACCTGTACCAAAAGTTAATTTAAAGTTGAACAACCCCTTTAACGCAAAGTGGCATTTTTAAAAAAAAAAAAAAAAAAAACTGGTTTAAGTTCCAGATTAGTGTCAAAAAGGGTTTTATGTTCACAAAAAGTTACTATTTAATGTAGCTTTTATATTATTTTTACAGTGTTTTGTGTTTAATCCTGTTTTGGTGGAATTAAAAGAACTAGAATACAATAAGCTTTGTACAACCGTTGTGTGGTCAAGTTCCAAGCTCCCAATAGATTTGTTTCCATATAATTATAGGTAGTATGTATAGTATTCCATGCATACATTTGTTTTATGCTTGGAATTCCATTTTGACAAGACTATTGACTAGACTTTTGGCGTTTTATATATCCAGCATGGTCAAAAGAAGTTTCCTGTATGTGAAGTGGAAAAAAAACTTTGACATATGCCATTAAGTCAAAGCAAGTCATTTAGAAATAAGGAAAAAGTGCACAATTTAGGATGTGGGTGCTTTTTTTAGACAGACGTCTATAGTATAAAGAGATAGACTAACAGTCAATGGCATGATCTCATGCCTTTCCAAGTTAAAGCCAGAGACTGTAAATAAATAACCTTCTACATATATAGATGTAAGTATGTGGTTCTTCTTGAGGAACTGATCAAGTAATTATCTTTGAACATTATGTTCTTTGTGAACATAGGAATGAACACAAAACCGGATAAAGCTTTGAATCGAAAGGCAATTCTTGAGCTCTCAGTTCAATTTTCCTTCTCTGACAGCAATTGTACAGATGATCACCCTTATTTTGTGTAGAGAAAAAATAGCTCTAAAGAATACTTGTAAGATATGTCCATGTTTCCCAGGGATTGCGACTCATGCATGTAATTTTTCAAATTAATGACAAGACGTGGACAGAGTGTATATGTTTGGAACAAAAACATCTTGTTAAAAAGCACTGTTTTAGGACAGCTCACAGAAAGACGAGATTAAATCTCTAGCTGAGTCTTTATTAAGCTTGATTGATGAGGGAACTATATGTGGTAGTTTCCATTGTTTACCAAATGCAGCTTGGCCAGCGGCACAAATGCTTTCAGAATGCAAAATTAAAATCTATCTTTTTTTTATTTAAGCTCATGAAAATTTGATCCTTTGGTGTCATTGGGTGGTGACATTGCCTACTGGATATGTTGGATATGGTATGTATGAAGGCCTTTTTTGAGCTTAATTCAGAGTTTTAGTTTTTTTACAATTCAGTATCCTGTAACATGCATATATTTGATTCCCAAGCTGCAACTGATTTATTGCATTCTCCTTAAAGAAAAAACTATACCCCCTATGAACTGATAACTGGAGATCAGCTTGAAGGGAGATATATTTCATCTCTTACTCCCGTATGTACAGCAGTCCTGAGTGGGTTAATTCCCCTAGGAAGTCTCACCTGGGGAATAATTAGTGGGCTGCTAGAGTGTGGCCAGAGTAAGGGCTGAACTCCAGAGCACGTTGTTTAATATGCCACTCAATATGATAGTGTATATCAGTTATATAAAAATATATATTTCTTGCAGTATGTGCCATTGGGTAATACTAAATAGAAAATTGCCATTTTAAGTACTAAGGGCCATTCTCCTGGGATCGTACAATTCATGGTGCACACAAACAAACCAAGGGAACACATACGGTAAATGTTAGGTCACATGAGCCCATTGTCTTTTGCTCCTGCACTTCTTCCTGTTACAGTTGGAGCTGCATTTTTTCTGGTCAGGTGATCTATGAGGGAGCACAGAGTACATCACAAAAGGGTGGCTCAATGGAAAAGATGGAAAAGAGCAATATTTACTGATATATTCCAGTTTGGTAAGATTCTTTAATATGTCACTTAACAGGATAGTTTAGTCAGTTGGTTTTCATTCTGATGGTATAGTGTTCCTTTAAAAGCAGCAAAGATTCACACCTAAATGCACCGTTTTATAAAGTACTCCTTGGAATAGGAATGCCAGAATCACAGATCACCAGTTGTTCTGATCTACAACTTCCATAAAGCTAAAGGGTTGTCACTTCAACATCCATCTTGCATATTGGTCAACTATGAGGAGAGCCTAATAAAGTAGCCTTATATTATTTCACTAGTACACCAGAATCCTGGAAAACCTTTACTTGTAGTGTTATTGTAACCTTTCAGCATCACAAAGGCAACTTTTATAAGACAATACAAGCTACATAACACTAAAGTTAAATACAGGAAAGGTACCTGCTCGAGTAGTCCACTCCTGCAAGGTGGTCCAGCAAACTCCACTCAAACATGATTACACAGTGTATAATCTAATAACAGAATCAACTTTGTAGTGGCATGAAAAAATAAATATAATAGCAAGAAAAGGCATTGTTGTGGAAGCTATGCCGTCCCCCTTTGGTTTTGATTTTTGGTAACTTGACCAGATGAAAATGTAGGGCTTTGTAGCGAATCCTTAATATCTAAGCATCATTTTAGGTAAGCCAACAAAGTCCCTCCTTCTCTCACTGGCATGGTTTGTTTAGGAACATGCTTAGGAAATATATGTTCATTACAGCTTCTGGGGGCTTACTTTGAGGATGGAGATTTCAATAGTGTGTTGTTTAAAGTGACAGACCTTTGGATCTAGTACAAGTCTAGGACTGAATACAACAAATATTATGGTTTAGGAATGGATAGAGTGTTATAGGGATACCTGGAATATAATGAGGGCATTGTTGACAACGCAAACTGTCACACAGATGGTACATTTCATTTATGCTGTTAATAATACATTGTGTATGTTTGATTTTTGTAGGGCTTATGAAGTTTTAATATGTTATTGATATGGTAATATTGTTGTTATTAACGCAATAAACTGCATGTGGCCTTTTCAAATATCCTAGTGATCCTAGTGATTCATTGCTACTTCCTATTGTTAAGAAAGTACAATAGGTTAAAAGGGGTTGAGTAGAGGGGCGCAGGTGCCTGGCAATGTGGAACAATGTCGTAACATGGCTATATTTTTTCTCAATATCCCATGGCAACCAGACATTTGCTATTACCTTTACATTACATAGTTATGTAGATGAGGTTGAAAAAAAATGTATTTCAAGATCATGAGACTAATCAAAGCTAATTGCGGTGTTTTTTTGTTATGCGTTCAAGGAAAACCATTACCTACTTTACACATATTTTTAAGTAAAAGGCATTCAGAAAAATAAAGAAACAAAACATATTTATGACATACACGATCAAAAGCATTGAATCAAATGCAAATTGCATAGAAGCCACAATTTAAATGCAGATAATCTGAAGTCATAGTACATCTTTTCTAGCAATGATGTGTACATCACCATGGATACTGAACACTGGATGTCAGAGCAAAAAAACAATAGACAAAGGCATACAGTAGTGACTAAGGTAGGAACCCAAATCAAGTAAATGGTTATTAACCTAGAAGATGTACCCTGTGAAAAAAGATCACTTATCCAGACACAGTGCAGTAAAGAAAGAGGTTGTGAGATCTTCTGTGCACATGGGGTTCAGAGGTGCTTATTGAATTAGCAAATTTCTTATCAAACCAGTCATGAATTCTTCCAGCTGCGATGCTTTAAGTAAATTTTGCCCTTAAAGGAGAAACAAACCCTTGCTACTAAAATCCCCTACCCTACCTAGACCCCCCTTCCTGCTCCCCCCAGCCTAGCTGGTAGCTTTGCTAAATGCCCCTATCGTTTTACTTACCCCTCGATGCAGATTCTGTCCAGCAGAGTTCACGCGCGACATCTTCAGCTGCTACGGTAATCTTCGGGTCTTCTTCCGGCGCTTCGGCTATTTGCGTGACTTTCAGCGGATTCGCAGTTGTTGCAAAACAGAAAATTGCTCCAACTGCGCATGCGCCAATATGCCGATCTATTCCCGAAGATTACTGAAGAGAAGAAGATGGCTGCCGTGAACTCCGATGCCCTGAATCTGCACAGAGGGGTAAGTAAAGAGCAAAGGCACCACCTAGGCTGGGAGGGAGCAGGGTAGGGGATTTTAACATAGAAATCTGACAGCATGACCTATGCTTATTTAATAACTATGATATAAATGGTGGGCGGAAAGCCTCCCTCATATAATCAGTGTCATTCAAAATAACAACCACTCTGCGCTCTTGTCACAATTGTTTGGTCACCTTGCAACTTTGCTAATCAATTCCCTTTTATGATATGAGAATATTTAGTGAGAGCAAACAGTGTAAAAATGCCAACATTCTACTACAGGTACGCGACCAGTTATCCGGAAACCCGTTATCCAGAAAGCTCCAAATTATGGAAAGGCCTTCTCCCATGGGGGCAAATTTACTAAAGGACGAAGTGACTAACACTGGTGAAAATTCGAAGTGTGGCGAAGTGAGCGAAGCCGTCGCTGGCGAATTTCCGGAAGTTAGTGAATTTGACCTATGGACTCCATTTTATCCAAATTTTATCCACATTTTCCTTTTTCTTTGTAATAATAAAACAATACATTGTACCTGATACAAACTAAGATATAATTAATCCTCATTGGAAGCAAAATCAGCCTATTGGGTTTATTTAATGTTTACTTGATTTTCTAATAGACTTAAGATATCAAATAACGGAAAGACCTGTTATTCAGAAAACCCCAGGTCCCAAGCATTCTGGATAACAGATCCTATTCCTGTATATGATTAAACAATTGTATGGGGAAAATATTTTTAAAAAACTTTACTGAACATCCACTACATTTTTGCTTCTGGGCAAGACACAACTGCCTTGCCTTAGCCAATACTGCATAGTGAAATTCCTGGTTCTTGCAAAGCAGTTAATCAGATTGCTAGTGCAATCCCCACCCCTACATGTATTTTTGCTTGCATGAAAGTAAAACTGCCATAGCAAAGAAGTGAAGGGGTTGTTTATACAGAGCTCATTATCTCTGGTTAAACTAGGGCATCGAATTATAAGGGAGGTGGCACGTGTGAAAGATAAACAATGCTCTATTTATTTTTAATGATGAAAAAATAAAAAGACACTAAATTATAAAGAACATATTTTCAGACTTAAATCCAGCATATTTATTGTGCTTATGGTCTGTATAGGTGTATACTGCCCTTTTAATAGTTTGCTAAAAGGCAGTTTTTCTAAAATGAAAAACCTGACGGCAGCATTCACATATATGTAAACGTTATACAAATAGAAAGCATGTGCTGTTTTTTATCAAGGTATACAAATTATTTTCTTTTCCTCCTGGTCAGGAGATATTATCCACATTCAAAAAATACCAATCAATGCAGAGGGCCCTGAAATTATACTCACATCCCCAAAGCAACAAATGCAGTATTGATTGTTTTAGTGTTCACCGTTCGATGTACTTTCATGCAACGGCATGTATTTTAACAAACATGTTTCATTTAAATTTCTTAGTACCCTAGGTAATGAGCAGCTATTTTTGGAATACTCTAATATGGCTCATGTATTTATTTGCAGCCCAGGTTATTGCCTAAGTACATTCAATTTTCTGATATAACACATCACTCATTAATGTTTTAGAAGATGAAGACATCACATATGCTGCAGAGAAATGTTAAGATACATCCTCGAACATCCTCTCTGTAAGCATATATTATTATTCTGGTTTGGCTTTCAAATAAGACACTCACAGACATATTACCATATAAACAGCTGCACATTTTTCTTGTTCTCCAGTTCTGAAGCTGCTCCAGCTGCATCAGTATTGTAACTCTGGTACTCAGAAACTTCCTTAGCACTTGCTGATGGAAGTATGTTTAGCAATTCAGTAGTCTGATCAGCACGATTTTTATCAGGCTGTAAGACTACTTAGCAGAAGGTGATCTCTTATGTGACAGTTAAAATGCTAAAAATGTACATGAATTGCCTAAGTACTTAGTAGAAAATCAAAGTTGTCAGTGCAGATGAAACGAGTTGCAGTAATAACTGTGGATGGAAATTTACCATTTCAAACACCTACACCACCATTAAAAACTGGGACAGTGTTTCCAGTCTTTTGCATACCAGTGCAAGGTGATGCCAGCACTCTTCATAAATAGTATATGTGCATGGGTGCAGAAACATGGAATATATATATATATATATATATATATATATATATATATATATCTATATACGTATATATATATATATATCTATATATATATCTATATATATATATATATCTATATATCTATATATCTATATCTATATATATATATATATATATATATATATATATATATATATATAAAGCAAAATCAGAAACAAAATAAAATGTATTATGTTCTTCAGCTGTATATATATATATATATATATATATATATGCAGCTGAAGAATAGAAAATATTTTATTTTGTTTCTGATTTTGCTTTATTCTGTAACACTCCCACTGCTGATTGGTTGCTATGGGTTACTGTACATGCGGAAACTTAGGGGCAGATTTATCAAGGGTTGAAGTGAATTCGAGGGAATTTTCAAAGTAAAAAAATTCGAAATTCAAAATAATTTCTTGGATACTTTGACCATCAAATAGGATACTACGACTTCGAATTTACTTCAACTTCGATTCGAAATAAAAATCGTTCGAATATTTGAAGTACTGTCTCTTTAAAAAAAACTTCGACTTCAATACTTTGCCAAATTAAACCTGCCAAAGTGCTATGTTAGCCTATGGGGACCTTCTAGAGCAGTTTTCTAAGTCTTTAGAGGTCGAAGGAAAATCCTTTGATTGATCGCTGAAATCGCTCGAATCGTTCGATTGAACAATTTAATCGTACGATCACATGATTTTACTTCGATAGTTTGATTTTGATTGTAAAAAATTCTTCGACTTCGATATTCAAAGTATTTTAATTCGATGGTCGAATTTCTAAGTATTTTTTACTTCGAAATTTGACCCTTGATAAATCTGCCCCTTAGTGTCTTTTACTACATAACCCCAAAAAAGGAAAGATTAAGGGGCACATTTACTAAGCTCGAGTGAAGGATTAGAATTTGGGGTACTCCAACCATCGAATAGGCTCCTTCGACTTCGAATCGAACGATTCAAACTAAAAATCGTTCGATTATTCGACCATTCGATAGTCGAAGTACTGTCTCTTAAAAAAAACTTCGATTACCTACTTCGCCACCTAAAACCTACCGAGCACCAATGTTAGCCTATGGGGACCTTCCCCATAAGCTTTCTAAGCTTTTTTTGATTGAAGGAAAATCCTTCGATGGATGGATTAAAATCCTTTGAATCATTTGATTCGAAGGATTTAATCGTTAATTATTTTTCCTTCGATTGTTCGAAGTATTTGCGGTAAATCCTTCGACTTCGATATTCAAAGTCAAAGGATTTTACTTCCAGGGTCGAATATTGAGGGTTAATTAACCCTCGATATTTGACCAATAGTAAACAAGCTATGCAATGAGAGTCGCTCCCATGCATGATGTATTCATACCTGCCCCTAATCCATCTCTACAACTTATAAGAAACAGTTCTATAACAGGAGCCTTATATACTATATATTTAAAGGGCAAGTCAACCACCAAATAATTGCCTAATACAATAAAACATAATTCTAAGCAACTTTTCAAAATACATTTTTTTAAAAATTTAATTTTTTTTTAAAGTTATTTGTAAAAACAATTATAATCGAAAGGAGCATTGTTGCACCAAAGACAGGTCTGTTAAACAGTAGCTTGTCTTACATTGTATCAACAGTCTGAGCCACCAGTGCAGAAAATAGAATGGAACAAACACTTCTTTCAGTAGAAATACATATACAAATAACGTAGAAACCACAGAAAATGAGTAATGAATGTATATTGCAAAATTGTTTAGAATGATGTGTTTATTAGGCAAGAATTATTTTATGAGTTGACATTCCCTTTAACAGCAACCTTTGCACATCCATTCTGCATTTAATAAACATAATAATACATGTATACATTAGTAACAGAAAATAAAGGTAACAGTGTTCTTACAATAAAAAAATACTCCAAAAGGCATCATGGTGAATATGCAGTTCAATTTGTCTCAGTTATATAAGGAAATAGTCATTATAAAGAAATAAGTTATTAAATGACCTAGAAATAATTTTTATGGTTATTTATGGTCACTTCATGTGAGATATGCACTCTATATAAATAAATAAGCCTACAATATCAAGAGAGGGCATAGGGGTGCCCTATGCAATTGAGTAAAAAGATTGTAATTGTATAAACAGAAATGTAACTTTACAAATAGAACAGCATAGATGCAAAATTTACTTGTGGACGATGTATTGGCAGGCAACAAAAATAGATTGGGGAAAGAGAATGGATGCCTTTTTTGGCATGGTAAAGTTAAATATGTTGGTTTATATACAATAGTAAGGTTTTAATACAGGGATTGGCCACACTGATGTATTTTTTTAGGAAATCACCCATGCAGGTCGATCCACTTATTTTACTTAATTAGATGGTAACATTTTCAGTGCAGGGACCTCCATTCTTGTGTCTAACATTTTAAATGGATACAGCTTATACTGAACATACTTTATGCCTATTATTTTTGTTATTACTTAGAAAAAAGTACCTGCAGCACACTGAAATACTTTGTAATAGTGTACAAAAAGAATTTATTAAGCCCACATACACAAAGGCAACGTTTTGAGCCTACTTGGCCCTTTATCAAGCTCTGTGTTACACTATATCACATCTTTTTAAAGTGATGAAAGGGGTGTGAGCACATGCTCCACCCTCTCCCTGTAGTGACATCACCAAAGTGCTATTTACAATTAGTCCAGCAAAGTATCCAAAATAAGTCCATTTGTAGCCAAACAATGTATAAACAAAGTAACTAGTTGATATAGTGAAGCTCATTTGTATCCAAAAAATAAATAAACTAAAGCAACAACTTGATATTGTGAATAATTAACATAATTTCACTATGGTCTAGCATACCTGAAACGCCAGTAAGACTCACTCTGCATACCACACTTTTTCTGAGACACCTTATGATATGCAAGATGTGTTGTCCACCCTCAGGGTGTTCTGTGTAGATCTTCAGTAATCTAGAAAATAAAACTAAAATAAAGCTGAAGCTTTTGTTAGGCTATTACAGAAGGACCAAGTCATTGAATAGAAGGCTTCTCAGTAGGGTAGTGATTTGTTTTGATTGTGCTCCTGAGGACAGAAACTAGAATGCAACTTTAGTTTCTATTTTTGATTTGTCCCTGTTTAGTTTAAAAATACAATAAACCTTAGCTATTTCAGAATAAAAGTAATATGAAAAATTATTTTCAGGTCAAGCCCAATTCATTGAACTAAAGCTGAACATTAAGGTATACTGTTCTGTAGAGATATTCTCATAAGCACTTCTTCTTGAATTTAAATGTGTTTTTATATTTCTGTATACTTTGAATTGACTGTTGCCTATTCTATTATTGTACTTATTGTAATAGGAACCCTTCTCCTTAGGAGTTAAGCTCTTGGTGATATGTGTTAATAAATAAATAATCAAACATTTAGGGGCATATATATCAAAGTGTGAAATTAGAACTCACCACAGTAAAATTCTGCCACTCTCTATTCCTTCTTAGGTATTATTAGAGGTGTATGTATCAATGGGTAAATGTAAAAGTTCACTATTTGATAAATATGCCTCTAAAAATCCTTTAGGAACGAAGAGAGCGCAATGGAATCTTACTGATGTTAAGCTCGAATTTCACACTTTGATAAATAAACCCCATATTGTCTTACTCCTTATATAACCTTTAATTAGCAGAGACAAATATTCAACACATTAGCGCATCTAGCTTATTGAAGTACCTCCTCAGGAAGATTTAAGATATATTTGTAGCTTAAGAGCTGAAGATTAAGATGCCCTTATGTGGCACAAAGTGCTTGTTTTGTACATCCATTGAGCAGATGTGGTATCATCTGCACCTAGCATAAGGAATACCAGAAAAATAAATGTTCCTCTCTAGAAAACAGACAGCACAAAGAATGTTATGTTTATAGAACAATAGAACCAGCCTGAGAGATACAAAGAGATTATTTAATGAGGTCCTGTGCTCAAACAGCTAAATGACAGATATTCATGCTTTTCCAAAGCAATTGTAGCATGAGCATGTTTCTTGCAGCTTCTCTGTACAGATACTGTACCTAAAGCGATAACAATTAATCATAAATAAGAGTTGTGCAATCTCTGATTGGGGCACGAAAGAGACAGTTTTCTAGCACTATTTTTCTGTTTTGGTATTTGTTTGCTCTATTGTATTAGATAAAACAACAGACAAAAGCAAATGATTTTTTTCTTCTCAAAAAAAAAAAAAAAAAAGTTCTAAACTTACTTCTTGAAACTGTTTCAATGGGACCAATCAGAGATTGCACAACTGTTATTTATGATGTTCTATTCTGGATGAAAGGAAAGCCTGCCTTATATAAGGAATGTACAATGCTGTGTAATAGCAGCTAATTCCTCTTCTTGTACCTGTGTAGAAAGGCCCTGACACACGCAGCACTAGTTGCTAGTAGGATTTGTAGGAGAGAAAAATGTAGAATCCCAAAGAGAAGCAAATCGGGTCTTCTTTTAACTCAAGCACAACCAAGTTGTCTTGGGGTCACTTGTGCTTCTTTTGTACACTCAGTGTAGAGTTCAGTGCTCAGTGAGATGAAGTTTGGCACTACGGAGCACAGGGGAATAGTTGCTGCTCCACAATAATTACTTTCAAGAAACCCAAAACATTGCAGTTTTGATAGAACTGTTTGTTTTTTATCCTTGCTTGCAAAACCATAATGCAATCAAACTCGTGATTCCATGGAAAGAGATATGTCCTTTGGCTGGTTTCAGAGAAAAGAGAGTATCATTAGCTATAGTATCTTGGATGAGCGGTAAAACATTTTCAAACTTATACTGCAAGTCCAATTGCTTTAGATTTTATCACTAATAGAAACTGTCACATCATAATGTGAAGTGTAGCCTGCAAATTGCAATTTTTTTTTTTTTTACCCCCGATACAATGTATTTTCCCATAATTCCAGTGTTAGTGCTGCTGTCAGAGGGAGTCGCATCTGATGCAATTGTGGCCAATGCATTTTATTAGATACTGTATATCATGATTTGAAGGGACAGATTTATCAAGGGTCGAAGTGAAAATTCAAATTTTTAAATTCGAATTTCGAGCTATTTTAGGGGCAGATTTATCAAGGGTCGAGTTTATGGGAGTTTCTAAAAACCCATCAACTCCCATAAACTCGAAATTCAAAAAAAAGTACAATCAAAATTAATTTAAAAAAATAGCATTTTTAAAAAAGGGTGAATAGAATCGAGATGCAAATTGGAATCGATCGGTTTTCAAAAGTCCACCAAATGACTCCAAATTGACTGTAGGAGGTACCCCATGGGCTAAAACACCAATTTTGCAGGTTTTAGATGGCGAATAGTCAAATTCAAATTCTTAAAGGGACAGTACATGATAAATTTCAAAATTTTAATTTTTTAAAATTTTTTTTAAAATTTGATTCGAATTTGGACTATTCCCTAGTCTAAAATAAACTTAAAATAAAGACTAAAATTAACTCGAAATTCAAATTTAAAAATTAGAATTTTCAATTCAATCCTCGATAAATCTGCCCCTTAGGGCAGATTTATCAAGGGTCGAATTTTGAATTGCAAAAAACTTTGAAATTCGAATTCAAAGAGACCAACCAAAATTAAGTAGAAGCTTTTTTTTTTTCAAATAGGTCAGTTTCAATTGAATAGATGTGTATTCGGCAGAATTCGAATTGTACAAATTGAAGGACTAGCACATTCGATCAAATTCATTTTGAAGTTTTTCTCAAAAAAGACTTTGATGTTTCAAGTCCACCAATTGACTCCAGATGGGTTCTAGGAGGTCCCCCATAGGCTAAAACAGCAATTCAGCAGGTTTTAGATGGCAAATGGTTGAAGTCAGATTTTTAAAGAGACAGTACATGATAAATTTCGATATTCAAATTTTAGATTTTTTTTTCAAATTTGAATTGAATTTGGACTATTCTAGTCGAAGTACAGAAAAATAGCTCGGAATTAGATTTTTTTTCATTCGAAAATTCACCTCGACCTTTGATAAATCTGCCCCTTAGTGTACTTCAACTAGGGAATAGTCCAAATTCGAATCAAATTAAAAAAAAAAAATGTGAAAATTCGAATATCAAAATTTATCATGTACTGTCTCTTTAAAGATTTGACTTAGACTATTCGCCATCTAAAACTTGCAGAATTGCTGTTTTAGCCTATGGGGGACCTACTAGAACCCATTTGGAGTCATTTGGTGGACTTTGAAAAATCAAGGTTTTTTTGGAAAATACACAGAAGTGCCAGGAGCACATGTTGACACAAGTACCTTTAATGAATAGAATTTTTCATTCAACTGCGCTTGTGGATGCCTATTGTCTATTTATATAAGTTTCCAATTAATGATGCAGAAGTTATGTAATAATAAGAGCAAAACTTTCTATAGTTTTAGGTGCTTTAGTGGCTTACAAACCCTTCATTTAAATTTTACTCTCTTCTGGTATCTTATTTTTTCCTCTGGTATCTTATTCTTCAGTATCTTATTTTTATGTTTTTTAGTTAGTATATGAAATTGGTAGTTTTATGTTAATAGTAAAGACCAGTAATATAAGGTAAAGTAGCAAACACATTTATCAGATATGTGCTTGAAATTGCAAAAAATGTTGAACACCTGAACTGCACACTTGAAAGTGTATTATTGTTACTTTAATAGACAATTTTTAGATGAGATCAGATAAAATGTTCATGTAATGATTGGCTCAGTTTCAGACATAGCTGCCAGCAGAATGAGTCTGGCTAAAATTTAGCATACTGCTTGCTTTAGATACTTTTCACATAATAGATTTTATACAATAAAGGCAGTTAATCTTGTTCAAAAACTCCCTGAATAATATATGTGAATATATATTTAATTAAAATGACTATTCTTGGGGATTTGGGGAGTTCATAAGTATGCAAAATTAGCTTTGATGCTAAGTATACTGTATTAAGTTTGGTTTGAATCTATGCAGCAAAGGTCAAACGCCTTTTTTTACTTTTTACCTCTGTGGTTGTTAACTACCCCTGTATATGCTGTAGCTATTAGTGCTAGTATTGGTCAAGGAAGAAATGAAAGAGAAAAATAGTCATTTACTTAATCCTGGATGCAAGAGGACTAAGGGGAGCCAAAGTGGGAGCAGACAGTAAGTACAGCAGATTGCAGACAGTGCCAGTGGCGTAATTACTTTGGGGCAGGACCCCCAGCGAGAGATTTTGGAGGGTCCAGGCCCATTGTTCTTATTCAGCCTCTCCCCCTTTGCACCTACCTGCTTGTAGATTATATTTTTTTCTATAAATATGGCCCCATCATATATATATAAACACAGATACTGCAAAAAATAATATACTTAAAATTGTATTGCTTGACTGAGGTCACTGTAAACACCTAGGAAATTGACTTTTTTGTTATTCTTTTTTTAGAAAAATCTAAGCAGTATGACAAGCATCAGAATGTTAATCCTAAATTTACAGGCGACGCTCTCTCTCTTATAGCTCCATATCTAGTTCAAATAAACATTCTTTCCTAAACAAGACAAGTCTCACCATGTCTCATTTATGCAGTAGGCATTAAAAACCTTGTTAAAGAGGATTTATTATGGATGGGTTGCCAAGATGTCCTTTAGGGGAATAAATCTTCTTCAGACATTCCTGAATGCAGGGCCTTTGGGAGGCTTAATGAAGGAAGCTGAAGGGATACCCAGGTAAACAGTTGCTTCCTGCAATGGATTTATTACAGAGACTAAAAATAAATTAAAAGGGATTCATTTCTCCTCTAGAGAATGTCTTTACATTTATCCTGGGGAATACACACCTTTCTCTGCACTGTTTATTTACCAGACACTGCTTTAAGATCACTGCTTTAATATCTGCCAGACTGCTAGCATTTATAGAAATAGGAACAGCATATTCGCAATTCAATAACTGCAAAGGCACATTTTTGCTGTATTGGTAGTTCTTGCTATTTTTCAAAATGTTACAACGCATCTTGACTGCTAAAACATTAATAGCCATTCCAAGTCTTGTTAAAGAGATTAAATAGTACCATTGAAAAAGAGCCTGACTATCCATTTAGTAACTAAGGAAAGAAAGGCGGCTACATAGAAACCTGGTATAAGAAGGTGAATTACTATGGCTGAAAAACTGACAATTGGACTAAGTGGGAAGTGACAATTTCTTAATCTAATTTCATTATGTCTAATGAAGGCATCAGAAATAAAAAAACTGTAGTTCTAGTGCTGCTCACTTGACTGCTCAAAGGAGGATACAAACACCCACTGTAACATGTGCCTTGTCTTAGTACATTTAATGCTTATTTCAGTTCTACTGGGTTTGATAAAAAATTTTCACAGAAGTCATTGACACAGGTAATTTTATAGCCTATAGCATTGCCATTTAACATGCTACAATCTATAAACAATTTTGCAAGCTGCAAAGCTGATGGACTGTCAAGCTTGGCTTTCAAGGGGTTATGTGTCAAAAAAAAAAACAATGCGAAAATTAGTATTTTAAACACATGAACCAACTGCTTTGGCAACACTCTTTCTCTCTCTTTTTCCATTCCATGATTAGAAGAGATTATCACCAATATTGTATGCTTTCCAATCATCTTGGAAATCATTTTGGTTATGGGACTATGTACACTTTTATTTGCAGCTTGTGTTCACTATAAAAGCTGTGGCAGCCCATAATTATCATAAAAAAAATACATATAGTAGTTACCAAAATGCTTTTCATTTGCATAAAATACCTGATCCGTTCCACAGTGCGGAGTGCAAAAATGGTGCAGTAATCCATTTGAATTTGAGGTTGAATGTTTTATTAAGGTATGCATTATAGGAGAGAGGGTTTATTTAATCGAAATCAATAGATCCATACATTATACAGAACCACAAAGCTAAATCTGAAAATACACCTTCTCATACCTTTCAAGGTCATGTAGAAGTCAATGGCAGATGTTCCTGAAGATGTTTCTTGACATAGTGATCTGCGCTGGTTTTCGCCCGATAAAATCGAATTTTTTCAGCGAGCGTTTTTTTGGAGCGTGAACCGCACGATTCAAATTTTTGCACAAATTTGTTGCAACATTTTTTTGCAATGACTTTATAGAGAAAAAATTAGATAAACTTGAGCTTTAGTAAATACCCCCTATTATGTTCTCATTTTTATTTCTAAGTGAAAATTTACCATTCTAAGCATGCAGATTATGTCTACCTAATGAGCCACAGATATTGACCATATTATAAACAGGATACTTCAAAGTGATGCTAATGTTTGAATATTCTTACCCAAAAATCCTACAATCATTTGACATTATTTAGCATAAAAAAGAATTGCCACAAGTCTAAAGGTTTTATAATATATAATTATGTATCACTATATTTTTGTGGTTGGCTAATTTAAATAGACATTTAGCTGCAGGACTATGTTGCTAAAAGGTCACTGTATTATATATGGCATTATGCACCTGAAAACATGTACAGTGCCTTTTTAATCCATTTCCAAACATCCTTATGATGCATCTTGTTTTATGACTTTTATTTCAAACAGACATCACAAACCTTGTTGGATACTTGAATTTAAATAGACTGTAATCACGCTTTGTCACTATTCAGGTATAGTAATCATAATGTTATGATATAAAGCCATTGCACTACCTTGTAGAGTTTAATATGTAAATGCACTGTCTGATGTCACTTAATTGGAAGGGCGGAGTTCCTCACTTTTTCACTATGTATACCTGTGGATTGAATTACTTGTTTGAGAACACTTGATAAAGGAGGTTATACCTCCGAAACGTTGTGTTGGAGATCGAAATAAAAGCACTAAGGATTTAACACATTTGCTACTTGTGTGTGCCATCCAATTTTTTCAACATATGTAAATAGACAGTCTTGCCTGCTCAACTAACTCGATCTAGCTACACCAGATCGGGCCATTGCTGCTTGTGTTGCCCCAACATTAGGGTCATCCTTAACATGGAGTTTTGTTCATGCTACTTGTCCCAATCAAACTGCTGTTACCCGCTTGAACAGGAAGCAAGTATAGGGTACCCTGTTAACCTATGCTTGTGACTGTCGCACAAAAACCTCCTGGCAAACCTTTAAGCGATACTTGCTGATTCAGGGCAATTATCAGTGCTTTACAAGAACTGTATGGAACTGCACTGTCTGCAGGCAGATTTAATTAGATTGCCACCACAATCAGTGTTACTCAAAGCACAGAATGTATCATAGCCACGACAAAGCTTAACATAAAATCAAATAAGATTATAAGAAAATCCCACTGAACTTGAAGGACGACCAACTCCTTCTTTAAACCATAAGACCCCTCCAGAGGCCTCCCTTCCCTATTCCAAACCACACAAACAGGCCCCCCCAATACTGTTCCATTATATGTAGGGACCCATAGGTTGAGTAAATCCCTAGACTTCCTTAATTCTTTAGTTGATTGGCAAAAACTCATGTATCCATTTATTAATTTACATATTTCTATCACTGGCACTTAGGCTTATGACCACTTACTGACACATTTTTATAGAGTGTTCAGCTAGGGATGGATCTTTGGCCTGCATCTGTTGAACCAGGTGGATGCTCCAGGTACCCTGGGATCAACAAGGCCCCAGTAAAGCTGTCCTGCCCACAAGGAACAACCCCTTTAGTGAAAGATGGGGAATACACGAACAAGGTTTTAGTCAGTGAGAGGTTATTTCTTTTAATAGAACTTTTTAGGAAAGTAAGAGATTTAGGTCCCGAGTGGTGTGGTTTAGGATTGAAGAGATGGAAGGAGTCTTCTGAAGGGACTTATTTAAACAAGACTTTAGATCTCCTTTAATTATAGCTTGATATCTTGGGTCCTTGAAAGCTTTGACAGAGTAGTTATTAATCAGAGGTCAAAGTGAGAATCTTTTCCCTTTTCTTGTTTCACCATATGCGTCATTTTTATTACATAGATATCATTATTAAACTGTTCAAGGATGTCCTTTCTTTATGCACCATTCACGTAACAACTATATTATAGTTAACACAATATATTTATGTTCACTTATTTGTCTGTGGGAAAGATTGACATTGTGGTGTGATCATTAGAGAAAAACTGTGCTTGTGCTTTATTTAAAAAAAATCCCCAAAGATCAGTTATGTAAATGGCTGTCTTTTTGAATGTGTTGTTGTACAGTGACAGAACCATGACCTGAAGGATGAGCAAAAGTTCAGTCAGTTTAGTGCAAACGATGACAGCCACAGGATAGTACAGTGGCATTTTAAAGAACCCCCTGAACAACAGAATTTTCTAGGAGAAAAATGCTGGAATTTTATTCCTGGAAGACCGACCTTTTTGTGAAATTGCTTAGCCTGAAACAATCCTTTCATTTGGTTTATCTGCATTAATGCTGGGTTAATAGAAAAAGCTAGAACTTTAATAACTACTTTTTCTTTCTGATGTGCACATTTCTATTACTTTATATGGCAACCAGAGAAATGTCCTTCTAGCACTGTACTTATTGTTTGCCCTTCACAGTGTGACTTTCTTGGTTGCAGTAAATGAGTCACAGCACAACACATGGTCTGGGTTTTGACAGAATAAAGCTGCCTCACAAGAATTCACAAATACTGAAACTTTATATAATGGGCAGCATCTTCATGCATATATTCATTTGCCCTCCGTTTTCCCTTTTACATCAAATCAATGTTGATTCTTTAATAAAAAATATTATTGCTGAATATTTCTAAAATAAATAAAGGTATGGGACCTGTTATCCAGCATGATTGGGACCTGGGGTTTTCCCGATAAGATCTCCATACTTTTAAGTACTGTTTTATTATTACAGAGAAAAAAGGGTATCATTTTTAAAAATTGTAATCATTTGCCCATAATGGAGATGATGGGACATGGCCTTCCTGTAATTCAGAGCTTTATGTATAAAGGGTTTCTGGATAACTGATCCCATACCTGTATACTAGTTCGGCATTAGATTTGTGGGGTTAGACTGAGGCATTTGGATGATAACTAAACTCCAAACACAATGTGATTATATTGTAATTTACATTGTAAGCAAGCCTAAGTTGCAGCAGTCTACTACCTAAGGTATTATGACAAATGAATGTCCATAGTTTATATAATAATAAGGTGCAAGTGGCTCTTTCTCTTTGAATACCTGTGACCTTAAAGGAAAAGTTCAGTATAAAAATAAAAGCTGGGTAAATAGGCTACATTCACTACATTCTCAAATTACGTCAGGTGGATCAATTCAGTGTACCTCATTTATGTTCACTATTTCATGGTTAAGAACCACTGGCACCCTTATTTTTTCAGTTACATCATTTAAGATGAGAGAGTACCTCAAATGTAATAGTGATCTTCCTGAGAGCAGCATTAGATGTGTAAACAATGAGCTGGACTTCAACAGAACAGAGCTTATAGCGGAGGTACAGGGATTTTTTTAAAATATACTTCATTATATAATTGATCTCATTTATATAAAACCATAATCCTGTGGCTGCTCTCTGTTCTACTGTTCCTTTTTGTACTCCTGTTTAATAGTTAATGGAACAAACTCTCAGTGCTGCATAGAAAATGTAAGGCGTGCTAATACCCTCTCCTTCATATGATACTAGAAATGAACTTCAGGATTTTGTTCTTTTAATACATGCAGATACATTTTCTTAATCTTGAGTGGGTAGTTCAGAGAGAGACTGTTATCAACCATAACGCACTTGACTACTTTATAGCCTTAAATGTTGTCATGCATCAGACTCCATTAATAAGATGTTATATTAAGAAGGGCATTCAAAAGTGCTGCTAAAAACAACAGTGTTTACTGAATTATTCATTGGCATTAGTTGGTAATAGTATGGTAAGAGAACGCCTTTGAACTTGATAACTGACTCTGTTAGGTTATAATAACGCCTCTTACAAAAATTTACATACTGCTTAGTCCTTCTTTATATCACATTTTATCAAAGTTATGCAGAGAGTGTAGATGTTTGCATATATTACTGAATCCTATATTCCTGTGTTGTGATGCATTTCTGTTAGGAACAGAATATAAGTTAAAGCATCTGTATTTATTTACATTTTAAATACAGGTTCTCTCCCTAATGGCTTAGTTAATGAAGTTACTGACCTTTCCAATCCACCATTGTTTAATTACAAGCATAATTGTTCAGGGAGTTCTTTTGATGACATATTAATTGAGGTCACAGGATGTCAGTGCCCAAGGGGTGGTGGTGTGTGGAATTCGAATAATCCACTAGGATGTCCCTGTGCCATCCTTGGATGATGGAGTCCATTTTAAGGGGTTGCTCACCTTTAAATTAACTCTTGTATGATGTAGAGAGTGATATTCTCAGACAATTTGCATTTGGTTTTCATTTTTTTATTACTTATATTACTTATTTTGCTTTTTATTCATAACTTCTCCAGTATGCAATTTCAGCAATCTGGTTGCTAGGATCCAAATTACTCTAGCAACCATGCTTTGATTTTAATTAGAGACTGGAATATGAATAGGAGACGTCCTGAATAGAAAGATACATTATAAAAGGTAGCATGAACAATACGTTTGTAGCCTTACAGAGCATTTGTTTTTGTAGATGGGGTCAGTGACTCCCATTTGGAAGCTGGAATGAGTCAGAAGCAGAAGAAGGTAATTCTGACAAAAATGAAGACCAATTAAAAAGTTACTTAGAAATAGTCATCCTGTAAGGTACAAAAAGTTAACAAGGTGAACCACTCCTTTAAGAGACCTGATGGAAGCCTCATACTCCTGGAGAACATAGAGTAGGATAGGTGCCAGGAGGGGTCAGGCAAATCATCAACAAGATGCCATGGATATTAAATGTGACCCAATTAAGAAGCATAATGCAAGCAAGGGATGGACAGAATATTATTCAAAAGGATGCCCCAATACCAGCCTCAGGCGCAGAGCCCATTTTTAGTGGGCACACTCAGAAACAAAAGAGATTTTGATATAAAGACCAATCTGCTTTCCGTTTTTATAAATGAGCCACAAAATAAACAGAAGGTTCCATTAGGTAGCATGCACCTTTAAATAATACATTGCCAGAACAGATAGAAAAGACAATACAACAATGGAACACGAATAAATTAAATACAATAACATTCAAGCTTAAGCTGGGCGTTAAAAGATAAGACACAGTTTACAATCTAATTCCAAAAAGTTTGATAGATAAAGCTTTTTTTAGACAAATAAGGAGCAGCAAATTGACCTGAACCCATCATTTAGTTTAGTAGTTTATCTGTTGAGCCTCTCCAAGCACTTATGGTGATAACGCATTATTGATATGCGTGATTAGAGTAGAGGAAGAGGCTGCACCATAACTAAAGTGAACGATGTGAAGGTTTAGCAACCAAAGTACCATCGAAGCTTGTTCCGGGGCTGCCGAATGACCATGTCATCGAATAGCAGGTCACAGCAAATGAAAGTTAATAAGAGACATATAAATTCAGCCTGCAATTCACTGCTCAAACAGCCTTGTTTTAATTAATTAGAAGCCTGTGTTAGTATAGTGATATGCCTGTGTAGGCCCACAATGCAGCAAATTGATGCTACAGCAAAGCTTCTCCAATTCCAGGGATGCTGATGCTCTTAGCTGCAGGAATTACAGAGCACTGCTGAATGACTCATATATATAGGCTGAAACACATAAATCAGCATTCCAGTCTGATATTAAAAGAAATAGAACCGTCAATTTAATTTTGGTAGATTGTATATATAATTTTTGACATGAAGCAATGTCAAATCCTAATAACAGACTTTGCAACCTCAACAATTTAATTCTACTGAGGAATCAATATATTTTCAGTTGCAGCCAAACATATAATTCAGATTTTGACCTGAAAATAAAGTGCTGACAAAAATGTCTGTACTAACATATGATCATTCATGTACAATAATGCTGGGGTTTGCCCTTAGATTACAGGTGATGCACATTTAATTACAGAGCCGTGAAATCCACATAAATGTAAATTTCTGATATGCTCTTAGAGAATTTGATGAATGGAGATTGTCATTGATCTTCAACTTGTGGCCAGTAGGTGGCACTAATAGCTTAGTAACGTCATGACTGTGTTCTTTTCATTTAGCCAATTTGTAATGAATCATTATTATTCATCACATCTCTAATTTATTTTGGATACTCAGAGCAAGGATAACTGTTAACAAAAACAAATAGAGAGATGTATGGAAAGTGTAATTTGTCAGGGGAAAAGATTACAAAGCACATGCACAGTACGCACATAGCTAGAGATGGAGGGTGTCTGGGCATATTTATGTAAGACAAGGATTGTGTAATGGACAATACCTCACATACAACAATCACTAATACATAGTGTTTTTTTGCTAATGGTTGTTGAAAGCTACTATGGCATGCTAGGTATATTGGTTGCTGTAGGTTCTTTCCACTATAATGAAAAAGGTTTATTGCCAGTGGTGTAACTAGACCACAGACCCTCCCTGTACATAAAGTCCTCAGAGGGGCTCAGCATAAAGACCTGCGCGGGTCCATTTTTTGGGACCTGTACCCGCAACCTGCAACTGGAACCTGCAAAGCGCTTGGAACCGCTACCTGACCCGCAATTAACTTATCCGCAACCCGGACCCGCGACCCGCTGACCATCATGAATCAGGAAGTGCTGTCATTGTAAACCGGAAGCGACGTAATCGGAAGTAGATGTGCCCAGAAACAAGGAGGAAATATCGCTATTGAGAAGACCCGTGGCCCGACCTGTGACCCGCAAACCCGTAGAACCGCCGACCCGCGTCTGGGTACCACAGGTTTTTGCGGGTAACCCGCGGGTACCCGACCCGCTGCAAGACTCTAGCCCAGCACACTCCAATCGCCATCCTTCTGCCTACATCCTTGCAGGCTTGTGCTCTGCTTCCCCGCCGCAGAGGGTAGAAAGAATGGATGATGGTACAATATGTGCAATAGGGCAAGATGGAGAGAGTAGGGAGCAACAGCAATGCTTTTAGACCTAGAACTGAACCAGGTCATATGAAAAGGCATATGTTAGCATTCCTGTAATAATTTACTAAATAAATAATGGAGCCTCACAATGTATGTTTTGCTCCTATTCCCAACACTTCTAATGACAGCTCTGATCGTATATATATTGTATGTGTATATATATATAGTTATATGCTGCAAAAATAGTCACAACTGATTGTGTTCTATGCACTAATGTAAAAGAGTTATATAGTAATATACAATGCGGCATTTGAAGAACTTGAAATAAATGTTCAACCTGCAGTCCTTCAGTTGTTAGACAACAATAGCTCCAGGCTCAACATCTTATAAAGAAAATCTAACAATCTATCTAGCAGAAATTCTGAAGCAAATTACCTCACTAACTGCAGTGTATAATCACCAAGATTTATTTGGTCACAAAAACCTCAGAATGTTCTTGCAGTGCTCCTATGAGTAATTATATACTTATTAAGCACAGTCCCTCATTCATTGTGAGGCAGAACTTTGACCTTTCAATTCAAGCGTTAGACACTTTACTGAATTTCAGGCTAGTATGATTTCAAAATAAGTTTTTTTCTTTACTTGCTGCTAGATTACATTTCGAAGGATTTTTTAGACACTTCATCAGGTCAGATCAGTGTCTTTTTTTAGACTTACGAAGAAGAGAGTTATTTAAGGCCCTGCTAATATTTTAAAATTAATGATTTTATATGGGTTTATATTTAGATTTAATTTAGATATAACTTCAAAGAAAAGTAGCTTTATAAGCTCCATTTTTTTTCTTAAAGTTTTTCATCAAGATTGGGAAGGAAGATTCCACTCCTCAAAAGTAGTTATGGGCGAATTTATTCGGCAGGTGTGAATTTGCGGCGAATTTCCACGTTTCGCCGCCGGCGAATAAATTCGCAAAATTGCTGAGAAAATTCGCTGGCGTCAAAAAATATTTTGACGCCCAAGACAATTCTGCCGCCGGCGACAATTCTGATGCTGGTGACAATTCTAGGCACCCATTGACTTTAATGGGCGTCAGAATTGTCGCTGGTGTCGGAATTGTCGCCGAAGTCAGAATTGTCTTGGGTGTCAAAAATATTTAGAGGCCGGCGGCAAAATTTGCGTTTTGCTAATTTTTCGCCATTTCACAAATTTTGCGGGAAATTCGCAAATTTTTCAGTGAAGCAAAACGGGAGAAATTCGCCCATCACTACTCAAAACAAATTATTTAGTGTCCCATGAGAGATTATGGTTTCTTATATGCAATTTTTTGAAGTTATGCAATAAAAAACTTTTTTTTAACTTCTTTGAAGTGATTTCTAATATACAGTATGTACATGATCATAGAAAATAATGTTTGTTTCTTCATATAGAAGAAAATAAAGGTTAATGTATAGATGTTATGAATTTAACTTTTTAATCAAAATAGAAATTTTATAAGCAAGTAGGAACTATTTTGGCCTATTTTAGTAAGCAAAAAGTTTTGCCTATTTTCAGTGGCAAAAAGTTTTATATAAGGAGAAGATTAAATCATCTGAGAATTTTGCCACTCTGATTTATTTTTTTCATCTTGACAATATATGATTTCAGTTTGAGTATACAGAGATGAGTTTTGCCGAGTTCAACTGTACAATGATAATATTAACAACAGCAATAGTGTTTTCTAAGGAAATACATTTTAAATACATTGTTGACAGACATTCCAGCTTTGTCATGTTTTTAAAAGTTAATTCTGATTTAATAACAGCATTTTAAAATCTTACCATTTTGAGGCCACTCTCAGTAATACAGGTCACACAGATTTTTCCTTCTGGGGGCAAAAAATGTACCCTTAGAATCATATTCACTGTTTATTTTATTTACAGTCTAGGCTTTCTAGGCTGCTGAGGCCACATAAGTACCACATAAGTAGGTTTAGTTCCTTACTTATCTCTTGATGGAACTTCTGCTAACTTGTTTTGCATGTGTTATTTTTTTTTTTAGCATTTTCAAGACATTTCTATGTTTCCTTTTTGCAAATCAATCATATCCTGTTTACCTCCACACTTGAATAAAGAAAATGAACATTAATAAATGAACCTTCTATTGTGTTTGTATTTTTAAAATACATTTCGTGCTGTAATTAATGTAAACTTGTCTTCTGTGCGATTGCTCTAACTGCATACTAATCATGCCATCTGGAGAATTATATAATGTTGCAAATGGTGCAAAGGAATTATTGGGATATTTACAGTAACTTGTTGGGAATCAATGAGCTTCTAGATGTAGCCTCTTGCCACTTCATTGCTAATTCAGAATACATTTTTGCCAATTTTTATTTGCTAGATATATAGCTATTTGGTTTAACATACCATATACCATAATGCCATAGCTTACCTCTTCAAATTGATGGGTAATTTGGGGTAGAATTTGAATTCAGAGTGTTCTGCTTTAAAAACAACAATGATTTTTAAATTTTTGTAAAAAAGTGTAAGCAAAAAAAAAAAAATCAGTGGTTCACAGCTATTCTGATGACAAATCATCTGATTCTTGGTCAACAAATGGTAATTTGGTATGGATTTCGGCAAAGTTTTGGGTATAAAACATTTTCACATCTCTTCTAATGAGCAGATTTCTAAATTGATATTCTTATTCAAATGTCGTATATGTATTTTTTTATATGTATTTTTTTATATGTATTTTTTGTTTTCTAAAGTGTAGGGAGTGTATATATATATATATATATATATATATATATATATATATATATATATATATATATATATATATATTATTTACATAGTAACAGTAAGTTAGGTTGAAAAAAGACACACGACCACCAACTCTATTTAATTTTTTTAAACTGTATTTTTTGATTTTTAATTACATGAAAAAGTAAGTGGTACATTTCCATTGCAACACAATATCAATTACTTTGCATGGGATGTGATGTATACAAAATAAGGTCAATCTATACAATATCTCCATCTGACAACAATCTTAAGTTTTTATCACCTATGGCTTATATAAGTTTCTATATATATACTGGGGGGGGACCTGATGAGTTCTTATCCCCTATATCTCAGGTGAGTATGTTTCTTATATAAATCTCTCTTCTGCTTATCATATTATTTTTATTTAGGATCTTGCAACCCTCAATAGTAACTGTTCCACATAAACAAGTCTTCTTCAGATTCTATCAACGTATCATGGGCTAAGACTGTTAAATACTCCATTCTGCTAACATGTTCTATTCTGTTAACTAAATCCCATAGGGATGGGGGATGAATCTTTCCATTTTGCAGCTATCAAGTAGCGGGTTGCTGTAAATATGCAGTTTAAAAATTACTGTATCCTTTTTCCCACCCCCTGAACTGGAAATGAGAGTTCCAAACATGTAGCCTTCCTCACAAATAGCCTTAATTCTATAAGGGAGTAACTAAAACACAAAATTTCAGATGTGCAAACTTCAGACAGTATAAGGCATCTCTGCAACATATTAAATGGGAAATGCTTTTCACGGGGTTAAACACGGAACAAAAATGGGAAGTCTTTAAAATTCTGCTTAATAAATATATATGTCAGTATATTCCCCTTGTAAGCAAGGAACGACGTTGCAAAGCAAAACCTTTTTGGTTGGTGTTTAGGTGGGTAAGAAAAGACATGCTTTTAGGACTTTCACGTTAGCTGGGACAGCCAAATTATTTATAAGGTACAAGGAGGCCAATAAATCTTACAAAGAAGCTATAAGGCAAGCTAAAATTGATATGGAAAAGGATATTGCAACAAGCAGTAAAATAATCCAAAATAATTTTTTAAATATGTTAATATTAAAAAAATGAAGCAGGAAGGTGTGGGACCTTTAGTTTCAGAGGGGGGTCAGCTGGTTGATGAAAACAAATTAAAAGCGCATATTCTGAATTCATATTTTTTGTCTGTCTAAACAAATGAGGAACCAGTTATTGAAGGTTTCTTTCTTAATTGTCCTAATTCTAATACTGTAATACAACTAATGATGCAAGGTTATACACTTTGGCAAAAACAATATAAATGCAAGTTATACACTAAATGGCAGTGTGTTCGCAGTTCCCTTAACTGAGAAGGATAAAGGGTTTTTTGTAGATAACATGTTGTCTAATTCTGGGCAGTGTCATTCTATGGACACTAAAGCAAATAGAGTTCTGTCTTGCATAAAAAAGGACATCAAGGGATGAAAACATAATTATGCCTCTTTATAGGTCCCTGGTAAGGCCTCACCTGGAGTATGCATTGCAGTTTTGGACTCCAGTCCTTAAGAGGGATATAAATGAGCTGGAGAGAGTGCAGAGACGTGCAACTAAACTGGTTAGAGGTGTGAAAGACTGAAATTATGAGGGTAGACTGTCAAGGTTGGGGTTGTTTTCTCTGGAGAAAAGGCGCTTGCGAGGGGACATGATTACACTTTACAAGTACATTAGAGGACATTATAGACAAATAGCAGGGGACCTTTTTACCCATAAAGAGGATCACCGTACCAGAGGCCACCCCTAGTGATGGGCGAATTTATTCGCCAGGCGCGAATTCGCGGCGAATTTGCGCGATTCGCCGTCGGCGAATAAATTCGCGAAACGGCCGCGAAAATTCGCGTCAAAAATTCGCCGGCGTCAAAAATTTTTTTTTCGAAAAAACGGACGCCGGCGCCAAAAACGGGCGGCGGCGCCAAAAACGGGCGCCGGTGTCGAAAAAACGGGCGCCGGCGTCAAAAACGGGCGCCGGCGTCAAAAACGAGACGCTGGCGCCGTTTCGCGAATTTTTCGCCGTTTCGCGAATTTCGCGCGAAATTCGCGAATTTTTCGGCGAAGCGAAACTGCACAAATTCGCCCATCACTAGCCACCCCTTCATACTAGAAGAAAAGAACTTTCATTTGAAGCAACGTATGGATTCTGTATGGATTCTTCACGGTCAGGACAGTGAGGTTGTGGAATGCACTGCCAGGCGATGTTGTAAGGGTTGATTCAGTTAATGCCTTTAAGAATGGCTTGGATGATTTTTTGGACAGACAGAATATCAAAGGCTATTGTGATACTAAACTCTATAGTTAGTATAGCTACGGGTATATATAATGTGTGTGAAAGTAGGGATGGGTGTATGTATGGATACTGGGTTTTCATTTGGAGGGGTTGGACTTGATGGACTTTGTCCTTTTTCAACCTGATTTAACTATGTAACTACAGTGGTGTGCAAAACCATTTGCCCCCTTCCTGATTTCTTATTCTTTTGCATGTTTGTCACACTTAAATGTTTCTGCTCATCAAAAACCGTTAATTATTAGTCAAAAATAACATAATTGAACACAAAACGCAGTTTTTAAATGAAAGTTTACGTTATTAAGGGAGAAAAAAGACTCCAAATCTACATGGGCCTGTGTGAAAAAGTGATTGCCCCCCTTGTTAAAAAATAACTTGATAACTGAGTTCAATTTAAAAGGTTATAAAGCCATTTCTAAAGCTTATACACAAATGGCAAAAACATGGAACAGTGGTGAACCTTCCCAGGAGTGGCCGGCCGACCAAAATTACCCCAAGAGCGCAGAGACAACTCATCCGAGAGGCCACAAAAGACCCCAGGACAACATCTAAAGAACTGCAGGCCTCACTTGCCTCAATTAAGGTCAGTGTTCACGACTCCACCATAAGAAAGAGACTGGGCAAAAACGGCCTGCATGGCAGATTTCCAAGGCGCAAACCACTTTTAAGCAAAAAGAAAATTAAGGCTCGTCTCAATTTTGCTAAAAAACATCTCAATGATTGCCAAGACTTTTGGGAAAATACCTTGTGGACCGACGAGACAAAAGTTGAACTTTTTGGAAGGTGCGCGTCCCGTTACATCTGGCGTAAAAGTAACACAGCATTTCAGAAAAAGAACATCATACCAACAGTAAAATATGGTGGTGGTAGTGTGATGGTCTGGGGTTGTTTTGCTGCTTCAGGACCTGGAAGACTTGCTGTGATAGATGGAACCATGAATTCTACTGTCTACCAAAAAATCCTGAAGGAGAATGTCCGGCCATCTGTTCGTCAACTCAAGCTGAAGCGATCTTGGGTGCTGCAGCAGGACAATGACCCAAAACACACCAGCAAATCCACCTCTGAATGGCTGAAGAAAAACAAAATGAAGACTTTGGAGTGGCCTAGTCAAAGTCCTGACCTGAATCCTATTGAGATGTTGTGGCATGACCTTAAAAATGCGGTTCATGCTAGAAAACCCTCAAATAAATCTGAATTACAACAATTCTGCAAAGATGAGTGGGCCAAAATTCCTCCAGAGTGCTGTAAAAGACTCGTTGCAAGTTATCGCAAACGCTTGATTGCAGTTATTGCTGCTAAGGGTGGCCCAACCAGTTATTAGGTTCAGGGGGCAATTACTTTTTCACACATGAAAATGTAGATTTGGATTTCTTTTCTCCCTAAATAATAAAAACCCTCATTTAAAAACTGCATTTTGTGTTTACTTGTGTTATCTTTGACTAATAGTTAAATGTGTTTGATGATCAGAAACATTTTGTGTGACAAACATGCAAAAGAATAAGAAATCAGGAAGGGGGCAAATAGTTTTGCACACCACTGTATGTAAAAAGTGGACCATAGGGGGATATGATGGGGCATGATCAAAATATATGGACCAGATCTGCTGGGGCTCTTCCACATCTCCAACAATTTGGCGATATCTCCAGAAAGATCTTTTTAGGAGAGGTGGGGTATTATACCAGCCGAATATTACCTTATAAATATTCTCTTTTATGTGGATGCATATAGAAGATTTTGCAGCGTTTGTCCTTATACGTTCCCATTGTTCTATTAAAATACTCATATTTAAATCCTTTTCCCATTTCTGCATGTAAGGATGAGGTTTTTCTTCTATGGGATGGGAGTTAAAAATTCTATTCAATTGGGATATATGGTCTACCCTTTCTCCAATTTTAATGGATAGTTTTTCAAACATAGTTAAATCTGGCATTTTCATATTAGTATATAACGATTTTA
Source organism: Xenopus petersii (assembly GCA_038501925.1). Lineage (NCBI taxonomy): Eukaryota > Metazoa > Chordata > Amphibia > Anura > Pipidae > Xenopus > Xenopus petersii. Next base: position 92,629,677 of record CM076684.1, read on the forward strand.
CAGAATGTCTTAGCTGAAAATACAAATAGTCCTTTAAACCTCTTCGATTATAACCCTCTACCTGTTGTTTTTCCAGAAAGGTTTTTGTTCGCTGGTCAAATAAATGTATAATTTGAAAAGCCAGTGTTTCCTTCCATATCTAGGCAAAATGCGCTTTTTGTCCCAGGAGGAATGCCCCATTATAGAGGAAAAGTGTAAGGGCAGCAGGTCTATCAGTGGGGCATAATCTACTCTTGCATTTCGACCATACACTTAAGGTAAATTGAATTGTACGTGGGGCTATTTGTCCCAATGTCCTATGTTTATGAGTCCATAGAAGTGTACTTGGGTGTACATGGTCTAGGGACAGTTTTTCTATTGCCATCCACTTAGGGGCAGAATTATTAAGGGTCAAATTTCGAAATGCAAAATACTTTGAAATTCGACCATCGTATTGCGTAGTTCGACATTCGAAGTCGAAGGATTCTTAAAATTGTGCGAACGTATGAATAAATTGTTTGCATCAAACGATTCGAACGATTTAATCCTACGATTGTACTATTTTACCAAAAATTCTTAGATTTCTCAAAACTTGCCCAAAGACTCAAGATAGGTTATAGGAGGTCCCCCATAGGCTAAACAGCAATTTGGCAGATTTAAGATGGCAAAGTGTCGAAGTCAAACTTTTTAAAGAGACAGTACTTCAATTTTTAAAGTCAAAGTTTTTCATTTCGAATTGAAGTCAAAGTCGAATTTGGCCTATTTGATTGTTGAACTATCCAAAAATTACAGGGTACTTCGAAGTTTTTGAAATTCGAAAATTCACTTTGACCCCTAGTAAATGTGCCCCTTAGTATAGGCTAATCTAGAGGACCATTGTATAGTCTGTCGTACCTGAGTTGCCAGATAATATGTATAAAAAGGAATATCTAGCCCTCCTTGTGTCCTTTGTCTCTGTAAAACGTATCTGCGTATTCACTGCCTCTTCCCCACCCATATGTACCTATAGCAATGATTTTGAGAACTCTGTAGTACTGGTCTAGGAACTGCTACTGGAAGGGTCTCAAAGTAGTAAAGCAATCTAGGAAGAGTAGTCATTTACAGTGTAGTAATTTTACCAAACCAAGATAAGTTTAACTTTCCCCATTTGTCAATATCTTTTGTTAAGGATCTCCATAGTGCTACATAGTTTGCTTTATATAGAGTGTCATACCTTGTAGTGAGATGTATGCCCAGATACTTCAGATTGTTTGCTTGCCAACGGTAATTAAAATTCAGTTTCAATAACTTTAAGGTGGCAGTGGGTACATTTAAATATTATTGTTAAGATTATACCCAGATTATTGGCCATATATGTTGATTTACTGGTGTAAATTGGGCAAAGAGGTGAGGGGGGCGCATTAATGTAAATAAGACATCATCCACATATAGGCAAATCTTAAATAACCTTCCTTTCAAAGAGATCCCATGGATATCCGGATGATTTGTTATTCTATTTGCCAGTGGCTCTATACTGAGAACAAATAACAGTGGCGACAGGGGGCACCCCTGTGTGGTACCATTGTGGATTGAAAGGGTATCTGAGAGTAGCCCTGCTGATTTAACCTGCACCAAATGTCGAGAATATAGTCCTCTAATTGCACTTTAAAAGGGCCATTGGAAGCCCATTATTTCCACGGTAGAAAGCATAATCCCCAATTTAAGTGATCAAATGCTTTTTCTGCATCAACACTTATTACTAAGTGTTTAAGGTGCTTATCAATTCCTTATTCATGATATCTATTAAGTCTATAGCCCTGTATTGTCTGCTTCAATGTTTCCCTATGTATGGGGTTGCCTTCTAAATAACCATTGTAAAGGTTGCACATCCTAACATGTAATTGTTTGGGAAAGCATTTGTAGTATTTGTATGTTAGGCCATCGGGACCTGGTGCTTTTTTAAAGGGAAGATCCTTTAATATCCTTTAAGATCTGTGTCAGTTCCTCAACTAACATGTAATTGATTCATGTAATTGAATTGGAAAGCATTTGTAGTATTTGTATGTTAGGCCATCGGGACCAGGTGCTTTTTTAGAGGGAAGATCCTTTAAGATCTGTGTCAGTTCCTCAACTGTAACTTTAGCATTTAATATTGTTATTGAACTCTATTTTAACCTGCCTAACTGCTAGTTCCAGAGGAAAGCAAAAATTTGAAGCCTCTCCTATTTGCCTCCGAGAGGGAAAAAATTCCAAAATGGCAATTGGACTATTCCTTGGATCAACTTGTACTATGAGCTGTATTCCATAACCCTGTATTCTCTCACTTGCTATAAAGCCATCTAACCCCTTTTTAAGGCTATCTAATGTATCAGCCTGTACGACTGATTCATGTAGAGGATTCCACATCACTTCACAGCTCTCACTGTAAAAAAACCCCTTCTGAATATTTAGGAGGAACCTCTTTTCTTCTAATCGGAATGGATGACCTTGTGTCAGCTGGAAAGACCTACTGGTAAATAAAGCATTAGAAAGATTAGTATATGATCCCCTTATATATTTATATATAGTTATTATATCACCCCTTAAGCGCCTCCTCTCCAGTGTGAACATCCCCAATTTGGCCAGTCTTTCTTCATAGCTAAGATTTTCCATACTTTTACCAGCTTAGTTGCCCTTCTCTGCATCCTCTCTAATACAATAATGTCCTGTTTGAGTGATGGAGACCAAAACTGTACGGCATATTCTAGATGGGGCCTTATCAGTGCTCTATACAGTGGAAGAATGACCGCTTTCTGCCGTGAATCAATTAATACAGCACAAGACCTTATTTGCCCTTGATGCTGCTGATTGGCATTGCTTGCTACAGCCAAGTTTATCATCTACAAGGACTCCAAGGTCCTTTTCCATAAGGGATTTGCCTAGTGTAGTCCCATTAAGGGTATAAGTGGCTTGAATATTTTTACATCCCAGATGCATCCCAGGTGAATGACTTTACATTTATCAACACTGAATTGTATTTGCTGGCTATTTAAATGAATACCAGAGAATTATAGGTATGCAACCTATTACCCCAGAATGCTCGGGACCTGGGGTTTTCCAGATAACGGATCTTTTTGTAATTAATCTACTTTTTGTAATTAAGTCTACTAAATAATCATCATCAATCCAATAGGCTTGTTTTGCTTCCAGTAAGGATGAATTATATCCTAGTTTGGTTTAAGAACAAGGTACTGTCTTATTATTATTGCATAAAAAAAGCAAAACATATTTAAAAATTTGCATTATTTGGATAAAATGGGAGACCGCAAACCCAGTTATCCAAAGCTTTCCGGATAACAGGATAACTGATCCCATACCTGTAGTACAAATGTTTGTATTTAAATATAAATTACACTTCAGCTTTATTGCAGTCCTTTGGCAACGATGCTGACAAATGTTGAAGATAAATAAGCAATAATAAGAAATAGTGGGCTGCCTATTACCAATGTAGGGGGAGACATCCTGGCCAGATGTACAAGCAATATTAATCTTGTTTAGTCATTTCTATAACCCGCCTGTTTTGGACAACTCCCTTTAATGTAAATGCTTTGGAAGTTCACCATGGATTAGCAGTTGACATTACTTGTGTCATTGAGTGTTAATCGTAGGCTGTTGCTTTGAAATGCCTTATTTTAAAAGTAAAAACATAAAAGTGCCATTAAAAATACATCCCGCAGTTTTAGTCTTTCATTATTTCATTTGTATACTTTAATTCTTCCCTCTCCTCAATAGATCTCTGTCTTTCTGGCTGCTATGGCTACATTTACATAATGACTGTTATTTACAGCAGCCCTTGTATCAGATCCTAGTGAGTATTTTTCCATGCCACTTGCTATATAAATCTGACTGTAGCATTCTACATTTCTTTTTCTAGCGACGGAGAAAACGACAGAAGTTAGGTTAACAATAATCTGGTATTCGATCACTGAAGGTTTATTATACGAAGGTTTGGTTTACAGACCAAAACAATGTTCCTGTTTCCTAAAATATCTGCTGCAAGAAAAATATCAGCAAAGCGTCCTTCTGATTCTTCTCACATTTTCTTTAACAGCAAGCTCTGCCGCACTGCCGAACTTCAAGAGATCCACATGCTTCCCAATCTTTTCATAAATACTGTTGATCTGCAGTTCTGTAAATGTGAATAATACATTGCTGCATTAAAAAGAAGAGACTGTCAGGTTTGAACAATGATTAGTCCACAAAAATGAAAAATTTGAACAGCAAGTTTGTCAGTCAACATGCCCTGCTAAATGAAAGATTTTAATATGTAAATGCAAGAGTGCTTTGAGAAATGGGTCCGAATAATTTTACTGATACGTCATTCATTTCCCTGCAAACATATTGTTTCCTCAATATAATTAGCTTTAAGCTTATTTCTTTAAATTATTTTACATTTCACTCAGAAACATCATATTATGTTGTTGAAGAGTATAAGCCTGCAATCCAAACACTTTGCTGTGTCATGCAAGGCCATTTGAATTCAGTACATATCCAGAATTAAGTTGTCAGTGTTTCTTTATTACACTTAAAGGGGTGGTTCACCTTTACAATAACTTTACTTAAGAAGTATGTTCTAAAATTGTAACTTTTCAGTTGGACCTAATTTTTTCTTGTTTATAGTTTTTGAATTATTTTCCTTCTACTTCTGACTGTTTCCAGCACACTCTGTAAAGCTACAAATGTATTGTTATTGCTATGTTTTATATTGCTCGTATTTCTATTCACACCCTCTCCTATTCATATTCCAGTCTTATACAAATCAACACATAGTTGCTAGATTAATTTAGAGTCTTTAGACCATAGTAACCAGATTGCTGAAATTGCAAACTAGAGTGCTGCTGAATAAAAAGATGAATAACTCAAAAGCTGCAAATAATAAAAAATTAAAACCAGTTGCAAATTGTATCAAAATATCACTCTCTACATCATACTAAAAAAACTTACATTATTTTGATAAATATCAAAACATACTTGTAACCTTGTAGTTAGTTGAAAGTAATCATGAACTATGTGAAAGCCAGAAACAATTGTACAGCATTTATAACCTTCAGAAATATAATTTAGGGATGCTCTGAATCTGAGGTTCGGCCTTTTTCAGCAGAATTCAGATTCAGCTGAATCCAAGTGCCTGGCCAAACCAAATCTGATTTTTTTTTAATTAAAAACTTTCTTCAAGAATCTTTCTGAAGTCACATTTCAGTTATTCTCTATAAAATAAATGTTATCTGCTTCTCTACTAATGCATTACTGACCGGAAGCTGTAAAATATTCTTTGTAACAAAAGGCATAACCTATTTCAACAATTTTACAGTTGGTCTGCACCCAGATCTAAACCTTTTGACTCTATGCACATCAATTTTGTTACACTGAAAAGACAATAAAAAAAAGTAGTGATTTTTTTTTTAAAATTTAGACTATTATTACTGATATCACATCTGAAGTTAGATCTCACTTTAGACCCAAACCATTAAACTAAATGTATAATTATCTAAGCACTTATTTAAGAAAACTTTTATTCCAAATTATGCATAATTGTACCTATAATATGTACTTATAATATATTTTTGCTGTCAGTCTTGTCTAATGTACAAGGTGGGCTGGATAATTATAAAAATGTGTTTGAGTGGAGAAAAACCCAAAAGGCAATTAAAAAGGGAATGTGTTAATAGTGGTTTTACTTATTGCTGAAAAAAATACATTCCCAAATGATTAGTATCTAAATTTGATTTGACAGCACAAAAATGTCTGAAATGTATTTTCTGTAGCAATAAAGAATTTCCTATTTAGTTATATTTGTTAGCACTCTGTCAAAATCAATATACAAACTTAGGTACACATAGCATGCATTTTTTTCATTTTGACCCCATAGACTGCAGTGGTGTTTTCATGAGATTAACAATAATGAATTTTTATTATTAGAAACGTAATATATCGAAGAGTGACTAGGCATTTCATATGCAATATGCATCATAACAAAATTAGACAGGTTAATACATATTACATCCATATTTAGTTGAGTCTCCTTTTGCAAATGTAACCGCTCTAGACGCCTCCTATAGCCTTTGATGAGTGTCTGGATTCTGGATGGCGGTATTTTTGACCATTCATCCATACAAAATCTCTCCAGCTAAGTCCAATTTGATGGCTGCCGAGCATTGACAGCCTGCTTCAAATCATCCCATAGATTTTCTGTGATATTCAAGTCGGGGCACTGTGACGGCCATTCCAGAATATTGTACTTCTCCTTCTGCATCAACACCTTTATAGATTTCAAAGTGTTTTTAGGCTCTTGTCTAATTGGAATATCCAACCCCTGCGTAACTTCAACTTTGTGACTGATGCTTGAACATTATCCTGAAGAATTTGTTGATATTTGTTTGAATTCATCCATACCTCAACTTTACCAAGGGCCACAGTCCCTGAACTAACCACACACCCCACAGCATCATGGAACCTCCACCAAATTTGACAGTAGGTAGCAGGTGTTTTTCTTGGAATGCGGTGTTCTTCTTCCGCCATGCAAATTGCTTTTTGTTATGACCAAATAACTAAATTTTTGTTCCAAAATGACAGTGGTTTGCCTAAATGAGCTTTTGCATACAACAAACCACTCTGTGGTGTGAGTGCAGGAAGGGCTTCTTTCTCAACACCCTGACATACAGATGTTCTTTGTGCAAATTGCGCTGAACTGTAGAATGATGTACAGATACACCATCTGCAGCAAGATGTTCTTGCAGGTCTTTGGAGGTGATCTTTGGGTTGTCTGTAACCATTCTCACAATCCTCTGCATATGCCGCTCCTGTATTTCTCTTGGCCTGCCAGACCTGGGTTTTATAGCTTTTATAGTTTTATAGTTAATTCAAGTGCTTATGTGTGTCAAGCATCTGTTGTACCTATTTCCCAGTAAGCTAGTATTTAAAAAACTAGACCAGTGGCCCCAAGGACCTCAATGTGGCCCTCTGTAGATCATACATAGAATGCTTTGGGGGCAGGAGTGGAGATTCCTATGTGCCTTCCCCCACCTCCCCCTCTTGGATAGAGTGTTGCCTAATACAGACAGCACTCTATTCAAGGGACCAGCTGCATGTATCTGTGTTCTGAAACAGAGAACAGAAGCCTACAGCAAGTTATGTACGTAGTGAATGTCCCCTTTAATTAATCAATAAATCAGTGTCTGTGTTGCTTTATTTAACATGGAAATGACATACTGTTATGTGACAATCATGCTTGTGAATAAGGTTTTAGTATTTATAGCAGAAATGTAAATAAATTGTGGGATCAGTAAACCAGTTAATTTAATTATCATTTAATTATTATTTAAGAACTAGTCAGGTCAATAAATTGTACATGCACACAACAGCATTTAGCTTGGGGAGATATCATGAGGATAGTGGGAGGATGCAACAGCAGAAAGTACAGTTCAATAAAGTCCAACCTCAAGATGATTACATTTGTGCCAACTATACTCCAAATGATTTCACAGCCCTGCCATGTAAATGGAACAAACAATTAAGCAGATTTTAAATGCATATTTTTTAAGTCCTGTGGGAGTTCTCACTAAAAATATTTTTGAATGCTTTTTTTTTAATTACATTACTTATGGAACAAACAATAACATTTACAATCTTTATCCTATTGGCAGATTGTTCTTTTTTTGGTCTCACCAAACATTAAGTAAATTCACCTAAAGGAAAATAGTTTACACAAAAAATATTACACATTGCATATTTTTTGGTTAATGCCCTTTATTACAGTTACCCATACAGTATTTGTTTTAAAAGTCATGATTAAGGGCATTGTTTTAGTATATTTATATGCACACTTTCATTTCTAATCAGGTTAATTAATTTAACAAGCTGAAAATCTTGCCTGTTTGCAGATTTGAGGACTGAATGTTGGTTTGATATTTAACTTATCTTTTATATTAAATATGTTCAATGCAATTTTGTCTACTATATACAATATACATTAGGTCTAACTGATCTGAATAGCCAGTCATTTAAGTTTTACTATCTCATTTGAGAAAACAGTGAAAGCAACATTTGTTGTTACAGATATTGATATATAAATAAGAGCTACCTTTCTGCATACAAATTTTTTTTTATACAAAAGTTTTATTGTATACAGGTATGGGACTTGTTATCCAGAATGCTCAGGGCCTGGGGTTTTCTGGATAAGAGATCTTTTAATAATTTGGTTTTCAATACCTTAGGGTCTGCTAAAAAAATCATTTAGACATTTAATAAACCCAATAGGTTTGCTTTGCCTCCAGTGAGGATTTATTATATCTTAGTTTGGATAAAGTACAAGGAAAAATGAAATAATAAAAACAATTGATTATAATGTAGTCTACTAGAAATAGCTTTCTACTTACAATATACATACATTTCTTACCTAGACCACTATAACATCATTTAATGTACTGTATGTACTGTAAATACATAGGAAAAGATTTTACATGTCTGCTTCATATATACATAAAAGCAAATGTAAATTTCAGAAGACTGGAATAAAAGCAGAGGTGTTGGCTTTTTAACTAAACTATTCATTCTTCTGACACCAGAACAGACTGGTCCACTGGCAGCTAGACTACCTCAGAAACATGTTTTGGACAGTGCTTTAGCCACTATTAGGGCACTTTAGGGCATAGTAATTGAAAAAAATTACAAGCATTTAATACACAGTTGTTTAGATTTTCTACTAATCTCTCTACTCAGTTACACCTGCTCACTTCCTGGAAAGGGTGTTTACACACAATTCCTCCCCTTTTTTACATGAAATGTACTGGCCTTTTCAGCATCAGTGAACCCAGTCCCAGTCTCAAAGTGCATTCTGGGAAAGATATACCTTACCTTTAGAGTCTTCTGAGCTAATGTGCCACAATATATGCACTATGTATATTCTACATGTATTCCACAATCAATTTTATATAATACAATAGGTTATTCTTTCTAGTTTCAGAATTGCTTCCATTTAGAGTTGCTATAAAACCAGAATTTATTTAGACAGGCTACAGTCCAACTCACCAATCTATATGCCAAAATAAATACTACATACAACAAAGGTGAACTTACTTGCATTTCTTGGTTTACTAACAATGCTGATGGAAACTTAAAGCAAAAGATATACTGCACTGTGTACAATTTATGTTGATTCGAAGATTTTTGCCATGTTTAAGTAAAGATGGAAGGCTTTACATTTTATTCTGCCATTTCTATGAGCCAAAACTTTCAATTAAACCAGCAACTGATTAAAACAGAAGAATATTTTTCATTAGAATCTTCTCTGTTTTTTGCTATATAAACTAATAAACTCAATGTTCTTTTACTTCCCTTAGAAACAGTTACAATAAAGCTCATTTAAAAGGAAGTGGTGTGAATTTAAACTCTGCCATCAAGTGTCAAAAGTCATCAGTTCAATCAATAGTGTGACTCTTTCAAACAATATTGTTCAACGTTAATGGCTTAGTATACCTTTAAAGCTTCATCCCTTTCAGTGAAGCACAATCACTTGTATTGTCTCCTTGGTTACACCTTGATGTTAGCCATGGTTGAGTACCATTTATTGAGGACATTTCCTTGTGGGATGTGTCTTTGGATTGATTTCTGAAATGGAGTTCTTTCTCCTGGGACAATCAGTCAAGAATGCTAAGTAAGGAGATGCGCAGAGAAATCTTATCTTAGAAAATGTATTTCTTACAACAGAACTGATAAGGAAAACATATGTTTCCAACTGTATATAGATATTTATATGTATATGGATATATATAGTTATTAAATTAAATTCTGTATATCTATGGATTTAGAGCTGTTTAATTTAAATTGCTAATAAAACAACATGGGTAATTAGAGAATATATATGCATCTATTTTAATCAGTTCTGTAATTAATAACAACACAATGTACATAAAGGAAGCAAGCCTACATGTAAAAAAAAAGAGTCAACTGATAAAAGTAGTCAAGGTTATTAATTGACATCCAAGGTCTTAGGTCTTTAGCATCTCCCAAAAACTTGCAGGCTTTGACGCTTGGTAACAACCAACGAAGGAGTTCTTCAATCATCTAGTAATTATATGCCTACTGTGAGACAGACAATGATGCATATTATCATTAGCACAGTGAGTAGAAACTACATTGATCAAGTTATTGGCGAAAGCTTGAGATTTCTGCAAAGGATAGTTGATAGATTAGAATCTATTGTTTATAAAGAGAAAGAGGCCCTAGTGGAGTCCATGGATCCTTAAAAATAAACTTTAGCTCTCTGTTTCTTCACTTTATTTTATACCATATGGAATTTTACAGCATTTTCATGTAGATTTACATACAGGTGATTGTATCTACTAACACTTCTTAGAAAATATGGCTCCTGATTTACACTCAGGTCATAGTATCTGCTCAGCTGTGTGTCAGATCCTAGACTCCTAAGCTTTCATCTTTTTATTCTCAGTACAGTGATGAGGGGTGTGTCAATGTCACAATGAAATTGAGTAAAAGTTGGACGGCAATGACTGGAATAGTTTTGACATATCCTTCTGAATATGATTGTGAGTGACAAAACAGGTAGGGATTAAGCTTTGCTCCAACAACATGCAAGACAACTAGGGGCCCATTTACTTAGCTCGAGTGAATAGAATAAAAATTCAAATTAGAATGTTTTTTTGGCTACTTCGACCATCGAATTGGCTACTTCGACCTTCGACTACGACTTTGAATCGAACAATTCGAACTAAAAATCGTTCAAATATTCGACCATTCGTTCGATTGAACCATTTGCAGTAAATCCTTCGACTTCGATATTCGAAGTCGAAGGATTTACATTCGGCAGTCAAATATCGAGGGTTAATTAACCCTCGATATTCGATCCTATGTAAATCTGCCCCTTAGTGTAGAAAGTATGAAATAGAAGGGTAAAAAAACTTTAAGGCAAAAGCAAAAGCCACTGGTATGGAGATTAATCAGTATAACAAGACAGTGGTGAAGATGAATAAAAATAGATCAATACAAGCATACCCAAAAAATTTACATTTCAAGTAATTTCCTTAAGGAGATGCTGCCATGAAAATACAAACTATATATCCTATAAAACAGTTTAATTATGGAAAAAATGTCTTACTGCTGAAAACAATTCAGTCATGCATTTTTCTGCCATGGGGAAGCGCTTGTACTTGTGTTTATTTTTGTGGTTTCTGGCAATGAAACAGCAGACTTGTGTTGTTTTATAATAGGGGTTTGTTCAATATGACATATAAATTCTGACAACATTTTACATTTTTTACACTGCCTGTGGAGGTCATTCTATGATTTAGACCAGGGTCGCTCTTGCCATGAACCTTGCTTCAGGTGGCAGTGAGCGGCAAGTTACAAGGGGCGTCAAAAAGCTGTGTCCTGTATCTTTAAGAGATGGATTTCCAGTTTTTAAGCATGGAAAGGGAGAGAGGGCGTATTAGGTGGCAGCAGCCCGCGTATCACCCCTGTATAAGGAACAAGGCAAATGGGATGTTTGCTGCAATCTGGCTTCTGTCTGCCTATTATCACTTCCATGTTGGTGTTTCTGAGCACAGGTCGGCATTTCCTTATCTATCCCTTTCCTGTAGATGCATATGTAACAATGTAGAAGCTGTGATGACAGTGTGCCTAAATAAAATTACCAGTGGAGCAAATTAGGAAGTCTGTCCTAATAAGTAATGAAATATCATAACTCCACTTTAATCAGTGTATTGTATATGAATTAGAAGTATGTTTCTGGTTGCTATGGGTTACCATGTGTTGGCAAAATGAATCCAATTTTACTAAATAAGACCCACTATTAGGGATGATCATTAAAGGACACTATATAGTGTCAGATCAAAATGTGAGATTAGAGATAACCACAGAGAAATGGACTCACTTTCTATTCATTCCTATGGGATCTTTAGACTCTTATTTGATAAATTCTAAAAATCCCATAGGAATGATCATTAAAGGACACTATATAGTGTCAGATCAAAATGTGAGATTAGACATGTACAAAACTGTTCCTGGAAAACACCAGTTTTCTGGCCATTTTCCTGCCAGATACATATACTGAACAAGAGGAATAGTCATGGCTGCACATACACATAGAATGCACATATATGTGATCATGGAATTTTTAAAAACTGTTGTGCTAATATTGGGTGTTCAAAATAAAGTACTGGTGATCCAGCATAGTTACTTATAGTTGATTTTATAGGCAAAAGGTTTAGTATAACATTATAGCTTGAATCAGCTTTTATAGTCCACCAAGGATTCTGGCATTAGGTATATGAAGAAAAAACAGAAATGGAGTACTGATGTGGCCCTATAATATTTCCAGATACCAATGTGCTGTTGAAAAACAGTATATGATATTGTTATTTCCCTAAGGAGCAGGGATGAATACCTCAAATGTAAGCTGTAAGCCCTTGGTGAGTTGGGTTAAATATGCAGCTATACAAGTAGTTATTTAAAGCTTATGTGGCAGAGCAGCTGCAGACTAGTAAAGTGTCATTAAAAGAGGGTTTTGGAGGAGCACAAAGAAAAGCCAAATATTAAAGCAAGGAAGGAGTGAGACATCAGTTACAAACAAATTAAGAAAGTATGTTTCAACAATTTTAGAAAAGAGCAAATAAATCAATGGAATCAATGATTTAACCTACTAAAAATAATATACATGATATTGTTGGTCTTAAAAAAAACTTTAAAAAGGGACTAGTTCTACTGCTGCAAGTATGAACAGTGCCAATATCGAGATTTATCAAGGAAGGGGAGTGATTCCTTGGGTACATATATAAATAAGATGCCTTTCTGGGCTGTGTGGGTTTATAATTATTCATTAAAGACTGCTCTGGTGCTTATTTCTTTTGTTTTCTCGCATACAATGGAAAGAACAGCTGCCTCACGACAAAAACATCAAAAACACACACTGGTTACTACTTTAACATAGTTTATGGTATGTACAGGTTTTGATAAATCTTAGGGCTGTTCTTTCTAATTCTCTGTGCTGAGTATTCCATTACTGACCCCTATTATATATATTTGGCATACTTGTCAGTTAAAGGGGTACTTCACCTTTACGTTAACAAATTTCCAATTTTTTTTAATTATTTGCCTTCTTCTTTTTATGGCTTTTTCTTGATTTCAAATGGGGGTCACTGACAAAAAACTGTTGTTCTGTGAGGCTAAAATTTTTTTGTTGCTGTTACTTTTTTTTTATCACTAATCTTTCTATTCAGGTCCTCTCCTATTCATATTCCAATCTATAATTCAAACCACTGCCTGGTTGAGACCCTAGCAACCAGATAGGTGACAGAATTCCAAACAAATAAATAACCCAAAAACAACAATAACAAAAAATGAAGACCAAAATGTCTCAAAATATCACTCGCTAACCATACTAAAATTGTACAAAATATTGAAAACCAAAGTCTCAAAACCAAATGAAAATTGTATTTTAAGGTAAACTACCCCTTTAACTAAGCATAATTCATAATATTTTTCCTTTAGGCACATTACAATGTCATATCATTAATATATGGGTTCCCCGATCAAGAAAAAAGATGAGTCATGGCACAAATACAGCAAAGCACATCTTTTCTGACCATTTTTTTTTAGAATCATATTTATTTTCAAAAGAGAAATGATTGTTGAAGAAAGTGCGTATCAACAATATCATTAAGGCTGATATACTCAGCACTTGATTAGACATAATTCATATAAATGATGACACATCACACCGAGTATAGTAGAAGGCTACATTAAACCAGTTAGGATTGCAGCAATTCAACACCCAACCTATCTTGGCCTTTTTTTTGTGTGCATCTATAAATTGAATGGATGTAATCTTGATTATCTTTAGGCAATGCTCCTATTTAAAATGATAATTAATACGACTGTTTGTTGCATTCAGTTATTAGTCTCCTCTGCAGGCTAATTAAACAGACTACATACATTCACCAGCATTTTTAATGCAAAAGGGCAAACAGCTGTGATCTGTAATTGTGTGTGGTGGTGGGGGTAATACAGAAAATGTGGAACATAATTAAATTTCCATATATTGATTTGCATCTGTTTAAGATTTCAACCCTGTAATGGAAACATAAAGATGATTAGATTTACATTAATGAATCACCTTGCATAGAGAATGGGCTCTGTTTAAGAAATATTGCTGTCTCAGCTAACGTATTTCCAAAAGGCTATCATAAATTGATCAAGTAACCAAAGCTAATCTGCAGTTTTGCAGAAGTCACTTGGTTTACATTTCAAAGACAAAAAATGCTGATTGTTTCATTACCATCACCATACTATTTTTCATGTGGTCGGCATACACAAACTAATTGTAATCGTAACCAGCAGCAAATACAAAGTAGAAAAGTCTTGTAGCAAGTCTTGTAACTCATAGCAACCAGTATACAGTATGTTTAACCACTACCTGCTGATTAGCAAGTAGAAGTACTACTTGATTATTTAGATTAGGACATTAGTGTGCTCGCACCAGATTAATATTTGTAGCTAAATGCAATGTAGAAAGGAAATAAAGTAAAACACCCCTTTTGCCCCAATTGTTTTGCAGCAGAATAGTCTATTTTACATATAATAGTTGTATGCACAAAGTATATAGCTATAGGATCCGTTATCCAGAAACCCATTATCCAGAAAGCTCTGGGTTATGGGAAGGCCATTTCCCGTAGACTGCATTTTAATCAAATAATTACAATTTTTAAAAATGGACTTTTTCACTGTAATAATAAACAGTACCTTGTACTTGATCCCCGCTAAGATATAATTAATCCTTTGTGGAGGCAAAACAATCCTATGGGTTTATCTTATGTTTAAATTAATTTTTAGCAGACTTAAGGCATGGAGATCCACATTATGAAAAGGCCACTTATCCAGAAAACCCCAGGTCCCGAGCATTGAAGATAACAAGTCCTTATCTGTACCAAAAGAACTCAAGTACTTTGTGTGCATTGTTTAAACCAATTATTTCTAGATTTACTATAAACTCAAATGCACTTTGCAACTAGGGAACTTCATGGAAAATAATCAAAATGTTGAACCTGTGATTTATTTCTGAGATTACTGTCAAAATGTAGAAAAGACAGAAAGGTCAATTGTGATTAAGCACACTCTACTCTTTAATTTTATCTTGAAAATATCGAGTTATCTGGCCATTTTTCTCTGTGGCTGTTTAATATATTCAGGAGGTATATATTTTATTAGACAGAAGGTAGCAATAATTTAAAATGCTATAGGTCCATCCTTCTCGAATATAGTGCTGGTAACAAAAACAACAGTTATGTATGTACATTTTCAGTAATAATTTAACCATGAATTGTTCATTCATTTAGCATGAATAAGATTAAGTATAATACAGTGGAGCGCAGTGGAATCCCTTATTAGTTGACTACTCTGTTCTTGGCTTCATGAACTGTTATGCTTAACAGTTTTATTGACAACACTAATGGATATTCCAAATGCAGACCGACTCTCATTGTGGAGAAGGCTCTGCAAGGCAGTATTCCCATATTTTTTACTGGAAAGTTGCTAAGCTCTGCCCATAATCAAGGTTTTCAATTGGTTCTGATATTCATACAGTAAGTAGGGTTTCTATTTATTTTGGGTTTCCATGGGACCCTCCGACTTTTTGAAACTGTTTCCGGGTGGTTTGTCACATTTTATTTTACTTCAACTGTTCCAATTCTTTAGTGGAGTTGGTAAGTGCTACAAAAAGGGGTATTTGTCTTCTGAGGGTGAAGTAGAACCTGTGCTCAATGGGATTAAACAAAATACCTCCATGCTTTCCTCAGCAATCCTTGAACTAGAAAGTGAAGCAGCCCTTCTCTCTGAGTGTGGCTTTAATAAAACAGAAAGATCCAATTTGCTTAGTTCAACTCCTTTGAATTACTTTACAGCTCATTGAAATCAATTCTGGTGCAACACTTGTTTTTTGTCTGCATGTTCCCAGTTAAAGAATATACTCTAGCCATGCTTTGTATCAGTAGGCAGGTATGTAGATTGGAAGTATGTAGACTTCTTATCTTTTTGTCCTTTAGATACTTGTGTTTGGTTTATTTGTACATATTTAAAAGCACTACATTTATTTATTTTTCTTTTAAGGTTATTGAATAGAGCAATGGAGAATCTGAGTGCTGAGATTGTCACTGACTTAATGTACAATTGAACACCTTACAGAAAGGCTAAGGGGCAGTATGCAGTACAGGTACCTTTATGCATCTCAGATCTACCCATTTTAAATAGCAAAGTATTATACACCATATACACAATTATACACAAAGTTACATAATAATATTTTTTCTCCAAGATAGAACCAAAACACTCAGCTATGGGAGGTTCTGGCATAATCAGATTTATGGACTCTGTGATGGATTGTTTACTTGATTTGAATTTGCAAATTTAAACCTGTGGACTTAATTGTACCACAACCACACAAATCCCTCCTTGTCCTCACTTAATATGTGTTATATGTTTATATGGGGACGCCTGCCATGCTGATCCTCTCTATTCAAGCGATGGTCCTCCTATGGCGCATGCGGCACAAACTTCCTGATTTTATGTGTCGAAGCGTCACAGGTGTTATGACATCACGGCACTTTGGGGGCTTCAGCCTTGCTCAGGGCACATTGTAGGTTCTACTTGCTAGTGTGCTGGGTGTGTTTACATCATGTCTGATTCCTGGTTTGATCCCTGATTTCTCTGAACTCTGGCAACATAGACCCTTGCCTGCCTGACTATCCTGAACTCTGATTTTCATTACCCTTGCCTGCCTGACTATTCTGATTCTACGGTTTTGACCCTTGCCTGCCTGACTATCCTTGAACTCTGCCTGCACCAACCCGGCCTGTCTGACTTTGCTTGAACTCTGCTCGCACCGACCCTGGCCTGTCTAATTACACTTTTTCTATTCAAAGAACTGTGCCTTCTGTCCAAAGACTTTATAACGATTGTGCCCCTCTGTTCATCCAGAACTTTTGCTTGGCTCCCCTCTTATTAAGACTTGGCAGCATCCAATTAGTGGAGGGCTCCTCCCAAAGTGAAATTCGACTTCTACAGGCAGAAGCAGAGCCAAGACCAGGGAGCCTATCACCTGTTCTGGATTTAGAGAGCCGGTCATGACAATATGCTGTACAACACTAGTTACTTTTAGGCTTGATGAAGGGCCCATAATAGCTATTAAACACTTTTTGAATATCACTTTTTTGGTGTGCTACAGTTTATCTTGACTTTTGACCCAGTTAAACATGTGACCTGGTTGGCTTTTCTAAAATGCAAAGTAAATTTGTAATCCAAATAACATTATGTTTCTAACCTAATGCATTTTCAGTCCTGCAGAATGTGGATTGAATTCCATTTAATAGGAGGGAGGAGCTAGCAGAACTGCAAGTAGCAGTCTTACGGTGGCCATACACGGGCAGATAAAGCTGCCGATATCGGTCGTTTGGACCGATTTGACAGCTTATCTGCCCGTGTATGGGGGCTTCCCGTCCCGACCCGTCGGAGCCGCTTGGCGCATCGTAATTCGATCGTTCGGCCGTACGGCCGAACGCTCAAATTACCCCCGATATAGCCACGCAGTTTAGTGGCATATCGGGGAAAGATACACTCGTTTGACGATGTCGCCAAACGAGCGGATCTTTGAGTCTATGGCCACCTTTACCCTTCCATGAAGACCTCTGCCATCACTGGTGTTCACTGATGTTCTTTTGGAGCTGCAGAAGAAGAAGAACCAGGAAAGCAAGGCAAGGAAACAGGAAGCACCTTACACTTTACTAATACTTAATCCATGTGATAAACAGAAAACAAGCAAATAATGATAACACCTTTGTTTGGTTTTAACCCTTTAAATGCCACTTAGTGTAAAATCTATGTTCTGTGGATAAAAGGGCCGAAGTGCCACAGAACGTATGTTCTACGTTCTCAGCACTTGTAAAGCCGCACACTTACACACACATATACAATTTTGGGGGATCAGGGGGTCACACACATTTACAGCACTCACGCTTGCACACACACACAACAAGTAATTTGCCAATGGTACACACATACACTATTTTGTGTCTTTTTTTTCTTTTATCTCGTTGTCAGTTTTTTTGCCAGAAATTTTTTTTATAGTTTTATTGCCATTGCGAATAGCATATTCATTAATTGCACTGTATAATACTTTTTGTATGTTATTTCGGTGATTATCTTGCAATTTCTGTGCATTTTGGTGCATTTTTAGCCATTTTATTGCATGTTTAGAAATTTTATTGCATTTTCAGGTCGGTTTAGGTGTTGTTCACTTATTTGTGTCCATAAAACCTATTTGGCCATGCTAAAATATTCAAACTAAGATTCTGACTACCGATTACACTAGGTGAAGAAAAAATTGATTTTTGGGGTTTTGTTGGATTTTATTGATTTTATTGCATTTTGTCTGCTATATAGGCATTTGGGGTCTCTTTGCATGACATAGTTTGGTTTATCTATGCATACTGGCGATCATATTTAGGATGCTTTTTGCTGGTATGTTACAAAATGTGGGGTATATAATGGGATAAATGCAAGCTTTGTGACGATTTTCAGACATTTCATAAAAAGCGTTATGTTTAGCATAGCTTTGCAGTTTGGTAGTTTGCTGTAGAAAGACATATTTACCCATTTTTGGGATAATATACAGATGCAGCCACTTTGGTTTGTCTGTTTGACACAGAATAACTAAACACAGATATCCCATTTATCTCATTTAACACAGAAAACTGTGTCACAACATCCCATCTAATTAAAGCATTCACCATTGTGAACAATGGAGCTTTGGTATGCTAATGAAAAGGTTAAATGCATTAAATGAGTTAAGATGACTTAAGATAACACAGTTTCTTCAATTACCCCTGAGTCATGACGCATTTAACTCACAAATCCAAGTGGCTTCATCTGTATGGTTTTCTAGGGTCTCCATACTGTTAGGGGGTCTCATGGCACATAATACACATACCGGGTGCTTATATTGTAGTAGCCAGAGTCATATGTGAAAATTTATATGTACTTTTTTCATTTGGGGGTCTCTGTATGCCACCTAGTTTGGTAAATCTTTTCATATCAGGCATCAAACTGTTAGTAGACCCCTGGGGTTCATATTTAGGATGCCTTTTGCTGGTACATTACGAAATGTGGGGTATATAATGGGGGGAAATGCAAGCTTTTGCGATTTTCAGAAATTTCATAGAAAGCGTTATGTTTAGCATAGCTTTTCAGTTTGGTAGTTTGCAGTAGAAAGATGTAATTACCTGCTTTAGATTAGTCAGAATGTGTACTTTCGTGAAATATATTGTTTTTTAGGGTCTCCATACAGTTAGGGGATCTCATGGCACATAATATACATACCGGGTACTTATATTGTAGCAGCCACAGTGTCATATGTGAAAATTCATATGAACTATTTGTATTTGGGGGTCTCTGTATGATACATAGTTTGGCAAATCTATATATTTAAATATAGATTCAGTAGACCCCTGGCATTCATTTTTAGGATTCTGGTGAGCTATGAAATATAATGGGGTAAAATGCAAGCTTTGTGACGATTTTCAGAAATTTACTGCTTTCAAAATTCAGTAATATGCTGCCGGGAGTTTTTGCTCTACAGAAGTCATAAATCTCCCTAAAACTATACATATCTGGAATTGGTACATTCAAGTGACATGAGACTTTCC
Source organism: Xenopus petersii (assembly GCA_038501925.1). Classification (NCBI taxonomy): domain Eukaryota; kingdom Metazoa; phylum Chordata; class Amphibia; order Anura; family Pipidae; genus Xenopus; species Xenopus petersii. Next base: position 92,649,380 of record CM076684.1, read on the forward strand.
AAATCAGTTGGATTTTCATGTGAAAAATGAAATATTTTTCTGGTATAGATTTATATATTATGAAAAATACAATTTTTCTTTTTTTTTTTTTTTTTGGTATTTAGCGCAATAAATATAACCAAATAATTCAAAACAAACACTGAGGAGGAATATCAGTACCTGATATTTTATCATCTAACAATCCATTTGAATTGCAATGCAACCAGGGCCGGATTTACATAGTGGGTGCCCCTAGGCCCACTGCCGTTCGTCGCCCTTGTCCCCTCCCCTTTATTGTGCAAATTTTTATCATCAATTGGGATTGTCGCATGGGAAATTTAAAAAATTATTGTATCTCCAGCCCATCCCCAGTGTTTTTGAACCAATGATGGTGTGGTTGGGCATCATGCTACCCCCTTAAATTCCACAAATCCGGGCCTGAATACAACCTAAGAAAGGAAAAAAACTGAACAATAATTCTCTGATGTACCATTATTTAATACTATATGACACAATACCAGAATATACCTACATTAAAAGTGCCATTCAGAATCTGCCTATAAGGGCCAAATGAAGGCATAGCACAAGAGTATAAATACCTGGAATTTCTCAACCCCCCCACCATATCACCTCTTTCACAAAATCTAAATTTTCAACCTAGTGTAGATGAGAAAACCTTTGCATACTGGGAACATAAAGCAGATAAACCCACCACATTATCATATTTTTATTTCCACTGTACAGTTATTTCATTAGACTCTATTCACAGGAACCGTAAAACTCACCCCAGAGATTTATGGTAATATAAACATTGTTAGATTTATGGTGGGAAAATTCATGATGGTAAAAGGTAAACTAGTCCCCCAACAAAATCAATGTAAACATTCAATAGGGGTTTGATATGGAGATCCAAATTACAGAAAGACCCTTTATTCAGAAACCCCAGGTCCCAAGCATTCCGAATAATAGGTCCTGTTACTGTATATGTAAAATGTAACTACCATAAGACATTACTGATTCCCACTTTACTACTCCCCCCCTTTTCTGTATCACACAAACTTTGCAGAAAATAATACCAAATTTACAAAAAAAAAAAAACAATTGTATCTTTGTTATGACTATGAAGATTTTCATTTTTCCAGGTCTTGGTATATCTAATATAAGTAAATCTAAAACAACTGGAGCTGCTCGGATGAGTAGTGAAACGTCTTCAATGATTACTCAGCAAGTCCAGCTGTTTTAGAATTACTTATATTAGATGTATCTTTGTTATGTTTCTCTGTGTTTTTAATTAGATTTTACATTTTAATCAAATGTAGATATATTTTATAACAATGTAGTTTACATCAAGGATTTAGCCATTGTTCTCTTGGATTTATATTTATATTTATATATATATATATATATATATATATATATATATATATATATATATATATATATATATATATATATATATATATATATATATGCACAATAAAACTATCTCAGTTACCAGAGGGCTTGAAATCATTTTTGACATGATGAACTAATGCTTTAGATCAGCAAACAGAAAAATGTGTTACCTGCAGTTCTGGGAATTCTCAGAAGCTGCTCCTGTGCAAGCAGTGCACGCAGAGAATAAAACATTTTTTCATAACAAGTACTCACAAAAAAGTGGGTAAAAGCTATGGATTGTTGTTATGATAAAATTTAGAATAATGTCTTTTATTGTATTGTTTTTGTTTTTTATTAATCACAGGCATATATTCCATGTATTGATTTACAGAGTGCAAGTCTTTGTTTGATAGAACATTGAGCTTGTTATTTTACAATGATCTTATCAGCAGGGCTTATTGGATGAGAATTAGTCTGGATTTTTTTGTCTTGTTGGTTCTCTTTGATGTTAGGTATCCTAAGCGAAAGGACAAGTAAATTGGCAAAATAAATAAATACTGTGATGGGCATTCTGCAGACAAAGTTTATACTTGGCTTACAATCCCACAAAAGGTTCCACCACAAGAAAATATTCCCAACCCCCTAAATAATCTGCCAACAGGCCTTAAAGTCTGTATATAAAAATAGTGGCAGTATTATAAAGTGAATAATACGATTTCTGCATCATTAAATGTATTCTTGCTATAGGTTTTTGTAGTCTAAAAGACTGGTGCGGCTAATATGAAGTAGCTCCTTGGTCACAAATAATTTGCTCCATATGGGCTGTGAGCTGGTAACTGGGGAAGTGTTTGAGGATGATATTATCACAACGATTCCTTTCCTACTCCCTAATGTCCTGAAATGGTAAATTCCCCTGGATGTACTCACATGGGGATTATTAGCAGGTAGTGATGTGCTAGCAAGCTGTTGAGGAGTAGTTTGGTGTGTTGCTGGTTTCATAAAGAAAAGGTATGGTCTTTTTGGAGTTTTATTTTAATTTTAGTTGTATAGACTTGTATTACAAGTGAACATTTCCTGTGTGGTAGTTACAGCCCAAGTATGGCTAGAGTCTTGTTTTTTTTTTTCATATACCTATTTGCTCACAGAGTTCGGAACTATGTATAATAAATTGTCTTTTTCAGGTCTTTTTTGTAATGAACAGTTAGTCCATCTGATCCTGCCCACAAGCCATACAAGTGTACTTTATAGGGGGAATTACATCAATATGAGCTTTTTTTTTTTTTTGAATAAGGGGTCACAACGCAAGTGAGGTGTGCAAAGTACAGTTTCAGACACACTTAACTACAGTATAATGCTGCAGTTTTCTTATTAATTGATTTCTAATTGTGCCCATCTTCCAATTTGTGTCCACTGCCATTTGGTGTGAATGAATTGCTGATTAGCCATGCAGGCTGTGTATTCCACATGTGCTCAGTTTTGGGGGGGGTGAGGTGGTAACCCTAGGCCTGTCTGCAATAATGCAAAGTGAGAACTGTGCAGTTTACCAATGACAGAAAAATAAAACTGACTCTAACTGTTACTTGGGCCAACTTTCTTTTTATCATGGGTAACATTTAGAGCCACATTTGTTAATAATGAAATGAGTGCAGTTGTAATAGCAATCCCACTCCCTCTTGCCAGAGCCGGGCCAAGCGCCCTAGGCAACCTGACCGGCTGCGCATGTGGATTAGCGTGCATGCATGCGCGGGCTAATGCTCATGCATTCGCAAGGTGGATCGCACTCATGCACAGAAGCACAACAGATGGGGAAATAGCAACAGTCGGAGAGAGAAACGACCGGACATGGGGTAGGCGACAGAGAAGGTACATGTCTGCTGCCCCCCCCCCCAAGCTTTGCGTCCTAGGCACATGCCTGCTCTGCTTACCCCAAGTCCAGTACGGGAGAGCTACGCACTCAGGCTTTATCTAATGATTTTTAGAAGACTTAAGGTATGGAGATCCGAATTGCAGAAAAATCCTTTATCTGGAAAACTCCAGGTCCTGAGCATTCTGGATAACAAGTCCGAAACATGTACTTGTGTGCAGTTTTTGTGCTTGCACTTTAACAACTGTTAATTGATTGCTTGGGGTTAGAATCAGTTTTGATACCAAGATGGAAGATAATTAGCAAAAGACCAGAAACAAAAAGGAGCAGTAAATAATAACAACAAAATAAAACTTGGGATCTCAAAGTTTTGAATATCACTTCTAACCTTCGTTCACTGGTTCAGCATGGTGTGGTGGGTACAGGCGCAAAAGAGAAGAATGGGCTTAGAATGCAATGCAATGATATTTTTGTTTAATGTGCATCTTCAATCCCTAACTGGAAGTCACTTCTTTCTGTGAGTTGTAGCTCAGCAAAAGGCAGATGGGCAGCCTTTGATGCATCCACATTAGGAAATCTGCACTATAGTTTTGGGACAGACCTCAGACATATAACTCTATGATCCATGCTCTGTGGTTCAACTTTTCTTTTCCACTATGTTAGGCTACAGAATCTAAAAGTAAAGTCTCAAGGGTATTGACCGTGCAGTATTGAAGTATATAAGACAAGCACCAAACTTGAGAGCTTCTTCTGCAGCAGCAGACACATCATTACTATTTGATCATGTTGTGAACAGAATGTGTAGCTTAGTAACAAGTCTCTAAACCTCAGGATTACCCGAGTGTATTTCACCTTTAAAAGAGCAGTATACCTTTTTCCACTATCCGAATCCACTATTTTGGATTCGGCTGAACCCCCGAATCCTTTGCGAAACATTTGGCCAAATACCAAACGGAATCCGAACTCTAATCAGCATATGAAAATTAGGGGTGGGAGGAGGAAAACATTTTTTACTGCCTTGTTTTGTGACAAAAAGTCACACAATTTCCCTCCCCGCCCCTAATTTGCATATACAAATTAGGATTGGGATTTGGTTTCGGCTGGGCAGAAGGATTCGGCCGAATCCGAATCCTGCTGAAAAAGGCCAAATCCTGCCCGAATCCCGAACCGAATCCTGGATTCGGTGCATCCCTACTTTCCCCCCCCCAAAACTGTCCATTTAAAGGAGAACTAAAAAAAGTGACTCAGAAAGTTGCACACACTCTTCTCAATGCAAAGTAGCGCAGCAGAGCTCAAGTGCGCCACCTTCAGTATCTTCGGATACATTTGCTAAAGAACTGCTGAGACTAAGCTATTTTGCGTATGCGCAATTGGATCGCAGATGGTACCCGTGAGCTCCAATGTGCTACTCTGCATGGAGAAGTATGTGCAACTTTCTGTAACACTTTTTTTAGTAGTGGGCCATGCTGTGAGGAAACGGGGCCAATGGGGACTATTAGATCCCCATCTAATAGCCCCAATTGGCCTTGCTTCCTCTCTGCACGGCCCACTACTAAAAAAAAAAGAACTCTCTTTAAGAAGTCTTGGCTTTGGGCATCGTTTTTTCCCCCAATTGTTTTAATTAAAGGGGTGGTTTACCTTTGCGTTAACTTTAAGTTATAGACTGGCTAATTCTAAGACACTTTTCAACTGACCTTAATTTTTCTTTTTTTTATAGATTTTGAATTATTTGTCTTCATCTGAGTCTTTACAGCTTTCATTGGGGGTCACTGACCTCAACACAAATGTTCTGTAAGGCTGTATATTTATTGTTGTTGCTACTTTTTATTAATGATCTTTTTATTCAGACTTACCTTCTATTCATATTCTGGTCTTTTCAAATCAATGCATGGTTGCTAGGGTAATTTGGACCCTAGCAACCAGATTGCTGAGATTGCAAACTGGAGAGCTGCTAAATAAAAATTAATAAAAAAAACAGCAAATAAATAATGAAAGCCAATTGTAGATTGCCTCAGAATATCACTCTCTATACTAAAAGTTAATTTGAAGGTGAATAACCAGTTTAAGGAACATGTATTGTTATTTCTTGAACTAAACTGGTATACTGCTTCTTTAAATTAACTTTTCATATTATCTAGACAATGATATTCTAAGATAATTTGCAATTGGTCTTTATTTTGTATTATTGTGATTTTTTTTATTTATTTTGTTTTTTTGGCCAGTAGATCACAAGTCTGGAATTTCAGCAGTTGTCCAGTTTCTTTTACCCCAGTCAGTGGTTTGAATGAGAGGATTGAATATGAATAGGAGAGGGTCTGAATACAAAGTAACACAATTATAGCCTTACATCTCAATGTATTTTGGCTGCTAGTGTCAGTGATGTCCATTTAAAAGAGTCAGAAAAAAAACTATGAGGCTATGAAGCGAGACACCTTCCTGTACCCATGCTCCTTATATAGATTCAAAAGGCTGGGACCTCCTATTTTAGAGACTTCCAGGGGGTATTTAGCAACTATTCAATGGTTGTAGGCATTAGAAACAGAGACTCATTGAATGATGAAGCTATGGAGCCCTGTCATGTCTGTGCTCATTGACCTATCCATATACATAATTGATTTGCTTACATTTTGTACATCTTGCTGTGTTTAATTTTACTTTCTCTTTAACAAATATGAATCAAATGTAATCAATCATATCACTTTTTTAATTATTGACCCATAATCCCACTTTAATCACTGTTAATCTTGCTGTATTGTGGGAATATCTGGAAGTTATGCGTTGCCTGGAGAGTCCTTACCTAGGAATGAGGGGCATGTATTTCTTAGTTAATATTCAAGTATATCATCATTCTACAAGTGGATCAATCAGTGCCCAGCCATTTTGACACATCCTTCTGTGCTAGTGTTTAAACCAACTGGTACCATGAGAACAAGCTTTGAATCATTTACTGTCGCCCCTTGAGGGCTGGCTTTGAGAATCAGTGACAGTAGCAGCCTTTTCAAACCAAACAGAGCAGGTTTTCACAAGGGTACAGGGGAAATCCTTAGCACATGTGGCTGTATAAGCAAAACTTATAGTATAAGTGATTATAATGACTATTTCTGACCAAGGTACCAGAAGCTTTAAATTATAGCAAATACTCAATTTTTACATACAGATAATGGGGCTCATTTATCAACACTGGGCAAATTTGCCCATGGGCTGTTACCTATAGCAACCAATCAGAGTGCTGCATTCATTGTTCTTCTTGCAGCTGGCTTTAAAAAGATGATCACTGGTTGCTATAGGTTTTATTAGAGGAAAAGTTAACTCTTACGCCAAAAATAAATACTCAGACTTTACAGTCACACAAGGTATCGGTTAATTATACTAAAGAAAGGAAAAAAGGAACCTTGTTTGGTAACTGTATCAACACTGCACCTCTGTATTTCACCCACCTCTCCCCACAATTAGTTTCAGTTTGTTATGCAATTTAAAGAAACCTTAGTTGTTACAATAACCCGAACAGAAACTATGTTGACAATCTTTGGAATGAGCTGATAACACCAGATTAATACGTTACAAGGTTGCTTATTGTTTACGATCTGGTGAAACTGACTCTTCTCTACAGAATATGACAATTCATATGCCGTACTAACTTTCAGCACCCTTAACAAGTGGTTCTAACAAGAACCTTTACACTTGGTATTGTCCGTTATTTTATTCCAATTTAACCCACACGGTCAATAGCCAGTTGAACTAAAGATTGGGAGTTCGCTGCTCCCTATTAAATCACTTATAATTAGAGGTGCCGTTTGTCTTGTGAAGATTCAGGTTCATTCAAAGAGAGTCAATTCATTCTCAATATTCTTAACCAATTTAATCAATAAGGGTTAATAATTATAATTCATAAATATAAAGTGACCTGTGCAATTAGTTCAAAATTGATTAATTTTTATATGCTCTATTTAATAAAGTGCCATGTGCAATCAATTAGTTCACCATTCCATTTAGTGATTAGTGCATAATTTAATTAAAATCTGAGAATTAATCCTTATGGTCACAATTAAAAAACCCCTGGTTATCGATCTCTGGTTAAAGTTGAGAAAGGTGAAATTGTATAGAGGGTGGAGTTGCTCCCAAGATTCTAGTTATAATTTTTCTAAGTCCCTAGGAGCACCACAAAGATGTAGAACGACAGGACCTGTAGGGCTGCGGTCTCGAAAGTACCTTTTCTAACTGTTTGAGAGAGGCTGTCTAAACCTGTAAAACCGCAAACCCCACAGTCCTTAGAGAGAAAATAGATCAGTAAAAAAGTCTGAGGATATTAAAAGAATTTTTATTTCAATCCCACCCCACCATCCGGTGGTTCAAAGTTAAAAGCAAGGAGACCGTCAGTTGCCCTGACGCACGTTTCGCAATTCGCTTTTTCAAAAGGCAATTGACGGTCTCCAATTGCCTTTTGAAAAAGCGAATTGCGAAACGTGCGTCAGGGCAACTGACGGTCTCCTTGCTTTTAACTTTGAACCACCGGATGGTGGGGTGGGATTGAAACAAAAATTCTTTTAATATCCTCAGACTTTTTTACTGATCTATTTTCTCTCTAAGGACTGTGGGGTTTTCGGTTTTACAGGTTTAGACAGCCTCTCTCAAACAGTTAGAAAAGGTACTTTCGAGACCGCAGCCCTACAGGTCCTGTCGTTCTACATCTTTGTGGTGCTCCTAGGGACTTAGAAAAATTATAACTAGAATCTTGGGAGCAACTCCACCCTCTATACAATTTCACCTTTCTCAACTTTAACCAGAGATCGATAACCAGGGGTTTTTTAATTGTGACCATAAGGATTAATTCTCAGATTTTAATTAAATTATGCACTAATCACTAAATGGAATGGTGAACTAATTGATTGCACATGGCGCTTTATTAAATAGAGCATATAAAAATTAATCAATTTTGAACTAATTGCACAGGTCACTTTATATTTATGAATTATAATTATTAACCCTTATTGATTAAATTGGTTAAGAATATTGAGAATGAATTGACTCTCTTTGAATGAACCTGAATCTTCACAAGACAAACGGCACCTCTAATTATAAGTGATTTAATAGGGAGCAGCGAACTCCCAATCTTTAGTTTAACTGGCTATTGACCGTGTGGGTTAAATTGGAATAAAATAACGGACAATACCAAGTGTAAAGGTTCTTGTTAGAACCACTTGTTAAGGGTGCTGAAAGTTAGTACGGCATATGAATTGTCATATTCTGTAGAGAAGAGTCAGTTTCACCAGATCGTAAACAATAAGCAACCTTGTAACGTATTAATCTGGTGTTATCAGCTCATTCCAAAGATTGTCAACATAGTTTCTGTTCGGGTTATTGTAACAACTAAAGTTTCTTTAAATTGCATAACAAACTGAAACTAATTGTGGGGAGAGGTGGGTGAAATACAGAGGTGCAGTGTTGATACAGTTACCAAACAAGGTTCCTTTTTTCCTTTCTTTGGTTGCTATAGGTAACAACAGCCCATGGGCAAATTTGCCCAGTGTTGATAAATGAGCCCCAGTATCTTGTGGAGAATGACGATACTGGGAGATGCAGTGTTCAAAAGTTGTTCTATTTCAGAATTTCTATGGGCCTCATGTGCCAACATATACTCTTACTTTGTGCAGTTTTTTTCTGATAAAGACACATTTTCCCATATTCACCATAAGTACACTCAAACATGTGTGCTTTAAACTCTGAGGAAATATTTTGTGGGTATTTGTAATTGGCACGCCTGTGGATGACTGCACATATGCATTGCAAAAGTCCCATACAATGTGAAAAAGCAGACCCTGCAAATGGGGGGCCCCAGACTGTGGGGTCTTCTTCCCTTATAGATGAAAAGAATACCCCCCTCCCCAGCTGCTTTCTTGCCTTCAGCTGAAAAGGGGGATGCAGGCGGCCACTTAGTGGCAGGGAGTGGGCGGGCAGAATGGTGGCTGAACCATTGCAGAATGGTGACTGCAGTGCACCAGGCCCCTCTGAAGATTTTTTTTTTGTCAGGGGGGCCTGGCACACGCTAGTTACACCACTGGTCCCATACTTAAAGGACGAGTAACATAATTTTTTTAATTTTTCATTAGTATAGAATGAAAAAAAACCCCACAAAGACAAAAGTAAAAAATGATGTTACTGGTCCTTTAACAGATGGTCAACGAAAGAAAAGGTCTACCATGTGCACAGTGTCTTGCCTGTCAACACCATTTGCTCAATATGTACTTATATTTGTAACTATTTGATATTAAAAGGAAGGAGGATACTGCTGAATGTTGAATTGTTCAATGCTGCTGAAAACAACCCTAACATAAACCTCACAGTTTAAAGGAATGCTATACCCCCAACCAATGTAGGTCTCTATAAAAATATATTGCATAGAGCAGCTCATTTGTACATCCGTTCTTCATGTAAATAAACTATTTTCATAATAATATATTTTTTTTTAGCAGGATGTGCTATTGGGTAATCCTTCTTAAGGACTGGTGCCCAAAATTGCACTTCATAATCAAGGAGAAGCCTTACTAGGGATATATAAAAAGGTAAAATTATACTTTCATCTCTCAAATTAATGCCAATATTTATTCAAAACAGTACTGTATTGCTTTGGAAGACAATTTATGAATGACTAGTTAGTTTATCCACAAAAATCACCAAATCACTTTCAGTTATGAATACCCCCTAAAACATTACCATTTAGTGTATAACTGTGTTTCTGTTGTCAAAAAGTGCAAAACCTTGTATTTATCAACACTGAACCTCATTTTACCAATTTGCTGCCCAGTTTTCCAATTTAGTCAAATTTCTCTGCAAAGTAGCGGCATCCTGCATGAAATTGATGGTTTTGCACAATTTAGTATTGTCAGCAAAAATACACAGTACTTACAATGCTTACCTCAAGATCATCAATAGATTAAAAAGCAAAGGGCTAAATACAGACCCCTGCATGCTTGCACAAACATATAGTATTGTGATTTGCGATGTTTTCAAGTATTGTATCTTATTATGCCTTCCAAAAGCCTTCCTACTACTGATAGGTCAATTTTAGACTGAGAACAAGATCCCATTTTGATTAATAACAGCACATTATCAATTTGCCAATCTGTCTGCACCATGTCAGACATCAAAGAATTCTAGAATATTAAGTAAAGATGTTTGGCAATAACAGACTTAATCTCTTTACGTACCATTGATTGAATATCATCTTGTCCTGGACCTTTATTTACTTTCCCATGTTCTAGTCTCACCACTACCCGTAGTTCTTTTTATCAGAATCAGGCCTATTAGGAAGTTTCTATTTTCTGGTTCCTCCATTGTTTAAACAGGTGAAACATAGTTCTGAATCTCAGTTTTTTCCCTGTTCTCGTCAACCAATTGGCCACCCTCTGATACATAAGATCCGATCCCACCCATTATTGCTTAATTTTTTCACTATTTACATATTTAGCAAATAATTTTGGATTCATTTTACGCCCTGCAATTCCCTAACCTGTCTGATTGCTTTTATTGGCTTATTTTTTATTTATTTTTTTATTTATTGGCGTATATTAAAAGTCTTAGCTAATATGAATCCCTCAAATGCACGTTTTTTTTCTTACCAACTGCAACACTAACATTATATTGATTTGAAATTAACTAGGAGATTAATTTCAATTTGATTGTCACTTGAGCTAATTTTTTAGCGCTGGGCACAATTGCACAGTGACATAACACAGAGCAACCAATCCAATATTTCCTTTTAATATTGCGCCTGTTATAGAATGATCAATGCTAATTGATAGCTAGGGGTTACTGCAGAGGCAATTATTCTACCGGTAATAAATATGATCCACTTTATTGTTTGCAGCACAGCTACAGTGCCATTGTTCTTTTTTTTTTTTTTAATTCTTTATTTTGAATTTTCACAAAAAACAGGGGGATAAAGAAGAAAAAAGTGGAAAGGAAAAAGAAATAGAGGTATGCAGTAAATATCGAATACAAATCACTATACATCTGAATAGCAAGATTGTACACCCAGTCACAACTTGAATAATACCCTTACTGGCTTTACCAACAATGCTCCGTAATTACACATATCATAGGTATACATTGTTTTACTTAACAAAATGATGATTCCATACATTTTATCCAGGGTAACCACATTTCCCAAAATGGAATGCTCTTATTATGTAATATGTGTGTAATTTCTTCCATTTGTTTAATGTCCTCTACAGAAGAAAACCAATCTGCCTCTAATGATTTCCATTTTTTTGGTATGAGTGATTTGGCCGCATGCACTAAATGCGAGAGGGGATTGGAAATAGCTTTGTCATACATAATTGAAAAATTCAGTAGGATTTGTGTTTGATTCTTAATATCCAAACAAGAGTTAGCGACTTTATTAATTATAGCAATTACCATTGCCATTGTTCCATTGCTGGCTATGCAATGTTGTATGAGGTCTACCAATATGCATGATACCTCTTATTTTAATACACTTTTTAGGCCCATGAGGTTCTTTGTACCAGTTTAATATGAGATTTAAAAATTAGCACATTTTCAATGCAAATATATTTTATTGTTGCAAGACGATGAAATAACACTTTCAAATGAGCCTGACTTGCTATTCTATGAAGAAGGCTTGGTGGTTAGAATACTGTTAACTATTCCATTTCAGTCCCATTAATCCAATGAATATGTCCAACTTTCTGCTTTGATGAAAGGTTTCTTCAGACAATGTGTTTGCTGGTGTCTGATATTATTCAGCAATGTTTTCAAATGAGCATGAGGCTTTATGCAGTTACTCCAGTTTAAAGGCTTAAAAGATTGACAGAAGTAGTAAGCAGTTGTAATTCTACAATTTTAGATATAGATATATTCAGGATTACTGACACACGTTCAACCATATCCAGCAAGTTGAAAATGAAAAGCCACAGTAACATTGCAATGCAAACTCTGCTAATGAAGAGCTGCACCTCTTGCATGCCATAACTGTAAGCTTCAATGTATTATACATCATGAGAAGTCAGGAAGAGAGCTTTAGAACTGATCACAAACACAGTTCAGACATTTTTACAGCATGAAATATTTACGAGATTCAGTAACCCTCCATCTCCTGGGGAGATTACTGGGGAGTTGTATGCATGGAACCAAAGAATGCAGATATAGGTTGTGGGCAAATGGTTTATCTTAAAGAGATACATTTTTTTTCTAGCCCGATTTGCCTTCCCAAAGCACAAACTACTTCTAGTTCTAATTTTACTAATAAGGGATATCATAACTAAGAACTGATTATGAAACAAATTATGTTTTTTCCTGTTGATGAAGCAAGGACCTAATTGCACTCACATGTATTGCTGAAAGTATTGAAGATGGGTTGCTCTTTTTGTTGAAATATATATGAAATTAATTCATAACAAAGTGCAAAATAAATCTGGGATATCAAACAAAACAAACATCCATTTGAAAAATAAATTAAACCAATACATATCATGCAGATAAAGCACTCTATAAACCAATAATCTTGTCAGGCAGTTTAATGAGTCCCAGATTTCAAACAACACAGCTCTGTACTCCCTAGATATGTGTAGCAGTTTTTAATTGAGATTCAGTGTTCAGCAATTTGGGATTCCTCGAAGATCTGCATATTTAGAGGCTTCTCACGTCTGAATGCTTGTGCAGTCACTGATTCGTTTGTTGTAATGAAAGAATTAGTCTTCACAGCCACTGCAGGTTCCTAAGGAAGTGTGCTTTTGATTTCAGTGAAGCTATGCACTTGTGAAATGTGCTGTCACTAGATGAAAGGAGAGCAGCTTGGCATTTAAGGAAATTAAGCAAATGTTAAAAGGATGTTGCAAACACCAGAACATTTTCTTACATGTGCAGCCTTACTGTGTGCAAACTCTGGGACTGTGTCCAAAGTCTCCCAGGTGCAAAATAAAAGATTGTTCCCAAATTCTTTCAGTTCCAAACTCTAGTGTTGCTTCCAAAGTATTCCTAATATGAAAATGTGACCAAGGACTGCCAGGTTTTCAGATTTCAGATACCTACAACATTGCAGCCTCTGAATTCTGCTTCACCTAGCAAGTCCAGTCCAACAGTCTCCAGCTTCCTACTCGGGTATTTTATTCACAGGTCTAAATGTTATAGGATTAACATAACATAACATTCCAAGCAGTTTTAAACAATAAATAATGTCCAAAAAGAGAGCAATGCAGTCAGCTGCAGCTTGTGAATCTTGAAAGTTGTGCCTTTCAGTAAGTAACTCCTCTTCCCCTGAATTGCCAGTGGAGAGCTGCGCAGAGCAAGAGCTAAGCCTGCCTGATCTGGGGTGTGCTAATAAAAGGCTATGTATACATCATATGCAATGGTTACCTTTAACATCACTCCCTTAGTGCTTAATCAAATCTCTCCTTGTAATCCATACAATAAATCCAGATTATGCTTATCTTCTTTCTTCGTTCATTCAGATGCCAAGTTGTGTTCCTTTCTCATAGTCTTGCCCTGTTTGCATTGAGAGCTAGTAGTTGCCTAGATCAGTTTGTATTCCACACTGTCTTCCCTTAATGATCACTATCTAGACTATGTGTGGAGAGTCCTTGGAAGCCTTCTCCCACATCTCCACAAAGCTTTTGTTAGGGGCTACTGTGAAACTGAGCTCTTCTGTTTCCCATTAGAGTTCATCTCTCCATCTCTCACTGCTTTCCCCAAGACTATATTGAGTGGTGAGTCTCTGCAATCACGTGGTAGAAGAGAAGGAGGGGGGTCCTCTGCAGTTTGCTGTTTGTTGGGTTTCAGACACACACAGTGTTGGATAGCTGAAAGTCTATGCTTTTCACTGGCTAAGATACTCTAATACATACTGCAAAATACAGGATTTGGCTTGTGTTCCTCTTTTTTCATCTCTATTGTTTAATATCACTGGAAAGATTTTTCATCTTTTATACCTCTGTACCACTAAAAAATCTGAGCTGATGTGCTGTCTGCAAGGCTGGAAATGGAAGTGTTGATGTTCTGTCTTTTCCCCTGGATATTTCAGTCCCTTTCAGTGCGGGCGGACTCCATCATTCACATTGGTAAGAAAGGACCGGGTAAATTGAATAATAATGTTCACTAAGGGAAAGGGAGTAGGATATCGAGGTCCTTAACTAAAGGGAGGTGGCAGCTGCTTGAACTCATGCTAGAACACAATGTAGCTGTCCACTGTAGAAGTGTAGGATGTTAAGTTTTTATTGTAAGGGGCAAGGAAAGAAAATGTTACTGAAAACTGCATTGATACACAAGCTTAATCTGAATTCCATTGAAATGCAGGGCTACTAACACAAGGCTAAAAATGATGCAATTTTTCATTTATAGTAGAAAATCTCTACAACAAAGATGGAATTATATGCTATGGTTCAGGGAATAGGGACATTTGGAGCAGGGAGCACGGCAAGGCTATAAAAAACTTTTCAGTATCTTTAAGTATGCTTTAGTGACATGAAATGATAGGCTGGCTCTACTTAAGAACATGCTGTTCTGCCATGTCACCTAAAATAATGATATATTGTAGTACTCTTGTTGCTTAGCAGGCAATGCAATGAAATATGTTTTGGACAGAGTGATAACTAGTTGCCCAGCCATCCCTGGTTCAAATTTAGTGCACCTTCTCAAGCTTCTTCAAGTTATACCTACCACCAGCTCTTCAGACCTTGCTTCCATCCATATATAACCAACAAGTGCCAACTTCCTCTCAGGCTGAGCCTCTTTCTCTTTTAGTATTGCCTTGAACAGTAAATAGAGCACCCGGAGGTTTATTAGGATATTCTACACTTAGCATTTTATGTTTAGACAAATGGAAGGGAAATAGTTTATTAATGGAGTCACCTACAGTTCAGCAGTATCTCTATCAAGCAATATGTATGCTACTGCCACACTTTGGTCCCCACAAAGATGAAAATGTGTCTATAATACTAGACCCTGCTAGAGGGCAGAGATACACTTGGTGACAATTCAGCACAGCTTGTTAGATGGTCATAATGTAGAGAGTGCACGTGAAAGGATTTACAAAAGTCATGTATAATCATTGAGTAATAGTACTGGGGCAGTTGGTCCATCTTTAACAAAAAAAAGTGCCACAGGGTAACATAGTGTGGTACATTGACCCCAAATTGGAATATGGAATGGAGCAGTAATTGCAGCTTATTACAGCACAACAACCCCACAACATTGTAGTGTGATGGCCTCCAGCATATAATTATGCAGTAATTCCAGCATATAATGGCACAGTGTTGAATTACTGTGTTTTTATATGCTGGGATTCAATGTAAGGTGAGTGACCGCCAGCATAGTCATTCCATCAAATAATAACACTGTAGTCTCCCCAACTTTAAATGACTTACAGATTCCCAGTATAAATGCAACCTTTAAACTTTCTCACTGCTTTATTAACATGTCACGGCTTTGATTTTTTTTTCAAAATTGTAATTTTATGTTCTGTCATCAGATGTCCTCAGTGAGCCAGGTTCCTACACATTCTCTAGCTTACATCTCCTGTGCTCTACAATTCTGAAAATCATTTTTTTCGTTAACCAATCTTGTCAATAATCAAACAACTACAAACAGGCTGTTAGGATGTGGTATCAGAGCTGCTATGTGTGGCTGAGATCATACATACAGATTGTCTGAAAGATGTTTGTATATAGTGTGGAGAATATTTAATACTGCTTAGGCTACAAAAACGGGTGCTGCTTACTAAAGCTTTTAATATGTGTTGAAATTGCGCAGCATTCACGCTTGCCTTAACTCAGTTGGAGGTTTATTTTTGAAAAGGGGTACAGTTTTGGTACATTATAAATACTATACCTGCTCCGTATGCACATCGACATTGTAATGCTCACATTCAAGGTATGCCTGAATGCAGCATATATTAAATGCAATAAAGGGTATTATGGGTGCCCCACTACCTGTGATTAGCACTCATAAACAAGAGTAGTAGTATTGTTGTTCCAGCCATGGTCTTAGTAGCCCTTAATCTCCATATTAACAGATCTTCTGTCATGAACTGCTTTTTAATAATGCAACTATACACACGGCATTCTTAGTTGCAGAACAACCACTTTCCTTTCTATTGTGTCCATTGTTAACTCTTGCTGTCAGCATTCTTTTTCTAAAAAGTATTTACAGTAACTGATGAAAACTGATTATTTTTCTAATGATAGAAACTCTGGGTCACATTGATCAAAGCACAGAGAGAGTTAAGGACATGGATAATGAAGATGTAGTTAATCGTGAGGTTTGATTTCAAAGGTTCTGTTGTACACTTCTGTTACTTTACTTGCAGGATCTTGTCTTTACGGTGTGGGCCTCCCATTACTGGATTGAATGAGAGACAATGAAGTCTCCAGACTATGCACAACCCTAGGAGTTTTTAGTGAGCCTTCAGCATTAAAGGATGCCTACATTTAAATCTAAGCACAAAGACCTGGTATATACAATTGATTTTCAACAGTTCACAATAGGTTCTTACTGAATGATTTCACTATACACTTTTCCTTTAGAGTGTATCACAAACTGTTCAGTAATAACTTAATGTATTATGTCTCATGGAACATTGTATTTTCCACAAGAACAGGATTTCAGTTCTAATTCATTCCACAGGTGTACAGTTGGATTGTGGTTAAGGATCTGTGCAGGACAATCAAGTTCGTCCACTCTCTCAAACCTTTTTTCTTTAGACCTCTGTTTTTGCATGGGAGCATTATTGTGTTTAAACAGGAAATATCCTTACCCAAACTATTGTCACAAAGTAGGAAGTACAGAATTATCAAGAATGTCATTGCTTACCTGCTGTAGTCAATGCAAAACTGTCCCTGACCCTGACGATTCCCATTTACCAAACTTTACCATTGTCATTGTGTACTTGCACAGGTAGCGTACTTCTGGCATCTACTGATCCCAGACTTTTCTGTCAGACTGCCAGATGGTGAAACTCCATTTATCACTCCAGAGAATTCTTTTTTACTGCTTCAGATGGTGACCTTTGTAGCATTGCAGATGATTCTTGGCATTGCTTATAGTGATGTTAAGTTGGTTTGCATCTAATCACCCATAAAATCCCCATGCTCCCTTCAAATACTTCTTCTGCAGATGTTGCTTCCAGAAACAGTTTGCAACTGAACAATGAGTTTTCCAACTGAGGATTTGTCGCATTAGACAGAGTATCCAGATACTTTTAGCTAAAAATATGTCCAAATACTTTTGTTTGACCATAACACAATTATGTTTAAAAGTTTGTCCACCCCTGGTCAAACACATCAGTCAATATTTTTAACAGCACTTTTTTTCTTCTTTTGTCATCTTACATGCTTGTTTGATATCTACCCACAAATGTTCTTTCACGATTTGTTGATACTTACTAGGATACATTTTGTCCTCTACCCACACACTACCCTCAACATCAGGGCAGAGAACAGTAAGGGACAGACAACACTGCTTTCAATAGCAATACATATATAGAAAGAATATTTTTAATGAATGTATATTGCAAAGTTGCAAGTAACATTTTCTTTTGATGACTCTTCTATGCAGATCACACTTGTGCAAATATTGCTATATAGTGGACTGTTACAAAGGTCAAAAGCTCTGGAACTGACTTTATCAGACTCACAATTTTGCAGAGTATTTAGGAATAACTCAGAGGATGAGGGTGCTCAGAAACAGATTATGGACATATGGAGCCGATTTAGACAAAAAGGCTATCCTAGTAAAATTCTTGGCCAGGCACTCGCCAGAGCCAAAAAGAGGATCAGTGGTGAGACCAGACCCCTGAGGGATACATCAAATATAATTTTCTCTACTCAGTACAACGATGCCTCTAAGAAAATATGCAACAGTATTAGGCGCAATTGGAATATTGTTACGTCAGATAGTAGCCTTGCTTTGAAAACTCCAACACCCCCTATGGTGGGATTTAAGAGAGGGACCAACCTGAGGGATATATTGGTTAAAAATGATCCTCTAAACTGTTATCAAAATACTACCAGTAATTGGTTAAAAACTAACAAAAAGGGCTGTTTTAAGTGTCCAAATTGTACATCTTGCAGATACATGTGCCCAGGTACTAGCTTTAGACATCCACATACTGGGGAGAGGTTAGCTATTAAACATTACATTACCTGCACCACTACACATGTCATTTACCTCATCACCTGTCCATGCGGTTTATCGTATGTAGGGAAAACTGATCTAACTCTACGATTGAGAATGGACGGACATCGGTCCGCCATTAGCACTGCATTTAGAGATGGTAAAACTCAAAAACCTGTGGCTAAACACTTGTTGGAGAGTGGACACAGACTTCCTACTTTTAAATATATAGCCATAGATCATGTCCCCCCACTGAGGAGAGGAGGTGACAGGTCAAAAATCTTATTACTACGTGAGGTCTTTTGAATCAAGAAATTGAATACTTTGTCACCTGCTGGATTAAATAAGAATTGCTCCTTTTCATGTTTTCTTAATCAAAGATAATAAGTGTTTCTTTATTAAAGTAACTAATTTTTGCAACTAACCGAGAACCACTGTTAACAACTTTTTTTGCCACATTGTAACAATGACACACCTACTAAGTTTAATAGTATTTTCTAAGTCTTTGAATGGACAACGTCCAGTGATGTCATTTGATGCAGTTGTATACTGATTGGTTTACCAATTTGCTTTTACCTATTTATTGTGATTTTAATCTGAAAACAATGTCTTGATAAAGGTCCAAGATGGGGACCGAAACGTTGGCCTGTTTTCTTTTAATGATATATTAAATAAAAGTTAAGTTTTTGCTTTTCTAAAAATCCTTGTGTGCATCCGGAATTGATGACAATCGGCCAATGTTTCTGTAGGATGCCATTGAAACAAATCAATGGCATCCTACAGAAACATTGGCTGATTTTATGTAGAGCCTACCCTACGGTGAGGGAGTTCATTTCCCCTCCACTGATATCGTACAAGAGAGGGAAAACTATAGGGTCCAAACTCACTAAGTCAGGGTCGGACTGGGGGGCCCAGGGCCCACCGGGACTGGTGTCCAGGGCCCCCCTCTGGCCCCCGCTACCTACTTGATCGACTCGCTGCTCGGCGCCCAGGCGGTGCATCGCGCATTCGCAAACGGAAACGGCGCTCGACGCGCATGCGCAAATGTAAACGGCGCTCGGCGCGCATGCGCAAACGGCGCTGCGATGCGCCGAAATTTTTTTTATTATTTTTTTAAAAACTGTTTAGGAGAGGGGGACTGGCCCGGCGGGGGCCCACTAGGGGCCCACTAGGGTCGGGGCCCACCGGGTATTTTCCCGGTATCCCGCCGGGCCAGTCCGACACTGCACTAAGTCTTAAATACCAAAAGACAAACTGGTCGTAGATACATTTCTGGGAAAACGTAACAGTGGTATGTATCCTTGCCTGGATTGCAAACAGTGCAGACATGTGATTAAAGGCAAATTCTTTATGCATCCAGGCACAGGGGACTCCATTCAAATTAGGGGATACCATATCTGCTTATCACAATTTGTGGTGTATGCGATAGTTTGCCCATGTGGTATGATCTATGTTGGGGAAACTATCCAAAAGGTCAAATCACGGATATCACAACATAAGTCTACCATTAAATTGGGAAATATTGCTCTTCCATTGTCACGACATTTTAAAGAAAAGGGTCACACTGCAGACCAGTTACGGTTCATGGTATTAGAACATGTGCCCCCCTTATTAAGGGGAGGAGATCGTGAACTCAGACTCAAACAACGGGAAGTGTGGTGGATAAAAAGATTAAATTCTCTTCATCCAGCAGGCCTTAACAAGGATTACAATCTATATCTATTTTTGTAGCTATATCTGTTTCTTCATGGATGGTGTATTTAATTCAGCCAGGTTTCAGTGTACATTGTATCGACCCTGTTTAGAGGATAAGTAATATGCTGCTATGTCACTTCCTTTGATGATCCTTAAATAGCCACATGGTGTGTGTTTGTTCTTGATACCATTGCTACACATGGCTTGATAAAGAGCCTATATGGACTCGAAACGTCGCTTTTTTATATGTGTACACATTTGGTGATGTAACCTTTTAAATTTTAATATAAAGAAACCTTTAAGCATTACAAGCGAGTGCTGTCCGTTACTACGTTTATATATATATATATCTATATATATATCTATATATATATATCTATCTATATATATATATATATATATATATATATATATATATACTAATATCAAAGATCTGCACTCCAAGGACTTTGTTTGTGAAGAAAATAAAGTGATTTATTTCAACGTTTCGGCTCCTTTACTTGAGTCGTCATCAGGATGTCATCCTGATGACAGCCCAAGTAAAGGAGCCAAAACTTTAAAATAAATAAATCGCTTTATTTACTTCGAGCAGTTAAACTGCTTCTAATGGGCTAAAAAAATCCAAGTCTGCTCAAATTCTATTCTCCGTATTAAAAATTATTCTGTAAGGTATTTTATCCTGTTGTTGCCCTCAGGCTTCTTTGCTTAGTTTTTCAACAACTGCTTCTAACATGCATCTGCACCCTTGTGTAATTCGGTGATAGGCATACACCATACAAATAAATGCATAAGAAGGAAGGGCCCAAAGCAGCTGATAATTGTACTTTATAACTATTTGCATAGCAAAAGGGCAAACACAAATTTGTTGTAATAAGTGAAAACTTACTGTAGTCACAGGATGCTGTAAATTGTAGTGGTGTCTGGAAACTTTGGGATTTATTTAATCCAAGACACTGTCCCTTTGAAGGAGAATTAAAGCTTAACTAAAGAAGAAGGCTAGATATGTTGTACATTATGTTTTGGGCTTCTTTACCAACCCAAGGCAACCATAACCCTTTAGCAGGGAAGATATGACCCAGTAGCTCCCCATTGTCTGATTCACTGCATATGTTCAGTGCTGCTGTCAGTTACTGAGCTTAGGGACCAACTCACAATCTACTGTATATATAGAAAAGAAATGTCACAACATAAGGTTGATTAGCACTTAATACAAATCAACATGGCAGCACAGAAATCAGTGCAATTAGCACCAGAATTTAATAATCAGCCTTGTAGCATCAGCATACTGTATATTACAGGCCAACCTTATATAAGCTAAGCTTCTCAACAGCTGCTCAGAGCCCACTAAGCATGTGAGTGTCGCAGACACTTTCCAAAATGGTGACCCCCTGTGACAAGTTTGAAATGTTGGATCACTCCTGCTACTGAGAAGCTGAAACTTTAGGCTAGTGCAATAAGTTCAGTAGATAATATATGGCATTTTTAGCCATTTTCATTTTTAGGGTTTAGATCCTTTAAGAGGGTTGTTCACCTTTAAATGAACTTTTAGCATCATTTAGAGAGTAATATTCAACAATTTGCAACCGGTTTTCATTTTTTTAAAATTATGTGTGGTTATTTAGCTTTTTATTCAGCAGCTCTCCAGTAGCAAGCTATCTGTTTGCTAGGGTCCAAATTACCCTAGAAAGCATACATTCATTCAACTAAGAGACTGAAATATGAATAGGAGAGGCATTGAAAAAAAGACGAGTAATAAAAAGTAGCAAAAACAATAAATGTGTAGACTTACAGATCATATGTTTTTTAGATTGAGTCAGTAATCCCCATTTGAAAGATGGAATGAGTTACATAAATAATGAAGACCAATTGAATTGGCTATTCTATAACATATTAAAAGTTTAACTTAAAGGTGAACCTTTGATTGTCAACAACATAGGGGCAAATTCACTTACCTCCGGAGTTGCGCCAGCATTGGCTTCGCCGCACTTTGCCAGGTGTAGATTTGCCAGGGCTGCGCAAATTCACAAAGATCTGAAGTTGCTCACAAGTTACCAATCATTTGCGAAGTTGAGCTAGCGATATTACTATCAGCGGTTCGGAGTTCACTAGCGATGGCAAATTTGCAAACGGCGTGCAGTTAAAGTACAATGGCCGTATATGCAGCAGCAAACACATTACACTACCCAAGGCCAGGGAACCTTAATAAATGTATTCTAATGCCCAACACCTGTGCCCACAATATAGTTTAGGTGCCATATGTTATCAAATGGAGGAGGGTATCCTAAAATCTTTTTCAGCCTTTTTTGGGAATAATTTCAACTTTTTTTGGACCAATCACTATCTACTCTATTGCACTTTGCCTGGTCTGAGGTGACGAAGTAAGCCTGACGATAGAGGTAAAGTACTTCGCTAGTGAATTTACGCCAGCACCCGCAAAATTATGTCACGCTGGTGAATTTTCACTAGCGTTAGCCACTTCGCCCCATAGAATCTACTTTCAAAGTATATAGTCTGTGTCTTGCATTCATTCAATAAATGGAAAAGATGTTTACTGAAGCACCACTGATCACCAATGGTCAAATGGTTAATGGCAACTTTTCAGAAAACTTTTTTGTAAACTTAAGTTTAAGTAATGGGTTGCTGCCTATTCGGTGTGTGTATGGCAGAAGAGAAGCTAACCAATAGGGATGTAGCGAACAGTTTGCGCGAACTTCGACTGTTCGCGTCCGCCGAATGTTCGCGAACGTCGCGCGACGTTCGCCAATACGAGTTCGCGTTCGATTCGAACAAAAATCGTTCGACCATTCGACCATTCGATTCCTTCGACCGCTAAAATCGAAGGATTTTCGTTCGAATCGAACGATCGAAGCCATTGGATTGAATGAAATCATTCGATCGAATGGCTTCGATCGTTCGATTCGAACGAAAATCCTTCGATCGAACGATTAAAATCCTTCGATCGTTCGAATCGAACGATTTTCGGATGTTCGAAGTTCGCGAACTGTTCGCGAACTGTCCGCATTTTTTGCCGGTGTTCGCGAACGGCGTTCGCGAACACATCGGCGGCGGTTCGCTACATCCCTACTAACCAATATTGGCAAAAGACTTGGATATTGGACACAGTAAAAAAAACTAACATACAATAACATAGGGACTCCAAATATATAACCAAACAATAATTCCAGCATACGATTTCACACTGACTCTCAGTACATGAAAGAATAGTAATTCCAACATGCACAACAACCCACATCATAAATGAGTAACCTCCAATATGTAATGACACACATACACACAAATATACATAATGGAACAGTGATTGTACCCCTGGTCCATAACCACATATAATGACTACATGTGTCTCCTTTCCAACTGGCTGCGTTGATGTCCCCAATAGTTGGCTTTCCCACAAGCAGTATGTTAATTGGCCATAGCAGTATGCCCCTTGTCCTCTTGTGTAGGACAAAGTATAGAAGGGTCATGCATTTTGCTTGAATAGCACAGCAAAGTAAAAGAGCAATATAGCTGTAGCCTGTGGAGTTGTTTATTTCTAAAATAAAGCAATTCCATTCACCCCTGTTTTTGCAATGGTGAGATGTGCAGAACTCGACCTAGACCTTTATATTCTGTCTTATTGAAAGATTGTAGATATCATGTGCATGGTTCAATGGTTACCATTAACCTCCATGTCTGTGCTTTTAATTAAATCTCCTTGTAATGCATACATTGAATCAAGGATATGCTCATCTTTCTACCTCCTTTTATTTCTCATTTGCCAACTTATGTTCTTTTACATAGTCTTGCTCTGTTTAGATTAGGAGCTTTTAGCTTTCTACTTCTAGTCTCACATATTTACCCTTCCTTTTCACTTCAGTCTAGTTCATGTGTGAAGAATCCGTGAAATCCTTCCTCCTCAATACCACAAAGCTTTTTGTTAGGAGCTCATGTGAAACTGAGCTTCTCTGTTTCTCATCTGAGCTCATCTCTCCATCTCTCCGTGTTTTCCCCAAGACTATATTGAGTGGTGAGTCTCTGCAATCACGTGGTTGGAGAGGATGAGGGGGGGGGGATCCTCCGCAGTTTGCTGTTTGTTGGGTCTGAGACACACACAGTGTTGGAGAGAGCTGCAAGTCTTATGCTTTTCACTGGTTATGATAACCTAATTCATTCTGCAACATACAGGATTTACCTTGTGTTCCTCTTGTTATTTCATCTCTACTGTTTGCTATCACTGGAGACATTTTTTTTTATCTTTTATACCTCTCTACCAAATCTGAGCTGATGTGCTGTCTGCAAGGCTGGAAATGGAAGTGTTGATGTTCTGTCTTTTCCCCTGGATATTTCAATGCCTTTCAGTGCGGGCGGACTCCATCATTCATATTGGTAAGAAAGAAACAGGTGAATGGAATGATAATATTCACTAAGGGAAAGGGGTTAGTAAAAAACTACAAATTGGGGACAGAGGCTTGAACTCCTGCTAAGATTCAATGTAGCCATCTACTGTGCAGTGTGTGATGTAAAGTTGTGTGAGGCATTGAGAAAAAATTATATTGCTAATTGTATTGATGCACAAGGGCAGTTTGAAATCCATGTAATTCACTGCACACTGCTGTTTGGATTATTGTAGACTTGTTTGCTTGTAAAAAGGGAAAGTGGGACCCACAGCCCAGCAGTGTGGATGGTGCTGCACAGCAGCAAGAATCATGAATTAGTTTAGTAGTAAAGGGTCAATGGATATGCCATGCCCCCTCATTAATGGTGAGAAGCCTCTTGTAAATGGCTTTCTTAAAACAGGACTGGAGCTCATCTCCCCGCTGTGCTTTGGATATTTAATGAGACAGACACGACAGAAAGCAGTCAGAGTGAATGTAAAAGTTTTCATTACTTAAATAGTATGTTTTAGTGACATGGAAAGGACAGGTGCATCCTATGGTTAGTAACATGCTATTGTGCTTAAAACTAAAGTATCTTGCATAACTGTTGCATACTGGGTTATACAGTATGTCTATTGAGGGCATGGGTGAAGCTATGGGGCCATGGACTCTGGTTCACATTTTGGGCCTTGACCCCCCTTCTTCGTTGTGCACTAGTATCATGCTTCCACCATTTACATTTGCTCCAGCTATCTGACTGCCTGACTGCCTTGCTCTCATCAATAACTATCTAGAAAATGCTTCTTCATCTCATATTAAGCAGCTCATGCTTTTATCTCTTGGTACTGCACTCTACTGTGATTGAGCAGTAGCTCCAGGAGATTCATTAGGCCCTGCTAAACTAAGTCTTCTATGTCTGGAAAGACTGCAGAGGGCTCATGGGCATTGCTAACTGTCCCACAAGCAGCAAGTGCCTTTAGCAGCATGACTATCGAACAATATGCATGGACTGTTTTACAAAAACAAGGGCATATTTCTATATCTAATTACACTACTGTTGACAATTTTGTAGATAATACAATGTACAGAAGGGCCAGACACATAATTTGAAAGTCAAACTGCAGGGGGGTCATTGCTGTTTGTGTAACTGAAATCATGTTACATGAGCACAAAACAATGCCACAACCATGTCTTTCATGTTGAAGGTATGGCCCTTATGTACTTTGTCCCACTTTGTCTACTGCAATTCAAGGGCTCAATCCAGGTTTGATTGGCTTGGAGAGTAAAGGTAACATAGGTTCCCTGATGGGAGATAAAGCAGATGGAAGATCTAATCTAGGAGGGAGGGGTCAAGAGACAGTGTGTGATAAGCAGCCACAGATAAAAAGCATGTTATTATGGAAAGGGATGAAAAGGGTGATATGTTTGTGATTCTGTGTGCTGAGAATCTTCTCTAAGAGACAGGGATGAGCCATGCTTTAGGCTGGGAGTACAATACTAGACA
Organism: Xenopus petersii; assembly: GCA_038501925.1. NCBI lineage: Eukaryota > Metazoa > Chordata > Amphibia > Anura > Pipidae > Xenopus > Xenopus petersii. Next base: position 92,675,295 of record CM076684.1, read on the forward strand.
TTGCTTATGCCTTAATTCACGGGCAGGTGTTGTGAGCAAGCCCAGGCAGACAGCATTGCAGATCTATTAAAATTAGAAAGGGACAACTTTGTCCGCTGTGCTCCTTAAGCATGATAGCTTAGCTAGCAGCAGATACAGATGTGGCAATTGGATATAGTAACGGTCTGTCCTGTGCTGCTTTGTGCTATTTCCCAGTTTCGCCTAAAGTACAAACCTGTAAAATTCTCAGTTACAGTATGTGTCTGTTGCAAGCTTTCTCACGTCACACGGGTGAAGGGGAGGGATGCATATTCTAATATAATGCTGACTTAAATCTCTCCGTAGCTATTTCATTAACATAACAGAGAGCATATATAAAAGCAACTTGCCCATTTCTATGGAAAACCTAAAAAGCAGTACCATCTGCATATAAGAGTACAAGTGGACTGAATCCGAGAAAAGCTCCTTTTTTTCCTTCCTTGCCTCAGTGTATAATTTAATGATGGAGAGTGAGGAGATAGTGCTTAGTAAATGGCAGATCTGAGGCCACACTTCAATAAAATCACTGGGCCCAAGGGAGATATTATACAGCCATTAATAAAGTACGCTGCCTGTGCAATACTTTTAATGAAAGAGGTATCTGGGGTCTCCAAAGCTAATTGCATAGATATCTAGGTGCTTAACTAGGTGCAACTAATATTTTATTATTCATCTTGGCCTTATTTAGTGTAGAAATAAAAAAAAGATCAATATGGCATATGCATTGTGATTATTCTAAATTGTAATGCCCATTAGTGTTACCTTTAAATCAATTCATAATAGCTTCCATGTTTTGTTACCAACTGTTACTTTCTTGAATTCTTAACTCTGGTGGCTGAAAATGATGTATTCGCAGAACCAGTTCATATTGTCCTTTGAAAATGGAACTGGAATTCCAAAACAAAATCAGAGATTATTTACAAATGTGTAATGCAGTGCAACACTGTGCAGTGTGAATGGTCGCTGTCCATGGTATTTATTCAAGCAGTGATTTTCAGAGATACAGATATGCCTCATACCATCCAACACCAAAATAATAAATGTAGGGGAGGAATACATAATGTAAAATGTCAGAACTAAAAGAATTGGAAGTACCAAAGTACTAAGAACTTACATTAAATATACAAATGTAGAATATCAAAGCTAATGGCATCAATCAACCATCTAAACTTCTAATTTCAGGACTGTAAAAGTGGAAATAAAGCCAACATCATTATAGTTTCACACTTGTTTCTATACTTCTGACAATACAGAATGGCAGGAGTATAGAAATGATAGCATCAGAGACAGCAGAGGCCACAAATCAATGCTAATGGTTCTACAAAATATGTCTCAACAGGTGCAATATTTGAAGAAAATGCAGTCAAGGATGATGAAGTTTTCCAGCTGGCAGTGTCAGATTTAAGCCTGAATGACGACATACTCCAGAGTGAAAAGATTACCTACTCCATCAAGTTTATAGAAGCAAATAACCCCTTCCAAGCAGTTCAAGAAGGTAGGACAGGTTGGATCAACCTGTGGCACAAGTGCAGTACTTACAGAATGTGTATCATTGATGTTTAATATATACTCCTTCCTAAAGCTGGTCCATTTCAGTGCAGTCATAGTGCAGCTTATCACATGTTGCAAACTCTTTATATGTGTAAAAATCATTTTTAATCAAATTTTTCTTATTGACGTGACCTACTAGAGGTCGCTTGCAAATAAATTACTAACATGTTTTATGTGGTGCCAGCATGTAAAATTCTAGACACACTATACCATAGTAAAATCTGGCTTCTGCAGGAAAAGAAGTTTCATTAGATTGTATATCTGTTTAATGGCTGCGAACAGAAGTATATTGACAAGTGTAGATGATGCTTTTATGTGGGTTCAGTTAGTTCATCTAAGGAGGTCAGCACAGCTGCAAGTTTCAGCATAGAGACGGAGAGGAAATCCCAAATAAGGAAAAAGCTTGAGTGTTATATACAGAGACAGCATTGTATTGCTCTTTCATTTGGTTGACAGCATGAGGTTGAAAGGCTTTTGTTCTGCCAAAGGTGGGCGCTGTGTTACAAGAAAAGACACAGCACTGTCTAAAAAAGATGACCCTGCACTCCCCACCGATGTGCTTTTCTCTCCATCCAAGAATTTGCTGTTTATTTATTGAATGAAAGGGTTAAGAAGATTTTGATGGCAGAAAGACCCACGCCTTTCCTAGTTTCAGCATAACGTAATGAATTGCACAAAAAAAAGCCTATAAAATTGATTATATCCTTTTTTCTGCCTCAATATTGGAAACTTGTGCAATGAGCAAACAGAGGATGATAAATCATGGCTAGATTCTTCATTGTTTCAGAGCAGAGAAGAAAAGGCAGGGGATGCTTGGCAAGCGGTTTCTGTTCAAAAGGTAGAAAGGAGTGGTTCAAGGTCGTCTATTCAAATACGTGCATTTAGCCTAATCCATTGTCTCGGTTTCTCCATACTCCACCACTTTTTTCTATTTTGCATGCTTATTAGAAGTTGGAAACGGTAAATGAACTTTGAATCAGAGGTAGACACAAACTAGTTTCTTTAACAGCAGATTGCAGAATATTTTAGTATGTATGCATACTTTGTTTAATTATAATCTATTCATGGTATAAAATGTTCAACTTTGATCCTCCATCTAAATCAGTAATTATGAGTATTTGTAACCTGTGTATATATAAGTAGTTATCACTCAATCATAACAATGTCCTTAACAGAATGATGACATACTGTAGCATACTCATTTGTTATCTGCAAGTTATACACAGAACTACCAAATTTCTTTATCAAATGATACATAATATCCCCTTATAAATATATAGCAGAGCTGTTGCAAGAAATATGACAACTGCGTGTTGTTTTCTTGCAATAATCATGCTCACATTGGTGTTTGTGGTACAGGTATGGGATCCATTATATGGAAACCTGTCATCCAGAAAGTTCCAAATTATGGAAAGGCCGTCTCCCATAGACTCCATTATAGCCAAATACAATAATTCAAATTTGTAAAAATCCACTTGATCCAAACTATAATTATAATACAAGAGGTCCTCTGCACTCAACCCATTATCAATATGCCTTACTACTAAAAATGCATTACCCTTTAAACAAAAAACGGATTTTTTGTCCATATATTGCAAAAATAAAAAGAAAATAGTGGTGAGCACAACTTTTCTTTGTTTGTTATAAGCTATAATTAATTCTTATTGGAAGCAAAACCAGCCTAACGGGTTTAATGTTTACACGATTTTCTAGTAGTCAAGGTATGAAGATCCAAATTACTTGAAAGATCTGTTATGCGGAAAAACCCAGGTCTCGAGCATTCTGGATAATAGGTCCCATATCTGTACTTCTTTTTTCCTTACATTAATAACCCTGGAATTTTCAAACACAAAATGACACACATTTCATATTTCTCAGAGCAACAAACAGTGCCTATCTTCTAGCAATTGCTTTGTACCTTTAACAGTGTGTGCAGTGCCACAGGCAGGGGATTAAGCAGTGATGGCCCCTCCTTGCAATGAAAGGATTACTACCCCACAAGATCTGAGTGAGTGCTTTCATTCATAAAAAATGAGGAGAACATTATTTTCATTGATTGTACACTATGTCCTATCAGCACTAAGGTACTTTTGGAGTTAGTGAGACAGATGGGCATCATTTCTGCTGAACATCACTTTATTGAACTGCTTTACATCTGATTTTGCAGTGCACTAGGAAAACAGCAGACAATACCATGGATAAGATTAAGGCAGAAATGTGGATTCTTACGGAAGCCAAGGATAATGAGTCATGCCAGCGACCATAAAATTGTACTTTCATTCAACCCTTAAAACCATTATATAACCGAATGAAGTGATTTAACCTATATAATGCAAGAGTCCAGTATCTGGAACAGAGACCCTTTTAGGGAAATGCGTCATGTATCATGCACTACCTGAGCTGTGTAGCACTGTCCTTGCTTAATGAGGCCTGGCCTGCAGCTCCAGCTGTACGTAGTTGTGCCTAGTGGACAGAACTGCTTGCATTCTGATGTGCTGTATATTGATTGCTTACGTCTTTAACTTATAGTTCTTCATTCTTGCTGCTACAACTAGGATGTTCAGCCTGTGGGCTTCTAGCAGTTGCTGATCTACAAATCATTTTCAGGAATAGGTGTTGTGTTTTGGAAGCAGAAGGATGCCTTCAGCTTGGACATACAAATGTTATGTCCATTATTTATCCTCCAGGACAACTGAAAGGCAGGTTGATACACATACATGCACTCTATCTGCATATTCAGGTTTTCCCATGAGTTTCTTTCTTTCTTTCTTTCTTTCTTTCTTTCTTTCTTTCTTTCTTTCTTTCTTTCTTTCTTTCTTTCTTTCTTTCTTTCTTTCTTTCTTTCTTTCTTTCTTTCTTTCTTTCTTTCTTTCTTTCTTTCTTTCTTTCTTTCTTTCTTTCTTTCTTTCTTTCTTTCTTTCTTTCTTTCTTTCTTTCTTTCTTTCTTTCTTTCTTTCTTTCTTTCTTTCTTCTCTATTTTATCTTTCTGATTTTTTTGGAATATGCATGATGCATGGTTGTTAGTACCAGGAACAGGATGCCTGCTCCTCTAATGTTGTTGTACTACGCCCCCCATCATGCTCTTCTAGCCGCAAGCTAATATATCTGCTTCCCTGTGTCCCAGATTTGCACTGGAGACAGCCAAATCTGTTGCCTAACACATCACAAGATAATCCTTTGACAAGCTGACAGAATTCTATATGAAGATAAAAAGCAGATTTGACAGTGTTCTTCTATTTCACGTATTGTCATTTTAATTGGAGAAACCTGGCCAATTTCCCCACCCCCAGGTAAAAGGTCAGCGATTTTTAAAAACACACATAGCGTTAATATTAAAGTGTGCACTTTTAAAGTTAATAAAAGTAACACAGGCTTTAACACAGTGTTTGAGATGGATATTTAACTATAAATTAAGGAATACATTCACTAACAAAGGTTGTGGATGGATTGATTGATTTGGAATGATCCAAAACTATTTTAAGATGGCACTGCCACAATTTCAGATTTTTTTTACCAAGAAATGTAACTTTTAACATAAAGAGAGCTCTATTAGCTCTAATGTTCATGCGCCCATTCAATAGCAGAAAGGGTAAGTGTGTGGGTTCAGAATGGCATGTCTAGATTTTTACGTGCCAGGATGGTTGTAGGCTCCCTTGTACTGAGGCAACAACATTGTCATATACACATGCAAACATGAGATCATTGCTTCCAATATCCCCTTTTAAATCCTTTAGTTCTACGGAATGCACATGTCTCATTAATAACATTTTATAAATAGAAATGAATGACTAACAGTTTTGGGAGGAGCAGTGATGCTTATATGGTGTCATAAACCTAATGAAGATAAAGTAAATATCTCCTTTTAATCCTATTTTCCGCAAAATTTGCCAAACGCGGATTTTGACGCCGGCGTCAAAATATTTTTGACGCCAGCAACAATTCTGAAGACGACGACAATTCCGACCCTGGCAACAATTCCGACACCCATTAAAGTCAATGGGTGCCTAGAATTGTCCCTGGCATCAGATTAGTCACTGGCGTAAAAAAATTTTGATGCCACTGAATTGTTGCGGCAAATTTATTTGCCGGCGTCGAAACTCGGTAATTCAGCTCAAATTTGCTCCTGGCGAATAAATTCGCTCATCACTAAATACAAGCCTTTGGTTTTTGACATCTGACTCCATTTCATTTTTTAATTTCAACTTTATTCTGAATTCTGTACAGAATTTTGTATTTTATATATATAAATAATAATAATGATGATGATAATTTTAATGATACAATGTTTCATTAAACATTTAAACAATGTGACCCTAACATCCACCTGAAGATAGAAGATTCTGGGGTTCAAAGTTCAGAAACACCTACAGATCAGCATCTTTGGGATCTGTATATTAACCTGGTACCTGTATATGTAATCTGCAGCTTATGGTAGAAGCCAGTATAGAATGCCTTAGCCAGGTCAAAATGGAAAAAAAGTCTCCAAAAATGCCCAGCTCTTGGATGGTGAAACCTTTGAGCGTCTATACCTAAAATTTACATTTTATTAACTGTATTCATGTAATATAAACCTAGCTATGATGGCAGCATGTTCATTTAATTTATACAGATAGAATTGTGGGGATTTTAGGGTTATGGCACACCTCCCCCCGGGTTGGGGGTGAAAATCACAAATCCCCAACTGGCCTATGGTGGCTTAAAGGGTAAATCTGACTCTATCATTGCTTATTCTGTTATTGCCTCAAAGAAGCAGAGGTATGGTATAGTAGCTAAGTCAATGGTATCTGATTCAAGGAGGTGTGGGTGTGATATGATTCATATATTAGATGTTTTTTCCTGGTGTGTCTGCCTTAGACAACACATAAAATATACATTGTAAGCTTTAGGCTACAAGGACTACTTCCGCCTGAAGAATTCTGTTTACAGTTCTGGGTCTCATTAAATGCAATCTACAGTAAAATAATTCACAGCTGCTTGTACGGACTGATGCTGAGGCTATTTTGTCTGCTCTGAAGACCACTTCAGATGTCCAACTTTTTTGTGCTGTATCAGCTAATGGAAAGCACACCAAAGTTTGATGGCTTGAACATAAATGTGGGGAGAATAGTACAGGACAGCTTATATTAAGGATTGTAACAGTTTTGTTATGTATTTTCTATAAAAAATGTTACAGGCTACCCTAATCTTTCATCTAATGTTTACCAGCCAGGTAGCACTTTAGAGCCTAATAGCCGGCAAAATGAATTATTACTGAAAATGAGGTGCTTCTGTTTCATAGTTGAAAAGTCATAAATCAATTCACTGCAGCTCTGAAAAGGGTGCTCAAATTTGTTGCACTTCTACTTTATACCATGGAATCTTAGGCTGAACAACCTAAATATAAAACCTAGAATATCTTTTAACAGAACTTGATTCTCACTGCTTTAGAAGATTTCAGAGAGCAAGTAATACTCTTTTATAGTATCTCATCTTTAAATGTTGCCCAGTAATTCTGATCCTCAGTACCCAGAAAACAATGACTGCTACATGTAATATTTCATCTGTAATTACTGTTTGCAGTGCCACAAGGTATAATAATAAGGCTGTATGTCTTGAGACTGCCTGCCCAGTTAACATTGTATTTTTTTCTGCAGTGTGGACAGATTGTGATCTACTTAATATCAATATATATCAAAGCATATAGATGTGATTTTTATACAGTCAGTATGGCTGTGAATATGGAGTGGGATTTAGTTGTTTAAATGAGGAATAGATTAACTGTGGCTATCCAGCTGTTGCTGTCCTTCATCTCCCTGAATGGCATAAAAAAGCATTTCATATACTCCAAACTTCAATGAAGATGGCAATATAGTTCAGTGGAAAAACTAGAACTATAAGATAGGGGGATTATGACTACGAATACTTACATTAGTTACGATAAATCTGAAAATTCCCAACTGACACAATAGCTACAGAAAAGCTATTTTTTGCCCACTCAGGGATGATGTAATAAACAGTTATAATAGATATTAGTCAAAAATGAAGATTCCCTAGCTGTTGTGGTAAAACATTTTCAAAATGACTTAATCTAGTAAATGAAAAGGCAGCTTTTATTTAGAAATGGTAATATTGAGGAAAGATGTTCCTTCAGCCCAATATATTGTAGAGGTATGGGATACCTTATCTGTTATCCAGAAAGCTCTGAATTATGAGAAGGTTATTGTAGAGTCCACTTGATGTTCTCTTTCTCTGTAATAATAACAGTACCTTTTACTCAATGGTAACTCAGCTGCATGAATCCTTATTGATTTAATTGGGTTTCTTGGGTTAATTTAACGTATAAATGATTTTCAGAAGACTTGGTGATCCAAATTACAGAAAAAACGGTTATAAGAACGGAACTCCAGGTTTCAAGAATTCTGCATAATCCTCATACTGCAGAAAATTTGTAAAACCAAGAAAGAACCTACATATCACTGTAATGGTTAAAGGGATACTGTCATGGAAAAACATGTTTTCAAAACTCTTTGAAAAAACTTCAGCCACTCTTTACTGCTGCACTGCAAGTTGGAGTTATATCACCCCCCCCCCAGCAGCCTAACAATAGAACAATGGGAAGATAATCAGATAACAGCTTCCTAACACAAGATGACAGCCACCTGGTAGATCTAAGAACAGCACTCAATAGTAAAAAGCCAAGTCCCACTGAGAGACATTCAGTTACATTGAGTTGGAGTAACAACAGCCTGCCAGATGACAGCTCCATCCTAAAGTGCTGGCTCTTTCTAAAATCACATGACCAGGCAACATGACCTGAGATGGCTGCCTACAAACCTATATTATAAATTAAAAAAATACACTTGCTGGTTCAGGAATGAAATTTTATATGTTAGAGTGAATTATTTGCAGTGTAAATGGTGTAATTTAGAAATAAAAACAACACCATAAAATTATGTCAGAATCCCTTTAATAAGCACTTTCATTTTAGAATTGACTAATGAAAATATTAAGAGACATGACTGACTCTAAGCTGTTTTGTTTTTTTTAAATAACCCCTATTTGCAAATATGTTAAACAGTGAGTGTCTTCTTTTTTATTTTATACACAATAGTTTCTGAGTTTAATGAAATGCTGGGCAAGGTAGTATTCTTATATTTTGCTTCATATTGTTTTACCAGTTTGTTCCCTTCTAGTAAGCATTAGAAGTATGGCCAGTGTACATGCTGAGCAGATTCTAACTAAAGCTTTAAAGTTGTACTTGATAATAATTCTACAGACCTTCAGACAGGTACATTTAAAGGCAGCTGGGAGATGCCATTAGTCTTAACAAACACATGTATTCTGAATAGGAAAAGCAGCATGCTTTAAAGTAGGGGTCCCCAACCTTTTTTACCCATGAGCCACACTCAAGTATAAAATGTTGGAGAGCAACACAAGCATGCAAAAAGTTCCTGGGGGTGCCAAGTGATTGGGTATTGGTAGCCTCAGTGTGGACTTGCAGCCATCAGGAGTCTCTGTTTGGCAGTACACATATTTCTTTATGCAACTAAAGCTTGCCTTTAAGCCAGGAATTCAATATAAGCACCTGCTTGGAGGCCACTGGGAACAACATCCAAGGGGTCAAAGAGCAACATGTTGCTAACAAGCTACTGGTTGGGAATCACTGCCTTAAAGGATGTCAAAAATGTTTTTAGAGAAATGTACTTAACTATTAGTACTTTATGTGCCTTGTCCCAAATAAAATAGAAAAAACTATTAAGGGCTTCCCCCTGGTTTGTACAAACCTCTGCACTCACACACAAAGGTCATACATGATAGGTTACATTATCCAGCATTTGTTTTTAAGACCTAGCCTTTCCTTTTAAAGGCTTTCTTCTTAATATTGCTGTTACATACAAAAGCACCATCTAAACTCTACCAAGCATAAATGTTGTGCAAATTCTGTGGTAATGTACATAAATACAACCTTTATAACCACTTATTCTGACATGGTAACTATCATTGGTTACTAATTTGTAAAGGGTTTTAAAGGCTGTAATTTATTTTTACATGTAGTAAATCCTATTACATTTTAAAAGCCCATGGTAGTGCATGGCAATTGATGTGACTTTTAATAAACTTCTGTAACCATTTACATGTATATTGAGACCGATTGTAGTTAAAAGGAAAAAGGTAATAGCAGGTTCAGCAGCTATGACATATGATAAATGCTTTTTAAACCAATATTTACATGAAACCTCCATAACCTTGTCAGAACTAGGATAAATAGGCAATCTGTTATGGCTATGTCACTGTGTATATAGTTATGTATATATTTGCCATTTCACACCATCAATATATGGTTCTCAAACCCTTCATGTCCTTGTCACACACACTGTCATTGGCTCCCAGTTTAATAACTACGATTGAGCAGAGTCTTGACTTGGTGTGAATCTCTGGGATATATGTGTGACTTTCATTATAAAATAAAGTATGATATTGGGATTGATGTGAGCTGAGCTATAAAATGAATCTCACCAGTATGTACACCTTGTCGAAAACCAAATTACCTTCCCCACCCATGCTGCTGCACAGATTCAAGTGATTCAAATTTTTGACTGGCTCTCAATGTGCCTAGGGCCATGCTCAAATGCTAAAAAAACAATAGCATATTGACAGCTGCATTTTTTCATAGCATGTTTAAACAATACAGGTTAGAGTTACAAACACTGGAAAATAACATGCAGTCATGCATTCTGTTGGTTGAAATTATCTTAGTTGTAGTAAATATAGCATGTTTGCAGTAGTTATGAGTACAGCAAGCTCTTTATCTCACTTTTCAGATACTTGATCATACTTATTGATTATTACAAGAACGTGTTGCTCTAGAAAAACCTTTAGACAGTGTCAGGAAGAAGGTCACAAAGGCTTCTACTAATTTTATAGATTTTCCTTCATTGTTTAGGTCTGCAGTAATTTATAGTAAATTGGATGTATAAACTAAGATGTTAACACTGTATTATGTGACTGCTGTAAACAGGTTTTCATGTATTTATGTAACTTGAGAAAGTCAACAAAGTTTTGGAACAGATCTTTAAAATTACTGAAATTTTGGGCAGTTTGATGAGTATATTCAAATGTGATTCTATTGCTACATTACACCAATGCAGTTACCTATAGCATACAAACTGCCCTTTGTTTTATCTACTAATTGTAGCAGTCATATCTAATTCACTATTGGTTGATATGGGTATCTTTACTAGCATTCTAGTGTTTATTTAAGCATTGTTCTCTCCCCTGTAGACAAGTTCAGTCTTTGAATGGCATATAGGAAAGGAGGTGGTTCCTTTTAATTTACAAGCCCCAATGACCAATGTTGGATTTTACAAATCTGGTAACCTTCAGTATGATGTGACTGTAGTTCAAAGGAGCTGTAACCTTTCCAGGGATAATCACTAGAATTCCTTGAGTGGTTTCATCCTTTTCAGTGAGTTCTTAAAGTGTTACACTATCTGCTTTACTAAAATAAATTACATTACTAAAGTCCAAGTAGAATATAAAGGAAATCTCAAATGGTGGTGAATATTCATAAACAAAATTTGTTAATATAAAAAAGAAAGAGATTAAGTCAAATTTCTATCTGGCATATTTTCTTGGGCACATTTACTTAGCTCGAGTGAAGGATTAGAATGAAAAATACTTCGAATTTCAAAGTTTTTTTTTGGCTACTTCGACCATCAAATTGGCTACTTCGATCTTCGACTACAACTTTGAATCAAACAATTCGAACTACAAATTGATCGACTATTCTACCATTCGATAGTCGAAGTACTGTCTCTTTAAAAAAAAAATCGACCACCTACTTCGCCACCTAAAACCTACCGAGCACCAATGTTAGCCTATGGTGACCTTCCCCATAAGCTTTCTAGGCAATTTCTGATCAAAGCAAAATTGCTCGGTCGATGGATTCAAATCCTTCGAATCATTAGTTTCAAACGATATTCGAAGTCGAAGGATTTTACTTTGATGGTTGAATATCGAGGGTTAATTAACCCTCGATATTCGACCCATAGTAAATGTGCCCCTCTGTGTCATGTTTTTATTTCCTCTCGAGAGATATGCTTCTGTTTACACTGGAATATTTTACAGATTACATACAGGTTAATTTTTTAGTCTACATTCATATGCATTAATAGACTTCTGGAAAATATATGCATATTTTAAATAGCCCTATGCTTAGTAAAAGAAGGATTAATGAATAAAACATATTCTTAAAGTGACAAAGATGTAAAACATTGCTTGTATGAGATAGGGCATGACTTAGTATCCAAGTACAGGCAAGTGTACTAAGGAGAGCCCATTGTTACTCCTTCATTCAAATGACAACACTTTAGGATTTATGTAGTAACAGGGACAGAAATACATTAAACTATAGCACACAACTGAGCATAACATTTAGGGAGTTATTTATCAAGGTCCAATGTTAGAGTTTTTTTATACCTCAAATAAACTCACAACTAGAAGGTTATCTTATTTAAGAAAAAAACATTGAATGGAAAAAAACTTGATTCTGCAAGTTTGAGTTGTGAAACCTGAAAACTCAAATTTATCAAGTTTTTGGCAGAGAAAACTTGAATCGCTTGAATCATTCAAGTTTTTGGGCCACATCATCCAAAAAAACTCGAACATAATGAAGGCTATTAACATCTTCAAATGGTTAAAGGGACCTCTGCCATTGACTACTACATGACCTCAACCTTTTAGGGTCGGGGGATTATAAATCTCCACAAATTCTAGCTTTTTTAAACCCGAAAATGTGAGTTTTGACCAAAAATATCTACTCAAATCAACAAATCTTTTTATTTCTTCTAAATGGTATACTGCAATTCACATTCTTGTTTTTCTACACAATGTCTCCTTTAATACTTTACCAGGTCACTTGCTTAGATTGTAAGCTCTTTGAGGCAGGGTTCTCCTTCTAACTATCTTACCACATCACACTTAATTTTTGTATATTATTGTGTATCTGTGACAATCTAAAACTGACAACAATGTCCCATTTATGTTGAATTTTTAATCCATGTTTAAAACAGGATTAAGCTAGTTATTTAAGTTTTCTCTTATAATTACAGACTTCCGGTCATTTTCTTTGAGGCTGAAGTTGAAAAGATTTCCATTAAAAGTACTAAAAGGTGCCATTTACAAACAAAGCTTCCACCCTTTATCCCCCTCCATTGCACATTCAAATGGGTCATTTTCAATTTTACCATCGAAGAAGAGTAGATGATATTGTTCAATATATTGATCTGTTGGTTAAAGACTTCTAGAGGGAGATGTAGCTGGACATGTAAAATGACTTAGCTTGGTAATGGTTGTTTTATGTTTTGTTTATAGCTAATAATTTACTTAAGGTGAATGCGGCTATAAACATGGACACATAGCCTTGTTGGTGACCTCTCCTCGCTTCTCTCCCACACCAAGTCTATTTCCCCTTGAGTATGAAAATAAATGTCTGAACACACATTGTAATGTCACCCCAATGCTGTCATGCTTTATAAAGAAGCCGCTTTCTCTTTGAAGGGGTCAACTAATTGCTATGATGTTTGACACCCAATATCTATTTACTGAGTTCTGAAACGGATTTATTGAAAACTTGTTTGTAGTTGGAGGAACTAAAACTATATATGTAGCATTTACATTAGAAGTTTGTTCTCAAACCATTACTTACTGACTGTGTACAATATGATACCAGTAGTCAAGGGATCACCTGTAAGTGCAAATTTTCTCACCAGCTTGCTGCGGTTAAAAGCTTTTGCCCAGTGGGGTAAGATCACTAACAATATACCGCCTTGTTAAATTAAACCAGGAGTTATGTGGGATTGCCAGTGAGCGATAAACAGCATGGTTGGGAATTCTATTTGTCAATTTCATCTTCTTTTCAAACTGTGTTGTAAAAAATATGTTTCAGTAACAAAGAATGAAATAGATTTTCTATATTACAAGTATACAGTATTCTTTATACTTGTATATAAAAGATCAAGCTGTAGTTAATATAATCGGGCAAGTGCATCATATAGCTGCTTTTACTGGTGCCTAAGCCCTGATAAAAAAATATGAGAGGCATGTACCATGTCTTATTGCAAAATATACTGACTTCTCTTATTGGGAATCTTTTTAGCCCATTCATATAGCAGCAGTTTGCAGCGGAACAGGTAGAATAGAAGGCCCAAGGCTCTGATTTACTATAGGCAGAAATGTACAGCTTGTTTTTACTTTTTTTTGGGCTGTAAAACTACAAAAAATTTAGTATTATGCAGTTTTTTTTACAAGTGTGATAGACAGTTCTCGGTGAATAATATAACTGCAAAACGTTGTGGTTATCCTATTGTTCCTATTGTTTTACTTATTTTTGCTTTGTCTTACCACAAAATAGAAATATCCAAGGTTTTAATAATGGTTGCCAATGGCAACAAATGTAATTTGGGAGCATGTCAGTCCCCCTGCCCAAGCGGAAGGTTTATGAACTCGGGCAAAGTACTTAAAGGGGAACAGTTTGAAGAAGAACATTCTATTATATATATCTCCATTTATATATAAAAAGCTATTTTAAAAACATGTTAATTAATAAAAGGGAACATACATGTATACCCTCATTTTTGACATAATCACATTCCTTTAGGATTATGTAGAAAAGGTGTATAAACACTATCTGAACTGTCAAAAATATACATTTATTTTTTCACACAGGCATAACTGATTCCACTTATTGAAAGAAAACCATGATACTCTGATGAACCATTTCTAACATACATTAGGTTCATAGAGAATTACAACCCCCCTCTTACCTTGTTCCATTATAAAGTAGTGGATTCTCGGACTTGAAGACACTCTGCTTTCCATGTGAGTGGTGCAGATTCTCTGGAAAGCAGGGACTTCAGCTCCCAGAATTAATCACAATGTAACAAAGCGAGGAAGTCTCTTATGGTTTTCCTTTAATCTGTGAAATCACATGTCTGTATAAAACAAAAATACAATTATATTTATTTTTGAAGGTCATGTGCTGTTTAGGCACTGGTTCTACCTAAGCCCAACTGAAAAAGCTCTAGTCAAAAAGCCTCAACTACAGTTTGGGTACATGTTTATATGCATGACAGTTCCCTTTAAACTCCAAGAAGATTTCAAAAATTTCTATTCAGTCCTAGATGATATTCTAATGATCTCTTCAAATCCTCTGAGTACCAGGATTGTGGTCTGTGTTCTAGTTTATCCTCTCCTACTGACAATGCTCTTTTCAGGAATAAGTGGTTGGCACTACAGTAATTAGCAAACAATGAAAAGATGATATTGCGTCACTGTTCACGCACGTCTTTTTTTTTTAAACAATTTAAATGGACAGGTTAAGGAGAAATAAAAGACTGGATTTAAAAAAAACAACAAAAAAAAAACGTTTTTTAATCTTTTGCTGCTAATTCGTAACCTAGCTATCAATATCAGACAAACATACACTCAAAGGGTGTCGATAGCCCACATGTTGTAGCTTAAAGGTTAAATTCAAACACTGCATGCTTAAAAGAATGGTTACCATAACTACAGACTAAGCAGATGCAGGGACAAATCCAATAGTGTTCTTGGCTGTGTGAATTCCAGCTAGTTGTGATGATGGTGAGATATTGTGTTCTCTCCTATTTGTATTGCTGCATCTATATACGCCTACATGCTGTTTCTTTTCTGGACAAGATATTTTTATAAATATATAATAGATGAAGATAAAAGGAAAATGACAGAAATGAAAGCATGTCACCTTCTATACTTGTAGAGAATAAAGCAATATGGGCTTTACATATCCAGTCTGCTATACCTACCTTTTAAACATAAAACCGAACATGTTTTACTGGTATTTCATTGTAAGAATATTAATATGGTCTATAGAGAAGAAACTGACATTTTTTAATATGCTAAGAAGAAGGAATGCATTACACTGTGTTGTGACACAGGGCATTTCCCCCTCTGGCATCAGAGAATAGGATTCCCTAGACTTGTTATATCAGGTTCCATGATCTTTATTAATTCAGCACTTCAGTTGGTTTGGAGCTAGATCTAGTCCCCTCCCCCAAGACATGGATTTCATGATGGAAATAATTTCAGTTGACTCAAATTTTTATCAAAACATATAACAGCCCGGCAATGTTCCATGTAGTAGAATATGGTGCACTATACTGTATATAGTGTATAGAAAGTAAAACACTTCACATAGTTTACAAAGCCCACCAGAATGACAATAAAGCAAGTAAAGGTATCTGTGCATAGCTAGTACAATTTTAAAATTAAGCTGGGAGAACCATGAAAAATAATAGAACAATTTTTTTCTAGATATGGCAATGCCAACATACTAAATACTGGGTCCTTTAAAATATTATCATTATCCTTTATTTGCAAAACACTTGGGGGCAAATTCACTAACGTTCGTAGTTTCGCCAGGTGCAACTTTGCCGCGCTTCGCCGCACTTCGCCAGGTGTAGTTTCGCCAGTGCTCCGCAAATTCACTAAAATCTGAAGTTGCGCACAGGGGTAGCGTAAGGTTGCGAAGTTGCGCTAGCGTTGATTTGCTAAGTGAAGCGAAGTTACGCTAGTGAAGGCTAATTTGCATACGGCGCCAAATTCAAATTTCAATGGAGGAATACGTCTATCAGCATCAAGGAATCAGCACTACAAATGGCTAGAAAACCTTCAAAACATCAAATAAAAAATTTATTTTGCCCTACACATGTGCCCACTGTCTAGGTAAGTTGCCATGAGTCAGGAAATGTAGGGGGGAAGGAGGGGAGCCCCAAAAAAATTTTCGATCTTTTTCAGCCTATCACCCATAATGTAGAAAACACGCCAGGGTTTTTTGGGACTTAGAAAATTTTTTGACTTTTTTTGAAGCAATCCCTATCTACTCTATTGCGCTTCGCCGGTCTGAGGTGGCGAAGGAAGTCTAGCGTAAAAGGTAGCGTTCAGTACACTGCGCGCGTTAGTGAATTTGCGTAGTTACGTCGCTAGCGAAACTTCGCCAGGCGTAAGGGTGCGAAGTAACACTAGCGAAACTACGCCAGCGTTCGTTAGTGAATTTGCGCAGTAATGATAAATGCCAAACGCTAGCGAATTAACGCTAGCGCTTAGTGAATTTGCGCCAGAGAATATATTACCATTCACAACAGTGCCCATCCTAGTGGAGCTTACAATCTAGCATCCCTACCACAGGTACCACAAATTATAGTGATTGGAATCAAACCCATGACCTCGGTGGTGCAGATGGTGTGCCCCTTTAAATGAAAATGTAACAATATATGTACACTGCTTTTAAGAATAATATCCAGGATTATTGCATTTACAGTAATTCATCTTCTTTTGTATAAAAGACTGTCAGAGCTGTATGTGATGAATTTAATATGAAAATGTTGAAACCATATAAATGTGAATTAGCTGTGGGAGATAGCACATACTGCGAATGTGCATTATATATAATGTATTCTCTTCAGTGCTTATAATCTTCTCTTTAAAAATAGGCAAACTGTCTACATATTATTTTTGTTTTCTGATGCATGCAAAAATTATTTGATTGTAGAATGTCACTAAGAACTAAGAAGGACTCACTTGATGGTCACTTGCTTGATGAGCCTGGTAACAATCAAATGCTCATAGGCAGAGGGTGATTTTTGTGTTTGGGAAGGCTAATTAAAGGGCACCTATCACCGGAAAATTGTTTTCCCCTAATAGAGGTGCAGGCTATCAGTGCCCACAGTGTAGATAGGGGAATCAATAGTATTTTGCTTAAAAACAGACACATATTGAGTGCTATGACCACATGCATGTGTATAAAGAATGCGCTGGGACACTTACTTATTATGCACATACATGTGCCTCAACACAGCAGCACACACCAGGAGATCCCTTCTGGAGCACAGTGCTTTAGTGGGATCTTTTCTTAGGAAATATACTATCGTTTCCCCCATCCAATGTACCTCTACTAGGGGAAACACTTTTTAGATGATAGGCTAATACTATGTGTTATCTCTTTTATACCTATACAATTAATATACCATGTATGACATAGAAGAATAACTGCAGCACCTGCTTCTATATAAAATCCAGTAACAGCACAGATAAAATATATTTCGAGTTCCAGTGTGTAGTGTATCCCTGATAACATAGTTTATGCCAGAAATCAATTTTGTGAACCTAAGCAAAGAGAGACAAAAGGACAAATTTACTAAAAGGCTAGTGGACTTTTCTAGCAATAGTTTGGCAAAATTACAATTTGCAGGGACGAAAAAGCTCAGCGCTAGGGAAATTAATGTCTGACAAAGTTGCGTAAAGTGTGGCTTAGCCTTCCTGAAGGGATCAGCTCTGAAGCAGGTCTGGGCCAAGCTGACCAGGCTCCCTAGGCAGCCCAGTCAGCTAACCCTGCCCCTGTGTGCTTGCGTATGTGTGAGTGCACCATAAGGTAGGTGCAAGAAGGGGAAGCAGAGGCAAACTTTAGGGCAGTAGTGGGAGATTCAGGCACAGGAGGGATAGACAGAGGAGGGAGGGACAGTGTAGCAAGTGACAGAGGGGGTAAGCGACACCTGCAAAGGGGATCAAATCCAGACTAGGGGTAGGCAGAAGAATCTTGAACGGGCTCCTGCCCAGCACCTCCACAAAGTTGCACCCTAGGCAGATGCCTCTTCTGTCTACCCCTAGTTCCAGCCCTGCTCTGAGTCAGCTGATCTCACAGTTTTTCCGTGCCAACCTTCCGACCTGCAACTAACCATTCAGATTCATATAAAGTAATACAGAGAACAAATTGCGCAATGCTCAGGCCATTAATTGACCGACCACAATTGTACGAAAGTTATGTCTGACAAATAGTAGTGACCATCTCCCACTGATATTGTCAGATCTTATAAATCTTCTAACCTGTCCAATCGACTGAACGACCAATCGCCATGATACAGAAAATGGGATACTCCACACACTGTCCGAAAATCCGACAAAACTTTGTTTCGTATGATGGTATCTTTGCAACTTTCTGCTTTCTATTAAATAATATAAAAGTTTGAATCTGTCCCCCTGGTTTTAAGAAAATTTACCTTGCTGGTTTGGGGAAGCTTAGACTTTTTATCTGCTGCAGGGGGTAGTGTACAGCCAAAACTGCCCCCTAAATTAGCACTAAAGGGGTAAAGGATATTTGTAAATGACCCATGAAAAACTGTAGGTGCCAAAAATTATTGTAATATCTTAGTTCATCTGTAAATAAGCCATCAATGGTGAGGCGTTAACTGTGTTTGGCCAAAGTGTCCTTGGCCATACATCCATTTACAGATAAAATGTATTTATTTTTACTGCTTTTATTAATATAACATCAACAGTGGTGTACTTAAGGCTACATACCAATTGACACAGACAAATCCATACAGTACATAACAAGAGCCCGTCCTACAGGTGATTACGATCTAAAGGGAGTAGGGATAAATGAGACCTCAGGAATAAAATAATGGTATAGGAAAATTTATGTTGCAAAAATAGCAGGCTGGCCATTAAGTTAATGGCTGATAATATAGAGGTACAAGAACTATATAATGGATTTATAGTTTACAAAGGCTTTTATTTTCTACACAATGCAAAACACATAAGATAATGGTAGAATAAATATTTTTTGTCAAAAACTGCAGAAGCAACATCTGGGACATTATTTTACCTTGCCTCATGGAAGCTTCATGTAATTTTTCTATTACGGCATGTTATTCAAAAGCAAGCATCCTTTAATGTACATTAGAGTACAGCTGTTCAAAACCCACTTGTAACCTTTTATAATTATTGATTCCAGCTGAGTCATACCTGCAAAATACTCTATGATTATGAATTTGTATTTCAGTATCAACCCATTAGATATCTAAAAACAGTCAGGTCACGGCTAATTAGGCCAAGGGCAGAAAGAGAGAGGCTGCAGTCTGTTACTTTTGTCAGTTTTATATTGGAGGAAAGACATAGATAAGGAGACTAATCATCCATGTACAGAGATCTGTTAATAGCCTTTTATTGGACTGACATGTAGAATAAATACAGCAATGTAATGTGGTGAACAAGCTTTCAACACTACTGTTCTGTCTTCATTGGGTGTAATATAAAGCTTACTTTACATGGCATCATTTCTTTTCATGGGAGCATTCTAAATACTTTGATTAAAGATAAGGATGAAGAGCCGACCCCAGGATGGGTGTGTGTCTCAGATCATTGACATACTTACTCAGCCACCTTATATTTTCCTACCGACCCCCCGCACCCTACTATTGGAGAGCCCCATAACACCATCCCACTTTAAACCACAAACAGATGGCTCACACCGTCCCTTGCAGTGCTTCCCCTGTTTACTTATGTCCACATGGTTCTCTATTTGCCCAACTTTTGGGGTGTTCTATTGCTGTTTGCCAGCCTATCGACCCACACAAGATCTCTCCCTGCATTGGTTCTTCCTGGGTTTTCCCGGCTGGGTCGTAGGGCAAGGATTACATGTCCCAAGGTGTGCCATGTTACTATTTCTACATGTTCCAGACAAGACCCCTATTTACAGCCGGACTGCTGTTTCTCCATATCAGACTGAACGTCTGTTGGACACTTCTCTCACATTGACTGTTAGCTCATCGGAGATAATACAGGTTGGACTACAAACGGACACTAGAGCTACACTATTTGAGTTACATATTGGTCCGGCTCTGGTCCCACAGCTCGTACTTTCCTACATTTTCATGATTTATACTGCTTTATTGGGTTTGGTTTCCCCGGTTCAGTACCTCATACCAATCCCCCCTCTGCTTCAGGTATTCACCTGCTTAATGGTTCCGCAACTAGCTCTAGACTGCACTAAGGCCCTGTTCGGCATATGTTTTTTTGTCTATTATGTAATGGAACGCATGTCTGCATCTACTGACACTCTGGGGCTAGGCTTCCCAGTTCACATTAGCATGCCATCTTTTTCTATACCTGAAATGTTTGTTGGGACAATAATATCGGTAACATGGTTGTGTGACAAAGGGGATACCTGTTATGTTTGTTTTGCAATGCATATTGACACTGCCGGTTCACCAACATATGAGCCTTTCAAAGTTAGGATGGCTACCTCTATGCAGCTAGTGCTTTTCCCTACCCAACCAATGCGATGACTCGCCTAGTATCATTAAATGTTAAGGGCCTGAACAGCCCCAGGAAACGAAATTTGACCCTCAGAGAATTTACTAGACTTAAGGCGGACATTGCCTTCATACAAGAGTCACATTTTAAAGCTTCGGAGAATAATAAACTATATTCCCGTTTATACCCACACTTTTATCAAGCGTGCGGCCCTCAGAAGAAAGCTGGAGTGGCAATTCTAATACACAAAAACTGCCCCCTAACAATAACGAAACAAATTTCAGACCCGAAAGGTCACTATCTCCTACTCCAAGGCTCCTATGTTGGTACCCCAGTTACCCTACTGAATGTTTATGCCCCAAATACTAGACAGATAAATATGTTACGTAAGGTATTATCTTTGACCTCGAAGCACCTCTCCACCATTACATTAGTAGGAGGGGACTTTAATCTGGTCTTTTCTGCGACACTAGACAGAGATACACCTCCACGCCACTGCTCCACGGTCACGCAAACTGCAAGACAATTTAGGGCCTTAATTAGATCACATGCTCTTTTTGATTCCTGGCGGTTGAACCATCCTAAGGAGCGACGCTACACATTTTACTCATCACCCCACTCCGTTTCCACGAGATTAGACTATTTTTTTGTCTCTCACAATTGTTTGCGATACCCTATGGATACTTCCATCGGGGCAATATCATGGTCAGATCATGCCCCTATCACTCTCCACATAGACTTACCACCAACGATACCAAGACAGTCACACTGGAGAATGAATGAGACTATTTTACACAAATTGGATACTAAGACGACAGTAGCTACACTCTTAAAAGACTATTTTGAGCTTAATAAGGGGTCCATTCAATCTAAAGCTTTAATCTGGGAAGCAC
Source organism: Xenopus petersii (assembly GCA_038501925.1). Lineage (NCBI taxonomy): Eukaryota > Metazoa > Chordata > Amphibia > Anura > Pipidae > Xenopus > Xenopus petersii. The sequence goes on from CM076684.1 coordinate 92,696,864, forward strand.
ATAAGGCGACTATTCGTGGCCATCTCATATCGCTCTCCACTGCCTATAAAAAACGCAAACAACAGGAGATTCACACCACTGAAAGCAAACTGAAGTTGTTAGAAACTATGAACCAACAACACCCTAACCCCCTCACCCATCAGGCCATACAGGACACGCGCACACTATTGAAGCAAATTGCCACCAGAGAGGCAGAAAAATCTATCATTTAGTCCAAACGGAAGTATTATCAGATGGGAAACAAAGCCCACACCTTGTTAGCCAACCAACTCCGAAACCGAACAACGCAGTCCCAGATTTTAACCATAAATATGCCGAGTGGCCAAGTTACACATAATCCAGCACAAATTACTGACACCTTCCATTCATACTATGCGTCGTTATACAACTTACCCTCTTTACATATGGCCACACCAGGAGGTGACTCCCCACAGCTCAGTCTATTCCTAGAAAATTGTAATTTACCCACCTTAACTATAGAGGACATTGAGGAACTCAATCGAGCGGTCACCACAGAGGAGGTTCTTGATACTATAAAACATATTCCCCTCCATAAATCACCGGGACCTGACGGATTCCCCAACTCATATTATAAAACCTATAAAGAATATTTTTCGCCTATACTGGCAGACTTGTTCAATAACTTTTTACAAGACAAAGAACCAATACCACAACACATGCTTTCCTCTTATATCACTGTCCTGCCTAAATCTGGAAAAGATCCCACACATTGCAGCAATTACAGACCCATAGCTTTACTCAACTGTGACCTGAAAATTTTTACCAAACTCCTGGCGAATAGATTGACACCTATCCTACCCCGCCTTATTGATGCAGATCAAGTAGGCTTTGTCTATGGTAGACAGGCAGGTGACAACACGCATAGAATAATAGACTTAATCGACATAATCCAAATGCAGGGTATCCCCTTAGTGATACTAGGGTTGGATGCTGAGAAAGCCTTTGACAGGCTAGATTGGGGATACATGTTCCAACTTCTCCAACGTTTTGGCTTTCGGGGACCCTTCTTACAGGCCATACACCTGCTCTACTCTAGTCCTACAGCCCACCTAAAAATGAATGGGAACGCGGGAAACCCGATAGATATTAGAAATGGTACGAGGCAGGGGTGCCCCCTATCCCCTCTATTATATGCATTGAGCATTGAGCCTTTAGCGGCCAGGATCCGAAACCACCCTGATATCACAGGTATCCCTGTTGGTAAAGGGGACTTTAAAATATCCCTCTATGCTGACGATGTTATGATGACTATGAGCAATCCGCATGTATCCCTACCCAATTTACACATTATTCTACGGGACTATGGCCACTTATCTGGTTACAAAATAAACTGGTCTAAGTCAGAAGCGCTTGCACTTAACATTGGGGAAAGCTCAGAGGCAGCGCTACGGTCCACATTCAATTATAAATGGCAATCTACACATATCACGGATATTTAGGTATAAATCTAACCCCCACCTATCAAAAGCTATACACAGCAAATTATGTTCCATTGGTGAAACAACTTGAAACTGACATGAAAGATTGGAAAAAACATAATATCTCCTGGCTGGGAAGGATAGCAGCAGTAAAAATGAACGTGTTGCCTAAATTGTTATACCTTTTCGAAACTCTGCCCGTTAAAGTACCCGTCTCTATGTTACATTATATCCAAAAGCAGATAACTGGCTTCATCTGGAATAACAAGAGAAGCAGAATCCCGAGGTCAGTTATGACTGCTCATAGAAGTCAGGGGGGATTAGCTGTTCCTGACATTAGCAAGTACTATGATGCGACCCACCTACGTCAAGTGTTGGCGTGGTTGCAACCCTATGCTCCCACTAAATGGTCCTTACTTGAAGCTCATTGGACTCAACCTTATCATATCAGCAACCTTATATTAACTGAGAAGCCTAAGGTCCAACCCTCGACATTGGCTCCTAAACCTATACGCTTTACAATGGCCATTTGGGCTCACTGTGTTAAAAAATATAAGATTGATGTTTACCCCTCACCATTGACATTGCTCTTGGCCAACCCAGGCTTCACTCCAGGGCTCCAAAAATCCTTCTCCACCAATTGGGCCAATCACAATCTGGTCAGAATCATGGACTTTGTGGACCCCCGAAGCCATAAACTTTATCCCTATGAAAAGCTAAGAGACAAGTGTAAATGGGGAGTGGATAAGATAATGGACTATAACCAAATCCAACACTTCATAGAGGGTACGATGAGCAAACGCACTAATAGAACTCTCACTCCCTTTGAAAAAATTCTAAGCAGCCCGTATCCCCATAAAGGGCTGATCTCTCATTTATATACACTGATGAATACTTTACCTGAGGACCCATTTCAGAAACATTCATATATGACTTATTGGGAAGCAATTCTGGGGCAAGAATGGTCCGTACACCGATGGTATACTGTTTGGGAAAATGCACGCAAAATGGTTACCTGCACCCAACAAAAAGAGAGTATTTACAAAGTCATGATGAGGTGGTACCTGACCCCAGATAGATTGGCCAACATATACCCACAGACTAGTCCCATTTGCTGGAGGGGATGTGCTCAGACCGGTACGTTGGACCATATATTATGGACTTGCCCCAAACTTGCAGGCTTCTGGGACGAGATATCTGAACTGATCTGTACAGTTCTGAACATCTCAGTGGAAATTGACATGCCTCACTTGTTATTGGCCCTCCCAATCCCGAAACTTACTAAACCCGCTCAAAGAATAGTTAACCACATCGCAACTGCTGCCCGTATAGCACTAACCTCTAAGTGGAAGTCCTCGGCGATTCCCACCTTAAAAGAAGTGATTTCCAGGGTTGAAAATAACGATTTGAATACATGACAGCCAGAATTACCAACACGGCACAACAATACATAAAAACATGGCAGATTTGGGAGGAATACTCAGCAAGTGTGCAAATTACGGGGACCATGGTGCCCACCACACATAACAACCTGCCTCCATTGCTCACTCCATGATCAACGGGGACCCAATTTGAACCCTATTCCCTCTCAACACTGCTAGCACTGATGGTGATACCATTTATTGAGACTTTTTGTTATGGAATCTACGACATATGATAGCTACTATTGCCAAGCAGATGCCTGAACCGCTGTCACTGTATGATTTTCTCTGTTTTGTTTTCTTCCTTTATTATCTACTTGTTGCCTATATGTTTTTTTGCACTTCTCTGTATACTCATGCTGAAAACTAATAAAACATAAGTTACAAAAAAAAAAAAAAGATAAGGATGAAGAGAAGCATGTAGCTCTTTAATCTTACAGTCTGAATAATGTTTTTCATTTAATATCAACATTCTGAATGCTGTGATATAAATGTGTAAATTATGACGACGGGAGGAATGTAGCTCTTTAAAATAAAGTTGCCTTTTCATAGAAGATCTGGAAGGATTCAAAATGTTTGTTGATTTGTGTGTGGATATCCCTGTTATTGAACAAACAAATCACAAACCGTTGCTGGTTAGACAAAAGGGATAACTGGGATAATCCAGCAATGACCAAAATTCACCAGAAGGTGGTATAGAGGATGGCAAATATTTGAAGCAGTCATAGGGCTATAATTTGAATCAGTTCAATTTGCCTTGCAAATGTCTGTTCAGATTGTTTAAATACTGCATCTGGGTGCTTGCTTAAGGATTGTGATGTGTGGGTAACCTTAGGGTTAATCTACCCCTGTTTTCTCCTAACTAACTAGACACAAGCTTCTTGCAATTGCATAACCTTGTGTTACATTGCATTTATTATATTTGTATTTATCTATTTATGAACCATGTTCATACATGTCTTGTTCATATAAAACAAATTTGCTTTAAACCCTATATATATATATATATATATATATATATATATATCTATATATATATATATATAATATTTTCCCTCTAACATTATAATGTTGCATTGGTGATTCACTAAGCTGTTACTCAGTTTGTTATTTTAGTGAAATGCTATGTGCATCACTACAACATTTTTGTGATATATTTAGCATGAAAACTAATTTGTGATGGAATATGTAATCAGTGTATCAACATTTGACTGTGGATTTTGTAATGTGAGAATATACCATATATTCTATCTAACCAGGTAAATTGCTTAAAGCAGTTTTATGCTTAGCATTTGGCACTGGAAGCAGTGTAATGAATAATATTTAAATTTAGCACAGCCATTGAAGAATCACGTACTCTAGCGTTAATAGATTTTTAGAAGCTAATAATTGTATTTATAGTTCTTTTTACTGCGTGCTATCCTGTATTTCTTCTGCATCGATTCAGGGGGCAAATATGGTGCATTGAAGCTGACAGACAACTGTGCAAGCAAACATAAAAATAGATACCTAATATGAACTGGTTAGTCTTACAGGCCAGTGCATCTTTTAATTTTTAGGAAATTCTTCCAATCCAATTAGGCTTTTAGTTCTCATCTATAGGAATAGTTATGCAATGTGACAGATTGTTACAATTTAGATACAGAATGTCACCAGTCACCTTGGGAAGTGTTGCAGCTTTCACAGTGCCTGAGCATTCTGAATTAGAGGCAAAGTTCTGTTGTTTCTTCTGTGTTTTTCCTCTGCCTTTACCCAGCTCAGGAATTTAAAACATGATCCATTCAATAATTGCAGAGCACCCAACAGATGCTGTGTAAATTTCAGCACCAGAATAAATTCTTTCTTCATTATTATCCTTGACATAGAGCGACACATTACCATTTAATTTGCTGCGGCTGCTGGATGTTTAAGCAAAAGATTACCAGTTGATAATTGGCAAAGACTGCCACTGCATGCTGAGCTAATCTACAATCTCCAGTACATTGAAGCTGTAACTAAATGGGCCTTAAAGCCAAAAATTTAATAAATTGTTTTGTTATAGGATATGGCATAATAATTAACTCCTATGCTAGGCAACATTTGTGCCACAGCTATAAGGAGAGACAGTGGGTTAGGAGCACTACATTTACAAAAAGTTTTATCAGATACAACACCACTAGTCAGCTGTGTTAGACCATTACACACATAAGAAATAAGTGTATGGGACCCAACCCATGTTTTACCTACAGGAATCAGCTGGCCTCTACCAGATGTAATGATGGGCAAATCTGTCCGGTTTAGATAAACTGAAAAAATCTGAAAAAAGTCATTAGTCATTGGGTGTCAAAATTATTTTGTATGACGAAAAATTTGCAGGTGGCTAAATGCAAAAGTTCGAGCAAATCCACGCCTGCCGAATAAATTCGCCCATCACTACAAAGATGGAGTGTTTCTTTCTATGACTGCTATAGAAGAAATAGACCTCCAGAGATTCTATGAGAGGGGGAAAATGAGAGTTCCTGATCAAAAGGAGAGGCGGTCTACTGTTACCAGCAGCAGCATAACTAGTGTGTCAATATTCTATTCACTCACTGTTAGGGTTGTATAACCAGGCCCAGCAGCTAGTTTCTCTCCCTTACTTTCATGAGAGACCTGGCACTCGACAGTGGTGATCGTGCTCCATTAACTTTAGAGTGGATCTGATCTAAACACAAAGTAAAATTGCATGCTTATAAACATTTAAATTGCTAACAATTCCATCTTTCAAATAACTAAATGGCTTTTGGAATATATCTGTAGTTTAATCAGACTTATTTCAAACTATCATTCTTGCCAAGCATGATGACTTGTGCCAAAAAGTATTGTTTATGACAAGGTGAACACATTTGGTGCTTTATCTCTATAATAAGGCCTCCCAATATTGCTTGATCCCTTCTTTTTTTGCCATAAAAAATCTCTTACAAAAATACTTTTAACTGACAAATTAGTCAAATTATCGGGAAACTTATCATATTCAGTTGAGTCACCAAAACATTCTCTATATATTTTTGTGTCTGTCATGACATGTATGTCTCTTTCCACCACATCAGTTGTTTTAAATAATGCAGCTATATTGCCTTAAGCAAACCGCTCAGACTGTTTATTGATAGCAAAGCAAGTCAGGCTGACACAGAGCATCTTGTGATATTGACTGCTTAAGGCTTATATTAAATATATATGCTGCATAGATAAAAGGCAATGCTACGTGACCTTTCAATTGTTTTACAGCAGATGCTGTTAAATAAAGTAATCAAGGTTATATGTCTAAGTGACAGCAGAGTTGAGGTGTCGATAAACTTGCCAAGTAATGTTATGTTTTCATGGCTGAGCAGTATATTATTAGTGCCCTGCAATATGATAGAGAACATACTTTCATACACACACAAACACCAGCGAACTGATGCACTCAAAAGCAAATACACACACGCCTATCTCAGATGTATTTTCTTTTCAAATCTTGCCCAACCTGCTTTCTCCCACCAGATCTCATTACCAACTGTAAGCAGTAAGGATTCCTTATTGCTCTTGTGGAACATTTCTTGTGAAACCAACTAATGATGGAATACAACAGTGCACATGGCCATTGGCTAACAAACTAGCAATGTATTCATAGGTCTATCTATCTATCTATCTATCTATCTATCTATCTATCTATCTATCTATCTATCTATCTATCTATGAATCATCTATTAAATATATCTCTCATTCAGATACGCTGGACAATGTCGTTTAAGACAATAGAAATAATAGACAATAGAAATAAAAAAATGTTTCTAATATAGTCAGTTAGCCACAAATTTCATCTATAAGGCTGGAGTAATTCGATTTCTAACATAACAGCCAGAACACGACTTCCTGCTTTTCAGCTCTCTTGGTTTACACTGACTGGTTACCGGGCAGTAACCAATCAGTGACTTGAGGGGGGGCACATGGGATAAAACTGTTGCTTCTGAATCTGAGCTGCATGCTGAGGATCAATTACAAACACACACTGAACAGATATGTACAGTACCATGTGGTCCCCCTTCAAGTCCCCCCTTCCCCCACAACTATTTCCTGTTTAACGGCCAATATTACCTGCAACAGTGCGGGATGGCTATGGGAGCCAAATTTGCGTCCTCTTTCGCCAATCTCTACATGGGGTGGTGGGAAGAAACCCATCTGACAACAATCAGCAATCAACATCTAAAATTCTATATTCGCTATATTGACGATTTGCTGTGTATTTGGACAGGAGGAGAACATAAGTTCAGGGAATTTGTGGTGGACATTAACACCAATGATTTGAATCTAAGCTTTACAGATACATTCTCTAAGGAAGAAATAGAATTTTTGGATGTAAAATTGATGGCCAAAACCAACACTATACATACTACTATTTATCGGAAACCTTGTAGTGGTAACACTCTGCTACATGCACAGTCTTGCCATCCAAGGAGCCAAATAGCTGGAATTCCAATAGGACAGTTCCTGCGATTGCGCAGAAACTGTTCTACTTTGGAGGAATTTAAAACCAAGGCAGACGATATGAGGGACAGATTTAAAGAAAGGGGATATAACAGTAAGTCTATTCAGAGGGCTTACACTAGAGCTGAAACTACTGATAGGGATATACTCCTGATCCCACAGAATAAAACACACAAGAAAGAATTTGGTCAAAGAATTTCTTTTATTACACGTTATAGTAGACAATATAACAAAATTGTCAAAACAGTAAAAAAGTTTTTGCCGATATTGTATGCCGATAGGGATTTCTGTAAGGCATTGGATCCAGGAATAGGGTGTGTAGCAAGACGTGCCTATACTCTGGGTGACTCATTGTCTCCGAGCCTATTCAAAGAGAAAAATAGCAGTAAACAAGACTTTCTGAGACACAGTGGTTGTTTTAAGTGTGGGCACAGCCGTTGTGTCACATGCAAATATCTAAAAGTTTCTAGAGAGTTCAATTCAACTGTGACTACAACTACATACAAAATCAAAAAGTATATCAATTGTTGCAGTAGGGGGGTAGTTTACCTCATTACCTGCACTAAATGTGGCAAGCAATATGTAGGTTGTACTATTAGATCATTGAAAGAACGTATCAGGGAACACATCAACCAAGTGAGCAATATCAAACTAAGCAGCAAAACCAATGTCACTAGGCACTTCGAAGAATGTAATAACAGTAATTTAAAGTATTTTTCTATACAAGGGATAGAACAAATTAAGACAGGCGTTAGAGGGGGAGACCTCCTGACGAAATTAAAGAAAAGAGAGGTATATTGGATTTTTCACCTACAGACCAGGTTGCCATTAGGCCTCAATTACACATTTGATGTGACTTGCTATATTTAATTATACTTTTTTATGACTATTTGTGAATTACATTTTCGTATATGCCCTGTAACATGTATTATCTAACATATAGATCATTGTATTTGAACAAAGCCTGTAGTCCATTGGATGATATATGGCATTTGTAACATATGTATGTGATTGGTTTTAGTAAGGGGAGGGACTACATGCGCTAGTATTTAAGGAACTCAACAAGAGAGACTAGTTGGATTTTGCCTATGACTAAGTGCTGGGTAAGCATGAAACGCGTTAGGCGTTAGAGGGATTACTATACATGTTTTTTAACTACTGATGTGAATAAAATATATTTTTTTATTGAATAGCATGTTTTGGAGAAATTATTGAGATTGTCCCCTTCAAGTCGCTGACTAGTTATAGAGCTGCAAAGCAGGAAGTGGTGTTCTGGCTATTATGTTACACTTCCAGTCACTCCAGCCTTTATACATTACATTTTTGGCTAACTATATTAGAAACATTTTTTATTTTGCACAGCTTATCTACTCCCTCTCTGCATTAAAAGACGATTAACACAAGGAAAGGAAATTGCTCAAATTGTATTTTCTCGTAAAGAGCTTTATTCCAATTCTTTGCTCTGGATGACCTTAATTCTCAGGGGTTGAGCCCTCGCAACAGTGTGGAGGCAGGGTGTAGTAGAACTGTAACTTGGTGTAATGCACAATAATTGGGTGCCAGTGGTTCTTGCAACTTAGCCAGATCATTTGTTTATTGAACAGAGTAATCTACAACAGAGTGTACATAAATATCAAGCACGAACATAGAGCAACAGTGGATAGGCATATACTCACAAGCACCAATGGTCAGTATTGGTCACACCTTGTATGAAATTGTGTGCAATTCATCAAAGCATATTTATCAGCGGGTGAAATGTAGAACTCACCATTTGATAAATACCCTTCCAAAAATCCCAAAGGAATGAACAGAATGTGGGTGAGTTTATTTTTTTATTTGAATCTAAACATACATTTTGATAAATTTGCCCCTTAATGTTTACATGATTTACTAGTAGACTTAAGGTATGAAGATTGTAGAGACCTCTGTTATCTAGAAAATTCCAGGTCCTGAGCATTCTGGATAACAGGTCCCATACCTGTATTAATTAATATTATTCACAATATAACCTTGAAAAATAAACCCGTAAGATTCCTATCAAAGCAGATTTGTTCATGTGATTAAAGGCTCCTTTAAAGTTACGACCGGTGCACCCACAGAGTTTCCCTGTCATGCTGCATTAAAACAGTGGTTGGAGCCCTATACATTAATGATGAATAAACATGTTCTTTTATAACTGATGGCATTTACAAATGCTAAAATAATTTTCAAGCACTGCCAAGCTTTAGCATATATGAGCTGAAATCGCACAAGAAAAGCACACAAGTGCTTAAATGCACATTATTTTTTTTTGTGAAAAGCACATAGCAAATGTAAAAGCTTTTTTCTTGCCCTGTTCATTTCAACCTATGTCATGGTCACTAGGAAGCGAGTAGTAAAAATAAAAGCCTCATTCTATACATAGAGCATTACTCACAAGTCCAAAGAAAAATACATTGGTCCTTGTTTGTCCTCAAGGCTAACAAAGCATTAGAACTTTGTGTTCAAATTTGTGTTAATAGTATACATAGAGCCATTTTAGATGACTCTATACAGTACATCTTGCTGGATCTCATGCAACACAGAGAACAATGTTTTTTGTAGTAGGGGTCTTAGGGCTTAAGTGAATCAATGGCATAATTAGAACAATGCAGTTCAAACACACACTTTCATCATTTAAGTACAATGATTTGAAAAGTTTATACATCATTATGCTCTACCTGTACTATAGTAGATTAATGCAAGGCTTGCTCAGAGGTTATGTTTAATCACCCAACCATAATATACTACTTAGTTTCAACAGCCAATTTAGAACCTTAAGGCTTCCAAGTTACTATTATCTTATATGACTACCATTCTATTAGAACCAAAGTTATCAATTAACCCACTTTCTATTTATTCCTATGGGATTTTTAGAAGTGTAACTCATTGATAAATATGATTCTAAAAATCCCATAATAATGAATAGAAACTGAGTTTTTCTGTGGTGAGCTCTTATTCCACACTTAAATCTTCCCCCTTAGTGTTAACTCACCAACTGCAGGTTAATATTACCCAGAATTCCATGTGGATGTTGCTGTATTGGCTGCTGGCTTATATCACAAAGAAATGCACAAGTGAACTAAAGAAAGGGTTATGCCAACTTGGCAAATTATGGGACCCAGAGGTTAAGTAATCTCTTATAAAGTGTTCATTCTTTGACAATATTATCACTTACTTTAGTTATCGATTTATTAAGAAGTAAGGTTGGTTTGAGATCATGTATTATTGTATAGAATAGTGATCCCCAACAACATGTTGCTCTCCAACCCTTTGGATGTTGCTCCCAGTGGTCTCAAAGAATGTGCTTATTTTTGAATTCCTTTCTTGAAGGCAAATTTTGGTTATACATACGTAGCCTCTTGAAGACCGCCAATCCACTTAAGGAAAATTACAAATTGGGTTTCTTGGTTTTTCCGCACCTTCTAACCACCCATCACCATTGTTTAGAAGTCCTTTAATATTAGACGTGCAGACAGCTCTTAAGAATGAACATGAATTTGTACCAAAAAGAAAGGTACTGCAAAGAAGAGCAAACGAGGTTGCACAGCCTTATTAATAATATAATTAGATTGTGTGTGTAACTTGGAAACCATGAAAGGAATAATTATTGCCTTAAAGGATGTTTTTGATGAGTGCAAATACATTTATTCAAAATAAATGCATTGTGTCCACACTTTGATGTGTTGTCATTGTTATATCTTGTGATAAACAATAAAGAGTTAATAAAGTGCAATAGTGTAAGGGGTGCTAATTACGTAAGCAACAGTTCACATTCCACTAGTCTGTAGAAGAAGGAATGACTCAATAAAACATAACATTTTATAGTTCATTTAAAATCAAAAGAGGGATTTAATGAAATATAAAAACACTTAAAAATATGATGTATCCGGATCTGGTTTCACATTTATATGATTGCAGTATATCTGAGTAATGAAAATACTCGTCCCACCTAGATCATTACATCAGCCTATATGCCCTCTGATAGTAGTATGAGTTGGGGTGGGGAGCAGGAGGGTGTCTATAGTAAAAGAAATTAGGTAGCTTCCATTGTGGGAAAAACAACGGACAAACCAACACCATGTATGCTGGACCTTGAAGTATTGCACAAGTGTTAATTCCAAAATGGTGTGCAAGGAGAGTAAACTGACACTTTGTCCTCTCAGAGGCACCTAAGTAGGTATGGCCTATTCCCTATGTCTTGTGTTAAAGCAACACCAAAAGTTTGGACATGAACACAATTAAATAACCAAAGGTAGTGTATACAAACGGAGGACAGACTCAGTGTACTGTACCTTGCAGTATTATACAGACATATATGTTTCCAATACGGTGTGCGTAGAGTAACTGGCGCTTTGTCCTCTCAGAGGCACCTAAGTAAGTGTGGCCTATTCCCTATCGCTAGTGCAAATGCAACACCAAAAATTGGACGGGTATAAGGTAACATGCACATATGTGCAAAAATATAATTATGCAGTGAATGTACCTTCTGCATTTGCAATGATACTATTATCCTTCAGAGTCCCTTTAAGAGAAAATAAAAGGAATGTGCAGAACTAGCCAACTTACAATTAACTATAGGTGACTTCTGTATATGTACAATGTACTGATCAAGCCAAGAAGTAACTTGCCAAAAATGTTTTTTTTTTCATATTTTCATTGATTTTCCCACCTCTGTTGGTAGCAATTAACCATGACCTGACTTTTGAATGCAATGTATATGTTAAAGTAAAAACATATTTACTATATCGAACCTCTTAAAGGTTTTTATCAAGTGAAAGTTATATTTAGGCTTTTTCTGTGGTTAAATGCAGCAAGCATGAAGGAAATATTCTGCCATAATGGGGAAAATATGCTGAACTGTCACAGCTGAACTGTGACATTGCCTATATTAAATGAGTGATTGAAAAAATGTTGTCATTCATCCATTCTATTCCGAATTTATTTCCAGGCTTTACCATTCATTCAATATATGCTTGGATATGTTGGCTTATGGTTCTTTTGCTCACGTGCAACAATGGGTTTTCATAAATTCTGACTAATCCAGTTTGTCTCTCCTGTCTTTGAGCTAATGACCTCATGACAACAAATGATAATTCAAGTATTTTTTGCTCAGGACTAGTGATGGGCGAATTTGCGCCGTTTCGCTTCGCCGAAAAATTCGCGAATTTCGCAAAATGGCGAAAAATTCGCGAAAAGGTGCCGGCGATTATGTTACACTTCCAGTCACTCCAGCCTTTATACATTACATTTTTGGCTAACTATATTAGAAACATTTTTTATTTTGCACAGCTTATCTACTCCCTCTCTGCATTAAAAGACGATTAACACAAGGAAAGGAAATTGCTCAAATTGTATTTTCTCGTAAAGAGCTTTATTCCAATTCTTTGCTCTGGATGACCTTAATTCTCAGGGGTTGAGCCCTCGCAACAGTGTGGAGGCAGGGTGTAGTAGAACTGTAACTTGGTGTAATGCACAACACCAAAAGTTTGGACATGAACACAATTAAATAACCAAAGGTAGTGTATACAAACGGAGGACAGACTCAGTGTACTGTACCTTGCAGTATTATACAGACATATATTTTTCCAATACGGTGTGCGTAGAGTAACTGGCGCTTTGTCCTCTCAGAGGCACCTAAGTAAGTGTGGCCTATTCCCTATCGCTAGTGCAAATGCAACACCAAAAATTGGACGGGTATAAGGTAACATGCACATATGTGCAAAAATATAATTATGCAGTGAATGTACCTTCTGCATTTGCAATGATACTATTATCCTTCAGAGTCCCTTTAAGAGAAAATAAAAGGAATGTGCAGAACTAGCCAACTTACAATTAACTATAGGTGACTTCTGTATATGTACAATGTACTGATCAAGCCAAGAAGTAACTTGCCAAAAATGTTTTTTTTTTCATATTTTCATTGATTTTCCCACCTCTGTTGGTAGCAATTAACCATGAGCTGACTTTTGAATGCAATGTATATGTTAAAGTAAAAACATATTTACTATATCGAACCTCTTAAAGGTTTTTATCAAGTGAAAGTTATATTTAGGCTTTTTCTGTGGTTAAATGCAGCAAGCATGAAGGAAATATTCTGCCATAATGGGGAAAATATGCTGAACTGTCACAGCTGAACTGTGACATTGCCTATATTAAATGAGTGATTGAAAAAATGTTGTCATTCATCCATTCTATTCCGAATTTATTTCCAGGCTTTACCATTCATTCAATATATGCTTGGATATGTTGGCTTATGGTTCTTTTGCTCACGTGCAACAATGGGTTTTCATAAATTCTGACTAATCCAGTTTGTCTCTCCTGTCTTTGAGCTAATGACCTCATGACAACAAATGATAATTCAAGTATTTTTTGCTCAGGACTAGTGATGGGCGAATTTGCGCCGTTTCGCTTCGCCGAAAAATTCGCGAATTTCGCAAAATGGCGAAAAATTCGCGAAACGGCGCCGGCGTCTCGTTTTTGACGCCGGTGCCCGTTTCTGACGCCGGCGCCCGTTTTTTCGACGCCGGCGCCCGTTTTTGACGCCGACGCCCGTTTTTGACGCCGGCGTCCATTTTTTCGAAAAAACATTTTTGACGCCGGCGAATTTTTGACGCGAATTTTCGCGGGAGTTTCGCGAATTTAATCGCTGGCGGCGAATCGCGCAAATTCGCCGTGAATTCGCGCCTGGCGAATAAATTCGCCCATCACTACTCAGGACAGGCTACAGCAGTGTATGTTTTATTGCAAGAGTTCTCATGGGGTATAAACAAGCAGTATACAAATTGAAAATGCTGTTCTATTGACAGCAGAAAAACCCAAATAATTTATACCCTCTTAAGAGGTATATATTTCAAAAAAACTAACAATTTTCATATATATATATATATATATATATATATATATATATGAATATATATATATATATATATATATATATATATATATGAAAATTGTTAGTTTTTTTAAAATATATAGCAAACCTCTTGAGAGGTATATATTTTTCTTTTTTTTATTTTTTTTTTCTTTTTTTTTCTTTCCGATTATGATTTTTATGATGGTTTACGCTCAATCTTTGGCAACACTGCAGCTGTAGCTTTAGTTTAAACAGGAATGGCATATACTGTAAAACCTTAGATTAGAGATACAGGTATTATTTTAAAGTGTTCAGCACTTTGATTTGCATTCATCCCTTTTACCATAAGAAAGCACAATTTCTTTATATATTTGTTTAGGATTTTTGCAAGTCACTTAATTTAAGAATCACAAGCTAATGCGCACATTGTATATATTTTATAGCTCTCAATTCTTTAGATTCTTGCAGTTAGTGATGCAATTCAGTGGGGTAACTAGATGTAACTGGTAGGAATGCACTATTTTCAATTCATCTGCATCCCTAAATTCTTTGTGAAAGAGTAAACTGAATCCCAAAATTAATCCAATCCTAATTTGCATATGCAAATTTTGGGTGAGAAAGGAAAAAGCAGAAAAGTCACATGAGTTCCCTTCCCACCACTAATTTGCATATGCAAAGAAGGATTCGTATTGGCCAGAAATAAGGATTCGGTGCATCCCTAGTTACTGGGCCCCACGGGCCTCCAGTTTGACAGTTCTGCCTTAGAGGAACATGGTGCCCCCAATGTGTTATTAACATTTAAACATACATTTAGGTTCGTTATGAGTTCTATTTGATCTGCAAAACATTCAATATGTGGTCTAAAAAATTAAACCTATATAATATTCTTGTATTCATCATGTTAAATGAGAACCTTTCCTTAATTTTTGAAAATGTTCTAACAATTATATTACAATTGTATATTGTACTGTATTGTGATTTTTATGTACTTATTTTTCTTTTAATTCTAAAAACTAATTATCTTTGTGTTGCAGCCATGCTGCTCATCAGCATTATCCCTCAATACTGTTTCCCAAAAGACTGCTAATTAAGGATTTGCTTTTCTCTACATCCAAATGGTTATGTGCTTGGAACTTGAACAAAATTTAACCAGCCATCTACAATCAACTGTTAGTAGATTTACAGTGCATACTGATAGGAAAATGTATGGCTACTGAAAATATGGGCAAGCGAAGCATTTCATGAGTAGGTTGGCTCGTATTGTGGTCTGAGCAAGCTAAACTGAAGTTTAAAGCAAAGTCATTGCTAAAGCTCAATTGGCAATGTCAGAATATATCAGTGAGATAATCAGCATAGCAGCTAATCCATTAAATGGATATGAACACTAATGTTATAAGTACTGTGTGAGAAACTTGTGTTCCAGTATACAAACTGAGGAATTTTCTACACCTCTGCTCTTTTGAAACAAATCACCTGTGCCCTTGTCTGACAGTTTTCTCATATCTTGCTCTAGGCAGGATACAAGTTGCAGTGCTAACGTTTTCAACTCATGACATTTTATTAGTATGCATTATCCAAAGGTAATAACCCACTTTTAACCAGTCAGCACATTTTCAGAAAGCAAATGTTGTGTTGTTTCAAAATATAAAGTGAATGGAATGACCAAGAGTATCCCTTGACAATATTGCTATACTGAATATGTATTGTATATTTGCAATAGCCAGTAGATGTGCTGGAGGCAATAGTAGAAAATCCAATGAGACACGAGTATGCCTGGTGGATGAAATACAGAAACACAATATACACCAACAAAAACAAAAAGATACTTTTGCATTCTTATTCTCACTTTCATTTACTCGGCATACTGTATATATTCTATTTTTATCATAGTTTTTCCCTATGATATTTGTACCCCTCCATGAAATTTGATGGTCCCAAACTAACCCTACTGAGTTCTCATATGACATGGCTATTTATAACTCACCTGCAAACATTTGGTGATAACAGTCAATCAGATCAGTGCATTGAAAAGCTTGGGCAGCTCTGTGACACATCATCACCTAGTCATCTAACACCTGCTCAGTAAATCATCGCTTTCTAATGTTGCCCCTAAATCTTTCACCTACTTGTTTTATAGGATGCCATCTGTTCTCAATTTCTAATGAAAATGTTATCCTTCATAAAAGAGAAAGAGAGAGAGACATTGTGCATCTATTATATTAAAACAATAAGTTGACAGGAGAATCATGTCTGCAAACTCTTAATCACAAGAACATAGATTATTCCACCAAAGTGTGCTAGATGGAACAGGGACACCATGCAAAAGTGAGTGTCAAGCATGACTTGGACACAGCTAGCTGATCCACTCAGCATAAAATGGCTAGATCCCTGTAGGTTTGTTGGCAAGCCACACTGTTAAATCAAGCAGCTTTATGCTACTTTTACATGTTTTAGTAGGCATTCCATCTGAGTCTACTTGATGAAAAATCTGTAGTAACCCCAGTTACTTATCAAGCATAATCCAGGGATGCACCAAATCCAAGATTCTGCTGAATCCATCTGCCTGGCTGAACCAAATCTGAACCCTTAAAATCTCATGTCTCATTTTTTTACCCACCAAGATTTTGCAAATTTGCACTTGAAATTGGCACTTGTATTTGGTTTTTGATTCAGGCACAAAAAGTGGATTTGGGAGATCCCTCGTATAACCTATACATTTGCTAATTCTAATAAGGAAATGTAATATATAAAAAATAGTAATTGTAATGGTGATGTATTGTCTAATGCATTTAGTACAAAATAAATACTTTCACAGTAAGAAATGTTATTATATACACTGTGTATTGGCTCAAATACAAAATATGCATAAAATGAATAGCTAAACAGTGTGCTTTTATATTAAATAAATGGTAGTGTCCAAATAAAACATGGCTTGCAATATGCAAATATTTGTTAATGACATTTCTTTTATTGCCTCCTAATGAACATGGTTTGTAAAAAGTAGTAAGGACTGACCTACTATAGTAGTATACAGTATATTTCCTTTATCTAGTATAGGTCAATCTAAAAAAAAAACAAAAAGCAAGTCCAGTTGTTTTTAGATTGACCTATACTAGATATACGATGACCTGGATGAATGAAAATCTTCATAGTCATAGTATATTTCCTTTATACTTTCCATTCAAGAAATGTTTTCTTTTACAAAGAACACCTTTCTAATGCATGTACACATATTTTATTTATTACCTATACCATAGACAATACAAATAAACAGCTTTCATTTTTAAATAGCTTACATAATTACTATGGGGTGAAAAACAATACTCCATAAAGTTCAACCCATGCTTTATTAACAACTGACTGACCCTGCCTAGATAAACACAGTTTATCAACAACAACTTCCAAATCCTTCTTAATTTCAGTGCCCACCTCCAGGTCATTAATAAGTTAAAAAGAGCCCAGGACAGATCCTTGTGCTACTTCAGTATAAACACCAGTCCAATTAGAAAATGTTACCAGTAAGCTATCCTTCAGCCAGTTCTCTAAGTACAAATAATATGTTTCTGGACAATATTCATTTATTTAGCTACCAGTTTGTTTGTATGCAGGCTAGGAGTCCCTAGGGTTCTATTTATATAGTCTGTTTGGGTGCAACTAATCAAATCATCCAACTGAGGGGTACAGAAAAGTATTGCAGCTTCGGGGGAACAGCAACACTTTAGACGTTTAAAACGAAACCACAATAAGCAATCCAAATAACAGATAACAGGACAATTTTTGCTTATTTTGTTACTTTATGTAGTCACCAGCCTGTTAAAATGTCAACAGTGAACATTACATCTAAATTCATATATATTCACATTATTTCATTCATTAATTTCTGCTGCAAATAAAAAAAAAAAAAACTGTAACTCAGGTACTTTGATACCTCAGGATAATTAAATTAAAAAGGATGTATATGTTTTACTAGTAGTATTCCTTAGTGTGAGGTCATTTGCTGTATACATTTAAAAAGCTTTTTACTCATCCAAGCTAAATTTAGAATGTATTTCAATGGGGAAAAAGAGGTGAGATAATGCCAAAGGCTTATTTGCAAAAGTTCTCTCTGACTGCTGAAATTTACAACAATATGAGAGAGTGACAACATACAGAGACACAAGGCACCCACAGATTTATACTGCAAAATAGAGGAAGTGTGTTTTCGGCATTAATGTATTCACTTGTGAATACAATATGTTACTAATAGGACTGAGCAGGTAGCTCTATAGAGAGTCTTAGATGATGGGAAAAGCTGTGAGGCTATTACTCCACCTCATTAAACTGAAGAGCTTATCAGCATTTTTTTACTTTTAAAGTTTAATATCAAACTGCTTGGGCAAAGAGGGGATTTTGACCTGAATGGTACTTGATATGGTTGATGCATTTAATATGCCAGTTAATGATAGTGAACGCAATGGCATAAATTTTTAATATGCGCTTGATATCAGCTTGCTAAATATAGAGCACATACTATAAATTTCTTTTCATAGCTTTGTTTGCTAGTAATACGCAGTGTTCGTTATCTTTTTGTGTTGGCTAGACAAAAATAATTGAAATATTGATTGTGTGTTATGGTCACTATGAGGACATTAATTATATTGAAAATTGCATTGCAACGTGTGTGTATACAGTATATGTGTGTGTGTGTGTGTGTGTGTGTGTGTATATATATATATATATATATATATATATATATATATATATATATAGCCAATTCGAAAAAAGCGCACCACCCAGGGCTTTATGAAGTGAAAAAAACTAATTTATTCTCAACGTTTCGGCTCTAGAACTCGAGCCATCCTCCTGAGGACGGCTCGAGTTCTAGAGCCGTAACGTTGAGAATAAATTTGTTTTTTTGAATAAAATTGGTGCGCTTTTTTCAAATTGCCTAATATTATGTTCATCTCATCACAGGCATTGATTTGTTTTTTGCTGAGTGCACCAACACGAGGTTGCTGTGTATATATATATAAGCAATGCAGGATGACGGTACACCAAGAAATTGCAGCAACACAATTATTTAAAGATAAATAAGAGGTTTATTGGACTGAACCAATGTTTCAGTTCCTCACAGGAACTTTCATCAGGGAGTGAAAAGCTTTGTGCACAGTGACGCTTAAATTCAAAATATGGCGCCAATATGCGAGTGTAAACAAACCCAGTGAATGTGACACCTAGAAGTGAATCAAAGTAAAAACATAGCCGCATATCGCATAGTTAGAAGTTCCTACCTCATTAGCCAAATCCTGGATCCTTTTGTACTGCAGTGATCGTGTTTCTAACATGTAAAAGTGGCAAGACTCGGTCCTCATCCAGGGTCCTGTACGCTGGCCAAAAAATACCAAGTAAGGCTAAGTGCAGCAAGGTACATTGGTCAGCGTTAGCGCACAGACCATACACCTATAACGCTGCAGGGCCCGTGCTGTGGTAGAACAGCAGGGGGGCGCCACCGTTGCTACATGTAGCATCGTTGGTTACAGCTCCTAGCTGTCAGTCTGAGCATAACGGCCTCCAATCGCAAGTATGCGCAAGCACACGCATGACGCATCTAGCTCCGCCCCCTCCGTGCCTGCAGTCGCGAGACACACACAGCGTACAGGTCCCTGGACGAGGACCGAGTCTTGCCACTTTTACATGTTAGAAACACGATCACTGCAGTACAAAAGGGTCCAGGCTTTTCACTCCCTGATGAAAGTTCCTGTGAGGAACTGAAACGTTGGTTCAGTCCAATAAACCTCCTATTTATCTTTAAATAATTGTGTTGCTGCAATTTCTTGGTGTGCCATCATCCTGCATTGCTTATTGAGTTTTTTCCAGACTGGCACCCAAGTTTTCATTTTGCTGTGGGTGTGCGTTCCGCATTTTCTCTCTCTCTCTGTACAGCATACATGGGTAGCACCTGGGTCAAGTTGCCCTATCTTGGGCTTTCTCTCTCTCTCTCTCTCTCTCTCTCTCTCTCTCTCTCTCTCTCTCTCTCAGGGACCAATACCAATAATTCACTGTCTATTTAAGAGAAAATGTAAGGATTGTAAAATTACTTATAAGTAGAAATGCTTTCCCCATAAAACACACATTCCAATTAGTTATAATTAGCTGATAGAAACTCCATTGCTCCATTCAATAATGATACCTAAAATGCAAAACTAAACATTGATGTTGCAATAAAATTACTTGCTATAATGTTTGGGGATTTTTGTATTCTACAGATAACAGCATGCGTTCAATATGTTGTCTTATGCTTACTAAAATCTTTACATAGTAAGTCCACTGCTCACTTCTAGTGTTAAACAGACTGTAGTTGGAATTTTAGTTTTTTTTTTTTAAATTCTTTATTCAGTTTGAATATTCAACAACAAGACACCAAGAAGATGGAGATGCCCATGATTACAATACAATAGAGATTTTTTAACTTCCCATTAAAAGGGTCCCAAAAATGTTTTATTTTAAAGAGCCATAAGGCACCATTCAAGAAGAGAAAAATTAAAAAGTGTACAAGCTACTGAACAATCTGATGAGCTAATCCTTTTGAGTTAAGTGAGCAGATGATAACACAGACATAACAGATATTAAATTACTTGTCTGTTATACCTGATTGTGTTAGAGCAGTTCATTTACATTACACCAGCTGCTTGTCACAAATCACTAGTCCGTTTTAGACATGATAACCTATTTGAGTTCAGCTTAGCACTTCACATAATTAAAAAATAAAAGTGAAAATGAATAATGAATATTTTAAGTTGATTACCCACAGGCTTATGTAAATAAAATATGATCCATTGAGACGGTTACATTTTAAAACTGCCATGGCTAAAACTAAATTAAAGGCTACAGATCACAGTCTCTGTGAGTAACAGGATGATCCATTTTTTTCATGCTCATGAAATTATTATTATTTTAATTGTGCATGTGGTGGTTATGAAGTATGTCAGCAAATCAGTATATATATATGTGTGTATGTATATATCATCATTTATATAGCACTAACAAGTCACATAGTACTTTACTTTAGTTTATAACAAATGGGGAATAAATGGTGAATAACAAACATGGGTTCACAGAGTACAATAGGACACATTACCTTTTTTCTCTCCTCATTTTGCCCTTACACGTCACTGCTTATCTGGAAATGTGCATGTCATTGTCAAATTCAGATTTATTAGTGGATAACCTTTACTTGGTTGAGCAAAGGGCAAAGCATAACATGACTGTGCTGGGTTGAAGGCACCTAGCAAAATAAGTGTCTTGAAGATGGTGTCATGAAACAAAAAATAGAGAGACTGAAGGATAACAAGACAAAATTAAAATAGTAATACTAAAGAACAACAAACTAATTAAGGAGACAGTTAGGGAGAAAGAAATGAGAAAAAAAATAAATAACACAGGATTGAAATAACACTCACCAAAACACAAATTTGTAGTGAGATCACGATGTACAGAAATACTATAACCATATTGCAAGTAAAGTTTCAGTAAGATTAGAACAACAATTAAAAAGGGCATGTTCTCAAAGAGGCCATGGATGATTCAATGTTGGGACCTTTCTGCTGAAGGTGAAATTTTAAGATATATCTCATAGGGTGCCTGCATACATGCCAAAATATCAATTTTAAAAATGAAATTCGTGAATATACCATGTAACAGGCTGTTGTGTGTATTGTTATACTTACACTGTGACCATTATTTTTGCGCATAAAAATTGTATATCATCTTGATAGGTCTCATTAACACTCCACACTTTTAGTCAGCCTGAGGCAGTCAGTTTGACAAGTTAGATTAAAGTCTTCTCCATTAATCTGAATCTGAAATTTCTGAAAATGTGGCAGCTCTTGGCTCTGTTAAGTTGCAATAAATAGGCTGTTCTATCTTTATGTCTTCTTGATGTCTCTTACTGTCATCTCTACCTGAGCTCCGCTACAGCTTGTTGGTGCTAATACTGTTTCTCCATGTGCTGGTAGTTGGAGCAGTTGCCAGTTCATACAGTGATTTAGCAGGCTTTGAAATTGACTTGTTTACATATGTGTTTCAATTGCTTTTTGATCAAGGGACATCAAGCTGTAGGATAATAAAGTTCAACAACAGTTGAAGGGTCAGACACTGGATATTCTTATTCAGCTTATTCATTCTAAGCATTGTCTTTGCCCCCTAACTCCATCTCTGGTTGCACAGTTAACATTGTCTCTGGAAGCTACACTGGATGGTCCATTTATCAAAGGTCGAATTTTCGAATTCATGTGAGTTTATTTTTAACTCTAATAAACTTGACTGGGAGGTAATTTAAGAAAAAAAAAACCAGATATCTAAAATTAGAACAAATATTTCCGACCTGAAAACTGGAATCGAATTTGATTTGAATTCAACTAAACTTGAATTGTTTTTTCTTCGAAAAAACCTTGAATGGCAGGAAGGCTAATAACATCTTCAAATTGGTCACCCCATTGACTTATACATGAACTCGACAGGTTTAAGGTGGCGAATAGTCAAATTCAATTTATTCCCAGGGTATAGATTTGACAAATCTCAGAATTTGAATTAAAAATTCAAATCCAGTTTTGAAAATTCACAATTTGAATTTAAGAGCTTTGACCTTAAAAAAAATTGAAAATTCTAATTTCCAATTTGACCCTTAATAAATCTGCCCCTGGGACATCTGTAATTATGTCACAGGGCTCTCCTTCTCTCTTTTGCAAATCCACCTTCACCTTAGATTCAAAACGCTGTACTAAATGATGCATTGCTGCACAACTGAGAAGGTAATCAACAATATTTTTGTGCCTTTACTGAACTGTTAATCTTTACAAACAGCAAATTAATTACTATGCTAAATGTATATAGTTTTGTGCCAGTTGCCACATGCACTTGTATGAT
Source organism: Xenopus petersii (assembly GCA_038501925.1). NCBI lineage: Eukaryota > Metazoa > Chordata > Amphibia > Anura > Pipidae > Xenopus > Xenopus petersii. The sequence continues at coordinate 92,719,987 of CM076684.1, forward strand.
CTAGTAATTTATATTAAACATTAATTTAATTTATAAACTCATAAGCAGCAACAACAATGAGCATCTCTGTAATTAGTAAGGGTAGAGCGAAAATAAATACTTGCATATCTTCCAGGCATAAATAATATTTTTTTTCCTTTCATTTTCTGCCAGGCTGGTAATCCTCTCATATTGCTGATAATCCACAAGATTTATGATGTACATGAATTGTGGATGACATTTAAAAGTGCAGCAGTGTCCTTACTGCAGTTCGTCATTGCACCAAAACGATGGTGTTTCAGTACTATGCACTGTGTAATTGGTTTTGCTTTTATTGTAAATTGTTTTAAATAGGTATCACCTTCATCCATAGAAACAAATCCCAGGTCTCCCAGTAAAAAAAAAAAAGATTATTCCAAACCTGTTATAAGTTTCATAGTATTACCATCCAAATGGTTGCATGAGGAGTTTGAGCTGATCTTACTCTGATGGGTGCTGTTACTCAGGCAGAGCAGTGATAAAGGCAAAATAAAACTACATGAAAAGTAATGCACTTATTATTTCTTATATCACACATAACAATATTGGTGAGGACTTCTGACATGTCATACTCGGTGATTATTCATTTGTGTGTCTTTGTGTTTGTGCATTTGTCTATGTTTTGTACTTTAACTTTTCTTACTTTTATGAAATAATTTTATACTTTGTAAAGTAACTTACTCTTGAGAATTATGATAGATGGATATATATTATATTTCATTTTATATTTAAATGTGAAACAAGAGCAAGAAAGCTATCTTTTTATTGTGGTTGTTAGATACCTAGTATTCATAATTAGGAAGTTAATTGTGGGTTTTGAAGCAGTGTTGGACTAGCCCGGCAGTACATCGGGAAAAAACCCCTCTCCCGGTCTAAAAGAAAAAGTGTTTTTTAGGTAGCTCTATCTGTGCATGAGCGTGGCACCATTCACTCAGGAGCACCGATCGGTGCCTTCATGCACGAGGGCTCAGCGTGTCACAGTAGGGGGGCAGGGTCGGAGGGGGGGGCCTGGACAGTAGTCCCGGTGGGCCCCGGGCCCCCCAGTCCAACCCTGGTTTGAAGAAAGTCAGCTGTCTATCAGTTTCAAACCCTTCAAATGATCCACTAGTGAATCGCTAAGGACCAGCACTCCTTTTCATGTGCAATGTGTTTTGATGAACATTGATAGTCTTTCCACATAGTTTTATTGTCCCATTTGTTTTATTTTCCAGCTCTTTATTATCCTTCCAAAGGTTGGGCTGTTTACCAGTGCAGGATCTGTAGCCAGTTAACGCCTTTTCACTTTTGTATGTTTTCAAGTGGTTTGGCAGTGATATATAACTGTAAAATGCTCCTGATGAGATAATTTACCAGTATACCTGCTCCAAGGATGCTTTGTTAATTTGACATCAGGCTCATAGAGATTTGCTGCTGCAGTGTCATTTAATGCAAAACAATTATTTATGTAAACATCTGTCTTTGTAGTGTTTTTTCTCACAATGGCTCAACATAATGCCTTGTGTCTTTTAAAGTCTATGAATTAAGTGTTTGTCGAGCTTCATGGGGATATTTGCAATACTGATGGTTGAGCATATTGTTATTTTGTTGCTAATTAAAATTGCAGTAAATTACAGTATGTTACCATATTGTATGATTTGTGTATTGGATCATGAACAAGAGCTTGACAAGTCGATCACTGGCGTGATCAAACAAACTTTTGAAACCAAATAATAAAAAAAAAAGAAAATACAGCTAACAGATGACCCCTTTCAGCATGTGCACTGAATCAAAGGGATAATAGGGAGTCTCTTGTGCTCAAAATAATGTTTGGTCTGAAAATGTGTGCAATCTGCATAAAATCTGTTATAACTGAGCAATTAGTTATCTTCCAAATCATAAGTTCTGTACCATGCTTTAATCATAAAGCACTGTAAGGCTTTATGGAACAACCCACTCCCAACACAGATACAGAGTATTGTATTTCAGTCAGAGTTGTACTTCTAGCAAATCTTTATAAGCCCTGCTTATTAAAGTTATTTGTAAAATGCTGCAGTGAACATGGTTGCTACACAATTACCAGTACTGATTGCCTTTTTTAATGTTCTGAATGCAATTGTATGCTATGTGTGCTATAATATAATCTTTAATATTTCAGCAGTGATGTCATCTACATGGCACACTTCCAAGACTGCTATCAAGGTTGCAATTCTACAAAATGAAAGCTAAACTGGAAATGTAGCTACAGTATTTAGTCATTATTGCATAGATACATAATAGCTTTCAGCCTTGCAGACTAGTAGCAGACAACAGAATGTGATTTTCTTATCAACCATGGATAATGTTTCAGAATTTGAATAGAATGTTATCATCAGAAATTTAATTCGAGACTCAGAGATTCTCAAAAAGAAATGAATTAACTTGTTGCCCCCAAAGAAGTGAGCAAAGCCTATAGCTGCTTGTAATTTAGAAGCATATTCTCTAATATAATTAGAGAGAGTGCAATTTATAGGGACAATTTTTTTTTATAGAGACAGATTCTTATAAGAATTGTTATTGTACTCCTATACTTATTAAAAAGAAGCAATTGCACATTTGGATGAAGTTTTGGGGCCTGGCTTGCTTCATCCAAGGATTTGCATGTTCAAGAACTATCTAGATAATCTTAATATATACAAATAAGTATAAAACCGGTATCCAAAGGTAAAAATGAAAATACTAAAGATCAATGAGGCTTCAAATTAGTACACATTTTAAAAACTAATGCAAAAGCCAATGAAAAAAACCAGCGGGAAATACTGATGCTCAGAGAGGGAATGGTAAAAAAATTGTTTTTATTCAGAAATAGTGTAAAATGACTGTAATGGCAACGTTATGATATTGAGTAAGATAGCTATAGTTTGCTCACAATAATTTTTTTATTACAATGGTTTATATATCAATGGAAAGAATGTACTTAGACTTGTAAACCAATTTGTTGCTATTTACTACAAGTATGAAACCTGTTATCCAGAATGCTGGGGACCTGGGAATCTTTCTGTAATTTAGATCTCCCTACCTCAAGTCTACTAGAAAATCATGTAAACATTAGGCATTAAACAGGATAAACAATGTTTCCCAAAAACTGCCAATAGCAATAGAAAGGGGTTGGTGCAGGTTGAACCTAAAACAAGAATACAATCGTATCTATCTTTTGTTGCCTGTTCTAAATAATTCCCATGTAACTGGGGGATTTAGTTACCTTTTCACCTTCTTGATGTATTCCGATGGATGCCCCACCTGGAATACAGTAGTTGCTCTGGACAACAATAATTGCTAACCAGCAAATGGATTTTGTTGTCAAATGCCACATCCTTTGGGCTTTCTGCTTAACTTATTTCTTGTATGGAGAAATTCATTTTTTCAATAATGTGATAGCTTGATATCTGTCCGAGTGCTAACAATCAATGAGACACATAATTAATTTTAAAATTATCCTTATTGCAAATATTAAAAGGAATTCAGAATCAGAAAGCTTTTAGAACATGAAGAGCAACTTGTAAGAGGGTGAACCAAATGTTGTAATTGATCTATGGTTGAAAGTTGATAAAATAATGTCTGTGAGTATGTGTGAAAATTGTTGAGAGTGTTATTTGGGTAATTGGCCACCAGGGGGTGCTCAAGGGTAAAACGTGTAATTTATTCCCCCACCAGCAGAGGGAGCCCCGAGTGTTAGAAGGAGACCACACCCTAGAGTTGACGTTTTTAATGGGAGGATGCTGTCTGAGAACGAAGGGCGGTCCTGAAGAAGATCTATGGCAGGAAGGAAGGTAGAACTTAGCATAGCAGTTTGGAGTTAGCAGGCACTAGGTGTCTGAGATAGGAAAGTTAGCACGGGTAGTTTCTCGCCCCACCTAGGAGTGTAGTGGAAATTAGTTTTCCGTGGACATCCCACAAGTCAGCGACCTAGAATATAGGGAAGACACAGGATAGGGTTAAGGAGGCCTGGGGCAAGAAGAAGGACTGTTAGTGATCCCGGTCGGAATAGTAAAGGGGTGCTGGTTGAGCACCGGATTACTGAGACGGGAAGGCTTGGCGGAGTGGTAAAGGGGTGCTTTGGTGCACCGGATTACCGAACCAAGCAGTGGAGGAGTCCGGAATGGTAAGAGTTAACCCTCCCTGAGATCTGGCATAGGTCCTAAGGAAACTGTGGTGGAAACTAAGAACAGCTGTGACAAAGACGTTAATGTTGCATGAATGTTTTTAATATGCAAGTGTGACTGTCTAAAGTTTTTGTTATTTTAAATAAATCAGAAATATTTTTATTCAAATTTTTTACAACTCGCTATTGTTCCTGTATGGGGTTAACAGCTGGAGGGCCCCCTACAAACTCATCCTTCTTTCTACTTAAATAAGTGGTAAAACATTCATGGGCAGTTTTTGTTTCAATTGTTTTAATGTAAAACAATATGTACACTGAATTATTGTAATGCAAATCTTTTGCATGTAGACGTATTTTGGGAAAAACCACAAACACCTACCAGTGCAGAAGAAGCTACTGACACTGATATTCTTCAAATTAATCACTTCCCTGAGAGAAGCTAGATGAATTTTGGCAGACATGCAGTACACCGTACTACGAAGATACAGAATTTCCTGATAAACGCTGTTCATTCTTGGAACAGAATGAACAGCATTTCAGCCTTTTTTCATTCTTGCAAAAGCCTTTTTCCTTAATAAATAATCTATAAATGTTTCCTTTTCTAGAGGCTAAGACTGTCCCATACCTGAACAGTTTTAACTGTAGAACAATGTAATACTGTTGCTCTGTGATTAATAGGTGTGATGTCACCAGGTGCTTGGCAAAAGGACAACAAGGTGTACAATGCTGCTAATGTAAACTGTTGTCCTGCATTTTATACTTTTGTACCAGCAATGGCATCCTGCTTACTCACATGCGGTTCAATATCCCTGCTTCTTGATAGCTATTCTGTATCAGCTCTATTAAACTCTTAACCAGCCATAAACATCTGCTTGTGGATGTTGCTGCATTATTAAGTGTGTTAGTCATCCTTTAACCGTATTAAATATTAACCTGCCCCTAGTGCCTGAAAATCAGTATGTTTGTGTTTTGCATCAGTTTAACAATACCCAGTACTTTGTAGTGGATTCCTGTGCACTTAGTACAGTGTTTTATTGTCATTCCGCAAACAAAGGTTCTTTAAATTGAGGGAAATACATGTGATTACTGAATTTAGGCATAGTTGCTGGGGTTTCCAAAGTTGGAGAAGAACTGATGCAATTAGCTATTTTCATTATAAACAACAGACTGAGAGCCTCCAACAGTTTCTTTATATATATATATTCTTTTTCAAGGCCCATTAACTTTTGGTTAAACAATGTCTTCATTTATTTATATAAAACAGGTATGGGATCCGTTATCCAGAAAGCTCTGAATTATGGAGAGACCATCTCCCATAGACTCAATTTATCCAAATAAGCCACGTTTTCATAAATGATTTCCCTTTTCTCTGTAATAATAAAAACAGTACCCAACTAACATATAATATTGATCCTTATTGGAAGCAAAACCAGCCTGTTGGATTTATTTAATGTTTAAATGATTTTCTAATAGACGTAAGGTATAAAGATCCAAATTACAGAAAGATCCATTATCTGGAAAAAAAACCCATGTCCGAGCATTCTGGATAACAGGTCCCATATCTGTAAATGCATTAGAGATAATGGGTGTTAAAATTACCTTAGTACATCACTTGCTTATGGATTTTGCCATTTGGGAATGAAAATCACCCAAACATTTTGGCAAATTTTAAACAGCCAAAAAACCCCAATAACATTTTGCAAAGAACTGATTGATTGTGATAAAGTGTAGATATATGTAATGTTCTTAGATCTCCATAAACATTATTTTTCTTTAAAGAGAGAACAGAAGCAAGCAACTAAGAGAAGGGAAAGTATTTGGAGGGTTACATTATCTGTTATCCGCTTTTTATTTTACCTACAGAAATGGTTATTGTTCAGAGATACTGTAGATGACTCCATCATTTTTCTCTCTAAGCAGTGCTAGTGTAAAATAGTGTAGAATAAATCTGAAACAGAAAAGTGATTTAATAGCAAATATCCTTCCTGTAACATGAATTTGATTGTAATGTAGGTTATTATTATTCAGCCGGCTCCTTCCGCACTAAAACATACTGTTGAAAAAGTTTTATGTGACAGTTGTGGGATCACTTTTGTATTCTGCTGTTTATATGCTACTACCTCCATCCAATGTCCAAAGAGTGATTTTCTGTATGGAAAAAGGGGTTGAATGTTATTGATTTTTTTTTAATTAAATCTGCTTTCCAAGAATGATTTTGTAGAGAGCCTGAAAGAAAAAAAATACACACTCCAAATTATGGAAATGTTGTCTCATAAACTCCATTGTATCCAAATAAATTCACATTTTTACAAATTATTTCCTTCTTTCTCTCTAATAATAATACTAATAATAATTATATATTGCACTTGATCCGAACTAAGATATAATTAATCCTAATTCGAATCAAAACCAGCCTAGGGGGTTGTTTATCAAAGGTTAAGTTATGTTTTTCCCAAAAAAATTGAGTTTTTGAGGGTAGTTTCAGTAAAAACTCAAATTTTTCGGGATAAAAAACCCTAAAATTTTTTAGAGATGTGTTATGCCTGAATCTAAAAATACTCCTGCTAAAACCTGTTGAGGTCATGTATAAGTAAGTGGTAGAGGTTCCTTGAACCATTTGAAGATGTTAGCTTTTTTTCAGTAGTTGGTGCTCAAAAACTCGATCAATTCAGTTTTCACTGATAACTTGATCAATTAGAGCAGTGCTGTCCAACTTCTGTTGTACTGAAGGCCAGAATTTTTCTGCCCTGCATGGTGGAGGGCCGTTAATGAAAGCCAGTGTTGACCACTCCATGTTTTTAAACCACACCCACGTTAAACCACACCCAAAAAAAGCACCCCAAAAAAACAAACGGTTGGTACTCACTGCAGAGATAGCACACACAGGCAGAGTATGGCACACCCAAGGAGCATAGGGCAGGCAGAGTATGACACATCCAGGTAGTATAGGGCAGGCAGAGTATGACACACACAGGGAGCATAGGGCAGGCAGAGTATGGCACACACAGGTAGCATAGAGCAGTCAGAGTTTGGCACACAAAGAGAGCATAGGGAAGGCTTAGTATGGCACAAACAGCAAGAGGAGGACAGCGAAAGTATGGCGCACACAGGAAGCATGGGGCAGACAGAGTATGGGACATACAGGGAGTATGGGGCATGCGGAGTATGGCACACACAGTGAATATATGGTAGGCAGAGTATGGCACACACAGGTAGCACCGGGCAGCCAGAGAATGGCACACACAGGGAGCGTAGGTAAGGCAGAGTATGGCACACACAGGTAGCATGGGGCAGGCAGAACAGTGCAAGATTTTTCTCCGTTTGCATTCATTCAAGTTTTTTACATTCAGGTTTTTTTCATAAATAGGCAAACATTCGAGTTGTGAGTTTATTCGAGGTACAAAAAAGCTCACAAATTCGACCTTTGATAAATAACCCCCTTACTGTTTACATGACTTTCTAGTAGATTTAAGGTATGAAGATCCAAATTACAGAAAGATCCATTATCCAGAACTGGGGGGAAAAGAGGAGTGATCCCTTATTCACAAAGAATGTAGTACAGTGTATACATGATTCTTTGTATTTTTTTTTTATAGGCACAGCCTTCTTTTATAAATGATAAGCCACACTGAATATGCTGTTTTTTCAGTAGTACTGCGGTGTGCCTTTTTTGTGATGCCTCTTGGCTGCATTGTGTCAGATTCTATTTACTGCACTGCTAATATTAGATAAAGTATACTGTCTGAATCAATCAGACACCTCTACAACTCTAAGTTATGATTAGATAATGCAAGCTTGTTTAATGCTACCATACTTGATGGATTGTAGCTGTGTATTTTTTACAGGGTATAGAATGTATTTTAGCAGAAAACTTGTGGTTTGGATGAGTTGCCAAAGCATGCAAACTAATGTAATCATTGCATATGAAGTAAGACATGCTTACCGTCCAAACCAAAATTAATTATAAACACTTTAGGGCCAATAACACAAATTTTCATCATTTTAATAAAATGATGCATAATTTAGATGTAAAATGATTTATAGGGTTTGCCAGCAGGAGTGTTATGTTCCATGCCGAGCATATTTGTTGAGAGACCCAACATATTGCACATAGGTAGAATTCCTTTACATGAACACAAATAACAGCTGTCAAATTAAAAAATAGTCTGCTGGGATCTCAATTTAGGATTATATAAATGCTTTTTAGATACGCGCTGAAATGCTATGCCCTAATGTTTATTCTCCATTGCTTTAAGCTACAGACCATTTTTAGAGGCTAGTGTCACTATAAATGCAACACCATATAGTAGTGTGCCCTATGTGTCATAATAATTCATTTGAACATGACAGTGGGAAAAAAGGAGACTCTGGTGAAAAGGATTGAGAGAAAAACTTTGAGAAAAAGAATAAAGAACTGTAAAGAAGCTCAGTATCTTCCTGTATTTGTATAGGTTTTGTATTAAACATAAGATTGTCCTTGCATGAAGGTTTATACAAAAAAGTTAGAACCAGTTCTTTAAAGGAAAACTATACCCCCAAACAATGTAGGTCTCTATAAAAAGATATTGCATAAAACAGCTCATATGTAAAACCCTGCTTCGTGTAAATAAACCGTTTTCATAATAATATACTTTTTAGTAGTATGTGCCATTGGGTAATCCTAAACACAAAATTGCCATTTTAAAAAATAAGGGCCCCCCCCCATGGGATCTTAGGATTCACGGTGCACACAAACCATACATGTTAGGTCACATGAGCCAATTAAAATACAGAATTCTGTCTTTTGCTTCCACACTTCTTCCTGTTACAGTTAGAGCTGTAGTATTTCTGGTCAGGTGATCTCTGAGGCAGCACACAGACCATCACGAAATGGTGGTTCAAGGCAAGAGATGTAAAAGGGCAATATTTACTTAAATATATATATCAGTTTGGTAAGATTCTTTAATATGTCACTTAATATGATATAAACTGTTGCTTAAATATTAATTTTGGGGTATAGTTTTCCTTTAAGTTAAGTTCTAGGGTCCCAAGAGGTATGATTTTCTCTGGCACTTGTAGCTGCAGCATTGGAAAATTAGCCCTATAAACTCTGGAGACAAAAATCTTCCAACACTTGGGTATATTTACCAAACAGTGATAGAGATCACCACAGTCCACTAGAGTGAAATTTCACCACTCTACATTCATTTCTATGGCATTTTGAAAGGCCTATTTATCATAAGGTGAACTTTCACCCGTTGCTAAATACTATTTTAAATATCCCATAGAAATGAATAGAGTGTGGCTGAATTTCACTCTAGCAGACTGTGGTGATTTCTAACTTACTCTTTGATAAATATGCCCTATTTATGTTGGTTCTATATCTAGTCAGAAGAATTACATTTTCCTTTAACTGAAATTCAGACATTTTAAACTTTTATTTGGCGTAATAGCCTGAGTTATGTACAAAAAAACATTAATAGTACATCAGCAACAATTTATCGTAACCAGTGAATAAGGAGTATACCTGAAAGGGAAATATAATCCTGTCATTTTGGCAACTTCAGGACTTAAAACAATACTTGGACACTAGTCCTACAAATTTTCATTTGCATCTAAACCTCTTGTACAAACTGCTTTCCCTATACAGAATCTCCTGCACCCCATATTACTGTATACTGTACATATTAGATTGTAAGTTCTACGGTTCAGGGACCGGCTTCCTCCTGTCATGTTATTTAATCTATTTACTAATTATATGTTCATTACTGTGTGTATTGGGATAAACCACCCAACTATCACTGTGATTGATTTGTTTTTACACAGTTCTGTACTGCCCCCATTATTTCTAGGCATGTATTCGGAAAGGTTTTTTTTACAGTGAGAGCTGTGAAGATGTGGAATTCTCTCCCTGAATCAGTCATACCTAATGTATCAGCCTGATACATAAGATAGCTTTAAAAGGGGGTTGGATGGCTTTTTAGCAAGTTAGGGAATACAAGGTTAAGGAAGATAGCTCATAGTACAAGTTGATCCAGGGACTAGTCCGATTGCCATTTTGGAGTCAGGGAGGATTTTTTTCCCAATCTGAGACAAATTGGAGAGGCTTCAGATTTTCTTCAGTTTTTTTTTGCCTTCTTCTGGATCAACTAGCAGTTAGGCAGGTTAAAATAGAGTTCAAAGGTTGAACTTGATGGACATGTGTCTTTTTTCAACCTAAATTACTATGTTACGATGTATCTCACTTCCCTTTCAGCCACCATGTGTTGTTGAATGCACGAGAAAGGTAGACGTTTAAGAGCAGTCAACCTGGTGTCTTATGAAAGACCAAACAGAAAATTCATACTACTTTATGTTAAAACAGGTGGAACTATAAACCTAATGTTTAGTCACATCTTCAAGTTACCTGACAAAGGGGTGGGATTTTGTTATTTTAATAACATTGCGATCCTTTGTTGTTGTAGCAAAATATTCTCTATTAATTATAACAAAACAGAGCGTTCTTGTTTGCTATTTGACATCCCTCAGGTTATGAATAGTTAAGACTTCGGGGGTGGCAGAACATACAAATATATAACTATGTTCAGTCGCTGTGTGGGTGATACTGCAATACAATCTCATGAGGAGCCTTTTTCATAACCCCTCTAGCATAATTTAAAGAAAGTTGTGAGACACTTTTTTTTTCAAGTGATTTTGAATGTCTTTGTAAATAGTGTCAGTGTTTGGGTTTAATTGTAATTGTATTTGTAAATATGTGCAAGCTTATTAGCTCATTGATGGCTTTGAATAAAAGCTGTGTATGTGTGTGTCATTTCTAATATTCATAGTCTGTTGTATGGGGTATTGCTAATGTGGAATGCATTCTCTGTGGGTGTGTTTCATTGCTATAAACATGCTTTTTATAACAGTATATTTAATTACTTCATGTAGAATTGAAATTGCAACTCTGTGTCTTCATCAATATGTAAGCTGGTTTAAAGGAGAAGGAACGCTACAGAGGCATTTTATTGCCAATAGATTAGCTGCAATAGTGCAAGCTAGAATGCTATATTTATTCTGTAGAATGTTTTACCATACCTGAGTAAAAAGCTCTAGAAACTCTCTGTTTGTTTAGAATAGGAGCTGCAGTATTAACATGGTGTGACATCACTTCCTGCCTGAGTCTCTCCCTGCTCCGGGCTCAGATTACAGTAGAGAAGGGAGGGGGTGGGGAAGAGGAGCAAACTGAGCATGCTCTTGCCCAGGGCAATGAGGTTTAATTTGAAGGCAGGAAGTCTGACACAGAAGCCCATGAGTAGGGATGTAGCGAACGTCGGAAAAAAAGTTCGCGAACATATTCGCGAACTTGCGCAAAAATGCGAGCGGTTCGCGAACGGTTCGCAAACCCCATAGACTTCAATGGGAAGGCGAACTTTAACATCTAAAAAAGACATTTCTGGCCAGAAAAATGATTTTAAAGTTGTTTAAAGGGTGCAACGACCTGGACAGTGGCATGCCAGAGGGGGATCAAGGGCAAAAATGTATCTGAAAAATCTGCCTGTGTGTGCTTGGAAGAGATAGTGTAGGGGGAGAGCTGTTAGTGATTTCAGGGACAGATGATAGTAAGTTTGCTGGCTAGTAATCTGCTTGATACTGCTCTGTATTGGAACAAAAAAATAAATAAAAGCAGTCCTTACAAGGACTACTGTTATTGCAGCAGTCAGCAGATGAGATCAGAAGCAGGACAGCTGCCCACTGCAGCTACATACAGAGCACTGCAGTAGAAGGTAGATTACTAGCCAGCAAAGCTACCTAAGCTTAAATGTCCCTCAAACCCCTGCAGACTTCTGTCCCTCCAATAACAGAGCAGTATCAAAACGATTACTAGCCAGCAAACTTTCAACTGTCCCTGAAATCACTAACAGGCAGCAGCTCTCTCCCTACACTATCTCTTCAGCACACACAGGCAGAGTGAAAAAACGCTGCAGGGCTTCGGTTTTTATAGGGAAGGGGAGTGGTCCAGGGGAGAGCTTCCTGATTGGCTGCCATGTACCTGCTGGTCTGGGGTGAGAGGGCAAAAAAAAGCGCCAACAATGGCGAACCCAAAATGGCGAACGTCGCGCGACGTTCGCGAACTTCCGGCGAGCGCGAACACCCGATGTTCGCGCGAACAAGTTCGCCGGCGAACAGTTCGCGCCATCTCTACCCATGAGTACACAATAAAAGGAAAGAAATGCTGTGTTTCTTTTGACAGGAGACTCAGAGCAGCATTACTTTGGGGGTTTACTGGTATATATAGATGGACCTTTCTGATAAGGCTTACTTAGTTTTAACCTTTCTTTCTCCTTTAACTGCATTTTCAGGTGTCATATTGTTATTAGACTAAGGATATAAAGGTCAGAGACTAACAGTATGATACCATCTGTGTAGCATTCCTTCATCAGGCTAGAGTTGTATATCTATGCTCTGTATCAGCTTACTATTTCATTTAATAACTGCTCTAGGGTTCTTACATATCCCTTTTTCAATGCATTTCAGCTATAGTAAAATTTAGGCAAACAACAGATAAGCATGTTCTTATAAATAAAAAGGAAAGGAAAAAATAAGATATTATTTTAGAGATAGAGACAGAAACCTCCACATCACATTAAAGTCCATTTTAAGCAAATAATTCTTACTTTTTTTAAATTATTTCATTTTTCTCTGTAATAAGAAAACAGTACATTTGTAGTAGGTTAAATGATCAACCTTTGATGTGGCATCTCATGCTAGAGACCCTGGTTTGATTCCCTGTGGCAACTCCTTGGGGTCTGGGTGCTCGCCGGCGTGTGTGCGCAAATGCTGACGCACATGCGATACCGGCGCAATGATTATTATGATTTATATTTGGGGGCCTGGATATCGGGGGAGGGGGCCAGGACATCAGGGGAGGGAGGCTGGGCCCACCGGGTTTTTCCCAGCTTCCCGCTGGCCCAGTCCGACACTGATAACCCCTTATATGGAAAACACTCAGCTTTCAAGCATTACAGATAATAGATCCCATACCTGTATTACAAAAGACTCTTAACAGTGTTACATTTTTGCTGCATCTACTATTTGTAACCAAGAAGGAGTAATAAGTCCACTAACCACTGCCCTTTATCAAAGAAATGTTGTAACTCTGTAATATATAAAATAAATAGTCATTAAACTGGACTTTTGCACACAGCACTTGTGGTCATAAATGACCCTTTAAATGTAGTGCTTTACATTTCAATGTTTTAGTTTAGTTTTAGTGCAGCAGAATCATATTTCAACAAAATTCATACTAGAAGGTTTAATTGTATTAATCCCTCCAAGTTGAGAAAATCCTATTTCCCAAAAACTGATTAACACACAAGTTAAGAATGGAGTTTAGGTATCTGTGTATTTGCTGTCAGCCATTTTTAGAACATACTGTAAATGATGAGTCTTGCAGTGTCTTTCTTCAGTAAGTGTATTTTTCAGTGAATGATACTATTAATCACAGCCTTGTTTCTCTTATTTCACCTCATCATAGGACACATTAGACCGTATTATCACAGAAACAAAATTAATCATATATAATTATAATTAGTTATGCACAAACCATGAGTGTTTAATATATATTCTGAGGTTTTTTGCAACCAAATATCTTTTATATAGATATTCCTACTGTGTATGTACACCAGGTCTGAACTGGGATTCAAAATAGGCCCTGGCATTCTAGGTACACAGAGGCCCAAATAGTCCTCCACCAGCCCACTAAATAGTGACTTTCTATGGCATCTTATGAAACCATGGAAGAGTATAGTGCAATGCTTGCAGGACTATATGCTTCATTAAGGAGGAGAAATTACATAATTCTAAACAAGTTTTGTTTTTTTCTACTTGAGTGTCCTGCTACTACTTTATTTTATCATATTTGGGGATCTTACAGGTGATCCCAACAGGGAGCACCTCATTAGATATTAAAGTTATATGGGAGTGCACCACCACATACTGTTGCTTATTAACGAGGAGCACTGGCCTGAGGTTCAGTTTTAGAAATCATATTTACTGGGGGGGGGGATTTTCACTTTACGTAATTAATTAATACATAAATTAATAGTTTATACAAATAGACTGTAGCCAGAGGAGCCAATAATTTGTATAATTAGATAAGAAATAAAGGGTGCATAGAAAATATTTTGTCTGTGCAAAAATTCTTTGTGTTTTAAGAGATATAACTGTATATCTTATACTTCTTATGATAGATGAGTTTATATTGATCTGCACTGTTGATTTGCCCTATACAGAAAACTTCCATTAATTTATTAGGCTAGCCCCTAGGCATTGACTGCTGCATGATATCTTTACCTATTATGTAAATGTATGTATTGAGTTGACTTTTATTATATTATTTATTTATTATAGCCAAATTAAGCAGATCCCTTTTAGTTCAGGTTCAATATTAGCTTGTTGTGCATGGTTGAATTGCAGAGTGAGCTTTTCCCATTAATGTTCCTTGGAGCTCAAAATAAAAGGATATTTCTGTTTATCAGTCAAATCATAAACATTTGCCTAAAATGTGACCTTAATGATAAAACTGGAAATCAATGTTCTTAAAACAAGCTAAACAGGGATGACAAAAACTGGGTGCAACAGCTGTGGAATTACAAACCCTAGACCGCATTGACACCCAATGACACACAACCTTCATAGTGATACATTTAGGGGGTTATTTATCAAAGGTCGAGTTTGTGAGGTTTTTTTCTACCTTGAATAAACTCATAACTCGAATGTTTGCTTATTTATGAAAAAAAACTTGATTGAATGCAATTGGCTGAAAAAAATGAGAATACCCCAAATTTATCAAGTTACAGGCTAAAAAACCTCAATGTATCGAGTTTTTGAGAGCAAACCACCGTAAACATCATAATGGCAAAAAACATCTTCAAATGGTTAAAGGGACCTCTGCCATTGACTTCTACATGACCTCGACAGGTTTTAGCCTGGAAAAACATAATCTTTTGGGAAAACACAGCTTGATCTTTAATAAAGCTTTAACAAACAAGCTTCTACATTAATCTCTCATCAAAATTTTTCCTGCAAATGGTGATCTCCTTGCAAAAAATTTGGATGGATCTAGGGCTGGACTCCACAAGCGTTTTTGGTTTGATCGACTCCTGCCGACAAAACGTATGCGAGAAGTCGGATGGAGTATCACGCGTGAAGATATAATTGGACTGAATAAAAAGTCAGAGGTAACAACTACATCAAATTTGACATGGCACGACTGTCGGATGTGGATGCAGAAAGCAGTGTCTTCATACGACAGTCAACTTGGTAAAGGACCAGTAACATAATTTTTTTACAAAAAAAATTAGTTTCTACATAAGGACAAAAAAAAACACCAAGACACTTTTAACTTTAAATTTGCAGTCTTTATTAAGAAATAACTTAATGATTTTCCACTTGCGCTCCTTTTCAAAAACTGCAACAGGGCGACGATCCATCATGCGGCACTCAATTTCTCCTCCCTGCCTTCTATAGGAGATAACCAGGGAGGAGAAATCGAGCGCAGCACGATGGATCCATCGTGCTGCCCTGCCGCCATTTCTGAAGAGGAGCGCAAGCGGAGAATCGGTAAGTTATTTCTTAATAAAGACTTTGCTAATTCAAAGTTAAATGTGTCTTGGTAGTTTTTTTCGTTATGTAGAAACTAATTTTCTTTTTTTAAAAAAATTTGTTACTGGTCCTTTAACTCTGACTTTTCATTCAGTCCAGTTATATCACGTGTGACTCCAACCAACTTATCATGTGTGTTTTGTTGGCGGGCGTCGATCCGACCAAAAACGCTCAAGTGGACAAATTCACCACTTTTCATTGAAAATACTACATTGATTGAATTCAGTTTTCCTAATGAAAACTTTCAAAATCCATTTAATTGATATTCTGTAAGTAATAAAGTGCAGATCATTAGCAAAAATATATTATTAATGTAGCTATTAATGAAACCTCTTTTGAATATTATCTTTCATTTTTGAATATGTGCTTTCTTTCTGTAGCAGGTACTTCTACATTTACATTTCTTCTTGATACCAGTGTTTAACAAACCTTTCTTTTGTGCAAACTGCAGCATCCCTTAATTCATTTTTATGTTCAAGCACTCTGCAAATAAGGCAGTAACTGTTTTAAGGACTGTAAAATGTAGCTTTAGTGTTAAGTGTAGCTTTTTAGTCACCTGGGAAATAATGTGCTGCGTAGCAATTAAATATTCTGTGTGTGTATGTTCTTAAAAAAAATGCAGAAATTAAAAAAATAAGTGCTAAGAAGATATTCCAGTGGGTTTGAAATAAACTAGCTGGAGCTGTGACATGTATGAAAAATAATCTTATACAATTCTAAAAATTGTATACTGCACACATTAAGGGGATTATCTATGAAAGCTAGAGGGTGTGGTGTTTTTCCTACCTCGCATAAACCCACAACTCGAATGTTTGCTTATTTATGAAAATACCGAAATGTAAAAAACCCGAATCAATGCAATCGGGTGGGAAAAATTTGAATACACAAATTGATCATGTAAAACTTGAATAGCTCGAATTCATTGAGTTTTTGAGCACAAAACACTGAAAGAATCCCTAAAATCATTGTCTAAAAATCTTCAAATGGTTCAAGGGACCTCTGCTGTTGACATAACCTTGACAGGTTTTAGCTGGAGTATTTTGGGATTCAAGCTTTTTGCACCTTCTGGGCATAATAAACCTCAAAAAATGTGAGTTTTTTTTAATCCCAGAAAATTTTTTAGTTTTTACTGAAACTACCCTTGAAAACTAAATTGTTTTGGGAAAAACACAACTCGATCCCCTAAGTATAAAGTAAGACAGTATACTGTCTTGGCATAAAAAACTATAAAAAAAGGTCACACCAGTGATGTCGTATTTAGTGCTAAATAATTTTGCAAAATGCTAAGGTCACACTACATACAACATAACCCTATTTGATGTAGTTTGTGGTATAAGGAATGGATGTTTGCAGTAATTAGGTAGTGATGGGGTGTGTAGGCAGGTAAATGCATGTAGCATCTTTTGTTATGTTACAGGAACACAATTTTATTACTCAAATATTTTTGTTGGAAATTCTTTACCCTTGGGGCATTCCTCAGTAGAGCTACAGTATATATTCAACATTAAAATCTCTAGTTTAGGGCAGCACAGTTGAATACATGCATATAAAGATCATAATTATAAACTGAAGAAATAATCACCTAGGAAACAGACATTTCGAAAGAATCAATCAGCAAAAACATTTTGAAGTATTTTTTTTCTGAGAGTTTTTGAGGACAATGTTCTTCTTTTGGTAAAAAATAATGTTATGTCTTGTTAAGTGATGGCTTTAGTAACCTGTATGCCATACTTGCTCCTCTGGATTCCTTGCAGTGCATAACCATGGCAAGCACAACAGCCTTTCCTGCTGAAGGAGTCCTGGGTGGTATATGTTATTGCTTTGAGAGGTCATAAAGAAGAATAAATAGCAACAATAAAACCTTTATTTGATTTCCTCTTGTTAGATCAGAGGAGAGAACTCCTACACATATATATTTATTATATTAATCTAGGAAAAGGCATGTATGATGAATAAACTAATTCTAAAATGGAAAAACAAAAAAATGTTGGTGTTTAACAAAGGAATGAAACATAGAATTCTTTGGAGGATGCCTGGAAGTTTCACTTGTATATAGCCTATGAATGCAATCAAAGAAGATCTTGACTTGTTAGAATTAACAAGATATTTCATAGCAATGCATGTGTTTTCCCTTTGATCACATACAATGTGTTTTGATCACATACTTTTTGACGTGTAAAAAAGGAGCAGAATATCTCACATCTTGCCAAGAACACTGGCAGAAAGTGACAGAAGCAGAAAAGTGAAATCACTGTTACGTTATTCAATAAATATTGGCATGTACGCTTATTTTGAAATATTGTGTGTTCATACTGTATATTGGCAATGGATTACATCAATTAATAGCTTTAGATTGTAAGGTCATTTGGGAAGAGCCCCTCTTCAGAGGCCCGGATTTGTGGAAAGTTCACCAAGGTCTGGGCCTAGGGCGGCAGGATTTTAGGGGGCGGCATGATGCCCAACCACACCCCCATTGGTTCAGAAACACTGGGCATGTTCAAGAGATACAATCATTTTTTACATTTCCTGTGCGCAAATCCCCATTGTTCTGGTTCCGATGATGAAAATTTGTGCGAATAAAAGGGAGGGGAAAGTAAAACTTTCAGGCATCCTCCAAAGAATTCTATGTTTCATTTTGTTTTCATGTTAAACACTTACATTTTTTTGTTTTTCCATTTTAGAATTAGTTTATTCATCATACAAGCCTTTTCCTAGATTTATATAATAAATAATAATAAAAAAAAAATATATATATATACATACATATATATATATATATATATATATATATATATATATATATATATATATATATATGCACCTAGGGGTGCCCACTATGTAAATCTGGCCCTGCCTCTTCACCTTTTGTATAAAAGTTAATATACACTCCACTTTTTGACATGACTCATTTATGTAGAAAAGGAAATAAATGATTTTTTTTTTACACAGAGATACCTGAATCCACAGACTGCAAGGAGACCATGGTAATCTTTCCATGCTTACTGAGACCAGTTCCCCACACCCTGTATCACACAATCTCACTCTCACCTGGTCCCATTGTGAAATGATGGATTTTGGCTTTGTGGTCTGGTTTGGAGCACAGAGCTTCATTGCCTCCTTTTGGCAGCATTGTATTCAAAAGGGCAGATGGGGGGGCACATAACATAGGCATCTAAACCCCTACCTGTCTGAATGATGAACACGAGTAGTGGCAGAAGCTGGTTGCAACTGGGCCCTTTATTTACTGCCTGCCCTAAGGCAGGTACTACACTCTCTGCACCTCACGCCAGATTTTATTATCTGTTACAGTAGGTGGTGCAAAGAGCAAACAAACCCGGTATTGCACCTATTCGTGCTCTTGCACTTCAGGTCTTAGTAAATAACCTCCAATGTTTTTTTCCCACAGATTATACGTTTTATGGGATGAAGCTCAATTATACAGTAAATATTGATATTGGTGATATTTTTTTGCCAAATCTTTGGTGGAGTAATTATGCAAGCAAATAGTAAAATTATGGATGAGTTCGATATGTGAAAATAAGTTATAATGAACTGCACAAAATGATCTCCTATGTCACACATTATATTCTACATATATACCTACAGTGATACAGCAAATTCTGGTGCATTAGAAAAAAACAAAGTTTAAAAACATTGTAAAATACAGGACTGTACATGCTTGAGAGAGAGACAAAACAGCCTGATAATATACAATAATGATATCCAAATAGGTAAAGACAAAAATCTAAAAATGACTCACTGAACATAAAGGCAGGAGAAGTATAACATATTTCGAAATTCTATAACAAATCATCCTGTCAACAAACTAAAATAACTTGGCCTTCCAATGGGGCAAGTATCCATGGAGACAGAATATTACATTATGAGAAGATACTTCATTTCTTCCGACCTTCTATTCATATGTCACTAAAGCAATACAACCCCATTTTTCTTAATAGGTAAATGTTGAAGTGGTAAATGAGATGGCAAATCAAGGTAAAAAAAAAACAACAAAAGACAGAAAGAGAAAGTAGTTTCCCTTGAGGCCTACTGAAAAATACATACTATATATGTGCAGTGTGCTGTAAGAATAAATATATAATCTAATATATCAGACCAGACCCTGCTTTTGATTTTTATTAAGGAATATCTTGGAATTTGTGTCTTGTCAGAAACCACTAGAGTAAGAAATCCTAGAGCAAAGATACATTGTAAATACAAAGAATAAATATAATATTTTGACTTCAAAATAGACATTGAGATTTAAGAAGATTTTTCCCTGACATAAACTGGTGTGTACTGTGCATGAGGGAGTTCATTTAGTAACTATGAAGGTTCATTGATGCTACAAAGGTACTTAAGCCCATACATGTTTCTAGCAAGTTAAAGCATCCACCAAGGCACACATTCATCCTGCTCTTAATAATTTGCACGCAATTATGTGGATGGACACTTGGGACTGTCTGGACTTGGTGGTACTTCTAGGGTTTCTGTAGCAATTTGTATTCACAAACACTGATGCCTTGAGCCAAGTGAACCCGACAGTAATTATGTTACTATCGATAGCACATGCTGGAAGTAATGATATCTTCATTCTGAAACTGTTTTAGCAGGTACTAATTTGTCCCATATTGGAACATCAAGCTCACATTGTGGTTCAATATACTCAGCTGGTGCCGATAATTTAGCATAAAAAGCTGCATTTTGGGTAAAGAAAAACAGGAAGATTTGTGTCTGAATTTTGTACAAAGCTCTTTATCTTTGTTAATGAGCCCTCATATGTGATATGTTTCTAAATCCCTTTACTCGTCCTTGATATACAATAAAGGCTATATGGAATATGAATATCTTCTTTTACCTTCTTGTGCCACATTGTCCAAATTCATTCTATGCTTGATTTGAAATATGTATCTTTTGCATATTTGCATTTCAGGTGGGATTTTTTTTTATTACTTGGGAATTAAGATTCTAGCAAAAATAAAAATATTGGTAACACTGACTTTTAACGATTTGCATGGTTTCTTTGGGAAAACATTTAGAAGCACACTTTATGTTTAGGGAACCCAAGAAATGTGAGTGAGTCTGCTGATCAGAGAATATGGAATTCCAAAAATTGTTCCACCAGATGTGCAATATATTTCCTTATTGTTCGCAGTTTCTCCAACATAATTGTTTTCATAATATTTTAATTCAACAGAGAATCCAAACACTGAACCTAATCCAAACCCAATTTGCATGTTATAATTTGAGACAAATAAAGAAAGATGCTAGCATCAGAAAAATAAATGTGCCAGCTTCATATAATAATAAGAGTTAATTTTATCCTGACTTTCTGGATTTGACCAAATTCAATTTCAGCAAAAAGTTTCTAGATTCTGTGCTTACCTAATACCAACACAAATGGTCCCAGGCAACCACTTTAAACTTTAAGAACCGAGTTGTCTACTTATACATTTAAGCTATGATGTTATACTTAATACTGTTCCATTACATTGCATTTCTGGTAAATTGCTGGTGCAGGAGGTGCGCTTTCCATGATAAATGACTGTTTTACACAGAAGGAGCATAACTTGCCAGACAGATAAAATATGTTACTGGTAGACTCTTTTGTCTGTCCAGTGTTATGCCTCATTTGATATACATCCAGTTTTAATCTGTAATAAACATTTATACAAAACCTGCCATATGGCAGGTTAACAACCCTTGCCATTAATTATTTAATTTTAATAATCTCCAAAAAAACAAATCTAAATTACATTTTGTAGTTAGTAAATAAGCCCTGTAATGCAAGTGCAAGACTGGAAACCGTTCATATATAGTACCAAAAATTGCTCTACTTTATTTAATCACGGTAAAACTCATAGTTATATTTTATAATTAGTTGTACACTTAAAGCTGTATTTATTTAAGATAATGTAAGAACTGTAAATATTAATTAACCATAAAGTCCTAATAGGTGTAGGTGTACTATTGGCCATTCAGTATCTATGCAGCTTTATCTATGTACATTAAAACAGTACATGACATGTGGAAAGCAGCAGCTTATGGAAACTGCATCTATACATGTAGACATGGGTGTTTTTAAAGGGGTGGTTCACCTTTAAGTTAACTTTTAGTAGAATGGCTAATTCTAAGTAACTTTTAAATTAGCCTTCATTTTTTAAGTTTTTGCCTTATTTGTCTATGTATTCTGGCTGTTTCAGTTTTATATGGGAGTCAGTGACCCCATCTAAAACATATGCTGTGTAAAACTACAGATTTATTGTTGTTGCTGTGTTTGATTACTTATTGTCAGGTTGAGCTACAGGTGAGTGGCTGGCAGGATACATGGATACAGCAGGTTTTTGAGATTTTGAATGGCCTGAAATATGTTATGAAGAAGAATTTAATAATGAAAATTATGGCATAATGAACGAACAGATGAACGAAAGATAAAACAATATATATAAGTTCTTACAACATGCCAGTGGTCAAGGGCAGGCAATAACAATGACAAACTGAGTAACAGGCTGAGGTCGGGGCAGGCTGAAGACAATAACGTGTCCGTATGGCAGGCCGAGGTCAGAGGCAGACTGATCACAGAGGGTAGTCCAGTAAACAGACTGATGTCAATTACCAGAACATCCAACAGAGAGCAAGTAAGGGGAACTGGAGTGGAAGAACACAGGCACAGAGCAGGAACAGGGAACGAGGTGGGAACTCAGGAACTTTAGCAGAAATCAGGAACAAAGGCAGGTGTCAAGAACAAAGGCAAGAACAGGGAACCAGGCAAGGTAATCACAGGTCTGTAGAAACTGGAGCTAAATCTGGCTGTGAGGCTTAATGATCAAGCAACTGGGAGTTGCAGGAAGTCCTTGATTGCTTGATCAATAACAGATGAGTTAAAGGAGCCAGGAGGAGGGCACTGTGTGGAAAGGAATGTCAGAAGCCAGTTATGGAAACTAGAGTGCAGATTTGCTAGATGCTTCCAGTGACTCACTGGGGTAATGCAAGTAAATATAATCACAGTGTCCATTACCGGCAGATCCTGACATTCATTTTTCTATTAAGGTCTTCTCTCATTCAAATTCCAATCTTTTATTCAAATCAATGCATGGTTGCTAGTGCCATTTGGACCCCGCCAACAAAATTGCAGATATTGCAGAATGGAGAGCTTCTGAATAAAAAAAATTGTCTCAGAATTTCACTCTCTACATCATACTAACAGTATTTAAAAGTGATCAATCCCTTTAAGTCGTGTGACTGAGCACCATAAGACAATGCACGGGAAGCTACAGCAGTCCTCTGATAAGGCTCGATGGCAGGCATGGAGTGCAGCGTTTCCCAGAATTTCGAAAAGTCCCTGCTGGAACTTTCAGTTACATTGCAATGTCATCTTCTTTTTAACAGCCTTAGTACTATTTCATTGCATGGCTATTAAGTGACAGTGCTAATAGATTTCCTCATATCACTGTCCTGTAATTGGTTTAAAAGCAACAAAGTGAAATAAGGATTTAGGTGTATTATCTCAAACTACCCGTAATGAGTGAACAAAGATCATGCCAATATTCTGCTGTTCATTTAATTCATTCTAAGAGCTTGGCACTAGATCACACACAAACCTCAGAGAGATAGCTGATCATAGAATATCTAATCCACATGCCTTTATTTTCTTTCTTAAGTGAAAAAAAAAAAAAGAAAAAGCACCACCACATTATTTCAATTGGACAAACAGGGATTATCCTCTCTAAATAAGGATTAAATACTGCACACAGTTTTGATTTGTTTCGTAACCACTTCTGGGTGCAGAGAATCTTTCCACTAAAAGGATAAGGGCCATACATTATATTATTTTCAATCTGATTCTATGAATAGAGTGTCTCCATCAAAGTTTGTGTCATTTCTAAGATACATTTGAGCTACATTTATACAGCAACGAAAGTACATATTTTTATACTGAGATGCAACCTGGTTGTGAAAAGCTTGGTATAATTTGTGTGGTGAATACTGTACCAGTTAATTAATACAGTAAAATGAGGCCAAACTGTTAATCTTTTTAAAAATCAAAACAAAAATACAAATGAAGGTACAACTATTTTTATTAAAATTCTACTAAGAAGATTAAATAAATAATAAAGATGTTTATACATACTGCAAGCAAAAAAATATAGCTCATTCACTGTGCACAGGTCAAATATCTTAATAGACAGAATACTTTAAAAATGAAGAAGGGAACAAGAACTAAAACCAAAGTTAAAGAAATTAAAACTGATATTGTAATATTTTAGTAAGGTATTTTGCAGGTATTTTTTGTACAGACATTAGTTCATGAACTCCTTGAATGTACATGGGAAACACCAGGAGGACACATTTTACCATAGCAACAATAATGCAATCCATATGCCAATCTCAAGGGAGGTACAGCTTTATCAGGCTAGGAAGGTAATGGGGTGGGATTAAGTCAAAAAAGTGGGTGTACCTTGCCGATGATCTTAATGGTAAGATCTGCTGGAAGTCAGGTCCATTTCAAGTGTGAAACGCCTGAACAGCATCACACCCTCCTGCCCTGTTAAAGTTTTGGTGGAGTTTTCTAGTTGGGTTTTTCATGGGAAGTCATACTTGTTAACACAGTATGAGGAATGCTTGTCAGTGTTGGAAGGGCATGTCATTCCACTGCTTAAGGGAGTTAGTTACAATTTTCCTTGGAAATATTATTTTCCCTTTTCACTGTAATTGGTATATTTTTGTAAGGATCGGTAAAAGCACTATGTATACATGTCATCTATTATGAATTTTAAATCTGAAATATTGATCATGGCTATGCTATTGAGGTGGCTTAAAATGTGCTTTCTTTCAAGGAAGAAACAATTGCTTATTTGCAGAAATTGATTTTCATTTGATATTTTATTCAGAGGCCATGTTATTTACCTCAGTCAAGAACAAGCTAAAATTATTACTTCTGCTTTTGCTTTACATTCTGTTCAGTTACCCACTGATAGGAGCCCGGGTGCTGTGTGACTTCTAGCAAACATTGGTGACTTAAAAAGCAGGAAACACTGCAAACTGAAGCTGAGCAGGTGGCAAACAAACAAAGTCCAAAAGTATCACTGTCCATGTTCCCCCATATTCTGTTACTTTTGGCCTTTGCTTGTTTGCCACTTGCCCTGCTTCTGTTTTACAGCATCTCCTGCTTTTTAAGTCACCAATGTTTCCAAGTTCCCCACACTTTTTTTATTTATGTATCCTGAAGTCTGTGGGGCAAATTTACTAAAGGGCGAAGTGACAAATGCTGGTGTGAAGTCATTTCGGAACTTCACCAATTTACTAACGGGCGTGGCGTAACTTCACTAGTGCTTCGCTATTCTAGCGGTACCTTGCATCCTAAGGCTATGCGAAGTTGCGCTCTGGCGACCGAACGTAACTATGCTAATTCATTGAGATTGAGATTTGACTGAACGTAACCTCTTGCGCCAGACTGCCTTCGCCAGCTCAGACCAGGTGAAGTGCAATAGAGTAGATAGGACTTGGTCAAAAAATAGTTGAAATGTTTTCTAAGTCCCAAAAAAACGCTGGCGTCTTTTCCTTTTTACAGGGTGATAGGCTGCAAAATATCAGTATAATTTTTTTGGGGGTTACATTATATTTCCTAACATATGGCACATAAACTATACAGTGGGCTTATGTGTAGGGCAATATAACAACTCTAGTTTATTTTATTAAGGTTCCCTGGGCTTGTGTAGTGTAATGTATTTGCTGCAACATATACGTCCATTCAACTTTAACTTCCCGCCGTATTCAAATTAGGCAACACTAGTAGTGCACCTTCTCTTTGCTTGCCGCAGTAAAGCTAGCGCAACTTCGCCAGCGTTCGTCATCCCTGGACGCAACTTCGGATTTTAGTGAATTAGCGTTGTCCTGGCGAATCTACGCCTTGCGAAGTGTTGCAATGTCAGCGAAGCTATCGCTGGCGCAATTTTGGAGGTAAGTAAATTTGCCCCGTTGTCTCCTAAAAATCCACAAGAGTTTATCACTGTCCATGTTCCCCCATATTCAGTTAAACTCTTGTGGATTTTAGGAAACAAGGACTACATGAATACAAAACATGGGGAACTTGAACAGGAGGCTTGGTCACACAAAAGTGTTCAATGGACCAGCATCCGGTTAGTGGGGGTTCCAGGCTTAAATAACCCCTCAATTGGACAGTTGGCAATTTTTTGTGTCAGCCAGGGAATGCAGAAGCAGGGGGGAAAGTAATTTAATATAAATACCAGTCCAAACACCACTGCCACCCCGTGGCTGAGCTAAAAGAAGCAGCTGCCAATAAACAGTGGGTCCCTGTTCTAGAAGAATGAGTTCCTAAAAGTATAAATATACCTACATAACTTAAGTTGTAGATAAATGGCCTTGGATGGGACTTCCCTGCCTGCAATTTATACTAAATAAACAACCCATATAATGTATTCTGGGCATAAACAATATATAACATTTATATATAAAATATATAACATTTATATTTATGAATTGATTTGTATTTGATACTCTTTCACTCTGACTTTGTCACATTTTTTCTACACTGTTGTTTAGATATTTCACTGTGAAATCTGTTCATTTATAAGTGACTCTGTCCTGTATGAAAGCGTGAACTTCTATCTCACAACATTGACATTTTGACTCTTCCTTACCTTGTGCATTGGTGTAGGATGTAAGGTCCAGTTGACATTCTCCAGAAGACCGCTCTTACATTTACTCATGTCCTTGACCCTCCTTAAAGGAGAACGAAAGGCAAAAGTTATACACTAACTCTTTGGAAAGTTCACATGCCAATGCCTTAAATCGCTATAAGTTTAGCTCACCAATGTGCATATTAAATTAGAGAACTGTCTTTAATGTTCCTAGGTAGGGATGTAGCGAACTGCCGATTTGGTGTTCGCGAACGCCGGCAAAAAATGCGAACGTTCGCGAACAGTTCGCGAACTTCGAACACCCGCTAAAATCGTTCGATTCGAACGATCGAAGGATTTTAATCATTCGATCGAAGGATTTTCGTTCGATCGAAGGATTTCATTCGAATCAAACCATCGGAACCATTCGATCGAATGCTTTTCATTAGATCGAATGCTTACAATCGTTAAAACGAATTTTTAGCGGTCGAAGGAATTCGAATGGTCGAACGAATCGAACGCGAACCCAAATTGGCGAACGTCACGAACATTCGGCGGACGCGAACGGTCGAAGTTCGCGCGAACAAGTTCGCCGGCGAACAGTTCGCTACATCCCTATTCCTAGGTCATTTGGAAGAATGTGGCCGCCATCTTAGGAAAGGAATATAGGCTTCTGCTTTCACTATTGCACATGCGCGAAAAATCACTCCCCTTGACCCAGGCGCGCACCATAGATATTCATGGCCAGAAAACATTAAAAAACTTTGTCCCCTTTGCTGCACACTTCTAGCGTTTGGCGCTGCCTAGAAGCTCCTGCCTGCATAAATTAGTTGAGTGTCTCCATGGAGATGTGCATCGTGCAAACTACAGGAGCGTGTTTACAGGGGGTGGGATTAGCTTCATTTGCATGCGCATCATCGTAGAAGTGAAAAAAGCATGCGCAGTGGTATCTATTTTTTCCTAATGCGCCTGAAGGCTGCCTCGGGCAGCCTGTAGAAAGCTTGCTGCGAAAACAGTGACGTCACTGGACTCCTTCACTCTCATTCTCAACAGAGCGCGTTTCCTGCTGCTAGACACCAGGGACAGCGGATTAACTCAGCCCTGTAAGTGCTTCTTCTAACAGCCTTATCAAACAGCTTTAGTTATTTTTTAGCTTTCGTTCTCCTTTAACTCACAGTCCCTCATTTGTTTTTTCTCTATGCAACTATGACCATGCATGTTTTAGAGGTATATTAGCAATTTCAGCTTGTTCAAATAAAAACCTGTTTGCTTATCTTGGTTAAAATACAGCTCTGAACATTAGTATGAAACATTCAGTCCAGCTATGAAACATACATATTAACATAGTAAGTTAGGTTGAAAAAAGACACATGTCCATCGAGTTCAACCTTTTAACTTTTTTTAACCTGCCTAACTGGCAGTTGATCCAGAGGAAAGCAAATATAAATTCATCTGAAGCCTCTCCAATTTGCCTCAGAGGGGGAAAAAATTCCTTGCTGACTCCAAAATAGCTCAACTTGTACTATGAGCTATCTTCCATAAGCAGCACTGAGGGACCCCACTAAGAACCGTAGAGAATGTGATATTGACAACCACCCTCTGTACCCGATCCTGTAGCCAGTTTCTGATCCATGTGCAAATGACTTCATTAAGCCCAACATACCTTAATTTAGAAAGCAGTCGTTTGTGGGGCAAAGTGTCAAATTTACTGGCCTATAATTGCCAGGCTGAGATCATAATCCATTTTTAAATATTGGAATGACATCAGTTTTTCTCCAATCCATAGGTACCATACCAGATGAAAGGGAATCTAAGAAAATTTGAAATAGGGGCTGAACTGAACTAAGCTCTCTTAGAATCCAGGGGTGTATGCCATCAAGCCCTAGAGCTTTGTTTACATAAATTTTTATTAAAGCTTTATGGATCAGTGATGGGTGAATCTGTGGCGTTTAGCTTTTCTGAATAATTCCTGAATTTTTGGTCTGGTTTCGCGAATTTATTCGCCAATGGTGAAACGTGGGAATCCTCTGCGAATTCGCGAATGGCGAATAAATTCGCCCATCACTAATCATATCATGAGTAAGCCACTGAGAATATGATCCTCTGCTATGACAACATGCATATCAAAAGTTCAAAATGTATTTTTTTCACTGACATAATAAAAAAAAAATCAGACATAGGTTTATATGCACTTAAATTGCCTTTTCTTTCATTTATACTGATGGGTGAATTTATTTTCCAGGCGCGAATTCACAGTGAATTCCCGTGATTCACTGCTGGTGAATACATTCGCGAAACTGCCGTGAAAATTCGGCGTCCGTTTTTTTGGACGCTGGCGTATTTTTGCAAATTTTTCACCATTTCACTGAGAAATTTGCGAATTTTTCGGCTAAGCAAAACGGGACAAATTTGCCCATCACTATTCAGTTATTGGATTTGTGGAACTGTTGATTTAAGAGCCATGACATTTAAGTGATATATAGTCAGCAATTGAGAAGATGGACTGCTTATAATTCAACTCCACCCATACATTTTCAATAAAACCTTCTCTTAAAGACGAATGCATTCACAGTATGACTTTAGAAGTATGGAAGTGTGGATCAGCTGTTCAGACCGTTGTCTACATTTTATGTAGCGTTATTAGTGTAAAAGCAAATGTTTAGGTATCTTGAATGGGGTTTGCATTGACCAGACCAAAGATAAAAATTGTGAAAAAGTTTATCCACTATGATGGAACAAATACCCATCTTCGGTCTTCTTCGGTTCCTCTTCCTTCCCTTTGGCAATTCATGGCACTTTTGGCACATGCACAGTTGCTACGAACAGGAAGACTGCTCCAACTGTGCATGTGCCGATACGGTGCTCTTTACAGATGAAGTCTGAAGATCCGGATCTGCCCATGAGCTCTGATGTGCTTACTCTGCACCGATATGTGAGCAATGTATTCGGGACACTTATAGGGGTAATGAACTATGTGAGGGAGAAGCAGGGAGGGGGACTATCTAAGGTAGTAAGTAGGGGCTTTTATTATTGGGGGGTCTAGGTCCTCTTTAATATCAATAAAGACATTTACTGGATATGGTGATGTACATCTTTCTACAGTCCTTGGAATGGGCCATGGCCATCAATGGTACCTGTACCTCATACTGCAAAACAGGAGGATATTGAAGCTGGCTTTATTAATCCCAAAGTATGTCAGTGTCAACCAAATAACCATTAATATTAAGGCCATTCTCGCATTGGCAGAGCTGTTCAGAAAATGGTGACATTTCAGCCTTTTTCCATAAAGCATGAAAAGTATGCTTCTTACGGTATCTACCTTGTTCTACTTGTTTTTTAAACAGCCATGTTGTCCATTTTCATTATGATCAAGTTTCACCGAATGACTTTCAGATTGTATCTGATTCTTCAGTCAGTCATTCAGTTCCCAAAACAAGTTTTAGTATGTTGTATGTTCCCAACAGGATGATCTGTCGGCTTGAGCAGTGGCCCTATAGAGATTATCCCTTCATCTAGAAATGAATTTAAGTGAATTAGCTCTGAATTTGTGAAACAGTAAGCAGACATTTTTTTATAATAGTTGCATGACTTCAGTATTGGAGAATAAAAGTCAGTTCTTTGGCATAACATAAATTTCTAATGTTAAATTGGCATTTACAATATACATTGAAAGTGGAAATATTCTAACATAATGTTTAATAGCTCCAAGTGTTCTGATGCATGCAAAAATATATAAAGTAAGGGATGTCTTACTGAGAACATTCCTATTGCTTTAACACTGGATGCTCTGATGATCTTGACAGAACAGTGACTAAGAATGTGACTAAAGTATTGATTAGTGATAAGTGACCCAAGAGAATGTACAATGTATTTCTAGCCCAGAAAACACACACACTGGATTTCTAGCCCAGAAAACACACAACTTCTTTGAACCTAAACCAGCAAGCTTATGTTTAAATATGAATAAACCGAGACACATGAACATTTCCTGTGTATACTGCAGTTCAAAACTTTTCAGGAAAAACCATTGTATTAAGATAACATAATTAATTTAATTATCTCAAAGGAGTTATAAAACAAATGTGATTTGAAAACTGTGAAAAAATTTAGAATTTTTAGAAAGAAGAAAAATTAAGAAAAAAATCACCTATAAATTATTCAAATTTGGGATCCATATTACTTGGATTTTACTAATCTGTGGTTTTGAGCTAACACACCACTTTTAATCAGAAGAAATCAATAGGTAGTGATGGGCGAATGAATTCTCGAAACCGTCGTGAAAATTCACCAGTGTCTGTTTTTTTTGGACACTGGCGCATTTTCGCCGGTGAATGTGCGCCGCCATCCAAAAAATAGATGCTGGCGTCAAAGACGAGACGCTGGCGCCATTTCACGATTTTTTCGCCGTTTCTGGAATTTTGCAGGAATTTTTCGGCGAAGCGAAACGCACCAAATCCGCCCATCACTATCAGTAGGTAGTTTGAACTAGGCACCTGTTCTTAGAAGAAAACAGGTAACACTTTTTTACATTATCTCCCATATTGTGTCTAAACGAGTGAACATTCCGTGCTTTGAAAGATTGTCTGATTTGACATATTAAGGAACAAACTGACAGTTCTGAGCCTGGTGAACTGAAATAGCATTTGCAAGACTTTTTGAGCTCAAATCTGTCTGCTCAAGGTATATAGCTAGGCTAAGAATGCAAATAGATTATTTCTACTGAAATCACTTTTCCTTTCTAAGAATAATTCACATATTACTAACCCTGTAAAAATAAGAAATACAAAATGTATTGTACAATGGCATATTCTCTATTTATTCTTTATCCTACTTTGGATAACAAAATTCTAACCTTATACATTACATTGGCAATTATTTGAACAGTTAAAAAAGAATTGTTAAAAGATAGCTTTAGATACAATCTATAGATTTATTGATATTAATTTACTGTGAATTATTTTTAATATTCATTTTAAAAATGGTATGACTTGGTACATACAAATGCAATCTTATTATTGGTTATCTTGGTTAGATACTTATTGAAATCAAATCAAATGAAAAATCACAGCACCTGCTTAAACACAAAATGGAAAAAAAAAAAAAATTAGCAATTAGTGTAAACATGTTTATATTTTGGGTTCAAAGGGGGACCTTTCTCAAGGTCCCCATGACCGAAACGTTGGATTAAGATATAATATTGAATGCAAATAAAAGCATTTGCGGGTAAATTGGCTGGCCGGCCTACCTTTTTTTATACTGTACCTTACTTCTTAAAACAATACATAACTAAATTAAAAAGTTGCATTAAAAAACTAAAAGCTGAATCTAGGGCAAGATGTTTTGCCAAAAATAAAGCCACACCTTATTAATGTTCAATAGCACCAGCGACCTGCACGGGACATTTCCCTGTCACTATATCAGTGCAAACAATTCAGGGTAAATTAGAAACAATCTCACCAACATCCAAGGTTAGAATTGTGCTCCTTTTCCTATATTTTAAGTGACCTTTCTCTCTGTTCTGCCGATCTGCAATCACTGCTGCAAAAATGATATATCGGCCTCCTCCGTCCTGATACCCTCTACACTATGTCGTCTTGCTTATTTTCAGCGTGCATTCCACCTTGAAGCGCATAGGCACTTTATATAATATAGCTATATGCAACTTGTATGCAGTTGTGCTACGCTTTTTGCTCTATATTGAGCTTCCTCAGGCAGCAATTGAATAGGTCCGTATTCAGCCGAATTTGAATCGTAGAAATCGGAAGGAATAGTACATTAGATGGAATTGGATTCAAAAATTTTCCCCAAAAAACTTAGAATTTTCAAAGTCCACCACTTGACTCCAAATAAGTTCTATGAGGTCCCCCATAGGCTAAAACAGCAATTCTTCAGGGCGAATGGTCGAAGTCGTATTTTTAAAGAGACAATACATGAAAATTTTGATATTCAAATTTGAACTGAATTTGGACCATTCCCTAGTCGAAGTATACAAAAGATAGCTCGAAATTTGAATTTTTTCCATTCGAAAATTCACCTCGTGTTAAATCTGCCCCTAACTAAGCTTTACCTTTGCTTCATCATCCACTACTTTATGCCCTCTAACTGGACCGGTTGCACTGTTTGGAACAATAGAGAGGCAAAGCAAGAATCTTCAGTTTGTTTTAGATGGTTTTCCATTTTTCAACCACAGCATTGCCTTTAAAATTAGATTTAGCATGATGGTGTGATGTACCATTTGTACTGCATGAGCCATGTATATAGCACATATTTATCCATGTATGGGACCTGTTATCCAGAATGCTCTGAACCCATACCTATTTTATATATATATATATATATATATATATATATATATATATATATATATATATATATATATATATATATATATATATATATATATCTATATATATATATCTATATATATATATCTATATATATATATATAGATATATATAGATATAGATATATAGATATATAGATATATATATAGATATATATAGATATATATAGAAAATATATTTAAATTATTAGATTTATATAAAAAGTATAGTCTCTAAGATACATAGGAAACTGTTATATTAATAATGACTGGACTTAATAGTCTTATTACCAGACGACTTCTCAAAGACATTGGCACAATTTCATTTTCTTTTTTGACCAGGAGAAATGTAATTAACCTTTATGCATCTCTTCTTACAGTGAAAGTGTTGGAGATGCCATCTCCCTATAATACATACAGCAAAGTGCTTTAATGGAGGCTGCTTAATTTATGAAACTAATAATATAGGAAGAATATAGCCAATATATTGACCATGATTTGACCTCCCCAAACAACATTATAATGGGAATTAAAAACAGTAAATAAAAAAAGCCTGTGTATAATAATGTCTTGTTTTACAGGCTCAATAATACATTGACAGTGAGGTAATATCTTAGTCCTTGATTTTAGCACTTCCCAGGATAACAAGTTTGAAGAACATCTAAAAAGCCAACTGTGAATGTCACCTGTTGCCATAACAACATGGTCTGTACTACATACATGTAGAGTGAAATAATTTTATGTTGTGCTTTGCACTCTTGATGCCAATATTTTTTTTAAAATAGGAACATGTAATTGAATAAGGCTCTATCTTCAAAGTGCAGATGTGATCCAACAACATAGCAGATCAGACATGTGAATTATGAATAGTGATGTAGCGAACTGCCGATTTGATGTTCGCGAACGCCGTTCGCGAACACCGGCAAAAAAGCGAACAGTTCGCGAACAGTTCGCGAACTTCGAACGCTCGATAAAATCGTTCGATCGAACGATCGAAGGATTTTATTCGTACGATCGAACGATTTTCGTTCGAATCGAACGATCGAAGCTATTCGATCGAATGATTTTAATTCAATCGAATGCTTATAATCGTTCGAACGAATGGAAATCGTTCGATTTTAGCGATCGAACGGTCGAATGGTCGAATGGTCGAACGAAATTTTACTTCGAATCGAACGCGAACACCAATTGGCGAACGTCGCGCGACGTTCGCGAACATTCGGCGGACGCGAACAGTCGAAGTTCGCGCGAACTAGTTCGCCGGCGAACAGTTCGCTACATCCCTAATTATGAATACATTTGCAAGAAGTTGCAAGGTTTGTCAAGGAAACCACTTAATTCTCTATGGCAGCAATGTATAAACTGCTCCCTGTAATATATATTTAATTAAATATTGCCCTTTTACATCTCTTGCCTTGAGCCACCATTTCGTGATGGTCTCTGTGCTGCCTCAGAAATCACCTGACCAGAAATACTTCAACTCTAACTGTAACAGGAAGAAGTGTGGAAGCAAAAGACACAACTCTGTCTGTTAATTGGCTCATGTGACCTAACATGTATGGTTTGTTGGTATGTTTGTGAGTACAGTGAATCCTACAATCGCAGGGGGCGGCCCTTATCTTTTAAAATGGCAATTTTCTATTTATGATTACCCAATGGCACATACTACTAGAAAAGTATATTATTATGAAAATGGTTTATTTACATGAAGCAGGGTTTTACATATGAGCTGTTTTATGCAATATCTTTCTATAGAGACCTACATTGTTTAGGGGGTTTAGTTTTCCTTTAAGGCCAATTAGGTATGAGGTGATGTTACTGGCTCCATGACCAATTAAAGTTTATCTGTATTGGGAACAGCTTCCTGATTTGATTGTAACCTTTAAGGAAATATGCCATAAGACTATACTAACAAAGGCATGGTATAGTGGCTTGTGCTAGGTGTCCAATTTTTTAAGCAAAAAAGATTTTTTTAAGAAAAATTGACTGTTGATCAGACACGGAAAAATTGCTAGGCGGTGCTGCAACTTTGAGTAAAATTAATATTGTGGAAATAAATTGCATGGTCATCTTTAATAACATTATGAGTTACTTTAATATAAGAAACTCCTTTTGAGGGTTAGGGGTGCAATCTGTTCTCTTTGAACTGAAATGTTGTTAAACTTATGAGTTGTAGCAAGTGATAGATTAGTTGGTTGGAACAATTTTCTGACATACAGTTAGCTTTTACAATGATGAAAAAAGAACTTTGTCATTTCAAGCACAAGTAGTTTTCTTTGTTGTTTTTAATAGCCATTTTTCCTGAAATAAAAACGAGGGGCATTTCAGTTCCTGCTAACACCTTAAAGTCCGTTTCCCTCTACCAGTTGATTTCCACAATTCACATAAAATATATGCTTAGTGTTTACCAATCTCTCTGAGTGGCAGTGTGTGACTCTTGTAATTTGTAACAATTTAAAGTGCATTACTGGAATAGTAGCTCTTCGATTTGAACTACAAGACACTTACACAGAAAGTGCTTGAAAATCAGCATGGCAATTAACACAAACATTTTAAAGATACCAAGGTGAAAAACCTATGCTTATATGGAAGTGTGCAAAATACAGTTTTAAAAATGTAAAATACTTTATATCTGTATAACAATGTTTGATAAGTTTTCTCCTTCAACTAAAACCAATCAGTCACCATTGTTTGCTGGTCTAGTGCAGTTAGACCAATGAGACATTGTATGGGCTTGACTCAGGAGGCATGGAAAAAGATTTCCAGAGCAATACTACTATTGTTGGATATTTATTTTCTAGATGTCATTTATCCTTGAGTGATTTTTGTTCTGATAGAGCAGAACAAAAAGGTAAAAAAAGGCAGTAGATAGGTAAAAAAATATATAATGTCATTAATACATCCTTACGCATTTTGTGTTATCAACACTTAGAGGCACATTTATCAAGGGTCTGATTTCGAGGGTTAATAAACCCTCGAATTCGACCCTCAAAGTTAAATCCTTCGAATTCGATTATCGAATTCGAAGGATTTAGCGCAAATCCTTCGATCGAACAATCAAAGTAAAAATCGTTCAATCAAAACAATAATGTCCTTAGAATAGAACGATTCGAACGATTTTAAGCGAAGGATTTTTATTCAATCAAAAAAATGTTAGAAAAGTGCTGGGGTAGGACCCCATAGGCTAACATTACACCTTGGTAGCTTTAAAGTGGCGAAGTATGTAGTCTAAGTATTTTCTAAAGAGACAGTACTTCGACTATCGAATGGTTGAATAGTCTAACAATTTTTACTTCGAATCCTTCACTCGAGCTTAGTAAATGTGCCCCTTAGTCATAGGCTAACTGTACACAATTCCAAACAAGATATTTAAACATCAGTACACCAATCACATAACACTTTCAATTTGCTAATTAACAAATCAGCAATACGGCATCCATGATTTCATGATGGGGGTAGTTTTAGCCTCAATACAATTCTTGAAATGACTTCATAATGGATGTGGTTTTAGGCTCAATATAATTGGTTGTTCTTAGTTATCTTTTGGATGCTGATTTGTTAATTAGCAAATTGAAAGTGTTGTCTGGAATTGTGTACAGTTAGCCTATGACTAAATGTTGATAACACGGAATGCGTAAGGCTGTATTTATGACAATAAATAATTTTACCTACAGTGCTTGCTCTACAATTTTCTGGTTTTGAACTGCTCCCTTTGCTGAAGGCTCAGGGCGGTGCATGAGTTACTTAGTTACATAGGACTACCCGCATTTGTAGAACAAAGTGTAGTTGATGTTTGATGCCGGTTGAACAGAGGTATCAAGTGACTGATAAGGGACAATATGAGCTCAAAGAGAAGTTAAGAATCCCATGAATGCCTCCTTAATGCCTCCAGAGATTTACACAAAACCAAATACTTCAAAATATTGTTTTCAAAAAAGACTTTTATTCCTTCTCCTTAGCCGATGAACTTTAAGAAAGAATATATATCAAATGATTTTCTGCAGATGTGCCACCATTAAAGAACAATGAAAGGGTTGCTAATATGTTAGGTACCCCCAGTGTGTTAAAATACTAACTTTTAATCCTGGACTAGTGCCGGTGTTGGGTTATTTCTACCAAAGTGCCAAATTTCTACAAAAGTGCCACAACTCCTAACTCCAAACATCTTTTTTTAGAATTTGCCCAGGCTCCCTTGCAGCTCTCTAGACTTCGCATGCATATTATAGTAAAACTTACAAATGATACTATTATGTTCATGTGCTAGTTTAAAGAAGCTATAGGGAAGCGTTGGGAAATATTAGCAACATGGCAGCACAACACTTAAATATCAAGATCCCCAGACCAGTGCATTTTTTACGGAAGGAGGAGTACCATTTTGTCGAAAAAAATAGCAATTTAATATGTTTTTGGTTTCCTAACCTATTTGCACCCCATGTATTACCCTTTTCATGTCTTTTAAAAATTGTTTTACTGTGAGTGCTTTTTGTAACAAGATGAAGCTTACTTTTTGCATGTACTAATAGTAATAATGCCAACACTTTCTGAACTGGTCACCAATTGAAGTATCAGAAAATCTAAAATTGTCTTTTTACAGGGAATTTTACAAAATCATATTCAGAATATACATGCTACTGAAATTTTTTTTCATTCTTGCTGCATTATAAAATTCATACAAAATATGTAAATAAGTATATGTAATTAAATCTCATAGTAAGGTACAAAGGGATTTTTTCATATATCCAATCCTCAAGTGTTAGATTTGTATTTTCATGTTTGGACTCAAAGGTCAGAGCATGTGTTTGATGAGTTTGATGAGTTGATGAAATAATATATGCACACAGCTTGATTTAATCCTAAATTTCATCTTATTATTCCATATACTGCAATGTTAAAGTAGTCTATAAGGGGTTTCATGATTTTAATAACCCACTCTTAATTATAATAATTATCCAATTCATATCATGCATGTATGCTAAAACCAACTTTTTGATATACAGTATTTGTGTCAGTGCATGAATGCTAACAATCCTTTCATTAACTGAATATACTATGCAAATAATACAAATAACATGGTCATAAAAATGTGAGCTAAAACAAATGTATATATTTGCAAAATGCTAGTAACACACAGGGGGCATGTAGTGAATTGATATGATTTGAATGACAGCTTTTCAAATAAAATTGTTTAATTTTTATCTAGTGGACACTTTTCCTTCTAATGGGTGATTGTAGTAAGCATCAGCACATAGGACTTAGTAAGTTGTGGTGGGGAAGTAAGCAGTGGTTGGTACTTAAAGAAAACACTGCTTATCGGTTACAACTTTCTATTGTGACTATGCAGTCAATAAGGAACTATATTGTAATTTTTTTATTATTTATTTTTTATAATTTTCTTGATAAAACAGTGCAATTTAACCTTGGCTACACATGGAACACTTCATGATCTCAGACAGCCATGTTGCACTCATAAAAGATTGAAGAATGTTATAATTAGCTTTGCTATTAAACAGGGTATTCTTTTCAAATTAACCAGCAGACCAATTCCAACTCCATAATGACAGTTGGTTAAATTAACTTGTTAATAAAGATTAAGTATATGGGATTAATCCTATTTTCTATTCCTTTGGAGAAAGCAATACTCATAAGGTGGCTATATAAACCCCCCCAACCTGCTAGGATTACTAGGTATATAAAATGTAAAACATAGTTATTAAAACAGAATAAATTGAGAAAAGCTGAGAACAATGAAGTTATGTCACAAAAATATAAATTATATTAGCTTGGCCTGATGCCATACTCATAAAGTGGCATATTAAAACTCTTATAAACTGAATCTTGCGACAAATATTTATGCAGTGTGGTTTAAATGTAGTATATCATATTTATTCATATGGCTTTAGGCTATATAAAACATGCCTTTATTGCTCTCATTTGTCTAGATTCCTGTGGTTTTTGCAATCATTATACTGAGCTTTGATTATGGAGGAAATTCTTTCAGGTTGGACAGCTATTTGTGAGCTATTAATTAATTCATGGTTTCTTTAGATATATAATCCAAATGTAACTGTGGGTTAATGCAGGGTATAATTGATGCTTAATTTTTGTATTTGCCAATCACATGCTTTGCTTTACCTGCGTTCCTCTGTATATATTTACAGCAGGAACCTAATGATTTGTATATTTAACATGGTAGAATGTAGCCCAAAATTATATTCCTTTAGCAAATAATACTGTTACTATTATCCCAGCATGGGCTGTTATGTTAAACTGCTGTACCTGTGTCTCCTAATATATGGCTTGTGCAAATCCCTGCAGGGCTGTACACTGAGATACCAGATCACATTTGCTAGTGGGAACAAATAGATTACTAGCTGAAGCCTCGGTTCTCCAGGTTTAATAGTAGCAAGGATAACCCCCTCTAATTGTGCACTGGGCACAGAAATATACAATAAAATAATATAACTATGCCCTGTACCACAGTATGCAACCACAGTTGCATACAATTTTGTGCAACTTGCAAAACATTTAAAAATCGTTTGACACAAAGATTCCCATCCATCCATGCAAATAATTTGACATAGCTGCTACAGTTTCAACCTCAATATTTTGGACCATTAGGTTGGCCAACTAGTTATATATTTTGAATTATGGTACTTAGTCCCTTTTGCCACGCTTTAATTGCCATCATATTGTCTCCAGTTATTACCTCATGTAACAGCACCAAGCAATAAAGGACATGGGCATAGGGTAGGAGTCACAAAACTCACACACACTACCTCTTTAGGGAAAGAGGCTCTTTATTGTAGATCCATTTTTACGTGTTTTTCTGAATTTCTATGGTAGTCAGACGGTATTTAGTGGTTATGCCTGCATATGATGTTAGAGTTGGGCACTGCTCCTGGTAGTCACTGGAACATGTGGGTACAGCTGTGATGGTTACAGCTCGCCAGTCTCTGTGATCATTTGTATAAAAAAAGATTCTTGGCATGCGCCTTTGTAAGACAGAAAGGGAAAACCCCTTGTCATAAATGCAGAACAGGGTTTGATTCTTTCTGCCAATCACAAAGGCAGATTTCAGAAGGGGACAATACCATTACATCCTGGGGGGGGGGCATAACAGGGACCAATTCAGCCCTAAATTGTGATTGTGTCAATCACGGCTAATATTGCTGGACCAATGGGATTCTATTTAGGCTGGCTATACAACATCAAAACCCATAGAGAAAAGGAGTAAAGATTTTCATATACATATCTTTAGTGACCCATAGGGTTAATGTGCCCCTATGGCTTTAAATCCCTACAATTCCTGGTCTCCCTAGTTGCTGGGCGGATTCCCATTTAGCTAGTTGTAATTTGCATATCCAATTTATTTGCCAGGAGGCGCTGTGACCAAATCCTGTCACACTATAGTGAGTGAGAAGGGGTGGATCTTACTCTTAGGCTTCTGGTTGCTGATCCAGCTGGATGTTTCAAGGGAGCCTGGGTACACCAAGGCCCAGTAAAGCCAGTTTGCACTAGAGGGAACTGAACCTCTAGTGTTTAAGTCGGGAAGCAGATACCCCGTGAATAAGGCTAGTGAGTGGCAGGAATATAATTTTTATAGACTCTCTAGAAGAGTGAGACAGTGAGGGAAGATTTAAAGAGCAGCTTTGTGCTCCATCAAGGAGGTGTAGCAGGGAGTAGCTTCCCAGGCTGTAAGATTTGCCTACAGTGAAGGGACACAGTGAATAGTGTGTCAGGCTTTTGTCTCTCATCCCTGATCCAGACCACATGTGAGGTATTTCTGCACTGCCTTGACTACATCCTCAGGGAATGCACCTGAATCTGCCATTGATATACTGTCTGAGCTGTGTGCATATATATTCTGCAAATGCCTCTATACTGATGTAAATACCCTGTTGATCATTTGTCTATGATAAATAATTTTGTTCTGTTTGACTGCAAAAACCTCCTGGTGGCCATTTCTTTATTGATTAAAGCACAGTAGCCTGTGGGAGTTGTAGTTGCACTATACTGCACCTTCAATACTTCCCTTTTGCGAAGGCCCTGCCTTAAGTGTTAGAGTCCAGTGTAACCCATGCTCTAGTTTACTAGCTGGTGAATTACCCCGTTGGCCTGTATAGTCCAAAAACGTTTTACATATCATTTGTTGGAGCAGTGGGGGGGGGTATTGGGTTTGGTATACATTTAAGCATTTATATAACAGTTTTAGATTTTTCCACCAGATTAAAAGGTTGTTTATTACACCTCACATTGTCCTTCTCAAAAACTCTTTAATAATCACATGGATTGTGTGGATATTTATGAATTTTTTTTAATCTTATGGACATACCGTAAAAGGACATTTCTGGGGTTATTCTCATCTTTTGGAACTGTAATCTCTCTGAAATAAAATACCCCCAGTCCAAAAAGTCAAATAAGAATAACTCCTGGAATTTGG
Organism: Xenopus petersii; assembly: GCA_038501925.1. Taxonomy (NCBI): domain Eukaryota; kingdom Metazoa; phylum Chordata; class Amphibia; order Anura; family Pipidae; genus Xenopus; species Xenopus petersii. Next base: position 92,761,149 of record CM076684.1, read on the forward strand.
AAATCATTATATAACTTTGTGCATTCTTTACATTTTGGCAGAAACTATATATATGGGTTTATTCAGTTAGGCTTATGTAGAAAAGATACATAAACACTATCTAAACATCCTGAAAAAATACATATTTCTACACAAACATAGCTGGTTTCAAATAAGGAAACCATGATCACTCCAGCAAACTATTTTCCAAGATCCTTTATTCTTCGATTGTAAAGCAGCCACCCCCTCTTGTAAAGTGATGAACTCTGGGACTTGAAGTCCCTCTGCTTACCATGGTAAATGATGGAAAAGCAGAGGTACTTCAGGAATAGTAAACTTCACAATGGAACTAGAGGGTGTCGTTTCTGAAGAAACCACGGGATGTTGGCTATGAAACGCTATAGGTGTCTTGCCCAGTCGCCCCCGGTGCCTAGAGAGTACACAAAGTCGGTAGAATCCGGATTAAAACGGTGAAATTTAAAGCCAATCCAATTTTACCATTGAAATCCATTCAAACAAACTGGCTATTTTTGGCTCTGCCCACTTTTAAAAATTTGCATCCCAGTCACCCCTTCACCAAATGGACCAAGTTTGAGCACTCTTACGTTAACACTTAACAGTGTAAGATTGACAGGAATTTAAATATTCCCATTGAATAGCGTTTGGTAAAATGTGATTGGCTGTCTTAAGCTCCGCCCAGTTTTCTGAATTTTAACCCCAGTTACCTAGTCATGGTCAGTGCCAAGTTTGGGGCCTCCGGTTTTAAAACTGTGAGAACGGCGGTAATACAAAATTTTACATTAAAGTCAAGAGGTGAAAACTGATTGGCTGTTTTTGGCTCCACCCACTTTTCCTAAATTTTGACCGCAGTCACCCAGTGAGTAATTGAGTCAAGTTTGGTACACCTAGCATTTAAACTGTGATAATAGCAGCAGTTTATCATTTTTCTTTAAGGTCAATGGCTGAAATCTGATTGGTTGTTGTTGCCCCACCCCTTTTTTTCCTAATTGTGAACCACAGTCACTCAGTGAGTAACATTTCAAAGTTTGTGAATGCTGTCATTTAATGTGTAAAAATGGCAGCATTTTTATTTTTTTCTAGTGAAAATCAATGAATGAAATTCGATTGGTTGTTGGTGGCTCCGCCCACTTTTTCTAAACTTGAAGTGGAAACCCCCAGCGGCCACATTTGTGATATTCAAGGTCCCTGACATCAATACTGTGAGAATGGCAGCCTTCTTAATTGTTCCTATTAAAATCAATCAAAGAAATCTGATTGGCTGTCTTAAGCTCCGCCCAGTTTTCTGAATTTTAACCCCAGTTACCTAGTCATGGTCAGTGCCAAGTTTGGGACCTCTAGTTTTTAAAACTGTGAGAACGGCAGTAATCAAAAATTTTACATTGAAGTCAATAGGTGAAAACTGATTGGCCGTTTTTGGCTCCACCCACTTTTCCTAAATTTTGACCGCAGTCACCCAGTGAGTAATTGAGCCAAGTTTGGTACACCTAGCATTTAAACCGTGATAATAGCAGCAGTTTATCATTTTTAATTAAGGTCAGTGGCTGAAATCTGATTGGCTGTTGTTGCCCCGCCCCTTTTTTTTCCTAATTGTGAACCACAGTCACTCAGTGACTAACATTCCAAAGTTTGGGAATGCTGTCATTTATTGTGTAAAAATGGCAGCATTTTAATTTTTTTCTATTGAAAATCAATGAATGAAATTCGATTGGTTGTTGGTGGCTCCGCCAACTTTTTCTAAACTTGAAGTGGAAACCCCCAGCGACCACATTTGTGATATTCAAGGTCCCTGACATCAATACTGAGAGAATGGCAGCCTTCTTAATTGTTCTCATTAAAATCAATCAAATAAATCTGATTGGTTGGTTTTGGCTCCACCCACTTTTCTTAATTTTAATCCCAGTCCCCCAGTGACCAACTGTGCCAAGTTTGAGGACCCTGCCATTAACTGTCTAAGAGCGGCAGCAGTTTAACATTTTCCTATTTATTTGAATGGCTGAAATTTGATTGGCTGTTGTAGACTCCGCCCACTTTAGGTAAATTTTAGCCGAGTCACCCAGTGACCCACGGTGCCAAGTTTGGGAGAGCTCTAGCTTTAATACTGTGAGAATTACAGCTGTTTACATTTTCTCATTGAAGTCAATAGGGAAAATCTGATTGGTTGTTTGCGGCTCCGCCCACTTTTTTGGGTCCCCAAAATAGGACAGAATTTTTCAGTTTCACCCCATGACTAAATGAGCCAAGTTTGGTGAGTGTAACTTCAAAGCTGTACAAGTGGCAAAAGTTTCAAGTTTTCCAATGAAAGTCTATGGGGAAAAAAGGGGTCGTCGGGGGGTCGCCACAGGGGCACGGAGGTTGGGATCGCTTAACAAAGCACAAGCAACCTATTCGAGTATGAGTCGAACAAGTGTGCAAAGTTTCATAATTGTACTCCTAAAACTCTGGGAGGAGTAGCGTTTAGAAAATTGCTCAATTTTCATTGGGTGTTCGTAGCTCTGCCCACTTTGGGGTGCCCCCCCAAAATACTTATTTTTATTCGGGGTGACATCAACTATATGTGGTCCGAGTTTGGGGACTGTATCTTCAAAACTGTACAAGTGGCAGCGATTTGAAATTTTTCCCTGTCAATCTCAATGGGAAAAAAGGGGTCGTCGGGGGGTGGCCACAGGGGCGGGGTGGGTCCCCAAAATAGGACAGAATTTTTCAGCTTCACCTCATGACTAAATGACCCAAGTTTGGTGAGTGTAACTTCAAAGCTGTACAAGTGGCAAAAGTTTCAAATTTTCCAATGAAAGTCTATGGGGAAAAATGGGGTCGTCGGGGGGTCGCCACAGGGGCACGGAGGGTGGGATCGCTTAACAAAGCACAAGCAACCTATTCGGGTATGAGCCGAACAAGTGTGCAAAGTATCATAATTGTACTCCTAAACCTCTGGGAGGAGTAGCGTATAGAAAATTGCTAAATTTTCATTGGGCGTTGGTAGCTCCGCCCACTTTGGGGTGCCCCCCCAAAATACTTATTTTTATTCGGGGTGACATCAACAATATGTGGTCCGAGTTTGGGGACTGTATCTTCAAAACTGTACGAGTGGCGGCGATTTGAAATTTTTCCCTGTCAAAGTCAATGGGAAAAAAGGGGTCGTCGGGGGGTCGCCACAGGGGCGGGGTGGGTGGGATCGCTTATTAAAGCACAAGCAACGTACTTTGCTATAAGAGGAATAAGTGTGGAAAGTTTGGCGCTTGCACCCCTAAAACTGTAGGAGGAGTAGCGTTTAGAAAATGGGGTTCGCCAATAATAATAATAAGAACGAGCTGAACTCGAAGAACAGTACGTATGTTGGCTATTTCATAGCCAACATAACTAGGTGAGGGATGTATTACATTACTGTGAGACAGCCAGCAGAAACAGTATCATGGATTCCATTTAATCTTTGGAGTTATGTATGTCTGTGTAGAAAAATAACACATTTATATTTATTTCTGGCAGTTCAGATTAGTGTTTATGAACCTTTTCTACTTATATTCAACTGAATCAACTCATGTTGTTATGTGGAGTATATTTTCCATTTAAAGAAACATACATGCTGGTGCAAGTCTCCTGCCTTTGTTACACAGCAATCTTCTTTATAATATACAGTACTTCAAAATAAAGAAATTGATGGAAAGCTTGGAATAGTTCCCCCCCCCTCAGAAAAATTGTAGAAACATTCTAAACACTGTTCAGGAACATTTCCTAACTTAGGCATTACTGTTACAATTATTATGTAAGATATGCCTGTACACGCTATAATCATGCTGATGATTGTTGTATCACTTACACAATCATTGAATTGCTTTCCATATTATACATTTAAACGATTCCTTTCCAATGGTTTTAGTTTACACATCAAAAAAAGAAAATTTTTTTAAAGGACCATAGAAAAAATACAGCTTATCTTGACTGTGAGCATTAAATGGCACACGTCCCGCTGGGATAAGTGCGCTGTGTTCAGAAAGCTGTTCCTACTCAAGCAAGAGGATTTAGAGGTAAATTATAAGGCGGAGCATTATACAGAAACAAACAAGCTCTCAACAGATGTTTTCCCATTTTAATATCATTGTTGAATAGTTTACATGTGCCCAAAATATGATTATTTCTGTTAGTCCAGAGTGGCATGCCCTTCATCATGATTTTTTTTTTACGGTATTATTTAATTCCTTCTAGTTATGAATCCAGTACCTTGTAAAGGACTACAGTTGAAATGGATAAATGCAGAGGAAATGTATTTACACTTGAGGGTGCCAAAAGTTAGGCACCCCCAAGAGATTACCCAGGCCAGTGCTCCTATTAGCAGAAAACCGCACCGGCCGGGGGTTCTTCTAGTGAGCACCACAGAGCGATCCTCTTCCTGCTTCTTTGGTTTTCAAATTTCCCAGGACATATGCATGCGTAGTAGAACGAATAGCTGGCTTCAGCATGCGCAACAGCTAGAAGACTTGTAGAGGCAGGGAGAGGATCTCTCAGTGGTGCTTGCTAGAAGAACCCTGGGCCAGTGCGGTTTTCTGCTGATAGGAGCACTGGCCCTGGGTGGCAGGTAAGTAAAAGTAATCACAGTGTACCTACAGTGTAAAATGGTATTTCTTCTCCTTTAAGAGAATCCAGAAATGGTGAAATCTTTCAAAACACCCCCTGTGCTAAAATTGTCATTGTGCTTAGTGTGGAAACATTAAATGGGTTGTTCACTATTGAGTTGTATTTAATTATGATGTAGAGAGTGATATTCTGAGACAATTTTGTTTTCAGTTTTTATTAACTGTGTTTTTTGTGTTATTTAGCATTTTATTCAGCAGCTCTCCAGTTTTCAATGTTGGCAATCTGATTGCTAGGGTCCAAATTACCCTAGCAATCATGCATTGATTTGAATAACTGAATGGAATATGAATAATAGAGGACCTTAATAGAAAGTTGAGTAATCAAAAGTAGCAATATCAATACATTTGTAGCCTTACAAAGCATTTGTTTTTAGATGAGGTCAGTGACCCCCATTTAAAAGCTGGAAAAAGTCAGTAGAAGGCTAATAATAATAAAAAAAAAAGCTATAGAAAATAAATAATGAAGACTAATTGAAAAGTTGAAGTTGCCATTCTATAACATGGTAAAAATGAACCAGATAATAGATCTGGTTATTATACGTGGTGAGATGGCCTTTTACAGTCCTCATATGCAGTGGCTAATGAAGGTATTGATACTCGAATTGGGCGACGTTCCAAGGAAATTGGTTGTAGTGGATTCTTTGCAGATTACAATAGAAATACATTCTGGGAGATAGTAATATATAAACTAGTAGGGTTTCTAAAATATCCAAACTGTTTTTCATTATTACCATCCATATTGTCTTGCACCTCATGTTTTATACATCCCATAAAATTCACTAGAGTGAAATTCCGCCACTCTCCATTCATTTCTATGGTATTTTTATAGGCGTATTTATCCAAGGGTGAACTTTCACTTTCACCCATTGATAAATTGTCAGGGAGCCGGGAGCTCCCTCCAGGGAGGTTGTCAGGATCTAGGAGGAAGCCCTCTTGAGGGAACAAGGTCGCGGTGTCCAAGGGGTAAATCGAAGAATAATCAGAATCCAGGCAAGAGTTCAGGGGCAGGCAGATAAAGGCAAAAGTCCAAAGTCCAGGCAAGGGTCAAAGATAACAATCAGGAACAGGATTAGTGAAAATAGCACACAGGGAACACAGGAAATACGTTGGGGAAGATTTCCTATACTTGGGCGCCATTCTGGCGTCTAAACTGGCTTTTTATTCAAATTTGGCGCCTTAGTGACGTCATTGACGTCCTTGCGCCGACGTCGGCGCACTGACGTCATCGCACTGGCGCCGCTTACCCACGTGGCGGCCATGGGCGCCGCCATTTTGGGAGCGACGCCGGCAGGAGAGGACGCGCCGCCCGGAGCTCCTGGGCCTGCTCCGGGCGGCGATCGTTACAGTACCCCCCCTCACGGGGGGCCTCCGGACCACCAGGACTTGGTTTCTGGGGAAACTTGAAATGGAACTCCCTCACCAGACGAGGAGCATGGACATCAGAGTATCCTTCCCAGGAGCATTCTTCAGGGCCAAAGCCCTTCCACTTGATGAGGTACTGAAGAGACCCCCTGGAGATTCTGGAGTCAAGGATCTTCTCCACTTCATATTCTTGTTGACCATCCACAGAGATAGTAGGAGGAGGAGGCTGGACAACAGAAAAGCGGTTGGAGGAAGCGGGTTTCACCAAGGAGACATGAAACACGTTGGGAATTCGCATCTCAGGAGGAAGCTGAAGTCTGACAGTCACAGGATTGATCACCTCCAGGATGGAAAAAGGACCTACGAACCTCGGACCCAACTTAGGCGATGGTACCTTCAACCGAATGTTCCTGGAAGACAACCAGACTTTATCACCGACCTTGTAGGGAGGAGAGGGTCTACGTCTACGATCCGCAAACGTCTTATGAACCAGAGCGCTCTTCTCTAGGTTCAACTTGGTAGCAGCCCAAATAGCAGACATATGGGCTGCGGAATCGTCAGCAGCCGGGACGTCAGATAGCACAAAGTCTTGGGGAAAAGCTTGAGGATGCTGACCATACACCGACATGAACGGAGACCTTCCTGTGGAGGAATGACAAGCATTATTATGAGCGAATTCCGCCCATGGGAGGAGATCAGACCAGTCATCCTGGCAGAGGGATACGTGGTTCCTCAGGAACTGTTCCAGGGCTTGGTTGACACGTTCAGCTGCCCCATTCGTCTGCGGGTGGTATGCAGATGAAAACTGAAGAACAATTCCCAGGTCTTTGCATAGGGAACGCCAGAACTTGGCGGTAAACTGGGTGCCTCTATCGGAGACGATCTCCACCGGGAAACCATGCAGGCGGAAGATGTACTGGATAAATAGCTGGGACAACTCCACCGCAGAAGGCAACTTCTTCAGAGGGATGAAATGGGCCATTTTGGAGAAACGATCAATGACAACCCAGATCACAGTGTTCCCACAGGAGGGAGGAAGTTCGACAATGAAGTCCATGGACAGGTGGGTCCAGGGACGGGAAGGAACCGGCAAGGGCTGTAGTAACCCACTGGGACGGGAGTGGCTTGACTTAGATGTGGCACAAACATTACAAGCAGCAACAAAGTCCTTCACATCTTTGCGGATATCAGGCCACCAGACCAGGCGTCGTAAGAGTTCAAGAGTCTTAGCTGGGCCAGGGTGTCCGGCTTGCCTGGAGCAATGGGTCTGTTGCAGGATAGGCAGACGCAGCTCAGGAGGAACAAATGCCATTCCAATGGGAGTATCAGAAGGAGCAGAAGACTGACCAGCCAGGATTTGGTCGGCAAACTGTGGATACAAGGAGGCAATGATCTTGACTGGAGGGATGATTGGCTCTTGTCTCAGGAGAGCGGTCCACCGGAGTGAAGCTACGAGACAAGGCATCGGCCTTCCGATTCTTGGAGCCAGGGCGATAAGTCAAGACAAAGTTAAATCGAGAGAAGAAGAGAACCCACCTTGCTTGTCTGGGATTCAGCCTCTTGAGAGATTGAATGAACTCAAGATTCTTATGATCTGTGTAGATCGTGACTGGGATCAAGGAACCTTCAAGGAGGTGACGCCACTCTTCTAAGGCAAGCTTGACAGCCAGGAGTTCTCGATTTCCTACATCATAATTCTGCTCTGCGGACGAAAACTTCTTGGAGAAATAAGCACAGGGGATTGCCTTGGTACTCAGTGGGAGAGGCCACTCCTGGATGGCAGACACTTTCACGGGGTCCATCTCAAATCCCTCAGGAGAGATAATGTATCCTAGGAAGGGGATCTTGGACACCTCGAAGACGCATTTCTCCAACTTGGCGAAGAGAGAGTTCTTCCTCAGACGAGAGAGTACCTCCTTCACCTGGGAGCGATGGCTTTCTAGGTCTTTAGAAAAGATCAGGATGTCGTCCAGGTACACGACTACGAACCTTCCTAGGAGATCCCGGAACACATCGTTAACAAACTCCTGGAAGACGGCAGGGGCATTGCAAAGGCCGAAGGGCATAACGAGATATTCATAGTGCCCGTCACGAGTGTTAAAAGCCCTCTTCCATTCGTCACCCTCACGGATGCGAATGAGGTTGTACGCCCCCCGGAGATCCAACTTAGAGAATATCTTCGCCCCCTTCAGCTGGTCGAAGAGCTCAGCAATCAAGGGCAGTGGTTACCTGTTTTTTACAGTGATTTTATTCAGGCCCCGGTAGTCCATACATGGCCGAAGGCCTCCGTCCTTCTTCTCCACGAAGAAGAACCCAGCCCCTGCAGGAGAGGTAGAAGGGCGGATAAACCCCCGCTGGAGATTTTCTTGGATGTATTCCTTCATTGCGGTAGTCTCTGCAGGAGAGAGAGGGTAAGTGCGGCCTCTGGGGGGCATGGCTCCTGGCAGGAGTTCAACAGGACAGTCGTAGGAGCGATGTGGAGGAAGGAATTCCGCAGACTTCTTACAGAACACATCGGAGAATTCTTTATAACAGGAAGGTAGAGACTTCAGATCCGACAAAGAGATATTCACCCTCTGGAGGGGTTCAGCAGGAAGACAGTGCTGCTGGCAAAATGGACTCCAACGGGTAATCTGTCCTGCGGTCCAATCAATGGAGGGATTATGCAGGCGCAGCCAAGGGAGACCCAACACAACTGGAACGGAAGGGCAGGAAATAATTAGGAACGAAAGTCTTTCTTTATGCAGCGTCCCAAGCTGCACAGGCAATTCCCCAGTCGTTATGGAGACAAATTCAGCCTCCAGGGGTCTGTCGTCTATGGCAATGACACGGAGAGGAGTAGACAATGGGAATAAGGGAACTTCCATGTGTTTGGCGAATTGAGCGTCCATGAAGTTCCCAGCAGCTCCAGAGTCAATGAAAGCAGAGCCAACGATAGTCTTAGAGGCTAGGCGGATCTGTAAAGGAAGGAGAAACCGGTGAGTGTTCTCTTGAGACTTTGGAGTAGTGCCCCCTACATGCGTTACCCTAGATATACCTCGGGGAACAGAACTCGTGGGCTTCACCGGACAAGAGTTCGCAAAATGAGACTGTCCGCCACAGACATAAGCCAGCCATTCGTCTACGAAGTCTTTCTTGTTCGGATAGACGAGCCCTTCCAACTTGCATTGGTTCCTCCGGAGGAGAAGGAGAGGCTAGAGTAGCCGGAGTCTGCAGGAGAGGTCTCTGGAAGCGAGGTGCCAACAAGGGTTGAAATCTTTTACAGCGCTCCCTCTCTACTTGATGCTCTCTGAGCCGAGTGTCCACCTTAATAGAAAGTGCGATCAGATCCTCCAACAGGTCAGGGAACTCCCTGGAGACAAGATCATCCTTAATGCGAATAGACAGACCTTGATAGAATACGGCCTTATAGGCATCGTCATTCCAGGAAGTCTCAGCCATCAAAGTTCTAAAGTCAATAGCATAGTCACTGACACTGCGGTTTCCCTGCCGGAGTTGCAGAAGACGAGAAGGGGCATTAGTGACCCGACCCGGGGCATCAAACACAGTACGAAATGCTTGAAGAAAGGCCTTGGCGTCAAAAGTCAGTGGAGAATTCTTCTCCCAAAGAGATGTTGCCCACTCAAGCGGTTTGCCCACCAAACGAGACATCACATACCCCACCTTGGAACGTTCATTGGGGAAGTACGAGGGTTGGAACTCGAACTGGATCTGGCACTGTGTAGCGAAACCTCTGCAGGCTTGTGGGTCCCCACTGAAGCGAGGAGGAGGCGGAATGCGAGGCTCACTTGACGAGGAACCTGCGGTGGACGAAGCGGCCGCCGAGGAAGGATTTACCGCAGCTTGGGGAGCAGGGGGCGCTGGAGGCATCCGAGAGAGGAGGGTATCGAGTGCCTGCCCAATGCGGTACTGCTGGGCTTCATAATCCTCCATGCGGGAGGCCAGTCCGCGGAGCGCTCGTCCGACATCAGGCGTAGCTTCCTCAGTAGGATCCATGGCCCAAGTACAGTATAATTGTAAAAAGAAAGACTTACACTCGCACACCCTGGCCGTCCAGACTTCAGCGACTCCCAGGTGCTCGATGTCAGAGGGAATAGGCAACCTCAAAAACAGCGTAAGAACAGGACACACCGGCACAGCATGGGTAAGTTCAGCAGGTTAAACCTTGCTCGTTTATTGCGGATGCAACGTTTCGGGGCGTGACCCCTTTCTCCCTGCTTGAGAAAGGGGTCACGTCCCGAAACGTTGCATCCGCAATAAACGAGCAAGGTTTAACCTGCTGAACTTACCCATGCTGTGCCGGTGTGTCCTGTTCTTGCATCTGTATAATGTCAGGGAGCCGGGAGCTCCCTCCAGGGAGGTTGTCAGGATCTAGGAGGAAGCCCTCTTGAGGGAACAAGGTCGCGGTGTCCAAGGGGTAAATCGAAGAATAATCAGAATCCAGGCAAGAGTTCAGGGGCAGGCAGATAAAGGCAAAAGTCCAAAGTCCAGGCAAGGGTCAAAGATAACAATCAGGAACAGGATTAGTGAAAATAGCACACAGGGAACCCAGGAAATACGTTGGGGAAGATTTCCTATACTTGGGCGCCATTCTGGCGTCTAAACTGGCTTTTTATTCAAATTTGGCGCCTTAGTGACGTCATTGACGTCCTTGCGCCGACGTCGGCGCACTGACGTCATCGCGCCGGCGCCGCTTACCCACGTGGCGGCCATGGGCGCCACCATTTTGGGAGCGACGCCGGCAGGAGAGGACGCGCCGCCCGGAGCTCCTGGGCCTGCTCCGGGCGGCGATCGTTACATAAATACGCCTTTCAAAATCTCAAAGAAATGAATTGAGAGCTGCGGATTTTCACTGTAGTGGCGGAACTTCACTCTTTGATAAATTTACCCCTATGGCTTTATTCTGGTGAAGTTTTTGTCTGTATATGTAAATGGTTATTACTTGTATTTGTACCCCTTTACTCTGTATATCAGCAATGTTTACAAACAAAAGCTGCATATTAGTGTCTCTTACCTCTTTCAATTATTGTAGCATTCCTCTTGCCACACCACTGCCTTTGCCATTTTGCCATAATGAACTTTATACAAGCTTGAGATGGAACAATGAGAATATTCTTTTACAATAATTATTTGTCTTTTTCTGCACTGAACTAAGTCTGTTACCCTTCAGACTACATTAACTGCAACATTACAATGAACTCGCATAACTAACCATTTTGCACATTCAATACAATAAGCATTTTGAAAATAAATAAACTCTATGGCACCTAATTACTAACATTGGTATTGATTTTTTTAGAGATTTAGTAGGATTAAAAATCTGTCATATAAAATCTGGTGAGTTCATGTAGAAATCATCAGAAATTGTCCTAGTAAAATTTAAGCAATTTTTTTTTCAGGCCTCCCCATTTTTCACATTACATAATGTGTGATTTGCCTTCCATATACCCCCAACATCTCTCTTTATTTTATTTATCTATATTCCATTCTCTCTCCAGTAACTAGCCATTGCATATTTTTCATGTTCTGCTTTACTATGGGCATTTAATTACACCATTCCAGTTTCCCAGTCAGTTCCCAGTCAGTTACAAATGCTCAAACCAGCCTCTACTGCTGTCTGTTCCACCACTTTTGATACAGATGTCTTGTCTTGTCTGTTCCTGAAATGAACGCTATTGAAAGTGTGTGCCGTGTAAACACATGCAAAATTATTATGATTATTATGATTTCTACATAGATCCCATAATCTCATCAAGCCTATTAATTTGACAAAAATCAACTAACTTTTTAGTTATATACAGAAATATATATATACTTTTTTTTTGCCTACCACAATATATTGAACTAAACTCCAACATCCCTGACTCTGGCACCATAATGGTTAATAGTTTAAACTATCACTTTAAAGAGAAGAAGGTTCCATGTGTATTAGGAACCTTATATTGATGATCTCTTTGATTTGTCATTTAATCTCCATGACACTGTCATTTTCACCTCTGAGATCTCAGTTTTGGTATCCTTTTTCTTCTTATGTGGCTATACACAGTCTCATTCTCTCCTATTTCAGAAAGTTGTGCATTTGGAGGATCATGAGCACAGAAATGGATGCCAGAACTGTTCCAAACTGCATCCTTTGAATCAATAAAGCCTCTTTATCTCTGTCTGGAGGTAAAACAATTCCCGTGTTCTGCCTTAGACTTGAAATTTGGAAAGACAGCAGGTTACATAAGTTGAATGTAAAGGGAACTTTTTGAAATATACATAAATTGTACATGTCCAACTTAGCTTGTAAAATAATTATAATTAGATAGATTGAAGACTAGGTAGGAGGTTCATATTCAATACAGGACCAGAAGGTTATTTGATGTAGACACATTTTGGAACTTAACCCATCATCTGAAATGTATTTAGTCATACTTCACTCATCCTACTGCTCCTGCAGGTAATTGCCTCTCAGTATTGTGTAATGTGCTTTCCTTTGTCATGTATCTATGTGCTTGTACATTTATACCTTTTTTAAATGTCTTTTAAAAGCCTTCAATAAAAACGTCTTGTTGCTGAATGAGCATAAAGCCTTCCTGCAAATTGCTTGTGGGTGTATTTCAAACAATTCAAACTGAAGGAATACCATAATACGCAAATATAAAAATGTAGGTTTAAAAAAGGACAGAAAACAATGTCACATTTTGGTCTCACCTATTTGTTATAGTGACATTATTTGTAGACTTTATCTAGAGTCATTGCAGGCACATTTGGGGAATACATCCAGCTACAGGTAATTCAATACAAATCTGCATTAGAATTTCACCATGACTTTTGTTTCAGTCGAAAATTGCTAAAAAAAAATTGTGCTGGAAAAAATACTATAAAAAATGCCCATTTTCTCCAACAACAGTGTCAGACAAGAAAGAGGGAGGCATCTGAGAAGCAGGCTGGCCCATGCACATTTCAGCAGCAGTATAGTAAGGGGCCTATTTACTAACATTCTTATTTCTTTTTATTTTTTTTCACAAATCATATTGTTTCTCAAAAAAAAGTTATTTTTACAGTTCTCTAAAACTCAACAAAAAAATGAGATTTATTATGTGTAAAACATATACAAACTTTTGAGGTCCCATGAAAGTCAATGGAAGCTACACTATTATGTTGACCAATGATGTATTTATGTAAATATGTATATTCTCATATAGCCTAAAGACTGACCATAGGCACATGTCATATTCTGATTAGTCAGTGACCCTTAAATTAATCGAAGGGAGTTGGGCATGGATTCCTGATGCAGTCAATCTAAGAATCAAGACAATGAAAGGTGGGAAAGACAGTGTGGAGACAACTGACCCTGGTGAAAGAGGAGGAGTTTTAACAACTGTGTGCTTAATAGGGTGTCTTTGAAGCTTGTCTCTGTTGTGTCCTGATACTACCTAATATGTAAATTTCACAACATTCTCAAATACAAATCACAATGTACTTTATATATACACATATTGCATATAATAAAGATATAACACAAGCAAGTCTCCTTGAGGTAACATTTTAACCTTTTCTTTTTATCTTTATCTTTTGGGATTTTTTTTTCTTTAGCAATTGTATAAAAAACTTGAATTTTAGAGGTTTTGGGGAAATGTAATAATAAGAACAAAATTGTGAATAATAATCCTCATGTTGTAATGTAATATTCTTCATCAGGCTTTTATTGCATTGCGAATCTTAAAGACCTGCTTGGAGCAAATGTAACAACTTTTTCATTATTATTATTACATGAGCTCCACACTGATGCAAATTATAAAATTCACAATCACTATCGACTGTCGTGTGAGGGGCACAGTGTTCACAAAGGCAAAATTGTTCACTTTGTAAACTTTTATTTGCATAGCGAATGATTTTTTGTGTTAGAGACCAATATTACATTTCTCCCATCGAGTTTAACTATGGTTTTAAAAAGCTCTAATACCACTAAAATTTGACCTTTAATAAATGGGTCTCTAAATGGTAATCAGCCTGTAAAATAAAGAGTAATTCATTCTGTTTTGTCCTGTGAGACAGTGGATGTTGAGAGAATCCAGCAAGCTCAAGTGTTTGTTCTTTACCAGACAGGAAATAGAAATTGTCACATGAGTAAATAAGAACTTTATTCTTCTGTAAAAGCATAAAATGTGGCACTAACTTTTGCAAACAGTAATTTTTTTCACAAATTACCCTCATTTACACAATATTGCACTTTATGTCCTGGTGACAGTGTTTCTAATTTATAAAAAGCTAGGAAATCATTGGTTAATAAATATACCATCTTAACCATCTTTTAATTATTTTTAAAACTGAAAGATATTTTACAGAATGTATCAGATAATATATACAGAATAATATATTGATTGCAGTGGTTTCACTTTCTCCAGAAAAATCTTTATAATGTATCACTATTAGGTAAATTTCTCATTGATGTAAATGGATTGGTGTATAATTATAAAGGTTGGCTAATGGCTATATGAATTATATTGGAATTATGCTGAATGTAACTTTACTTTTCAATGTCATTTTTGTATGTGTGTACTTAATATGGTTGAAATGTTTAATCTGTTAAATTGTGTTCCATTTGGGATTACATAAAAAATTTTTGTTTTTTACAGTTTGTTGAGATTTTTAGGACATTCGAGATTTTATAGCCTTGACATTGTGTCATGTTTACTGCCGCTGCTTTACAGTGATTAGCCCATTCGAGACTTTTCACAAAGATACACTGCAATTGAGTAAAAGTTGTCAATATTTTTTCAAGATAGCTTTTCTTTTTAAGTGTTTCCGGTTTTTAATATGTCAACCCTATGTTTTAGGTGCAATACAATACATTCTGACCCAGTAACTGTTTAAAAGAAATGTACATATAGGCATAAATATGGAGAAATGGCAACTCTATATAATAATATATCTCAATAATTAAAGACTGTGTTTTCCAACAATGATGCAATCAGACTGTAAGACATGCAGGGCTGCTCCTGCCATGAGAACTGGCATTGAGAACTGGCAGTGAATGGCCAGTTACAAGGGGCAGCAAAAAGCCATCACTTGTAACTTTAAGAGCTAAATTTCCAGGTTTTAACCTGGAAATTTGGCTCCGCTAGTGCAGAGAGCGGTATTGCGCTCAATGCACTAGCAATGCTGCCCCCCCTTTGACCTGCTCCAATGCTGTTTTTTAACAGCATGGGAGAGGGGGGTTGGCATCTGGGCTGCTGCCTCAGGCAGCCGCAGCCCAAAAAACATCCCTGGAGACATGGTGAATAAGTGTTTGGGACTGATAACAGTGAGAGGGTGTCCTTCAAAAACGAGGAACCAAATGTAAATAAATCTAAGATTCCATCCTCTTCCCTGCCAGCAGCTTGTGTCTACATTTTAAAATCAACTAAAAATTGCTTTTATATAAAGTATATAAACAGAGGCTCTTTAAGAAAAAAGCACACCTCTCCTCACATGTTTCTTACTTATACAACTTTAATTAACATCTCCTCTGAGATTTTCCTGTAAAATAGGTGTTTGCTTTCTAAATGCCAAGCAAATTAGTACTAAGTAGCAATAAACAATTCTGAGTCACTAAAAAATAATTGACCTCCCTCTTGCCCTATAAAAAATAAACTGCAGTTACTAATATGAATAATGGTAGTGAAGGGAGGAAGGGCTGGGAATAAATGTGAACTACTATAATATGATTCAGGATCTAAAACTCATTATCAAATAACCAAAGGAGAATTATTCACCCCTATATAATACAAACGGTTTTTTAGCAAATCAATTCAGTGAGGGAAGTTGCTCAAGATCTGAGATGAAAGCCAATGGGAAGAGGGGGCTGCGTGGACTAACCTATTGGTTGTGCTCCCATGTATAGTGGGGAATAGAAATGAGACTATCCAAGGTAGACATGAAGTAGAGAGTGCTATAGGCATGTGACTCTACTAAAATGATATATTGGCAGGACCATTTAACCATAGTAGGTCATTTAAAGACCATTCCCTTTGAATATCATATAGACTAGTGAATGCTGGAATAAAACATCAACTGCATCAACTGTACTTACATAATAACTTACATAATTTGGTTGAATTAAACAAAGAGCACACAACCCTTTCGCATTTTTTCGCTAGACTTGGGGTACATTTATTAAGCTCGAGTGAAGGATTCGAATGAAAAAAACGTTGAGTTTCTAAGTTTTTTTTGGGTACTTCGACCATCGAATAGGCTACTATCACCTTCGACTTCGCTTCGAACGATTCGAACTAAAAATCGTTTGACTATTCGACCATTCGAAGTACTGTCTCTTTAAAAAATACTTTGACTACATACTTCGGCAGTTTAAATGTACCGAGGTACAATGTTAGCCTATGGGGACCTTCGCCATCACTTTTCTAACCTTTTTTTGATCGAAGAAAAATCCTTCGATCGATCGCTTAAAATCGTTCGAAACGTTT
Source organism: Xenopus petersii (assembly GCA_038501925.1). Classification (NCBI taxonomy): domain Eukaryota; kingdom Metazoa; phylum Chordata; class Amphibia; order Anura; family Pipidae; genus Xenopus; species Xenopus petersii. Next base: position 92,777,590 of record CM076684.1, read on the forward strand.
GATCCGAAGGATTTTATTGTTCGATCGAACGATTTTTACTTCGAATGGTCGATCGAAAGATTTGCGCTAAAAGGATTTAAATTCGAGGGTCGCATTCGAGGGTTTATTAACCCTCGATATTCGACCCATGATAAATGTGCCCCCTGGTGTTCCATATTTCATGACAGGCAGATGTCATGTCTACTAATTCACACAGAAGATAGAGGATAGGCTTTTTTGCTGTCTGTGTTTCTGTGCAGGTGGAGAATATGCCACTGACTTTATATTCATTTCAGTTTTTTGAAAAAAATATATAACTGTTATGTTTATACAATTAATGTATTGCAAGAAATGTACATGACCACAAAACAGGAAAATATTTTAAAATGCAAAAGGTAAAAACAAAAATGACAAATCAGAGTAGCTACAGTGGATGAATAAGAAACTTCTTAAATGTATCCACATTATCACTTCTCTTTACTATAGGTTGATCTGAATTTTAAGTACAATAAACATTACTGCCAAAATTGTCATATTCTGAACATTGGAAAATCTCCAGAAATTGGTAGATTTCAAGTAGACACCTTGGGAATTACAGAGCTGAGCATTCTTTAACTGCCATCCAATGGGCATTTAAATATCATGCAAAATACTTTGAAGATATCAACAAGGAACTTGCCTTTTGAGCAAGTAAAAAAGTAATTTAGTTGTAAATGTATGTCCCGAGTGGGTTTCTCCTATTGCTAAAATGCTTTTGAAACTAGTTACATGAGGTAGCAGTTAATGACAGAGGGATAATGTTCAGGGAATGGTGGTTAAAAATAGAACAGGGCATTTTATGTCTCAGAGGAGAAACTGTGACCAAGCTGAAATACTAACTAACTGAAAGAATCCCTTTCCCAGTTCTAGCTGCCTAATAATACAGATAAAATATATAATAATTCCCTGTCATAAAATAGATACAAATGACACTTCCTTTGGGTAATCAATGCATGTTGCAATTCTCATTGTAGTCTGATTACAGTTCAACAGGGAGATGAACCTTCCTGGAACACTGCAGCTTAAAAATAATTTGCTCTTCTGGGATAGAGCTTTACATGAACTATATGAATTGTACTGTGCATTCATCTCCATCATCTGAAGGACAGGAATACACAGTACAATGCATATAGTGTATATACCTCGGCACTGTCGACTCCTCTTCTTCTGGAACTGAGGATAAGACACAATGAAGATCTCCAGCCTGTTAAATTGCATAAAATATGTTATACACAATTTTTGATTTGGAAAGTTAATATGCACATTTTAAAATATATTCTGTGCAATGTAGGATAACATTACATGGTATACTGTTAGTCAACTGAGAAACCATCATGTTTTGAAAGATACGGGAGCCACTTGCAATGAGGCTACCTGTAGCTGGTAGGCTGCCATTGCAGGTAATAGAACCAGGGTCACCTTTGCTGTTAGAATTATGCAACAAATTAATGTGATTCTGAGCCCTCAGCATAGGGAGCAGATAACCAAAAATAAATATGGAGCAAGCACTCAAATGAAGGCAATCTTACATCAGATAGTTGAAGCAAATTAAAAAGATTTATTGTGTCCTCCGCCTTACCAATTTTGTGTTATAAACACTTAGTCAGCTAAATATACAGAACTTAAACACTAGTATTTAAACATAAAAATAGAAAGGTGGTACTCCGGATAAAAAAGTATGGTAGTTTATTGCAAACGGGTCAAAAACATGACTTTGTATGTTTATAGTATTTAAACATATGTGCACCAATCACGACACAACATCACATAAATCAACCCATATGTCCAATTATCTCAGGTTGTGGTGCTATAGAAAATGAAGAGCTACACCCAGCTTTCAATGGGTGCCATTTTTGTACACCTTTAGTGGATTTATTCAAACAGGTGTAAGGTATAAAGGGATACACCCAATTTTGATTAGGTGCCATTTTGTGCACCTTTTTTGGGTGCCATTTTGGTATACCTCCAGTAAAGTTGGGTGCCATTTTAGTAAGTTTATTTGGTATGATGTATTTTTAGTAGGTACCATTTTGGTGCACCTTTAATGGGTGCCATTTTGGTACACCCCCAATTTAAATTTATTACAACAGGTAATTATGAACAGATTCTCACAGGAATAAGATTAACAGACCAGAACACTGATTGCTGAATATCTTTATGTATATCAGTTATATCAAAAAAGCACTACATGGAGAATTCTCTTATATAATCACACATACACACCACATTCCTTCCACAGAAGCCTCCAATGCTCCTGTCATGTGGAAGTGCCTTTAGCCATTGAGGAGGCCTCCTCTCCCTGTCTTTGCTAGCTAGCCAGACTGCCTCTCACTCCTAGATCGAGCTGGTACTAATCTCCTCACTCACATTCAAGCCCTCACAAGGTACAGCCTCCAACCTGGTCTGGCCGGACAGACATCTTATCTTCTGCTGATCTTATGCCAAAGAGGAAGTCCCTGGTTTGCACACTTCCTTTTATAGGTTGGTTCCACCTGCTGGTTGACTTAAGTATTTCCTAAATATTTACACTTGAAATTAAATATATTTCACCTCCTGACACAATTATTAAAGAGGGTACAGAATCTCTGACTCTGCATAGATATAACATATTTAAACTTTAATGGACAGCTTAGTAACATACAGAAAGCTGGCAGATTGAAAAAGGAAATATATACAGGGTTCTCGTAACTCACAGGGATTGGCCTTTTGCCTAAAAAATTGCTATGGCTTAAGTCTTGTCTTCATTTCCATATGTACACATTCAAGTACTGCATTTCAACAGAACTCCACACACAGTAAATCTGACTTTAGAAAACATAAACAAAAAGAACAGAAGGCAAAAGAAAAAAAAAAAGTTAGGGCATACCAAAAAAAAAAAAAAATTCTGTAATTTTTTCCATACTGTATGCAAAGTTTTTGATCAATTGAACTGTAGTTGTTACCTTGTTATAGTATTAGACCAAATTATTTTTGAAAAATGAGGCTCTGTTGAATGAAAGCAAATGTAAGAATAATCCCTGTATATTTAAGCAGAGCATATTCACTTATTAAAGGTGATATTCTAAGTATAATACATTCTCTAATATAAAATCCCTAATTTGATATAATAAGAATTGAAATCTTCATAGATATGTACAGGATGGAGATTGCACAGAGATAATTTAGGTTACCACAAATCTATTTAACAGTTTGCCAATGCAAGGAATACTCACCGCTCTGGTCCTCTTTGGCAAGATGGTGGTTCTGGTTCCCTTCAGCAAGATGTAAATAACTTCAGCACGCAACATCATGATGCCAGCGCGTCCGTTTATTTCGTCCATATACTGGCCTATTTAAGGCGCCGGAACATTTCAGACCTTGCCCATTGTTCGGTGCCCTGGACGCAACTTCACATTTTAGTGAATTAGTGTTGTCCTGGCAAATTTTCATCTGGTGAAGTGTGGCGATGTGAGCGAAGCCGTCTCTAGTGATTTTCCGGAGGTTAGTGAATTTGCCCCAAAGAATTCTTGAATAAAATCTCAATTTTACACTTGCTGATAACCAAGGAAAACATAAGCAAATTGAGGGTGTGAGCAAAGAGAATGCCAAGGTAAAATATTGGAGGGATTTCTAAACTATCAACAGTGTGAAAATTGCAGCTGGTTAGTAACACTTGGCAACCAATTCAATGTTTGTTTTCATTGTTCTACATGCAGATGGCTTAAAAAATCTGTGATTGGTTGCTATGGTTTACTGCCCAAGTGCATATCATTCCAGCGTTGGTAATTGAGTAACCTTTCTACTTTGCTTTCACTTGAACAACTACAATAAAGAGGTGCCTACTTAGCTATCTAATTGATTACAAATATTGCTGTACATAAAACATTTTAAAAAATATTGCTGTACATAAAACATTTAGAAGCTTCCACAGGAAATTCAGTTGAACTGTTTGAAAATTAGCATTGGAAAATAGTTTACGTAGAACTATTGTTGAAATGTATAGTTATATATTTATGTGAAATAAATTGATTTAAAAAATTTAAATGTTTTTTTTAAAATCTTATACGGGAATGTAATAAAAATCGCTAATGGAAAAACTATTCGCAATGCGAAAAGTTATGCCTTTGCGCGAACAAATTTTGCTTTGTGCGAATTTAATATAGCTTTTGCTAGCCCGGAAACTGTTTAGCGACCACTTCCGACAGTGAAAGACTGTTTGCGAATTTTATAGTTTGCACCAATGCGAAGTCAATGTAATAAAACTTCGTACTGAAAAAGTCATTATGTTTGCTCCAAAAGATTACGACACCTTCAAGCACTTCTTATGAGTGCACAATTAAAATTCGCAATGCGCAATTAAAATTCGCAATGCAATAACAGTTTAAGGAACAATATTATATTGCAAGATGTGGATTTTTAGTCTTATTGGTGAGAATTGTTTTGCTCTTTGCGACTTTTATTACATTCCCCTGATAGTAGGATCATCCAAATTACAGATACCATCAGGGGAATGTAATAAAAGTTGCAAAGAGCAAAACAATTTGCACCAATAAGACAAAAAATCCACATCTCGCAATGTAATATTGTTCCTTAAACTGTTATTGCATTGCGAATTTTAATTGCGCACTCAGTGTGAGAAGTGTTTGAAGGTGTCGTAATCTTTTGGAGCAAACATAACGACTTTTTCAGTAAGAAGTTTTATTACATTGACTGCGCATTGGCGCAAACTATAAAATTCGCAAACGGTCTTTCACTGTCGGAAGTGGTCGCTAAACAGTTTCCAGGCTTGCAAAAGCTATATTAAATTCGCGCAAAGCAAAATTTTTTGCGCAAAGGCATAACTTTTCGCATTGCGAATAGTTTTTCCGTTAGCGATTTTTATTACATTCCCCCGCATGTCTTTAAAATAATGTGTGTTGGTTGATTGCGCACCTACCAATAAACAATTGGTGAGACAAAACATTTAGTTTAAATTTAATAATATAGTTCTCTCTATGGGGCAAATTCCCTAAGTGGCGCAAAGTCGATCGCAACCACTTTGCCCACTTCGCCAGGTGTAAATTGTCCAGGACAATGCTAATTCCCTAAAATGAAAAGTTGCATCCAGGGCACGGAACACTGGCGAAGTTGCTCTAGCATTACGCTAATGTTGGCTAATTTGCATACGGCGGAAAGCGAAATTTGAATGGACGTATATGTTGCAGTGAATACATTACATTACACAAGCCCAGGGAACCTTAATAAAATAAAACAAAGTTGTTATAATGCCCTACACATGAGCCCAGTGTATAGTTTATGTGCCATATTTTAGGAAATCTAGGGGGGATCCCAGTTAACCAAAAAAATTTACAGTCTTTTGCAGGCTATCACTCAGAAAAACGGAAAAGTCACCAGCATTTTTTTTCAACAAATTGAGGAAGTTCTATCCACTCCATTGCACTTCATCTGGTCTGAGGTGGCGAAGGCAAGTCTGGTGCAAGAGGCAAGATTCAGTAAAATCTGCATCTTACTGAATTTGCAGAGTTACGTCCATTTGCCAGAGCAAATATTTCCATGGCGTTAGAGTGCGAAGCAACGCTAGCGTCTATCTCCTTTGCTAGAGAAGTGATACCTGCTCCCGTTATTCAATCAGCGTAGTTATGAAATGACGTCACGCTGGTGAATTTTCGCTAGCGTTAGTCACTTCACGCTTTAGGGAATCTGCCCCTATGAATCTTATTGATTAGAGATCATTTATTCGTCAGAAGCATCTTGGTCTCTAATATCAACAATACCATGTTGAAAAATAGTTATTACAGGTATAGGATTTATTATTCAGAATGCTCACGACCTGTGGATCTTTCTGTAATTTGTTTAAGTACAAGGTATTTTTCTATTTTTACAGAGAAAATTAAAATCACCTTTTTATTGCTTAAAATGAAGTCTATGGGAGATGGCCTTCCTGTAATTCGGAGCTTTCTGGATAATGGATTTCTGGACAACAAAGACTATACCTGTATAATTATTGTGTATGCCATAAGACATAATAAACTTCTTTCAGGTTTTTTTGATTCTCCAGTAAAGGGATAATTGCTTTAACTGTTATTAGTAATTGGAGCAATGCATCTCTTTGTTGAATCTTAAGGTTTGAATTAAGGCAATGTAAAATTGTCACAGAATGTATAGCTATCTGGCATAATATTGTTGTCTCACATGTCTTTTTTTCCCATGTGCCCAAATTGGACATATCACAGAGCAGGTGGCCAAATATGTTCTAAGCTTCCTGCATCTTTTTAACATTTCTATCTCTTTTTATATAATACCGCTGTGGTTACATACCAGTGAAAAACCAATTTATAGGAAAACTCTTCGTATTTATTGGTAATAGAACACTTTACATTGTTTTTAAATTGTTTTTTTTTTTTGAGTGCCACTGGCCTTTTAAAAGCCCCCATTCTCAACAATACAGTGTATCTATGTCTACTAAGCATTGTGGGATAATGTGGTATAGCACTGGTTAATATCCCAAAGTACTGTAAGTATCTGTTCTCTACACAGCCATTGAAAGGTTAAAACAATCTGTTGTACTGCAAAAAAAATGCACTCACAGAAACTTCAATGGGAAATTCAGTGCATTGAATAAGGATCAACATTTCTGACTAATCAGAAATCCTTTAAAGCAAAAGGTCTCTGCTGGGGTAGAAATGTCATTAATCCCTCAATACAATTGATCTTTTCTGTGAGCACATTGGTTTATTTCACCAGGTATACTTATTATAATCATGTTTCATTCATTAAACAATGGATGCTTTCTACAACATATGCCCTTTTATCTCTCTCTCTCTCTCTCTCTCTCTCTCTCTCTCTCTCTCTCTCTCTCTCTCTTCATCATCATGATCCATTCTACAGAGATACATTGCTCCAATTAGTAATAGCAGCTAAAACAATGACCCCTTTTCTCAAACCAAACTGCTGGTATAGGGATTTCTCAACTTTTTCAGACAGAACTTCAGAATTAACTTCTATACTAGAAGTTGTCTGTATTGAAGTCAGTAGTAAGATTTGGGGTATTTCTAAGGTGGATAAACTACTCAGGTACAGAAATTGCACAGTGTTTAAGGGATAAGTCACACTTTTATGGGAATTTGTTTTCTTTCAAATTTGGTATAGATGCACCACCCACTTCTATAAAGCCACAGCAAGAGGACCTGGGTTTAATAATTCTATTCTTTACAATCAGGTATATATTCAGTGATGTGATGACATTTTCTAGAACTTAAGTTTTTAGCTTTTAATTACCTTGCTTATATACAGATTTCCAAATAAAGAAAGATTCAAAATATGTATATAATTATATAATTATTAGTCTTCTGTAGAGCAATCTAAGCCATATCTGCTATAATTTTATTTTGGCACTTTTCACTGTGATGTATATCACGTCTACAGATTATTGCTTTGTTCATGCTTAATTCTGAACTCATCTTAGTAATTTTTCAGAGCTGTTATTATTCATAGGACAATTATGTCAATATTGTGTCAGAAATCCTGAAAAGCATTGTGTTTTAATGGCTTTTCATTGTTCTGTTGTGTACTAATGACTGTCAGCCTTTATACTGTCCCCTGCAGGATTTCTTTCTTTTTTCTCATTTGTTAGGAAGATAAAGTTGATTCTGGATATGTCTAGAAGAACAATTAACTGCTACTTTCTAGATGGATCGGATGTGTTATAGAATAAAAATTAACACAACACTATTTGTACTATTTTTAACTACTGTACCCACTTGGGCACATTTACTTAGCTCTAGTGAAGGATTAGAATAAAAAATACTTTGAATTTCGAAGTATTTTTTTGGCTACTTTGACCATCGAATAGGCTACTTCGACCTTCGACTTTGAATCGAACAATTCGAACTAAAAATCGTTCAACTATTCAACCATTCGATAGTCGAAATACTGTCTCTTTAAAAAAAACTTTGACCACCTACTTCGCCACATAAAACCTACCGAGGGGAAGGCCTATGGGGAAGTTCCCCATAAGCTTTCTAAGTATTTTTTTATCGAAGGAAAATCATTTGATTGATGAATTAAAATCCTTCGGATCGTTCGATTCGAAGGATTTATTAATTTGATTGAACAATTTTTCCTACAAACGTTTGAACTAATGAATTGCGGTAAATACTTCGACTTCGATATTCGAAGTTGAAGGATTTTACTTTGACGGTTGAATATCGAGGGTTAATTAGCCCTCGATATTCGACCAATAGTAAATGTGCCCCTTTAAATCAAAAATGTTTTCTCGTATAAATGTTACTATACTATTGCTATAGAATATTTTGCTTAAATTTTAGAATGCAGGTGCATTTTTAGAAATGCTGGTGCTAATACCCTTTCATTCTGTATATTGGAAAAGCCTTTGCACAGGACAGAAAATAATTTTGTCTGTACATAAGGGAAGAAAGTGTTACAAATTCTGCAATAAATAAACATTTTTGACAATGAAAAAAATCTGAATTTGAGCAGGGTTTTACCAAATTTTAATAAATCAACTAAACAGTATCATATAAAAATTACTTTTATTTTGGTGCTGAAGGCACAGGTGAGACACAGAATTTAAAGGCATAAACCAATCCCACATTAACAGTAGGGATGTAGCGAACTGTTCGCCGGCGAATTAGTTCGCGCGAACTTCGACTGTTCGCGTCCGCCGAATGTTCGTGAACGTCGCGCGACGTTCGCCAATTGGTGTTCGCGTTCGATTTGAGGTAAAATTTCGTTCGACCATTCGACCATTCGACCGTTCGATCGCTAAAATCGAACGATTTCCATTCGTTCGAACGATTATAAGCATTCGATTGAATTAAAATCATTCGATCGAATAGCTTCGATCGTTCGATTCGAACGAAAATCCTTCGATCGTACGAATAAAATCCTTCGATCGTTCGATTGAACGATTTTATCGAGCGTTCGAAGTTCGCAAACTGTTCGCGAACTGTTCGCTTTTTTGCCGGTGTTCGCGAACGGCGTTCGCGAACACATTAACGGCAGTTCGCTACATCCCTAATTAACAGTTGTACTCACTGTCAACTACTGGAAACTGGAAATGCAGGATGTATCCAAAAGATCCCTCTTTGATCCAAAAACGTATTAATATCTCCGCCTCTAGAACCTGTCCTTGCCACATTTATAAACTTACATTTAAGTGGTTATTTATCAAAGGTTTAAATTAAGAGTAATAATAGTAAGTCAAGCATTATCTTGCCTTCCATAGTTGAACTTTAGGGGAAAAAAGCATAACTAGCATTATTGCTAACATGTTCCTGGAGAGGCTTTGTATCAAAAAGCAACTCATATAAAAAAATATGCTGGAAAAATAAAAATGTATTAGCCAGACAAGCCGCACCAGCCATTGCTTTGGACATTAACACAGCTACTGTTTGTTGTTCCAAGCTGTTGCACTTTTTAATGCAATTTGTCACCTTCAGATTAACTCCACAACCTAACCATGGCTCTATATCTTCTCATACTTGTCCTTGTGTCTAGTTGCATGGACATGAAAATCACAGATTCTACTAAAAAAAAGAAAAACAAATGAACAACCAAGGGACATGCTGCCAATTAAAATAGATTAAAGACTGTACATGTATGGGATGTGTTATCCAGAAACCCATTATCCAGAAAGTTCAGAATTATGGAAAGGCCGTCTCCCAAAGACTCAATTTTATTCAAATAATTAAAAAATTTTAAAATTATTTTATTTTTCTCTGCAATAATAAAACAGTACTTTGTACTTGATCCTAACTAAGATATAATTAATCATTATTGGGAACAAAACAATCTAATTGGGTTTATTTAGAGGCACATTTACTAAGCTCGACTGAAGGATTCGAATGAAAAAACTTCGAATCTAAAAGTATTTTTTTGGGCACTTCGACCATCGAATAGGCTACTACGACCTTCGACTTCGATTCAAACTAAAAATCGTTCGACTATTCGAAGTACTGTCTCTTTAAAAAATACTTTGACTACATACTTCGGCAGTTTAAACCTACCGAGTTACAATGTTAGTCCATGGGGATCTTCCCCAGCACTTTTCTAACCTTTTTTTGATCGAAGAAAAATCTTTCTTTCGATCGACCGCTTAAAGTCGTTCAAATTGTTCGATTTGAAGGATTTTATCTTTCGATCCAATGTTTTTTACTTCGATCGATAGAAGGATTTGCGCTAAATCTAAATTTGAGGGTCAAATTCGAGGGTTTATTAACCCTCGATATTCGACCCTTGATAAATGTGCCCCTTAATGTTAACATTGTTTAGGTATGAAGTTCAAAATTATGGAAAGATCCATTATCCAGAAAACACCATGTCCTGCACATTCTAGATAGCAGGCAGGTCCCATACCAAATCTTGAAATACATTTTCTATGGCAGTGGATGTCCTTATATTTATGTAAATAATAGATATGCATTACATAATTTAATGGAACATACTGTATTTTAGAGCTATAGTTCTATTCTATAGAAAGAGCACTATATAAATAAATTGTTAATTTGCAAAATGCCCTGTAGGGATAAAAGGAAACCATGATTATGCAGTCATTACAATTTGTTTCTACATGACAGACCTTTGGCTGTTCAGATGCCTGATTCTAATGGATTTTTCCAGCATTTCATGTTGAGTTTGCTGATAATATGGGAATCAATCAATAATAATTCATATTTCAGTCTGATTATCTGCTTATTCTTGAATTAGTTGCTTTAGATGTATGACTCCACTTGCATAAAAAAACTGGGAAAAGACAAATATTGGTGATATTTTCTATTGTAAAAGAAGATATGGTTCCTGTGTTGCTTTCGTTTCCTTCTCTGCATGCTTCCATATAGTGTCCACTTAAAAGGGAGATCGCTCACTGGAGGCATTATTCACAAAGTACACTACCAACAATACCTGCAGTGGCTTTACTTTACCTGCTTTGACTTTTGCCATTTTTGTTTATGAATAATATATAATATAATGAAGGTGAACATTAGTGCAATGCCCTCTCATACATAAATGCAGTACAGGAAAGCTACAGTATGTTCTAGGCAGACTGCAACTGTGTTTTTTATAGCTTATTTATGTAAGGGAAAAATACCCCATGGTATAGTTCATCTCTAATTATATTTTACAATAGGAGTCTGATATTTTAATTCCATCACCATTTACAGTAGTCGTGTACAGTTTTATCAACCATGGCATTTAATATCATATAAAATAAACTCTGAATCATTGTGTGAAGCTTTTAATTTTTTACACGTCAAACCTTAGATTTATTTCAACCTTAGTGTCCCTTACCTTATTAAAGTTCATTTTTGTAAGGTTGCATAGTAATTTGTAATCAGTCTGTAAGCACTGAATGACATGGTGACTGCAATGCATCTCCTTTCCATCTGATCCTGTTACAATGCATTAAGATAATTGCAGAGTTGAGCAGTCAATGAGAGGCAAGTGAAACACTTAAATCAAAAGCATTAACTTGCAACCTCTGCCTTTGCATTTATAACAAAGGAAAACAAATAAAAATACCTTAAAAAGGAGCCTCTCTATCAAGTTGATTAAAATTGTTCATGCTGAAAAACTGGGGCAAAAAAAAATGTTGTGTTTTATAAAAATATAAATACAGTTTCTTAAATATGCCATTTATTTCTACAAAACTGTATTTATATGGGATTTATGATGTTCATTTTGATTCTGGAACCCATCCACTAACAGCGCTGATCACAGTACACCACTGTATCCACTGTTAAGCATTATTATTAATCCCACTATCTATCTATGAAAAGATATATTATTACAGTGCAGGAGCTCCTAAAGTTCTGTTCAAATGCTATTTGATAATAAACCAGCTCCCATTCCAAAAATACTTCAAAGGCTTAAGTAGGAGAGGTATCTAGCCAAACTTTTACATCAAAACATAAAACATCAAATACGTTTTTGAAACCAAATATATTCCCAGAATCATTCTCAAAATGTATTAATCATCTAGAATACTGCAGAAAGTGAATCTATAGATGTAGCAAATAATATGGAAGATATTACCAACAGTCCCCTCAAGTTGCTGGAGGGAATGCAATGCAGTAGGTGAGTTTATACATGTATAGTGTATAATCCTTTTATTAAGCCACTATGAAATTTTTTTTTTCTATCTTCAGCAGGCTTACATTTACACACTTTTCCACCTGAATCTCAGTGCCCTACAATTCATCTTCTACTACAAGAACAGGAATAGTAATAGCACAACAACGGAAAAAAATCAACCCATCACCTTAATTAAAAAATGCATTTTTTTGTCTCAGAACTATCAATATGAGAAAATGATTGCTGCATGGTAACTTCAATCTATTTTTTTTTCAGGACAAATATGGTATTGGTTTCCCTCTACACTCCCTGTACTGTATTTTTCTTTTGTTACTACGAGAGTAAGAAATTGCCATTTTCTCTTGATTTTTATTTCTGCATATTAAACTTCTGCAAGAAAATTATAGAATAAGAAATTGTGTATAAATGGTGTAAGAAATAGCAATGTCACAGTCTTTACACAACATTTTACAAGAGGATGCTGCTTTTTACGCAAGATTGTTAGTATGATAAATATGCCAGATACTACACCACAAATCTGCTATTGAGATTGCAATGTTTGGTGTATTTGTTTGATATGCTCCAAAATCCAGTGCTAAAAAAAAGTTAAGCTTTGATTGAGATTATTAAATCAAACTCGCATAAACGTAATCAAATAAGGAAAAGTATTGTATAAATTAGGACATTTTTTTCAAGCTTATAATAATACATTTCATAAGAAGATAAGGGGTAGATTTATTAAAGAGTGAAGTTAGAAATCTCCACAGTCCTCAGAGCGAAATATTGCCTCTCTCCATTCATTTCTATGGGATTTTTAAAGGTGTATTTATCAAATGGTGAACTTTCTCTATCGCCCTAGAAATCAAGAGAGAGAGGCAGTATTTCACTCAAAAATTGCGCACAAGGATGAACCATCACAGACATAAAATCAACACCAAATCATGTGATACACCAGTGGGGCAACACTTCTGCAGTCAAAATCACAGTCTTCAGGACATGCAGGTCTTAATTCTAAAAGGGAACTTTAAAACTGAATGGGAAAGGAATATTTATGAATTCAAATGTATGGAGTTATTTAGCACATTAAAGGAGAAGGAAAGCTATGGAGGCATTTTATTGCCAATAGATTAGCTGCAACAGTGCAAGCTAGAATGCTATATTTATTTTGTGGAATGTTTTACCATACAGAATGTAGTAAAAAGCTCTAGAAGCTCTCCGTTTGTTTAGGATAGCAGCTGTCATATTAGCTTGGTGTGACATCACATCCTGCCTGAGTTTCTCCCTGCTCACTTATAGCTCTGGGCTCAGATTACAGTAGAGAAGGGAGGGGGGGGAAGAGGAACAAACTGAGCATGCTCACGCCGGGGGCAAGGAGGTTTAAGCTGAAGGCAGGAAGTCTGATACAGAAGCCCTTGTGTACACAATAAAAGGAAAGAAATGCAGATTTTCTTTTGACAGAGGACTCAGAGCAGCACTACTTTGAGTGTTTACTGGTGTATTTAGGTGGACCTTTCTGATAAAGCTTACTTAGTTTTAATGTTTCCTTCTCCTTTAAGACAGGGCCTTAATTTAGAGTCAGGTTTCATGGAAAACTTTGAATCAAATTTCGATCGAATGCACTATTCCTTTGTTTCGTAGAATTTGAATTTGACCGAATACAGACCTATTCAATCGAAAACTGACCTGTTCAACCCAAAAAAACTTTGGTTGTTTTTTTTTTAATTAGAATTTTTCAATTTGAAATTTGACCCTTAATAAATATGCCCCTAAATGTCAAGATTCTTACATTGAAATATTTTTTCCAATGACCAACGGTATAATTTGTCAGTTCTTCATATTCCAATACCTATTATCCAAACTTTAATTAAATCTGTTAAAATATTTGAAGCTTATCAACCTCTTACCACAAATGAGATAAAAAATACCGGAAACTGCTCAAAACATATTTCTCTATATATGCTCTACTTCAACACACTGACTACAACAGCTATAATGATAATTTACCTTGGTCTAGCCAAAGTAATGTATGTATGAATGCTCTAAATGTCTAAAAAAATGTTTATTTCAATGTACAATTTATTGTAGGGTAATACAAAGAACATTTTACTACATAATACTTTTTCAATTAAATTTTAATTTCAATATTGCCAACTCTTTCCACTTCAATATAGCACAAACAATTTGTATGTGATTAAATATTTGAAAAAGTTGACTGTAGAGAGGGGGTTTCTTGCTGGAAACAGGACCCCAGGATTATAGCTTATAATTGACCACATAGAACAAGAGAGGGGTTAATATATAAGAGTAGGGAGAGCTTAACTTGGTGTCTTTTTCTACCATCAGCACTTAAATGATGTACATCATCAGTAAGATGTGTCTACCATCACAAATTCAAAACGTTAATAGCCTTGAGGTAATGAATAGCTTAGGGTAAGTGAGGCAATAACATAGTTATTATTAATTAAATAAAGACAATATTCTCAAAAACAAATCCTTTCTTTCTTTAATTATTGTCTCTATTCACTACAAAAGATATGAATATGGAAGACTTTTCTGAAAGCAATATGGAATTCCCCCATAATAACATTGCCTGACAGGCAATTCTTTTAATTTTACTGCTCTCACATTGAAGAGCCAATTATAAGGTAGATGGTCAAATGCCTTGCCTTTAAAGTTATGGGTTACCCACTTGTTCTTTTCATATTTAAATGAGTGAAAAGATCCCTAGAGATTTCTTTGCACTGACCTTGAACATATTTGACACTACCTTATCTCCCAAGCACTTCCTCTACATCAAGAACAAACTCAATAGTAATGCTTTTATATGTGATTAAGCTATTACAATTCCTATAAATGATTGAGCCTAAACCAAAAAAAAGTTGAAGGAACTAGAAATTTAGAAAGATATTTACATATCTAGAAAACATGGAAAAGTATTGCTCTTAGAAGTTATGAGATGGTATCTTATTACTTTTTTTGCCCAGGGGAGAGAGGTCAGGTTTGTCTAAAATAAAAACATACTAGCAATGGTGCTTCAGGGTCTTAAAGTTTTCCCTACAGCTGCAAAAATAAAAGTGATCTATAAACATTTAGGACTAAGTGAATGTTTTTATAATAGGGTGTCTCTTAATCACTGCTGCTGCTTTTCTGTCCAACAAATGTGTATATGTTAGAGACTCAATAATGTGGATGATTTTAAAGATGATGACACTTTTCTAATGAAAATGTAAGATCAATAGATTTTGGAACAAAGCTAAAGCTTTATTTTAGATACAGAATCAAAATAGACATTAGAAATAAACATTGGTTTTTGAGTGCAATGTTTTTGGTACAGTTGCTTTTTATTATTAACTGAATAGTTCAAGGTTAAATGCCTAGCACAGGAAAATTAACTTGCAGTCTTAGACAAAGGCAGTTATATAATGTTGTCTGCCTGTTCATGGTTTGATTAGTAGGCAATAATGTCCTCATTTGTGTTCAAGCAACTCTTTTCTCAGAATATAAGTGAACTCATTCATAATGTATTCAATGGCTGCCTAAACACAGTAAAATTAAATGGGAACCCTCCATAAAAGACAGCCATTTCAGCTATTTGACAATATCGGAAAAAAAAATCCAGTGACTACTGACTAGCGCTTTGATAAGGTACTGCCAGGGCTGGATTTATATAGTGGGCCCACCTAGGCTCACCACTTCTAGTCACCTTTGCCCCTCCCCTTTAAATGTGTGCATGCACAAATTTCCTCTGTTGCATCCAAAGAATGGCTCACAGGAAATTTTTTAAAATTATTAAATCTCCTCAGTATCCTTGGTACTTCTGAGCCAGTGCAGGGGTGGCTGGGTGGTATGCTGCCCCTAAAATCCTGCCATCCTAGACCCTTATCTTTGTCGCCTTTTCACAAATCCAGACCTGCAGCAAAAGACTAAAAAAGAAATCCAAACAAAGATCATTTAAAGATTATTTATTTTTTGACCAGGAAATTGTGATTTAACCATACTCTGTGTTGCCCGTAAACAGTTGCATGGCATTGGTTAAGGAAACTGTGTCATTATCATGGTGCTATTTTATGTCAGTGCCACAGTGTCTGTGGTGGGTAGCACATAAAAGTTGATGTAACAGTGTAATTTATATTTTTTACATTTTTTCTAAGTATTGTGTTGTACAAATTAGAAGTGAAATTTGAAGTTACTTTATTGGGTTAAATAAATGTTGCCAAAGGTTTTAAAAAGCAAAACAAGTATATAATGTTGTGTAATTTATTGTAAAATGCAAATAAAAAATAAGTTACAAAAAAAAAGCAGAACAATTAACTCAGTGCACATATTGCGAACCCAGTCATTACTCATAGTCACTACCTCTTTAGTAGAAATTAAAGGCAAATAACACATTAGCTTGTCTCTGGCTGCAAAACTCAATTTGTCTTTTGCCTTTTCTACAAAAACCTAGACAGCACCTCCCACTGACATATAGAAAAGATAAGTGTGATTGCATATGTGCAATCACACTTATCTCAAACCATGGAGCAATATGTCACAGCCTTCATTTTAATAGAAAAAAGAAAACTGATAATGATCTGCTTTAAAGGAGTGACATGATCATCGAGTACCGGTATGTTTAAGTGCATTATGTTAGGTACATTGTTATTCATGTCGATTTTTTTTGTAATTTCTTTGTCACTGCCAATGCAATTTTCCTACTGTTAAAATAACTGCTCATTAGGGCACAACTGGTTAGAATGTAATATACATCAACTGATATAATAACAGCTCCTTGTGTTCTCTTGTTGGAATGTCCCCATTAGTATTTTCAGTGGTTTTGTGTAATCCATAGCCCCTAAGTACCACCATGTATGTAAGTAATTTTGGAAACGTGAAGTGCAAAAAAACCCATGGGGCATACTGTATTCCTATGTCATCAGTGGATAAATATGTTTTATTTTTCCTTTGCTTTACATTAGTTAATAGTTAATTTATTAGTAAAAAAAAAAGGTGTCTTAATTACTGTGTCTCACTCAGAAAGCAGGCATACAAAACCATACTTGGCAGCATTTGCTTCCCATTTTGCTAAATGGAAAACAAGATACCATTATGCCAAGTATGGCATACTGCTGTATTAATAAGCACATTTCATCAAAGATTACTGACTTAACAGTCATTAATGGTATCAATAGTGTGCCATTACAGTGCACGGTTGCCATTTAATAAACTAGTAATCAGCTGACAGTCAATACTGTATAGGCATTTTTATCACAAATTGACCAAAAAGAACTGTGGTGATTTTAACAAATTATGTGCCATTAAATCTAAGGGTTCTGAAGGCCTTAGTCTTTTAAAAAATGGGTTCAGTAATATTTAAGACTGCATGGTTTGTAAAAAAAAATGAAAATCTACAGGATCTCAGCCAAACACAAGCATGAAGTTCTACTTTGCTGAATATGATGTACTGTTTTGGGCAGGAATCAAAATATTCGAATTTGTTTCTTTAATATTCTTGCTAATATCATAATTACCTGCAATCCTCTGTTTGACTTTAAAAACTGTGCCTGTTATCAACACTTTATAATACCAGAATAAGTGTGTGCAAAAAGCAAACCTGGATTTGTTCAAATAGTCTCCATTCACAGGTCAGTACTTGGTACAGCATCTATGTATTTCACATATACAGATAAAGCCACTTTGGTTTGTGTGTTTAACGCAAAATAGCTAAACCCAAATAATTCATCCCATTTAAAACAAAAAAAAAATGCATCACAGCATCCCTTTTGAACAATGGTAGTATTGTATTGTTCTTAGAAAGTTTAAATGCATTAAATGAGTTTGGATGACTTTTAGATTTAGACTGCAATGAAGGACCATATAAAGGGGACTGGAGACATTTCTAACTTGACCTTTTCTTAACTCTACACTAATATAAGAATTGTTTAGTTTATTACACAATGTTAACAATCATTAAATAACATTTAGTAACACCAGAGATTCCTTATTTGAAAGGCTACATGACTTAAAACTATACAATTATTATTTGACAGAAAACCCCTTCAGCCAAAAAAATTCAGCTTTAAGCAGTACACTTGTACTTGCTTATACGTATTAAGAATATTATTAATATAAACTTTGCACAGCATGATATAAAAAAAAACAGCACAGATTTCAATACTCAAAATGTAAGTTGGATGCCTCTTAAGTCTTTACAATATTAAATTAGCACTCAAGTTAGTTTTTTATGTAACCAAACAAAAAGATGGATACTCATTTAGAATTAGTTCTGAAGAGGTGAATCATAATCCACACAGTCTTTATTGTGTTGTACGATTCCAGATAATGTTAACCAAACCATACAGATAAAATGCCCCTAAGATCTAAAAGCCCTATATTGTTGGCTGTGGTGCAGACATCATATTGGACAGTGCAATTGTGTAGTGGATATCAAAGTAGCAAATATCGCAGCTGGTTTCCAAGTTAATGCAGAGCAACAAGTATATGCTCCATGAGCTGATTTATCAACAAAGTGCTTTCACAGTCTTTAGGGCTTAATTCATAAAAAAAAAATGCAAAATCAATTGTGCATGTGTCAACTGGAACAACATCCCCTTCTGCAAAAATGCAAAGCACTATACATGTGTCACAATGGTCTGCACCTCATTCCCCTTAAACCCTACATCTCATTCACCAAAGTAAGTGCAACCAGCAAAGTGGAATTTGATACCAGTATAGATAAACAAGTCAGTATAATCACAGAATGTATGAGATTTTAATGGCCACAATTGTGCCCCAATTCAGCACCTAGTGCTGCACATACCAATCACAAATAAATTGTTTGGTCTCTAATGAAATTCAATGACCAAGAAGCAAAGATGGTAATGTATCTTGCAATACATTGCAATAAATTGGTGCAAGAATAACACTATAATTAACACAACAGCTGAGCTAGTGAGAGTCTATAAAATTAGATTTAAATGTGCACATCTTATCTACCCTAGAACTCCACCCTAGCCAATTCACAGCAAAAGGGAGACACGTTTCCTTCATGTAATTGCCCAATCAAAACCATTAGTTGATTGCATGCCAGGTAGGAGTGATACCTAGCTATAATGCATGGCATGCTTTAGACATGCTACAAATGGTTATCTCCATAATGATATTACACTTTCTATAATCTTCATTTTCTTGTAGGAGCTACAAAATTACATAGCTAGTTGACTTCCACATTTATAACCCTCTTTTGGTAACCATGCCCATTGTAATGTATTACATTGACATGTCCCTTGTAATGTATTACTTTGACATGCAATAACAAATTGTACATCACAGTATTACCAAATTTACATAAAAATGCATCAGCAGTTACTTCACTTCCCAATAAAGTGTGCATAGTTTATTGGCTGCAAATATAACCTGGAAATATTCTACCTGTGATTTCGGCAGAGTTATCAAAAAATCTGTGTCTGTATACATTAATAGACTAACATTGCTTGAGTTAAATATGAGAGGTTGTCATTATCATTTATGCTTCTCTCTCTTTAGGACCTCTGCAGAATTATTTTCCCAGGCAAAAATAAATTTTAAATGTTTCACAATATGTTCACCGATGCAACTAAATAAACATGAATGCATTAGTAGCATGAAGCGTTGCTGGGTTTTTTTTTTCTGTGTTCTGTGCATAAAAAGAAATCAGCAGTGTGTAGTGTTTTCTTTGCCTAGTGTGCACAATGGCAATTAGAGATAATAGTCAAAAACATGAAATAACAATAATGTAGGGTAATTGGGTTTTGACCTGCTTTATTATATTGAAAAATAAAGGAAGCAGTTTTATTTCTAAAAGCTTTGAGTATTATGAATATGATTAAAGTGGGGATATGATTTGTGCATAGTCCAACATTTCCATACAATGTTAATGGAAGTTTAGAAGGAGAAATTATCTTTTAGTAGAAAGCAGTGATTCTGAATATGAAATGATAATCTAGTAATATATAAAAAAAACATATATATAAAAAAAAATATTGGTATATGTCACACCTTATTGACAAAGTGCATATTTTAGAGAGCAAATATTTTTGTGGTGGAAAGCTATTGAATACAAAATGAATAATAACATAATAATTTGCAGTTTTCTATATCTAACCTGGGACTGATAGCCATACAGCACCCTGTGATAATTCAGCAGTAGGTTATAACAAATACTATTGTGGAAGACTGGATAGTCTCCATGCTCATTGTTATTAAAGCACTGTATTAAAATACTTTTATCCAGAATGCTCGGGACTTGGGGTTTTCTGCATAATGGATCTTTCCATAGTTTAAACCTTCATACCTTAAGTCTACTAGAAAATCACGTAAACATTAAATAAACCCAAAATGCTGTTTTTGCTTCCAATAAGGATTAATTATATATTAACTGGGATCAAGAATAACGTAAAGTTTTATTACAAAGTCAAAGTAAATCATTTTTAAAATACTGGATTATATGGATACAATTGAGTCTATGGGAGATGGCCTTGCTGTAATTTGGAGGTTTGTGGATAACAGATCACATACCTGTATTTATATCCCTGTATAGGGATTAACTAGGCTCATTGAGACAGGTGCATTATTAACCCTCTTGTTTTCCAAGGAAGTGGAGCTTGTTAAAGATACCTGCAGTTGCATTTAAACTAGAATTTCTTAGGCGCCCAATGTCTGATTGTGAGTTCCAATACTTGTTATAAGTGAGGTGTAGTTTTTGTAGTTGCTGCTCATTCAGTGTCAAAATGTTTTATTTAACAACCCTAAGATCTAAAAGTAGTTTAATGGAGTAACAGCCCCTGAGACACAAATAATATACTGGGTCTCAACACAAATACTACAGAATAACATCAAGTTCCTTACTGTGACAAAGGACATCATTAGCAGTGAATAATGTTCAAAAAAGTGCATATGTGAAATAAAGCCAGTTATAAAACATAGTAAGTAGGGATAAAGATTTCTTTATTAATAATCCATGTTAGGTAGTTATGAGACAAATCATAGCTAATGGTTTTTATGGAGTGTTCAATTACCTATCTGATAATAGATCTTGAATCTGAAGTCATTACAGTTTCTGTTTGTATTGAACTGGTCAGTCATTTTAAAATATATATTGAGAAAAATATTTGACATCAATAAAGGCTTTAAGTTTAGCCAATCCAATCAAATCTCAGTACAACAGTATCATATGAAGGGCAGCGATCTTGCTGACCTCAGTGCTGACTTTTACTGCTCCATTTGCCATTGGCCTCCAGCAAAAATCACTGTACCGTGTCTTTGGTATAATTAGCTAGTTGTGGAGGTCATGCTATTACTCCAAGGTAGTGAAAATTAAGGAAAATTAAATGAAACTTAGGGGCACATTTACTAAGCTCGATGTGAAAGATTCGAAGTGAAAAAACTTTGAATTTCGAAGTATTTTTTTTGGGTACTTCGACCATTGAATAGGCTACTACGACCTTCGACCACGACTTTGATTCGAACTAAAAATAATTCGACTATTCGACCATTCGATACTCGAAGTTCTGTCTCTTTAGAATATACTTCGACTACATACTTCGGCAGTTTAAAATTACCGAGGTACAATGTTAGCCTATGGGGACCTTCCCCATCACTTTTCTAAGGTTTTTTCGATCGAAGGAAAATCCTTCGATCGATCGATTAAAATCCTTCGAATCGTTGAAGTGGAAGGATTTCATCGTCTGATCAAACGATTTTTCCTTTGATCGATCGATCGATCGTAGGATTTGCGGTAAATCATTCTAATTCAATATTTGAATTCATAGGATTTTACTTCGAGGGTTTATTAACCCACGATATTCAACCCTTAGTAAATGTGCCCCTTAGTGTTATAAAATACTCTTTAATTAAGCTAGTAATACATGTTGTGTGTTTAACAACCATAATTATATGGACACATCTGATTGCACTACTTTCCTTTGTTAGCATAGTTGCCCTTGCAAAATTTTGCATATGTATAATGGTATTGTACCTTACTATGGTTTTATTTTGGAGCAAAATTCAATTCTCTATTCAACAGGCTTTAATTCAATTTCCATCAAGTTTTTGTTTGGAGTTTTTTTTTCATAAATATGCACACATACAAAATTATCTCATTATTGGAATAAAAAAAACGCAACCAAACTACCATACCCTATTTTACCTTATTATTTAAAAATCTCAATTGAATCGGTTTGGGTAAAAACAAAAAAAAAACGAAAAATTAAAAAGGCCGAAGCGTACTATTTTTTTCAGGCTTTTCCCTGAAAAGCCCAGATTTTTGCATTTTTGGCCAAAAATTCAGAAATGGTTTGATTTTGTGGTTAATTCCAGAGCAGACCACAGAAACTTCAAAATAAGATAGGGACTTCTGCCATTGACTTTTTTTATACTGCATCAGGCTTTAAAGCACAAGGAAAGTCTAACATAGAATAAGGCTAGAAATGCTGTATTTTGTATAATAAACATAAGCATGAACTTACTGCAAAGTAAGCCTAATCAAACAAATGATTTATGCTTTCAAAGTTGGCCACAGGGGGCTGTCATCTTGTAACTTGTTTAAACATCTTTTCCTGACCCTGACCCTGCACATGCTCAGTGTGGTCTGGGCTGCTTAGGGATCGTCATAAACAAAGCTGCTTGAATTCTGCATGGTTGGTAAGTAAGGTGGGGGCTCCCCCTGCTGTTCATAAGTATGATTGTTTCCCTGCTCAGCAGTTAGGGCCTGTCTGACAATTCCTATCCACAGCAGTAAATGAAGGGAGAATTTCACTGCATACAGACGGGTTTCTTATAAAAACGGTACACATTTTTTAATTGAAGTATATTGGAGATAGGTTTCTTTTTCATTAAAGAAAGTACAAATGGGATTTTATTTTTTTGCCATCGGTGCGATGTATGGAAGAATGCATTCTACAGGAAAAAGAACTCTTGGATGGGTTGAGGATGGTAGAAACAAATATATAACTTTAATGTTAGCACTATATTTAATATCAAATGTTTTGTCACTGAATAATATGTCATTGCATATGGCCACACTCGTGTAATTTTATAGACTGTTTCACAAAAGGCAGAGGAATGTGACTTATTGAACACAGTGGTGTGCCATCACTGGCTGAATGGCCATCTGTAAATGAAAAGAAACCACTTTTTGTATTCATAGATGAAAGTGCCCAATGGCACAAAATGCGTAAGGAGTTTGGATCATGGGGGCATGTGGCACTACGACGCAACTTTGGTCATTTGGTATGTACTCTTTTTGAATTTTAAATGAAGTGTAACAAATAGAAGTCACTGGGGCTCATTTATTAACGCAGCGCAGTGCTAAAAAGAGCGCAGTGGCCTGACATTTGCCCAGCGCATGCGAGTATTTAATAATGTAGCGCACGATACCTTAACAGTGCGATTTTGTGCGCTAATGTAGGTGCGACTTGTGAAACTGTGTGAAACTGCGTATCAGCTGTCGCAGTGCTTATAATAAATTGTGCGCACAGGAAGATACCGCAAAGGTAAGGATTAGTTGTGCTCATGTATGAATGCGCTGCTTTAATTAGTTGCGTCACATATTGCGCATATTGCGTTCACTTAGACGCATCTGCATTTGTTTCTGTGCTAATATTTGTTTGGTTGCAAAGGTGTTTAGCCTACCTGATACCCTTAAAGGAACCTTGGTCAATATAAACATGTTGGGTGGAAGGCGTGGTTAATATGCACTTTACAGGGGTTGTTCATCTTTGAGTAAACTTTGAGTTAACAAACATCCCCACCAACAGCAGCACCATTGTATTTGCCAGAACCCAGTTTAGCAGTGTGGCTCTGCTAGCGCAGCTGGGCAGGAATGCGCATTTTGAAGAGCGTTACTATTACGCCACAAAGAGGCAGTCGTAAAAATTGTGGTGCTGTTGACCGGGTGCAGTTTTGCACATATACAGACGCAAATCTGCGACGGCCGCAGTGCAAGCGCATTGTAGCCACGCCCACAGCCACGCCCCTAACAACCACGGCATCGTTTGCGACATAAATGCCCAATCTTCTGCGCAATGCGCATAAACAAAACCATCGCAAAAGCTCTGTGTTATGCGCAATATCACGCAAATATATTAGCGATCACACTCGTGATGTCGCAGACAATCTTTTGCGTCCACTTATGCGCTGCGCTGCGTTAATAAATGAGCCCCTGTGTCTGTAACACTGATACTTTACATTGCTGATCAATAGCTGAAGAAACAACAGTTCCTCCATCTGTGGTAGGGGGTTACATTGGAGTTGTACCCTACAGAGAGAGAGAGAGATACAGCAAAGGTATTCCTCTGCATTATGCACAAGTCAACATGACAGGAAAGACCCTGTGTTAGAGGAATTTATGTCCCATCTATCAACATTTGCCACATCACATACCACATTATAACATCTTCTTTGTAAAACAATACCTATAAAAGACAGAATTTCAGAATATCTGTTAATGAAGATAATGACCAAATTGTTGTTGTCTTGCTATAGCCCTGACAACAGTCATGATGTTGTCATGCCATACTCTTTTCATACTGTTTTTGAGATGGATTATCATGCAGACAGAATGCCTTTGTGAAGGTACAAACCAGAATCACAGTTACTGAAGCTAGGAAAATCATTCAGTGTAATATAATAATTCATTTGTCTACTAATATTTCCATTAGCTAGACATAGAAATGAAAAATAAACACAGATGGCTTAAAGGCCCTTATAAAATGAACCATTGTAGTATTGGTGCCAGTATTCTGGCACATGGGCTTTTGCTGCACAGAGAGATATCTCTTTTATAAGTTTTACAAAAAAAATGAACAAACAATGAAAACGAGTCTTTAAAAAGGAATCTTTCCTGGAGAAGAGAAACTGCCACTGGGGAGTACATTGCAGCATTTAAAGAGGAATTTGTTCTTTGCTTCTGCATTTTTCTAAATCCAAATATACAGCACCAAAAACTGGAGCTGCTGTATTTATTGCAACCCTAAGACATTTTCTATTTATGGCTAGTTGTCAGTGCTGTCTATAGGAATACCACTGCAAAGCTAATTCATATGGCAGCTCATACTTAGATTAATAAATTCAGAAGTAAAGAGGTGAGATACAATACATTGTTGAGTCATTTGCCTCCTACTGTATAATATCATAAGAGGGTAAACTTATCCTATATACATTTTTAGCTACTTTGCCTGTGCCTCTTCATCAAGCTACATTGGGATTCATGTTCATGAGCTTTTTGTTGCCTAAATGTATTCTTTACTAGGATATGGAAAATTAATTAGAAATCTCATTCATATAAGCACCTATTCAGTTTAACACTATAAACATTATATGCAAATTCTCATTTTACAATGGTAAATACACAATGTAGGAGTGGAGTTAAAATATGTTTCAATTTCTGGGGTTATAAAGCTAAACATTTTTCTTTATTATTCCTCAGTCGACTGGAATGAAACAATTTTTCTAAGTGACTTCCTGAAAATGCACCTCTTTCATAAGCCATTTTTCTCCTAATCTTCTCCATTTTTCTCCTAATCTTGTTATTGTATCACTATAAATTGAATGCTGATTAAACTACACATACAGTACAAATTACTTGCAAGCTTGACTGACCCATGATATAAAATGATACAGAATTTCTTCCTTCTGCCTTGGAAATATTTATAATAAACCATCTAAAAGGAAAAATAAAATGTGAAATTGTTAGTCTCACATCAGTAAATAGGAATGTCAAATTTTTTTTCAGTTGGGAACTATAAGTTCATGCAAGGGGTATTAGGAGATGTACAGTACAGATGTACAGTACAGGTTAAGTCATGAGTTTAACCTTATTGATATATATATATATATATATATATATATATATATATATATATATATAGAACATGGAGGAGCAATCACCAAACAAAAACACAGCATGCCTAGGTGCAGGTAAACTGTGCACAAAAAAAAAAAGTCCATGACTTTCTTTTGTTTTTCTATTAAAATCAGTTACTCTAACTGAGCCTGTTGAGTGTGGTATTTTTTCCATCATATAGATATATGTAGATATAGATATATAAAACAGTTTAACTAAGATTACTCAGATAATACAATATATATCCATAAACAAAAAAAATATATCTATATGAAATTGAGCTCTTTTCAGGACATTAGGGGGCACATTTACTAAGGGTCGAATTTCGAAGTGAAAAAAACTTCGAAATTCGACCATCAAATTGCAATAGTTCGATATTCCAAGTCGAAGTCAAAGTTTTTTTTGATCGAATATGGCCATATTTGATCGAAGTAAAATCGTTATGCTTATTTATTTGCCATTTCTGCCTATGCTGGTAATGCTGTATAATGATATGGAGTCTTTTTTTTTTTAATAAATTTCCAAACATTCCCACAAAGAATTTTTTTTTCTTGTGCTACTTGGATAAATTACCATTGCTACCTCATTCTTCTCATTGGTCAACTCAATTCTTAACACTAGCAATGTTCTTTTCTTTGATTTGCTTTAGTTGTAAAATATCGATTGTCTCCTTATTTTCTACTTCATTCCGTTAACTCTGATTAGAATTCCAGATAAGGTAACTTTTATCTTGCCACACATGATATGTTATATAACAAGTCTGGTAACTCTATTATAAAACATTTCTGTAACCTTGTTAGATAAAAACCCTGTAGTTCCCATATATATACAGTAGGTCAGGTAGGCCTTGAAATATACAAACTTACAGTACTTAACCTGATTAAAATCAAGACAGCCTTTAAGGTCACAGAACTCTATACTATATGTCTGTTCAAATTCAAGTTTAATGAGGCAGTTGTCTATGGCTCTAGCTCCATAGTTCTCCTGATGAAGTTTGCTGCCAATCCACCCTTTGATGAAGATTTGCAAAACATTACTTGTGTGCTTAATTTCTAACTTTTTTTCCCAATAAATTATATGATCTTTGCTCTTTAGGAGTAAATGCCCTTTCATAGTGTATAATTAATGATAGGTGTTAAATCTATTTTCTAAATGGAAGCTCCAAAATGTGCTTGAGCTCTTAGGGATTGACCAGGTACAGGTCCATATTTGTGGTAAGGCCACAAAGTCCTGGGCCTCAGGTGGTAAGTTTTAGGGGTGGCAGTCTGTACACTTTCTGAATTGATAGGGAGCCTGCTTTCAAACGTCCTTTCCCCAGTGTGGCCTTGTGCGTGTACACACAGGGGGCATGTTAGAATGGAACCACAGGCCAGCCAAGGAGAACATAAGTTTTAAGTAATAAGTTAAGAAGTAAGGCCATGTATGACTCTTGTTGATCTTGGGTGTACATTGCCCCATGGACCTTGGATATAACTTTATTTTGCCAAGAACTTTTTTTTTACTTGTACTTTTTTTACACAATGTAAGCTTACATATTGAGTTGAAAGAATGATTATTTTCAAGATACATTCTTTAACAGATACGAGAACATAATTATTTAAACTGAAATGAACTGTCAGAGAGTCCAGTCACTAAGAACTAAGACTCATAAGGGCAGATTTACTAAAGGGCAAACTGTTGCCAGCGACTGATTCGCACACTTAGCACCACTAATATGTGATTGTGATATGCCAAACGCTGATGAAGTTTCGCTAGCGTTACTTTGGCAGTGTGAGCATTTCGTAGCAAAGATGAGCTCTCTCAAATGTTAAGGAAAAATGTTAAGGCAAAAAAAGTTCAAGTTAGGGCTTTTGCAGGCTATCCCACTGAAAAAAAGGAAAAGTCGCCAGCATTTTATAAACTTTAAGGCATTTTCGGCAGACAGGATATGATGTTAGTGACAGAAGATTGTGGAAGATCTAGTTTTATTTTAGCAGTTTGTCTGGTCTAAGGATGCAAAGTCAACTCTGGAGAAAGAGGAAACGTTCAGTAAAATTTGCACTTAATTTATTTGCGGAGCAACAACCAATCGCCTGAGCATTAGTGAATTGGCAAAGTAGTAAACAGATTGTAAGAAAACTAGTTGACCTTCAAAACACTCTGAAACCAATCAAAGTTTAATAACTATAATTTCTTCTACCATGAGATAATATAAACAAACTATATATAAATGGAAGGAACAGGCAAGCCAGGTACTCTTATCCAGTAGTCCAGCTTACATATTGGAGCTCCCTTTCCACAGGAAGACTGTCCTGCTCCTGTGGAAAAGTGTTTAATTCTAAAGAGACTGTAGGATGGTCTCGCAGAGCAGGGCACAGAGCATTAAGGTTACCTGCCTCTGTGAGCAACTCCAAGGGGGGCTGGGGTGCTGCCTGCTACTACAAGGAACAGAGGGAGTCCATGACCAAGTGAGACATTGAGGAAAAGCAAGGAGGCTGAGCAATCCCCCAAAAGGAATTATCGTGACCCCAATACTAGTGTTTCCTTACTGGTAATCCACAAAGGACCCAGTTTAGTTAGTGAACTCATCAAATGTGTTAAGTTAGTGCTCAGTGGGCAGGATTTATTGTTATGATTTATGATTTTTTTGCTGAAATAGTCACCCCTGTGTGTAAATAAACTGCTTAAACGTGAACAGTGCCTGTTGTGGATCTTGCAAGCTTACAATGTATACACGTATAACTCTTTGTGGAAACTATACCAGGGGTTTTGTTATTGTTGTGGCTTGTCTTTGAACCCTGGATAAGTCTATACAACGGCCTCCTTGATAAATCTTAAAAAATATTGTTCCTTTAAATGATAGTCTAATAATCTCGTTAGTTGACAACATGGGATCCATTAATACATCTGGCATGCATAATGTATGCCTTAAAATACTTTTTAATTTCTGCATTACCATCATGATAAATAATTCCAGAGATTTATAAAAAAGTAATGTGTTCCAGCATTCAATGCACTAATGTAAACAGCATTTTACTGCTTATAGCAACTTAACCCTTTAAGTGAAACAGATTTTCTGTGGAAAAACGTAACGAAGTGCCAAAGAACGTAGATTCTGCTATCGGCTGCACTTCTGGGTTTGGGAGTGGAGTATTAGCTTCTAGAGCCTTTTGCTGATAATGATAAATGGTTGATAGGATGCTGGAAAGTTGAAGCTTTGAGACATTTTTGAGGTATTTCACAAAACCATCAATTTTGGGAAAGCCTTGCTACTCAGTAGTTTGGAGCAGAAAGACATGGGTACCCATTTTAGATTCAGTAGAACATGTATTTTCCAAAAATATATGGTTTTGGAAGGTAAACATATATTTCTGTGTGTTTACCCCACAAAAAATTAGCTGAAGTGACCCACAGGACTATTTGTATGCGCTAACTTCATTTTGGGGCCTCTAAATACCAGGTACTTTGGTAATCCTATGCACAATGTGCATCAAACTGTTTGGTGGACCCCTGGCAATCATATTGAAGGTGCTTTTTCTTGGTACATACTACAGTGTGGGATATGTGGAGCAGCAAAATAAAACCTTTGTGATTTTTTTAATACATTTTTATAAAAATCGCAATGTTCAGACAAGCTTTGATGTTTGGTAGTTAGTAGGGATGTAGCGAACCGCCGACAATGTGTTCGCGAACGCCGTTCGCGAACACCGGCAAAAAATGCGAACAGTTCGCGAACTTCGAACATCCGAAAATCGTTCGATTCGAACGATCGAAGGATTTTAATCGTTCGATCGAACGATTTTCGTTCGAATCGAACGATCGAAGCCATTGGATCGAATGATTTCATTCAATCCAATGGCTTCGATCGTTCGATTCGAACGAAAATCGTTCGATTTTAGCAATCGAATGGTCGAATGGTCGAACGATTTTGACACGAACGCCTATTGGCGAACATCGCGCAACGTTAGTGAACTTGCGGCGGACGCGAACAGTCGAAGTTCGCGCGAACTAGTTCGCCGGCGAACAGTTCGCTACATCCCTAGTAGTTAGGAGTAGAGAGACATAGTTACCCATTTTGGAATCGGCAGAATGTGTACTTTTCAAAAACATATGGTTTTCTTTGCCATTTCTCTTAAGTAGCTTGGAATCATCAAATATACCACTTAAAAGAAAAACTGCTCACGGGTGTACTAGTACTCCTCTATTGATCAAGATTTTCTTTAATACAAAACCAAGAAAAGCCAAAGAACGGTCAGGTCGAGAAGGCAAACATTTTAGATCTGTTAAGGAAGAGAAAAGCATTGACAGTTTTCCAAATGTGCAAACAAGCATAATTTATGTGAAGTTCTGGTATAGATTCAACACAAAGCTCTTTAGACACTAAATGCCATTTGCCTTTTTTCCCTTCCTTTATGCATGATAAAAGTGTGAGCAGCAGGCATGCCACTGATATTAGTCAAGAGCAGTCAACATTGGACTTGTTTTCTCATATCAACAAGGATGCTAACCTTCTCGCCTCGTATAAGACAATGTGATTTTCAAGCTGTGCTCCTTGGCCTGAAACCATTTCAAGAACAAAAGAAGTTTTGATCATACAAAACCGTTTACTTATTTATTTGCAGCAATAATCAGATACTACAAAGTGTTTTACAATGGAATTTTCCTTTAAAATTTGACTAAACAAATATACTGTATTTAACTTTAAAAAAGGGAGGAAACCAAGAGTTGAATCTTAAACAAAGAGAGGCATGGTACATAAGAGATGAATTTCTCTTTATCCAAATAGCCTAAATATAGACTAAAATTTGTATTTGTTCCTATGATGACTGTTTTATATAATTATTACTGTTTTGTATTTACTCTTTTAACCCTTTCCCTGCCAGCCGTTTTGTCCTAGATACGAACATCTACTGCCAAGCAGTTTTTAGATATTTTGCACTCTTTCACTTTAAGGGCCTTTCCTGGGGTGGTCTTTTAGTTAACCCAGGAAAACAATATATTGTTTTTTTCAGGACAACCTGAACTTTCACAATATGCAAGAATTTTGGTGTAATTCTACTTCTCTAAAAAAATATTGGATTCTAAGTGTCAAAAAAAATGAAAAAAATCATGTTGCACGAAGAACAATCACATATATCAGAAACATCATTCATTTTATGTACGAGAACACATTGTGTACCCAAGCACGTGGCATACAGGGGCCCCAAAAGGAAGACCCCCATATAGTCTGTCATTTCAGGTACTGCAAAATCAACACATTTACATCATTTTGGGGGGGGCAAAAGTAGAAAACAGTAAGTTCACCCCAGAAAACCATATATTTTTGGAAAGTACACATTCCAACGAATCCAAATTGGGTATGCATGTCTTTCTACGCCAAAGTACCAAGCCGCAAATCATTCCTAAATTTGGTGATTTAGGTGACATTTCCAAAAATCACCTCAAAATATGTACCCTGCAGCATCGTATTACCCACATACTTTTAGGTATCAAGACAAATCACCCCAAATATGAACGCCTAGGGTCCTCTGAACAGTTTGATGCCCGCTATGTATAGGTGTACCCAAGCACGTGGCATACAGGGGCCCCAAAAGGAAGACCCCCATATAGTCTGTCATTTCAGGTACTGCAAAATCAACACATTTACATCGTTTTGGGGGGGGCAAAAGTAGAAAACAGTAAGTTCACCCCAGAAAACCATATATTTTCGGAAAGTACACATTCCAACGAATCCAAATTGGGTATGCATGTCTTTCTACGCCAAAGTACCAAGCCGCAAATCATTCCTAAATTTGGTGATTTAGGTGACATTTCCAAAAATCAACTCAAAATATCTACCCTGCAGCATCGTATTACCCACATACTTTTAGGTATCAAGACAAATCACCCCAAATATGAAAGCCTAGGGTCCTCTGAACAGTTTGATGCCCGATATGTATAGGTGTACCCAAGCACGTGGCATACAGGGGCCCCAAAAGGAAGACCCCCATATAGTCTGTCATTTCAGGTACTGCAAAATCAACACATTTACATCGTTTTGGGGGGGGGGCAAAAGTAGAAAACAGTAAGTTCACCCCAGAAAACCATATATTTTCGGAAAGTACACATTCCAACGAATCCAAATTGGGTATGCATGTCTTTCTACGCCAAAGTACCAAGCCGCAAATCATTCCTAAATTTGGTGATTTAGGTGACATTTACAAAAATCACCTCAAAATATCTACCCTGCAGCATCGTATTACCCACATACTTTTAGGTATCAAGACAAATCACCCCAAATATGAAAGCCTGGGGTCCTCTGAACAGTTTGATGCCCAATATGTATAGGTGTACCCAAGCACGTGGCATATAGGGGCCCCAAAACGAAGACCCCCATATGGTCTGTCATTTCAGGTACTGCAAAATCAACACATTTACATTGTTTTGAGGGGGGCAAAGGTAGAAAAAAGTAAGTTCACCCCAGAAAACCATATATTTTCGGAAAGTACACATTCCCACGAATCTAAATTGGGTATGCATGTCTTTCTACTACAAAGTACCAAGCCGCAAACCATTCCTAAATTTGGTGATTTTGGGGACATTTCCAAAAATGACTACAAAATTTCGACCCTGCAGCATCATATTACCCACATACTTTTAGGTATCAAGACAAATCACCCCAAATATGAAAGCCTGGGGTCCTCTGAACAGTTTGATGCCCAATATGTATAGGTGTACCCAAGCACGTGGCGTATAGGGGCCCCAAAACGAAGACCCCCATATGGTCTGTCATTTCAGGTACTGCAAAATCAACACATTTACATTGTTTTGAGGGGGGCAAATATAGAAAAAAGTAAGTTCACCCCAGAAAACCATATATTTTCGGAAAGTACACATTCCCACGAATCCAAATTGGGTATGCATGTCTTTCTACGCCAAAGTACCAAGCCGCAAACCATTACTAAATTTGGTGATTTTGGGGACATTTCCAAAAATGACTTCAAAATTTCGACCCTGCAGCATCGTATTACCCACATACTTTTAGGTATCAAGACAAATCACCCCAAATATGAAAGCCTGGGGTCCTCTCAACAGTTTGATGCCCAATATGTATAGGTGTACCCAAGCACGTGGCGTATAGGGGCCCCAAAACAAAGACCCCCATATGGTCTGTCATTTCAGGTACTGAAAAATCAACACATTTACATTGTTTGAGGGGGGCAAATGTAGAAAAAAGTAAGTTCACCCCAGAAAACCATATATTTTCGGAAAGTACACATTCCCACGGATCTAAATTGGGTATGCATGTCTTTGTACTCCAAAGTACCAAGCCGCAAACCATTCCTAAATTTGGTGATTTTGGGGACATTTCCAAAAATGACTTCAAAATATCTACCCTGCAGCATCGTATTACCCACATACTTTTAGGTATCAAGAGAAATCACCCCAAATATGAAAGCTTAGGGTCCTCTGAACAGTTTGATACCCAATATGTATAGGTGTACCCAAGCACGTGGCATACAGGGGCCCCAAAACGAAGAACCCCATATGGTCTGTCATTTCAGATACTGCAAAATCAACACATTTACATTGTTTTGAGGGGGGCAAATGTAGAAAAATGTAAGTTCACCCAAGAAAACCATATATTTTCGGAAAGTACACATTCCCACAAATCTAAATTGAGTATGCATGTCTTTGTATTCCAAAGAACCAAGCTGCAAACCATTCCCAAATTTGGTGATTTTGGTGACATTTCCAAAAGTCACCTCAAAATTTCTAACCTGCAGCATCGTACTACCCACATACTATTAGGTATCAAGAGAAATCACCCCAAATATGAAAGCCTAGGGTCCTCTGAACAGTTTGATGCCCAATATGTATAGTGTACCCAAGCACGTGGCATATAGGACCCCCAAAAGCAAGACCCCATATGGTCTGTCATTTTAGGTACTGCAAAATCAACACATAAACATAGTTTTGGGGGGGAGCAAAGGTAGAAAAATGCACATTCACCCCAGAAAACCATATATTTTCGGAAAGTACACATTCCCGCGAATCCAAATTGGGTATGCATGTCTTTGTACTCCAAAGTACCAAGTCGCAAGCCTTTCCTAAATTTGGCGATAAAAGCAACAGTTTTTACATTTTTGAAATTGCCTAAAAATATTGCAATTGGCCGCATTTATTTCACCCAATTTTTTGCATACAATTGTAAAACACCATAAATATTGACGCCAAGGGTCTACTGAACAGTTTGATGCCCAATATGCATTGATATACCAAGGCAGCTGGCATATGCGGACCCCAAATGAAAATAGTGCATATGATTTACTCCACTGCCGATTCGCCTTCTGTGAACATAAACCATTGACTTCATATTATGTGCCTCAAGACCCTCCTAACAGCAAAAACCCCTGAAAACCATATGTTTTTGGAAAGTACACATTCTGACGAATCCACCAAAGATAAAGACGTCTTTCTACACCAAACTACCAAACTGCAAAGCTTTTCTAAACGTAGAGGTTTTTACAACATTTCGCCTAAAATTGTTGCAGTTTGCCGCATTTATCACACACAATGTTTTACGTATAAAGAGAAATCACCATAAATATGGACGTCAGAGGTCTACTGAATAGTTTGATGCCCAATATGCAAAGATTTACCAAAGTATGTGGCGTGTACGGACCCCAAATGAAAAACATGCATATGAATTTTCACGCTGGCCAACTAAGCTGCAGAAAAGAGAGCCCCAACTGTGCGTTATGTGCCGTATGACCCACAAAATGTAAAAAGACCCCCAGAAAACTATATATTTTTGGAAAGCATATATTCTGGCGAATCAAACTAAGTAAAATAAATCTTTCTATACCAAAGCACCAAACAGCAAAACAATACTAAAGATTCAAAAGGAACAATAATGCAGGGATAAAATTGCAATAAAACCACAAAAATAGTGTAAATCAATGAAATAACAAAATAATTGATCCAACAGCGTAATTAGTGGCCGCAATCGATTATCCAATAGTCACGCTGTCAAAATAACATGTTTTTAGGCAAAACAAACAGTACAATGAATAAGTAAAAAAAAAAAAAAAAACCTGTTTGTGAGTTTTTGTGTATACATATTTGTGCACTAATAAAAGTTGTCTAAGTGTGCAAATACATGTAATTAAGTGTAAATAAGTGTACAAAATTGACCAAGTGTGCTAAAATAAAAAAAAATAAAATAAAAAATACAAATTTTTACTAAAATGTTTGTGTAAGTGTATAAATGTACTGTAGGTATGTGTAAATGCAGGTAAGTGGGTAAAAAAACGTGCACTTACCGTTTTTGTAGCAGGAGGATCGCTGGATCGCTGGAGGCAGCCAGAACAGCGTGTCTGCAGAGTTACTGCGCAGCAGGAAGTGTGTGGGCGGCTGTTCAGGAAGGAAGAGGTGAGTATGACGCAGCAGCGCTTTTTCCAGCGCATTTGCGTCTTTGAAGTCGGATCTGCGACAATCGTGTCGCAAATCCGACTCGACAGCCCCCCAGCCTTGTTGCCCAGGGGGCTGTCAACCCTTCTGACACTCTGCGGAGGCGGCAAAAGCCGCCGATGCAGAGTGTAGGGCTCAGCTGCAGGAGAACGTACATGGTACGTTCTTGGCAGCCTGAGCCCTGAACCCCCAGCACGTACGCCGTACGTGCTTGGCGGTTAAAGGGTTAATGATATTTTTATGTTTATGGTATACTGAAAGATATATTGATGTATTTTAGCTAGTGCAAAAATTAATGGAACCCTAAAGCATAAGGACAAATGTTATTTCCTGTGATGGACTTTAAAGGGTAGTTAATTGTTAAAGGGATTGGAAAGATTGTTTGAATTACTTAAGGAAGAGCCTGTCTGAGCTTGAAACAACCCCTCTTATCTTTTATCACATACATTTAATTTTTGAAATATATATATATATATATATGGGTTGATATAAGAGTATAGTAGAGACTTGCATTTAAAAGTTTCTAGTGCAGTCCAGAAACCAAAAAAGAAGTTAATCCACACTTACAGGTCTTAACAGGCAATATGATGATTTATTGTGGAGTTCTCAGTTTCCCCACAATACAACAATAATACAATGCAATATACAGTGATTTATGAAAATGTAAATGAATCCCCCGCCACCTTTAGTATCAGGTACTATTTTATATATTCAGTCTTCTAAACATCAATCTTTATAAAGTGTATAGTGCAATGCAGATTCAAAATACTGGTGCTATTTTCTTATATTATCCACATCATTTATATGATCATTTATATGACTATTGTTTATATATTAATAGCCAGATTCCTGAGTGTTAATATAGTGTAGTAAAGGTCTGCATCTTATGTTGGTCAAAACGGTGGCAAATGAATAATATCACAAATTGTATAAGCTCTATTACTAATTTCTCTTCTCCCCTCCCAGTATATAGAAGGCATAGCAGCATAACCTTGGTGTTAGGCATTAGAGAATGTAATCGTTTCTGCACTCACTGTGTACTAATGTCTACAAAGCACTAGCAGTAATTAGTCTAATCGGAAGCCATAATGCAAATACTATCTAGTACTGTGGGCATTCACTGAGAATTGGAGCATGAGTCTGCTGTTCTTCGTCTGACTGTGCTACCTTGAGCATTGCAGTCCGTTGCTTAAATTTCACATGATTTCTAGTTTCACATGACAGTCAGTTACTAATACATTTCTCAGTCAAAATGACCTTTTGCAGAGTATACAGCAATATATTTTTCACTCTGACTGCCCTTTGGGAAGCAGCTGTAGAATAAGCTTCATGCAGTTGTTGATGATTAGCCTGCAGTATATTTAACCTCATCATAGGGCTGTTGGGGGTTTCATCCCCAGGAGTTAAATCCAGTGCTGCTGGACATGGCATCATTCCACTGTCTTTCATTTTGCAGAAGAACCCGGCATTGATTAAAAGTCATTGTACCATCCACTTAATACATTCAATCATCCTGTCTTGTGTTTCTTATATCCTGGGAGACTTGCAATTTAATTTGTATTTCTTCACAGGAGACATGTCCATTTAAGTGGTGGCCTTTTTTCTTGACAATTGCAAATGTCTTTCTGATTCTTGTAATTGGGTACCTGGAAATAGTCCTGAGCCCTTTCCCTTCTGGAATTTGTCAAATTTGTCACTCTTTCAAATATAATGTCTTCCTTGATTCCCATGTCATAGCTCCTTGCATTCTGCCAAAGATGTTAAAATACAGATACATACTGTACCAGCTATTATGTTTCTGCCAAGCGTTGTTCTATAATGTTAAACAAGATTCAGGAGAAATTTGCCATTTTAAAAAAGTCTCTGTTGGAAACTATATTGTCATATATGATACAGACTGAATAAAGATATTTTCTTTCTCCTCTTTTACTGCTTAGGATAGAAGTGTATTAAGACATAACAAAAAAAGGAATAAAAAAGAAATTGATTTCCCCAGCTTGCTGCAGAACATATATACCGTATATACCCGAGTATAGGCCGAGTTTTTCAGCATCCAAAATGTGCTGAAAAAGTCTACCTCGGCTTATACTCGGGTCAGCGGTACCCGACCCGCGTAGCTGAGATTGCAGTCACTTTTAATCATTCCTATACCAACAGTACACTTGGGAGAGACTGCAATATCCCACAATGCCCTCTGTTGGTTATATGAAAGAATAACAGTGCACCCTCTGTTGGTTATATGAAAGAATAACAGTGACTGCAATATCACACAGCGCCATCTGTTGGTTATATGAAAGAATAACAGTGACTGCAATATCACACAGCGCCATCTGTTGGTTGTATGAAAGAATAACAGTGCGCCCTCTGTTGGTTACATGAAAGATTAACAGTGACTGCAATATCACACAGCGCCATCTGTTGGTTGTATGAAAGAATAACAGTGCGCCCTCTGTTGGTTATATTAAAGAATAACAGTGACTGCAATATCACACAGCACCCTATGTTGGTTATATGAAAGAATAACAGTGCGCCCTCTGTTGGTTATATGAAAGAATAACAGTGCGCCCTCTGTTGGTTATATGAAAGAATAACAGTGACTGCAATATCACACAGCGCCATCTGTTGGTTATATGAAAGAATAACAGTGACTGCAATATCACACAGCGCCATCTGTTGGTTGTATGAAAGAATAACAGTGCGCCCTCTGTTGGTTATATTAAAGAATAACAGCGACTGCAATATCACACAGCACCCTCTGTTGGTTATATGAAAGAATAACAGTGCGCCCTCTGTTGGTTATATGAAAGAATAACAGTGACTGCAATATCACACAGCACCCTCTGTTGGTTATATGAAAGAATAACAGTGACTGCAATATCACACAGCGCCATCTGTTGGTTATATGAAAGATTAACAGTGACTGCAATATCACACAGCGCCCTCGGTTGGTTACATGAAAGAATAACAGTGACTGCAATATCACACAGCACCCTCTGTTGGTTATACGAAAGATTAACAGTGATGGCAATATCAAACAGCACCCTCTGCACATGGTAGTGGGACAGTGGGACAATGCACACAGTAATCCGTTTGGCAATTCTGTCACCATCAACTTTGCAAAGAAGTCTGGTTGATCGCTGGGGGGGTCGCTTTGGCAGAATGTGCGCTGCTGGGAGACAGGGCTGTAGTTGTGTCTAGGCTTATACTAGAGTCAATAAGTTTTCCCAGTTTTTGTAGGTAAAATTAGGTACCTCGGCTTATACTCGGGTCGGCTTATACTCGAGTATATACGGTATATGTGTGTGTGTCTTCCCATGAAACTGACCATTGACTGAATGTGTGTTGTGATTAAGAAGTCACAAGTGTAATCTCCTCCAAGGAATCAACTGATCCAATTAATTATCTTCAATGTAACGAACCAAGGAATATGTTGGTAATGTAAGTATTCTCTCTAATATGCGTGATTTTGTCAAGGGTCTGAAAACTGGGGTGGTGTATAATGATGTAACTGGTTGTTCTGATGTGTCTAGAAACTCTACGGGGGCCCATTTACTTAGCTCGAGTGAAGGAATAGAAGAAAAAATACTTTGAATTTTGAATGGTCGAATATGGTTACTTCGACCATCGAATAGGCTACTACGACTTTCGACTTTGAATCGACCGATTCAACGTAAAAATTGTTCGACTATTCGACCATTCGATAGTCAAAGTACTGTCTCTTTAAAAAATACTTCAACCCCCTAGTTCGCCACCTAAAACCTACTGAGTCCAATTTTAGCCTATGGGGAAGGTCCCCATAGGCTTCCTTACAATTTTCTGAACGACGGAAAATCCTTCGATGGATTAAAATCCTTAGAATCGTTTGATTCGAAGGATTTAATCGTTCGATCGTAGGAATATCGCTAAATCCTTAGACTTCGATATTCGAAGTCGAAGGATTTACATTCAGCAGTCGAATATCGAGGGTTAATTAACGACCCTATGTAAATCTGCCCCTACATTCATATGTACATAAGTATAAGCAAAAATATGTACATATATGTCTCCCTTGGTAATTTGTATTTGGCTTATAGATGGTTTTAGCAAAATTTTTATAGACTAAAACAAATTTTGAAAATAAACTCATTTACTAAAACTCTAAAAAGTATAAGAACTGAAGCAGGCTAAATCTATCAGTTATTAAAAACTGGGAGGGTGTCAGGATAAGCCCAGGATCGATCCCTGGTTTCCTGGGTTCTGGACACGTCACCTTGCCAGATGAGCCACCAGGGGCTCTTGGGGCTCATCATGAACTCTTGATGTTACTTATGTTATCTGCCTGTTCACAGTTTGTTCTTCTGTTCCTCCCTATTCTCCACCCACCTCGTTTACCCTCATGTGTTCCCCATTCCCAATTACCTGCCCTTTATTAACCCCGCCCTGAGCTTTGCTCAGGGCTGAGTCATAAATGTTTCTGTGCTGTTGTATCCTGGATCCTGTGCCCTAAACGCTTTGGACTTTGATTACCTTGTTCCTGAAATCCTTGTTTCCTGTGTGAGTACCCCATTACCTCTTATCCCGTGGAACCCCTGTTTTGACTTTGGCCTGACCCTATCTTCACCTTGCCCTTCTTGCCTTTGTTTACCCTTTTGTTGCCATTAAATCTTCGTTTCAACCCTGCCCATGCCTCCTACCATCTTTGGCTACACCCCAGGGCTTCCCCCATATCCGCTCCCCAGGGAGTGGCTCTCCTCGATCACCCTGGTTCCAAGCGGTGATCATTACAGAGGATTATTTGCACATTAACTAAATTTACTAAAACTCCAGTCTATCTAATTTTTTTTATTAAAACAAAGTCTACCAAACTCCCATACACCAATGTTTAGTAGACATAGAGAGTGATATTCTGAGACAATTTACAATTGGTTTTCATGTTTTATTAGTTGTGGTTTTTAAGTTATTTAGCTTTTGATTTAGCAGCTCTCCAGTTTGCAATTTCAGCAATCTGGTTGCTAGGGTCCAAATTAGCCTAGCAATCATGCACTGATTTGAATAGGAAACTGGAATATGAATAGGAGAGGTCCAGAATAGAAAAATAGGAGGGGCCTAAATTCAAAGACGAGTAATAAAACATAGCAATAACAATACATTTGTAACCTTACAGAGCATTTGTTTTTTTAGATGGGGTCAGAGAGCCCCATTTGAAAGCTGGAAAGAGCCAAAAGAAGAAGGAAATAAATTGAAAAGAAATTGGCTAAATTTGGCCATTCTATGGCATAATAAAAGTTAACCATCCCATTAACAAAGCAATTCAGTTTTGTTACACATTTAAGTGCATATAACATGTGAACATATATGTTTCTATAAAATAATCATAACATATACCTTGGTTCCCAAAATATGTCTGACAAAACTTACTAGATACACCCAAATTAATATAGTGAATAAAGTACCCCCTCTTGTAAATTATAAGGATATTATAAGTTACAGAGGAGTTTCATGAACATATAAAAACACGAGGCCAAATGGCTTTTGTGTATTATATAAGTATAACCATAAAGCATCTGATATTCAAAATGCATTTTGACCTTATATGGGGTCTCTTTCTATAGGGACCAGTGGCATAAATGCAGCTTTTAAATGCATTTCATAATAAACTGTACTACACTTACAACATTCTAGCATTTATTTGACAATACTTTGGTTAAGATGATATCACAAGAAGCACAACTGATTTATAGATGAATAAGTAATAAAAATCAATTAACATACATAAAAATTACTTATTTACTGCATCACCAATATTCATCCTCTTTATGATAAAGAATCCTCATACCTTTACCCTTCCCACAATGCCTTTTACATGTCTCTGATTGGATTAACAAGCTTTCCATAGACTGGGCCCATACCATTTAAATGTGATTTGCTATTCTTGACCTCAACTGGGAAATACTTTAGTTGAGTTTCTGAATGATAATGCAAAGGACTTCGAGAAGTTGAATGGCAACTTTCTGTATTTGTAATTTGGTTACAGCTTTGAGTTTTATGCCTCATTACCTCTTTTCTAGCAGAAGCACATTCTTTCATTTTGCTTTAAATAATGCCCTGGTGAATAAAACTCAGTAAAAGCACTTTAGTTGCATTCTTCAAGCACGAACTCTATTATAAAAATGATACTTCTGCTTTCTCATTGTCGAGCAATGGGCACTGCTTTAAAAATGAAGAAAGAAGAAGTATATGTAGAATGGAAAGAAAATGTCTGAAGCAGAGATGATAGATAGAAAGCTAATCTTGATAGTGTAATTCACAATCAGTAAACCAGAAAATCATGGTCTGAAATATGACAAACAAATTTCATGGGGCATAATGCATAATAGTGCAGAGCAACTAGTATAACGTAATTATAACGTAATGCATTTCTGATGTGTCTTGAATTACCATACAATAAACTGTACTGGAGGTCACACATTTAAAGGACACATGGTGGCATCTAGTCTGTAAAGGTACAACTATTTGTTGTCTATTTGTTATGTACAGTATTTCATCTGGAATTAATTCTATTTGTTTTTTATTTCATCTGGAATTAATTCCTTTTATTTGCACTTTATTGGGACAAATGCTTAACCAGGTACCTTTGGTCTCAAGCGCTATCAACATTGTACTTTCTCACATTAGTGCATACATCTTATAGTGGCTTTAGTCATTTGACTTTGTCATTAGCCATGGTATAAAATTCCATGTTGTTATTATAGGCAAAATTGGATCCTAACAATGTTTACTATATAGCTTAAGAGAAACAAAAAACAATGTAGTATCTATTATGCATTCAAACCAAGAAGATAAATACAGCTATAATGAAACTATTCACTTACTATGAGAAGAGGCTCTCTTAAATCATCCACATTATCCTGTATGCTATAGCCAGTGAGTCATGCCTGGGCCTCTTGAGGAATGTTCCATATATTTAGCACATGGCCATAGCAATCAGCATCATGTACAGGCAAAATGATGCTTCGCTATATCAAAGTGATCATTAGCCAGTACTTATACTTGTTGCAAGAAAAGTGTCACACAGGTTTCAGATTTCTACTGCTAACCTTGACGATCTTAGTAGCCTTTCATTATCAGTGTTGGAAAAGGCACAAATATGTAGGCAGAAACTGAATCACTTCTTGAAAGCTCAAAGTAGAATACTTGTTAATGTTTTAACAGAAAAAAATAAAAAGAATATGAGCCAAATATAGAAAAAATCCGAGAGATATGTAAAACAATTTCATTATCTTCAAATATAAAAATAGTATAGATGTCATAAAAAGTTCTGACATCATGTTTATTTTTTCTGTGATTTTGAACTGTGCACCAAAATATTCAAACTGCCTTAAGCATGAAATTGTTGCGTTACTTCTCTAGTTCTACATTTCACCACAGGGGCTGAGAAATTACCCTTTGCTCAGCAAATTGACTGTGGCTCACATCAAAGAGATTACTCCAAATAAAGCTTATTTCCATTACCCAAGGCTTGTAACAATACGTTGTCTCACCAAATAAAATAAAAACGCATGAACCTGAAAAAATAGAATAAACAAGAATGCACATCGATTTTAAGCTTTTTAGGGTATGCAAACAGCCAGGAATTATGGTGAAATAATAATTCTATTTAAATAAAATTCATATTTTAATCCACCTCTATTTCAATCTTTTTTTGTAAAAACAGGTTTCCAATCTGAGTGACCTTTTCTGTTCTGGTGTCTCTGATGCAATACAGTATCTGTATTGCATGTTTTTTTTTTCTCAACAATGATGACCACAGTCATATTCTGGAAATGGCACTGGTCAAAATATGATAATTCAGCGTAAGTCACTTACCATTGTACTCATCAATGTTCACAAATGATATTCTCTCTTCTACCATAAGCTTCATGATTCCAATAGTTTTTTAAGATATGAAATATACCGTATGTCATCAGTTCTGGAAGCTATGGGTGCCAATGTTTTCCCCTAAGACAATATTATGATTACCAGTTGGTTGGGATGAACAAGAGGTTTTTGAAATTATCGGATATAAAAGCAAGTATATTTCTAATTTTACATTAGTATTATTACGTTCGTATTTTCATGGCATATATACAAAAGCAACATTCAAAAAAATGTATTGTTATGTACGCAATTATTTCTATTTAAGATTTTTTTTTTTTTACTTGCCCTTCTTGAACTGGCATGCTTCCACCATATAATAAGGGTGCCTCAACCCCTAGGGTTCAAACAAAAATTGTTAAGAAAGACAGAGCTCTGTAATTATACTCCGCAGGACTGAGCAGTGGAAAAGAAAGTTCATTTTAATCAATTCAAAAGAGCAGCAAAGAGTCACTTGAAATCACTGTGTAATTGTTGTATATGTGCTCAATAGCTGTTTAACAAATGGTGTTCTCTTTTTTAGCGCCTGACATTTTGTGTTTCTGGGTGAGAAAATTAAGTCATACAACTATGTTTAAAAAGAGCTTGTTTTTTTTTTCCATCCACTTATTGTTAAGTGGTCAAAGATTTTGAGAGTATTCAGTGGACACTTTTTCAGAATTGACTGTAAGTCAGTAAAGGATACTAAATATAAATAACAACCTTCAACAAAAGAGACAAAAGTTCATCCATTTATTAACACGTGTGGTTTGATATAAAGGAAACAAGTTGTGTTACAGGAATGTAATATATAAGGATACTTGTATCCATACATGATCTTTGCACTTCATGAAAGCCCTGGAGCTATAAGCAAGGGATTGAATGACCAGAAGCCAGATAACACTGGTTTAGGTTAGAGATGGACAGAATCCCATGTAACTGCATTTAGATGAGAAGGAATGAATTAAAGCAGGATATGGCTGGGCCCAGGGGCGGAGTCAGAGAGGTACCTTATATCAGGGGAAGAAGCAGTTCACTTCCTTATCATCTGAACAGGTAGAAACAACCTACCCTCCCCCATTTAGCATATTTTGCAAAATGTCAGGAGTTTTTTTCTTTGTTTTTCTATTATCTATTCACAACTGAATATGGACATTTTTCCTGAATGTGCTGTGTTTTCCGTATCTTTATACAGTATAATTGTGAGAGTCTGTATTGTATTCATTTATTTTAAATGAATGTCAAATGCTTGATCCAGGGAATATTTCCGATCACTGGGGTCAGGAAGGAATTTTTTCCCTCTTAAGGCATAATTGGCACTGGCTTCGGGCTGTTTTTTTTGTCTTCCTCTGGATCAAAACAGCGCACATATGATATTACATTTTAAGTTGTATTTGTCACAGTAGTGGTAGGAGCACGGTGGATTGATTGATACAGGCACTACTACTGATTATGCTATGTGGCAGCCTGCTTGGATTTCCTATCATCGAGACACTGCAGATGCAGGTCCGGCAGCAGGGCTGCAGAACTTCTCTATGTTGGTGGCAGAGCATAGTAGTGATCTCTTGTTAAATTCAGGCTTTAGAATATTGCCTTGGGTTAAGCTGGCAAGGTCCTATTTATTTGATAAAATGTGA
The DNA here is from genome assembly GCA_038501925.1 of Xenopus petersii. Taxonomy (NCBI): domain Eukaryota; kingdom Metazoa; phylum Chordata; class Amphibia; order Anura; family Pipidae; genus Xenopus; species Xenopus petersii. Next base: position 92,822,482 of record CM076684.1, read on the forward strand.
ATAAATTATGTGGCCATTTTACACCCACCTCTGTCTCTGGGTTACATTAAGGTATGTAATAATGGGGTCCAGTGGGATGGCTGAAGTTGAAGGGTCAAATTGAGGAGTCCCCTTGTCATTCGTACTTGTGGGAGCACCAATGTACCTGCTCAGCCTGCTCTGATGTGAGCAAATTAATGCACTGAAAAAAGAGAACATACCACCATGTTCATAGTGGTAGGTTGTGTCAATAGCAATTATTAACACCATTGGTTGCTACCCCACTCTGTCAATGTTGGCCGCAGCTGCCGACACCATCTAGATAACACAACTTATAACATTAAATATAACACAAAGCACTTGATAAACAGTGGAGTAAGCTCACATACCTGAAATGTTGGACTGCTTTAATATCTGTTATCATGCAATAAGTCTTCTATGAACATTTTAACTTCAGCAATGTGGGAGTCGACTCATTTATGGCATTTACGCTCTAAACCCATGCCAATTTCAATTCTGTTACATAGATGAAGTCATAGAAATGCCAACATTGGATCTAGAACTGCTTGGTTAACTAGCAGTTTTAGTACAATTCTTTGGGTTTTACAGGTGTATTCTAACCAGATATACAGTAATTTTCTTGCTGGAACTGTACAGTAAAAAATTAGGATTATCTCGGCTAAGAAAACTGTATTAACTAAAAATATGCTACAGGATTCATTTCTTTCTTGATTTCATTCTTGATCTAATACCCCACTCTGATTTCTATGGAATGACAAGTAACAACTAAAAATAAAGGAAACACACACACAAGCTCTGTTTAATTAACTCTATGTACATTAACTTGATTTGAAACAGGCTAATCATGCCATCATCTGTGATTCTGTTTAACAACATTACATAGTATTTTGTTTCCATAACAACAGTGGGATCATTGACAAACCTTACTTTTGCAAATATCATTGTGGTGTTTTACAGCTAATGACATTTACTTTTGAACAGAAACCTAATTTTGTATTTTACCATGTTTGGTAATGTTTTTCTAAATCTCCTACTCACTAAAACTCTTATTCTCTAAAACTCTAAAATTCCTATTCTTGTTGAAACATCTGCACTAGGGATGGCGCGAACTGTTCGCCGGCGAACTTGTTCGCGCAAACATCGGGTGTTCGCGCTCGCCGGAAGTTCGCGAACGTCGCACGACGTTCGCCATTTTGGGTTCGCCATTGTTGGCGCTTTTTTTTGCCCTCTCACCCCAGACCAGCAGGTACATGGCAGCCAATCAGGAAGCTCTCCCCTGGACCACTCCCCTTCCCTATAAAAACCGAAGCCCTGCAGCGTTTTTTCACTCTGCCTGTGTGTGCTGAAGAGATAGTGTAGGGAGAGAGCTGCTGCCTGTTAGTGATTTCAGGGACAGTTGAAAGTTTGCTGGCTAGTAATCGTTTTGATACTGCTCTGTTATTGGAGGGACAGAAGTCTGCAGGGGTTTGAGGGACATTTAAGCTTAGGTAGCTTTGCTGGCTAGTAATCTACCTTCTACTGCAGTGCTCTGTATGTAGCTGCAGTGGGCAGCTGTCCTGCTTCTGATCTCATCTGCTGACTGCTGCAATAACAGTAGTCCTTGTAAGGACTGCTTTTATTTATTTTTTTGTTCCAATACAGAGCAGTATCAAGCAGATTACTAGCCAGCAAACTTACTATCATCTGTCCCTGAAATCACTAACAGCTCTCCCCCTACACTATCTCTTCCAAGCACACACAGGCAGATTTTTCAGATACATTTTTGCCCTTGACCCCCCTCTGGCATGCCACTGTCCAGGTCGTTGCACCCTTTAAACAACTTTAAAATCATTTTTCTGGCCAGAAATGTCTTTTTTAGATGTTAAAGTTCGCCTTCCCATTGAAGTCTATGGGGTTCGCGAACCGCTCGCATTTTTGCGCAAGTTCGCGAATATGTTCGCGAACTTTTTTTCCGACGTTCGCTACATCCCTAATCTGCACACAGCCTTAGGTCCTTTCTGTAAATAAATTACAAAATGTTCCAACTTATGGCTGGAACATGTATACCTTTAGATAGATTACTCTCAAATTTTACTGCTCACTGAGTACCATAACAAAACTAAACATGAAGTCATACAGAAACATTTTTGTTTATTTTGCTTTAATTACAACGTTCTTCCATTGTGCAATATTATGTATGCAAATACAGTTTCTGCAAAATGGAGATATGGGAATAAACAAGATGCATTTGGAAAGGGTTTAGGAAAGAAAACTCTGGTCCTAAAAGGTCCTCTGTAGCCTAGGTGGGCAAAAGGGCTATGAAAGCAACATAGCTGTTAAAAAAAATTCCACTCAAAGGTGTATACCAAATGAATAAAAGAAGGAAACCAATGAAACAAGCCTTATGTATGTCTTCATATTGTACAGTACATCATTGCACAATCATTTTTATATAGACGAATGCTATTATGGCAGATTCATAACAAAGTTACATGCTTCATGGCTTGAAAAAGAACTAGATGTAGATACTACAATCTACATTAGTTTCTATGCTAATTTGCTGTAAACTCCTATTGAATTCCTATAACTCTGCTGGCTAGGCTGATAAGTACCTATAATTTTGCCTGTTTTGGGGTTTAGTGTTGACCAAGGCTGACCAGTACCTGTGAGACCTGCAGATTTATAGAGACCAGACGCATAGGATTCAGGATATAAGTGAGTGGGCATATTAGGTGATGTTATGTGTGCTTATGTTTTTGGGGCAACTTTAGAAGTGTCAGTGCATCTGTGGATCTAAAGATCTGGGTGTACTGTAGCTGCATTGTTGCTTGGGAAAAAGGTTAATCTAGGCCTATATGGCTTAGCCTGAAATTATCAGTATTTTTATTTTTACAGTTCTCTTTTTATGTGGATGGAACTAACCCCTCAGTTTTGTCACACATAAAAAACAGAAACGATTCACACAAGGGATGAAAACGACACTAATATTCAATCAGGCATGTACCATACATTGAAATGTATTTATCATTCATACAGCATATTGATTTTATGTGTAGCTCATAATAGGGCCTGATTTACCTATGTTTAAAGGGATACTGTCATGGGAAAAACATATATATTCAGTTTTGAAATCTGACATGGAGCTAGACATATTGTCAAGTTCCCAGCTGCCCATAAGTCTATGGGATATGGTTTCCCCGTAATTCAGAGCTTTCTGGTTAATGGGTTTCTGGATAGTGGATCTTATACTTGTAATACAAGAATTTAAATGTATGTATACATTGCAAAAATATACTGTAATCACTTTAACTTTCATGCTTCTAGTGTAGATGCAATTTGTATAGTGAGGGCTTTGGAGAATTTTGAGCCCTCAACTACTAAAGATAGAAGGATTTTTAACTTACCGAAAAATCTTTTCTGGACTGTCAGTGCAGACGCTATGGGTTAAGTATCCATCTCCGGAGGCAGGACAGAAGGAAAGGATTCGGCTCCACCCCCTTGATATATACTGATGCTCCTCCTGAACCCCTCAGTTAGTTTGCTAGCTTAGTATGGAGGAGAAGAGCAGAAAACACATGCAAACAGTGCACAACAGAACAATATCAGAACATGTGAACCTAACAACATAACAGACAGAAATTATCAGGGTGGGGCTTACTGCACTGACAGTCCAGGCCGTCTAGAAAAAGATTTTTCGGTAAGTTAAAAATCCTTCTTTCTCTAGCCGGCCCTTCCTGTCAGTGCAGACGCTATGGGGATGTCCAAAAGCTGGACCCCGACCTGGGTGGGATGAGATAATTACTAGCGCCGCACTACAGCCTGTAAAACTTTGCTACCAAAGGCTGCAGGTGCGGAATGAAAGACGTGTAGTCTGTAAAATTTGGAAAAGGTGGAGAGCGAAGCCCAAGTAGCTGCTCTACAAATTTGTTCAGGGGTTGCCGAATTATAAAGAGCCCAAGAAGTGCTCAGTGCTCTGGTGGAATGAGCTTTGACTTTAAACGGTCTGGTTTGCCACTGACATCGTAAGCACAATTAATGGTGTCCACTAACCACCGAGCAATAGTTCTCTTAGAAGCTGGAGAACCCTGGTTGTACCCATAAGTAACCAAAAAAGAATCTGTCTTCCTATAAGATTTGGACCTATCCAAATAATAACGAATTGCCCTGACCACATCTAGCTTGTGCAATTCTTTTTCTTTTACGTTAGATGGCCGTGGGCAGAGTGAAGGTAAGTTTATTTCCTCGTTAATGTGAAAAGAAGAGACAACCTTGGGAGTAAATGATGGAACTGTACGAAAAACCGCCCTGTCTTGGTGCAGAATAAGCCAAGGTTCTTTTTGGGATAGGGCCGCTATATCTGACACCCGTCTTGCAGATGTAATTGCTAAGAGGAAAGACATCTTCCAGGTAAGGAACTTCAATGAACAAGAAGCTAAGGGCTCAAATGGGGGGCCCTGCAAGACTTTGAGCACCGTGGTAAGGTCCCAAGGGGGAGTGGGGTCCCTAAAGGGAAGTCTAACCTTACCCACCCCTTGAAGAAACTGCACAAGGTCTGGTTCCCTAGCCCACTGATGCTGAAGCAATAAGGAGAGCGCTGAAACCTGGCCTTTCAGAGTAGCTAAGGATAAGCCGAGCTGAAACCCTTGAGTGAGAAATTCGACAATGGTTAGTATAGAAGCTTGGCGCCATGGAATCCCCGTGGCCTCACACCAGTCAATAAATGTCTTCCACGTCCTATGGTAAACCTTAGATGTGGATGGTTTTCGGGCTTTCAGCAGAATGTCTGTGGCTCGTTCCGAAAACCCCTTGGCCCGCCAGATTGCGGATTCAAGAGCCACGCCGTTAAATGGAGCCCTTGTAAATTGTTGTGTTTTACTGGCCCTTGCATGAGCAAATCTTGTCTGAGAGGTAACCGCCACGGAGGAGCCACTAGCAAGGTCACAATCTCCGAGTACCAAGCCCTCCTTGGCCAATCTGGGGCGATGAGTATGGTTTGTGTCCCTTCCTGTCGGATCTTGCGAATGACTCGTGGCAGTAGAGCTAGAGGCGGAAAAGCATAAACCTTTTTGAAAGTCCATGGTATGACTAAGGCGTCCACAAACGCCGCCCCCGGGTCTTGGGACCTGGCGCAGTAAGTAGGAACTTTGAAGTTGTGTCTTGAGGCCAACATGTCTATGTCTGGTGCCCCCCATCTGGAAACTAGTTGTCGGAACACCTCTGGATGCAGTTCCCACTCTCCCTGGTCTATCAGTTGCCGGCTGAGGTAATCCGCTTCCCAATTCAGAACGCCCGGGATGAATACTGCGGAGACCACTGGAACATGGGATTCCGCCCAGTCGAATATCTGAGCCACTTCCCTCATTGCTCGGAGGCTGCGAGTGCCGCCCTGCTTGTTTAGGTAGGCCACTGCTGTGGCATTGTCGGACTGAATCCTGAGCGGTCTTCCCGACAGGCCCGCTGACCAATGAAGAATGGCATTCTTTATTGCTCTGATTTCCAGAACATTGATTGGTAACCTGGATTCCGCTGGCGACCAGGTGCCTTGGCAAGCGTGAGGTGGCCAAGTGGCCCCCCAACCTGTGAGACTGGCGTCTGTTGTGACCACTGTCCATTGGTGTGTGGACCACTTTCTCCCTGAGGCTAGGTTGTGCGTCAAGGTCCACCATCGTAACGACTGCTTTACGGACTCTGTCAATGGAATCTGTTGGGACAGGTTGAAGTGATCCTTATTCCAATGGCTCAAAAAATGATTCTGGAACACTCATGTGAAACCTGCCGAAAGGCAGGGCCTCCAGTGCTGCTACCATGTAGCCCAACAAACGAAGGCAAAGTTCCGCGGGCACCGTGGATAGGAGGCGGACATGATGAGCTGTGAGCGAGATCGTTTGGATCTTCTCTGAGGTCAATGAGATAGTCTGCAGGGAGGAATCGAACCACATCCCCAGGAACTGGATCTTCTGTGATGGTTGGAGCTGGCTCTTTTTGTGATTGATGAGCCAACCGTGTTGTGTGAGAGCGTGGACACAAATCTGAGTGTCCCGAAGACTTTGCTCTTAGGAGGGCGACCGTATTAGGAGGTCGTCCAAATATGGAGATAGGGTGATCCCTCGGCGTCTGAGGTAGGCAACTAGAGGACTGAGGACCTTCGTAAATACCCTGGGCGCTGTGCAGAGGCCGAAGGGAAGAGCTCTGAACTGATAATGGTCCTGGAGGATTGTGAACCGCAAGTATTGTTGAGAGATTGCTCTGATGGGGATGTGTAAGTACGCATCCTGTAGGTCTACTTTCGTCATATAACAGTGGTCCGTCATGGACATCAGGACTGATCGAATCGATTCCATGCGAAATTTCTGCTTGGACACAAACTGATTTAGGGGCTTCAAATTGAGTATCGGCCTGAAGGAGCCCTCCTTCTTTGTAATCAGAAACAAATTGGAATAGAAGCCTTTGTAATACTCTTGTACAGGAACTTTGGTAATGACATTGTGGCGCAACAGGTCGCTGACGATGTGGAGGAGAGCTTGTAACTTGACGGGATCCTTTGGTATGGACGATTTTATGAAAGTTCGGGGAGGCAGTGTGTTGAAAGGAATCCTGTAACCTGTGCTGATAATAGTTAGAACCCAATCGTCTTGAATGTGTGACTGCCAATTTGGGAGAAATGCTAACAGGCAGCCACCTACCCCCCCCTGACTTGAACTGTGTGAGTCAGGTAGAAGCGGTCTTGGGGGGACCTGGCTTCCTATGCTGCCGTGGTTGGTTAGACCAAGCGGGTCTGCCTTTCTTCGAGTCCGTGCTGGATTGCGAGGACCGAAAGTTGGAGTTACGAAAGGGTCGAAAGGAATGGTTTTGGGAGTTCCATTGTCTATTATAGGACCTACCGGAAGAGTCTTGTCTAGGCCGTTTACCAGACGGTAAGAAAGTGCTTTTGCCCCCTGTAACCTCAGTTATGATTTGCTTTAAATCGGGACCAAACAGCGTATCACCGGTAAATTTGAGATTAATCAGCCTGGTTTTGGACGCTGTATCCCCAGTCCATTGACGCAACCAAAGTGCTCTCCTGGCAACTGTTGTGTCGACACTTGCTTTGGCTGCCAGTTTCACTGTATCCATAGCTGCGTCAGATAAAAAAGCCAAGGCGGAACTAAGACGTTGTAGTTCCTCCTGTAACTGCTCAGGTGGTAAGGGCTTGTGTAAGAACTCCTGACACCAGAAACGTGCTGTACGTGCTAAACCAGCTGAAGCCACCGCTGGTCGGAGGATTGCTGTGGCGTGTGTGTAACCCTTCCTTAGGGAAGCTTCCATCTTCTTATCCATTGGATCCTTAAAAGCAGAGTCTTCAGTAGGTAGTGTGGTATTTCTGGATAATCTGAATCTACTTTAGGTGCCCTGTCCCAGACCTTTTGTTAAAGCACTCCTCCCCGTCGGGGAATTGAACCCCGGTCTCCCGCGTGACAGGCGGGGATACTCACCACTATACTAACGAGGACTGAGGAGTTCAGGAGGAGCATCAGTATATATCAAGGGGGTGGAGCCGAATCCTTTTCTTCTGTCCTGCCTCCGGAGATGGATACTTAACCCATAGCGTCTGCACTGACAGGAAGGGCCGGCTAGAGAAATCCCTTATGCCAGGGTGAAAACGCATCTTAATTTCTTACTTCCTGCAATGCAGTGCCAAGTAGTAATGGGTGAATTTGTCCCCCTTCGCTTCGCCAGGAAATTCGTGGGCGTCAAAATTGATGCCGGCGACAATTCCAATAGCAGCAACATTTGATGCGCTTTAAAGTCAACGGGCGTCCGTTAATTGACACCGGCGTTGAAATTGTCGACTTTTTCTCTACACTGCATTTTAATTTACTGATCTCTGCATTGAAATGATCTTGAACTAAATGCTACTGCAGTTCCTTTTACCAGTTACTTCTCATGGTGCTCTGAGTACACTATACATGATGAATACGGAGTCTCTGCACAAATACATTTTATATTTAGCACTTTAAGTCAGAACAAAGTAGAGAAATAAAATTATTCCTTTTAACAAATAAACACATGTAAATGAAATATTTTTAAATACTCCTTTATTCTAAGGACCTGCTCTACATAAAAGTAATTACATTTTATAGATTTTAGTTTAGAAAAAAAAATGATTAACAGCACCTCATAAGGGTTCATCTAATGAAAGTGTAGTGTGCAAAATGCACTTTTGGAATGTGCATGTTTTCTACCCTCAGTATAGTGTTTTCCCACAATTCCAAACTAGTTGCTGCCAGGAGTGAATTTGCACTTGCCAATTGTGTGTAATGGGGCAAAATCCACGCAACTGAGCATGCGCCATTTTATGAATCTGACACAATTATGCTGAAAAAATTAAGAATGGGCATTGCATCATTTGCGGTGGTCTGTGCAAAAATTATGCCATTCAACATTTCTTAGATTTAAGTCTACTGCATCTATAGACGCAGCCCATTGTAGGAACCCTGGAATTGATATCACTTTCAAAATGGAAGTTGCTCTAGGGTTCTCCTACTTCAATAGGCAAAATTGCGCAAAATGAATGCCAAAAGATTAGGTGGGAAAAATGGTGATTACCACAAATACATGCAAATGTGGGGAGTATTTGTATTTTTTTCACGAATCATATTTTTCTCAAAAAAAAAAACATGAAAAACTCTGCACTGATCCTATTGGACCTTTTTTTCAGCCATGGAGTTTTTGGACTTTTTATCATATTGTTCATACTATATTTAAATTTTTTAATAAATTACATGGCATTTGTGGTTTAGGAGAAAATTAGTTAATTTGTGGTTTCGAAAACCTCTAAAATCACTAAATTGAGAATGTTAATGAATGGACCTCGGTTAATATCAGCTTTTTGTTGCATGATTGATTCAATATATTTGCACAAAGTGGACAATATAGGGGACACTTTTTCAAACAGTGAGTTCCCTTTTATATTTGAATCAAAATGGTTTTCTCTATGAGCAGGTATGCAAACATATAGCTGTTTGCATTGAGAGTTGATTTCCCAGTTAGAAGAAAATTGTCTTCTTTGCTGTCATGTGAAATTATATTTAAAACAAACCAAAGAAAAAAAAGCTTTCTCCAGCAGTGGAGACTGTCTTTGCAATTTTGTTAGGTGACCCTACACAACTGACATTTGCTTTATATGCTTCCTTGTGAAGAAGCAGGACAGTATCATAAACTATTCAGTAAGGGGGAAACTGTTCTCACAATTTGGCTAATTTGCCAAAATAATATCAATACAGAGTGAAGGGTTTATTTTGTTACATGGGGCAAAATGTAAAACGGTACAGGATTCAAAAACTGCCACATGCCATTTAATTCAAATGTGTATTTTTTAAATCCCATAGACATCTGTCGATCCAAGTTTTATCTCACACTAAATCACTTCCACTGACAGATGCATTGTAGGCTATAGTCCAATAGGTGTATCTGTCTTTGCAACTGCATAAAATTTTATGGGATACTGCAAATTGTGATCTCTTGTGTCGTATAGTGATGGGCGAATTTGTCCCGTTTCGCTTCGACTCGACAAGAAAATCACAAATTTCCCATGAAACGGGTGGAAAATTAGTGAAACGCCAGCGACATTTGATGCACATTAAAGTCAATGGGCATCCGTTTAAATTTCGCAGACGAATTTCGCAGCTAATTTGCAAATTTAACGTCGGCGGCAAAACGTGGAAATTCGCCGCAATTTCTCCCATCTTATCGTCTTATCTGATCAAAGAAATCAGATGCGCTTGTGTTTTCATGCATCTGCACCTGACAGTCAATGTATTTAATGGGTAACAAAAGTCTGTCACCTTTATTTCAGTGAATGAAAATGCAGCATGCAGTGCTCCTTCCAATAGTTGTCATGTCAGATGGTAAACCTTCCGTGTAGTTTCCAGATAAGATTGTAATACTAGTACCATTATTTTTAGACATGTGTAACTACACCCAGCTTCTTGTTTTATTGCATCTACATTTGTCAGCCATTGTATACCAAAAGTCTGTCTGACTTCATCTTGGCGGATGAAAATGTAGCTTTCATTGTGCCTTTCCAACAGGTGTGTCATGCCAGATGCCAAATCTTTCATATGGGTTTTTTTGTATGGATTTTAAAATTACTTAAATTATTTTAAAACGTAAATCTAAATCTGGCTTGCAGGATAACATGCATTCTGTTGCTGTAAAGGCACCCTGTAGTTCATCCTACAGGTATGTGATCTGTTATCCAGAATGCTTGGAACCTGAGGTTTCTGGATAATGGAGCTTTCCGTAATTTGGATCTTCGTAGCTTAAGTCTACTAGAAAATCATGTAAACATTAAATAAACGCAATAGGCTAGTTTTGCTTCCAATAAGGGTTACTTATATCTTAATTTGGATCATGTATAAGGAACTGTTTTATTATTACAGAGAAAATGGAAATCATTTTTAAAAATTTGGATTATTTGGATGAAATGGAGTGTATGAGAGACCATCGTTCTGTAATTCAGAGCTTTTTTTATAACCGGTATGTATAATGGATCTCATACATGTACTTCCGCTTGCTGAAGTATTGTAGACCATAGAAGCTCCTGTTTGTTCTATACATGACCTTCTTCATATAACATGACTGACCTGCTGTTAAGTCTAGGAAATAAACCTCTTTATGGATACAGTAAGCATTATTACACTGTAACTTTTGTAAGAAATCCTTATTATATTAATTATACATAATTAACTTTTAGTTCATAATTAGTAAAACTGTGTGGGTAGTGTGAATAAAAGTAGTTAGTCAGATCTTGATAATAGTTTGGAGGGCAAGAAAAACATTATGTACAATATATATTATGCAACTGCTATTTACAAAAAAATTGGATCTTTCTAGGAATAAAATACACACTGTACATACAAAAAAGTAAAAATTCTCCATCAGTAATGTATGTATTTTTATTCTCAATGTATCTATAGAAGTAAGTCAAATAAACTGGACTTGCTGTTTTTTTTTTTCTCGTGAAGATGTTTCACCAGTCATCCACCTGGCTTTCTCAATTCAGAATAACTTGTACATAGGATCTTGCTTCACTTTACATCCTCTGGAATGTTGCTCCAATCAGCATAATCTGTTTATCATAATCCACAATGATGTCATAAAGTTAGATGTTGATTGTATTGGCAAGATTGGAGCTTTGATGTGTTATTAAACCTTCCAGGGAGAGGAGCCAAAACAGCATTGTATGAGGCAGGCAATAGATGTTGCACCCCCGCCTCTATTCAGACTTGGTTTTTCAGTTTTTACATATATGGCTTCTTTAACACTTCTTTTAAACCACTCTCCCTGTCTAGAATCTTGACTTGGCAGTCTTCAAACGTGTGTCCTTTTTCCTTTAGATGTAGGTAAACAGCTGATACTCTCACATGTAACTGTATAAAGATACAGAAACTACAATGTAACATCCAAATTCAATTATTAATAGAGAATATGAAAAACAAAAAGAAGACAACTTCTGACAGTTTGCAAAATATGCCAAATATGCAAAATTTATGTTTCTGCCTGCGCAAGACAATAAGGAAGTGAACTGCTTCTTCCCCTGACATCACATCCCTCTCTTTCTCTGCTCCTGGGCTTGGCTATCTCCTGCTTTAACTCATTCCTTCTCACCTAAACACAGCTATGTGATTCTGCCCATCTCTAACTCAGACTAGTGACTAGCGATGGACGAATTTGTCATGTTTCGCTTCGCTGAAAAAATTTGCCAAATGCATTAAAGTCAATGGGCGTCAAAATAATTTTGACGCCCAACAATTTCTTTGCGCATGACTATTCTGATGTGCGGCAACATTTTTTGGACAAAAAGTATAGGTCAATAAAAGGTGTCAATACATAACTGCTGTGCAGCAGCATCTGAATGACCCTTATGATCCATTGTTTTCAGTTTTTAAACTTGCATTGTGCCCTTTTATGCACAGTTTCCTGCTCTTTGAAAATGTAGTACCTTGCTATCCTTAACTTGAAGGAAGATTGCTATAATTAATATAAAATAGACGCAGGACAATAATGTTAGGGGGGTTACAGTTAAATATTATGTACCAAAGGGTTAAGAAATAGCACAGTAACTATACACCATTAAAGTAAAAAATGTTCATTGCAAAGTAAATACTAATATTTGATATATTTATATGGTAGCTAATTCAATTTAACCAGATGAAAAGTAAATTTTTACAATCTTTGCAATATATGCAAAATGCTCGGTTGGACTGCAGTGATAAAATTAAATATCCTCAGTTGTGCCAAAACAACTGCCCATTAAAGTATAAAATATGGACATATTCTAATTGGAGAGGTGATGCTGTTTATCTCTAGGCAAAACATCTGGAAAATGACCCTTCATATAAAAGTAATTTAGATTTGTCATATGCATGACTAGGAGATGATCGTTTCAAGGTAACAAGCTAATCATTACTGTCTCAGTGGAAAAGAAAGAGAGCCATGTCTTAGCAGAAAATATCTACAACAATCACCTAGGAAAAAATGCTATAATGTAATTTAAAAAAATAGGCATTATATGCTAGCTATTTCATATGAATTAAAAAAGGTGTGACGGCATGCTTATTGAAAATTTCTTAGTACTGAGGTTTCAAAAAAAAAAAAAAAATATCTAACAGCCTAATTGGATCTTGAAACCACGACTAAACTCACTTGCTCTAAAACCACGATTGTTGTGACATTTATTTAAAAAAAAAAACCCTGAAAAAGCATGAATGGAAAAAGTCGCGAAAGCTGTGACTTTTTGAAGTTGTTTTACAATAACTATGACTTTTCATATTATCTCACAAAAGTCAGTGTCAAACACCAGCAATCCTCTAAAACCACAAATCCAGTTGTGAAAGGGGCATCTGCCATTGACTTCTACATGTTTTCAACAGGTTTTAGCAAGTGTATTTTTGTTGCATAATACATTTTTCTGCAACTTTTCTGATTTTTGCTGTCAAAAAACCTGACCTTAAAAAGTCATGGTATACTAAATTGGCCACTTGTTGTCTGAATACCCTATAACTACAATGCGCCCCTTTCTAATATAGCTCGCTTTGGTGAACAGCAAAGAAAAGTAGGCTTAGAATTTGAGTGGCTGTACTGCATATTATCTACTGCTAATGTACTTACTGGTAATTTTTTTTTGGATCTGCAATAGAGGTACAAGTTTAAGGTATGTTTAGATGGCTCAGAGTTTACCTTTAGACATAAAAGTATTATTATGAACCCAACCTTATTGATAAACAACCACATTTGCAACTGCAAACAAATGGTCACAACTCTTGCACATATTGATATAATTAATTAACGATACTTGTATCTAAACAAGTTACTTTCACTACCATGAATTTCTGCCAAGCACTAATGAGCTCACCCAGTCTTCTGAATAGCACGCAAGTGTGCCTATTGATCTTAGAGAACTTTGAGCTGCCACCGCCCCAAACATAGCAGTAATTTCAGGGTTGTCATAGTGAACTGCATCAGAAGGCTCAACAGACTTACACACAAAAGGCCTGCTTATTCCAGAAATTGTTATCCCCACAATTTTCACCACAACAAGAAACAATTTCATAAAGATGTGCACGTGTTATTGTGTGTGTTAAGCACAGTTGCAGCAGGCACAAACCCGTGATTACCAGTTTAACTATTGTCCCTAAAAAGAAACACTCTGGTATAATAGTAAGAAAAACTTCAACAGAGAATTTAATCTGTAGTAAAAGTCCGTTCAGAAGAAGCAAATATTATTTTCCAAAGCACTTGGGGACAGATTTATCAAAGTGTGAGCTCAACACAGAAAAACTTTCTATTCATTCCTATGGGATTTTAAGAAGCGTATTTATAAAATGATGAACTCTATCTTTCAATTTCATTCGTTCATTTCATTCATTGATAAATACACTTCTAAAAACACATAGGAATGAGTGAGTGTTTCAGTCGTGAGCTCTAATTTCACATTTTGAGAAATCTTCTCTCTTCTGTATAGTACAAATTTGCCACTTGCAATGACTTGCACATGTCTCTTGGTTTGACTATTTAAATCAGTGATTTTTTTTTTTTTTACGAAATAATTGATTCTCTTGCAAAACAGTAATTCAGTGTGGTTTTATTGACTAGAGTGAGTAACTGTTGGGTTCCATGATTTTATAGCAGTGCATTATAGTCCAACTAACTAATTATACACAAAAGAAATCATGACATTATTCCACTTAACTATAGCTATAACTATAACTAGTAGATAAAAATAGCAACCTAAAAAATAATAAATACAAATGTGTAGTAGCCTTAAGGTATTGCTGCACAGAAAACTGATTTAAAAAGATGCTGCATGTATTCAGACTAAATATTCTGATGTAATTCACATTCCATGATGTGTGAATAATTCACTCTATTAATTTTTTTAACTTAAAAATAGAACATACTTTCAAGCTGTTAAAATGTTATTAATCTATGGATTCTGAGTGTCCCAAATAGCCAACTCTATAAGTAGTGTTGCTTATTGAAATACAGTAGATTATGGGACAGATTGTGCTTGTGGCTGGGACTAATGGTACAAAGCAAAATGGGGATCAGATATCCCAAAAACTTGACTGGACCAGTTTGGGACAAGCAGAATTTTTGGGTTTAATATCTGTAATGTTTTTAAGCATATTATGACACCTTTTTAAATGCATATTTCTGTTTAAACCTTTTTTGTTGTATATGTTAAGATTTGTGCTTAGCTTTGTCAATGGACATCTTTCTCTTTGTCAGAGCTTTCAGAAAAAGTCCTGCCTTTCTTGTATACTAAGAAAGCACACTCACACCAAGAATTGTCAATCTGTGAAGAATGTATTTAAGAAACTGATATCAGGTATCCAATGCTGCAATAAATTCTCATTAACATGTTTTGAAACAGAAACTGGTCAGTCCACATTTGCAAAGCCATCTGTACCAGGAGGAATGTTTTTTTACTTTGAGCTGAAGAGTGATGACACCACGTGGCCCATTTACGTAGTTCGAGTAAAGGAATAGAAGAAAAAAAACTTTGAATTTCGAATATTTTTTTGTGGGTACTTTGACCATTGAATGGGCTACTTCGTCCCTCGACTACGACCTCGAATCGAACAAAAATCGTTTGACTATTCGATAGATGAAGTACTGTCTCTTTAAAAAAAAACTTTGACCCCATAGTTCGCCACCTAAAAGCTACTGAAGTCAATGTTAGCCTATGGGGAAGGTCACATAAGCTTCCTAATAATTTTCTGATCAAAGGAAAATCCTTTGATCGATGGATTAAAATCCTTCGAAATGTTCGATTCAAAGGATTTTTCCTTTGATCGTACGATCGTAGGAAATACACTAAATCCTTCGACTTCGATATTCGAAGTCGAAGGTTTTCAATTCGGCAGTCGAATATCGAGGGTTAATTAACCCTCGATATTCGGCCATAAGTAAATTTGTCCCCACATGTAATGCATTATTATGTTTTCGATTCTAAGGATTTTTCCTTTGATCGTACGATCGTATGAAATGTGCTAAATCCTTCGACTTCGATATTCGAAGTTGAAGGATTTCAATTCGGCAGTCGAATATTGAGGGTTAATCAACCATAAGTAAATTTCCTACCTGGGCCTGGGCAGCACGATTGTGAAGGCGAACCTGTCCCATATCTCTTTGCAGAACATTTGTGAAACGGCAAAAATTCTCAAAATGCATTGAAGCCAATGGCTTTTTTTCACGCCACTTTTTACAAACCACACAACTTTTTAAATAAGGTTCACGTTAGTCTATGGCCTGGGCATTTTTTACGGTAAAACCTGTTGAAAAATGCATGCCCATCACTAACCACAATATTGAAAATGCGACCCTGCCATCTGTGAGCTCTATACTATTAATGAGACAGTAGAATGGGAGGTGGTGAGGTTTCTGCCTCTGATTATTGATTAAACTCTTGAACATATTTATTTTAAAAAGTACAGTATATATCATTATTCTTTAGTATTTGTAGTTTGTTTTGTAAATATGCAGTCATTTTAAAATACTGCATCTGTTAACTGATGTTAGATTGTGATGATAACTAAATCTGGATTGTGTGTCATTAATTTCAAAACATGGTAAAATATCTACAATGGTTTGGGAGTTATGATTTTAGTGTATAACTCATAGCTAAATAAAATGTAGCCTCTCAGTATATTAATATGAGGTTCTAAATATATGGAAGCAGTAATAACCAAGTTACGAAAGAGCTGGCAAGAAAGAATTAGTATTAATTTAGATTTGTTATATTCTTAATTAAAATATCCAGTAACCAATGCTGTATTGATCCTGTTATGTTATATTTAATGTCTATTGTTGCAGTTAACTAAAAGTGTTTCAGACTTGTAATTTCCTGAAGTGACTGTCTATGTTTAAAAGCTACCTGCACAACTCCCAGAGCACCTTTCAGTGGTTATCTTGAGGTTTCAGTCTGGAGCTTACTGTACATCTTATTCACAGTTGAATAACACAATTTTACAGAATACCAAATTCCACTTGTTGTATCACTTCTAATGTCCTGGTTAGGAAATCTCTATCTTAGACCCACATACCACTAATTCCCCTTGGCACAATAGTAATAAGTGAGAAGCATAAATTCTAATGATCTAGACTTGGATTGTGATTGCCTTGGAAACATATGTTATTGCTTTACATCTTTCTGTTATGTATTGCTTTGTTCTCATTCATGTGGTATTAAAATGCATTATTATATCAACACATAATATATGTGATTCATATATATCTATGAGAGAGGCAGTAGCTGGCCATGTGACATAAGAACTGCTTAGCAACTGGCAATAGTGCAGTTAAGCTGTGTGTTTGGTTCTGCCATATATTACTTTTATCAATGGTTGGGTTAAAGGTTGGCTTCAAACAATCAGTATATACTATATCAGTACTGCAACTGAAATGTGCATAGAAGGAAAATGTTTATAGGACATGTCAAGCACAGTTATGAAAAGCAGAATCATCTGTTTAAGTGGGGATCTTAAAGTGGCGTTAAAACACAGCAATTTATAAAAAGGAGTTTGAAACAAGGAATAAAAAGGTTTTTTTAACTTATTCTTGTTTTGTGTACGGTAAGAGCCCCCTGACACCTGCATTGCTAATAATGCTCCCATGCCCCACCTAGTGGTTGATATGAGAGTAACATTCAAACGTAAAACACAAAAGTCCCGCTCAGCCAAGTCAGGACTACTCCAGTTATGAAGGCACTTCCGTTATGAAGTGCTGACAATTTCTAAAAGCAAAGGGTCAGGCACAATGACCTGAGATGGCTGCCTACACACCAATATTACAAATAAAAAATGCATTTATTGGTTCAAAAATAACATTTTATGGTAGAATGATTTTTTTTGCAATATACAGTATAATTTACTAATACAAATTATACCATAACAGAATCCCTTTAATAAGTTGGTAGAAAGTGCAGAACTATATTGATCTTAAGATCTACAGTTAATTTACTATAGGTATGTGTTTATAAGATCACAAATCACAGAGATTAAAGATGGATTGGTGTGTAGGCTTACCAATCAGAATTAAGGAAAAATGATGTCAGGGCTGGGAAAAAAGGAATATAATGTGTGAGTTAACCAACGCATTTTAAAAACCAAAATAACAGGTCTCCTAAACCATATGACCTTTGAGAAAGGAGAAAACAAAATGTTCATTATTGGTTTTTATTCAATCTCATCTATAATATTAGTATTATCAATGGCAGAGTTTGTGGTGTGCTTGTGTTTTATTCTAATATGTTTTTGGCAGCCTAATGTGGTCTATATCTCTCCAAATTTGTGAATACCTTTTTACTTTTTCTATCTTCTATTTCAAGGTACCTTGGGTTTGTAGTTTTATAGGTTAAATAGCTCTCTCCTGAATACTAGGGAAAGTAACTAACAAGACCACAGTACTTATGCACAAACAAGCCAATGGAAAGAAGAAGGGCCCGAAGAACGCAGTACACACGTGAGCACATGCGCAAATACATGTACGGCGCAGAGGGCCCTGAGACTGCAGTCCCAGTTGGCCTCAGGCCCCCCAGTTCGACCCTGGGTCTGGCTATGTACCATTTCATTTAAATACTGAAATATACCTGAAATCGCACAAGACAATAGTGTGGTGAAATTTTAAACTTTGTTATTGCACAAGTCACTTTAAGTTAAGTTGGTGGTTGCACATATTATGTGAAAACACCCTTGTACGAATCACTATTAAACTAGCATTTATTGTAATTAAAGATTTAAACATTATTAAAGGAAAAATCAGAAAAATATAATGTTTGGTTGATTTAAACTTGAATTTCTTGCACAAGTCACTTTTTTACCCACATTGTAATAATATCCTTTTGTGAGAATGAGAATCACTAATATGAATATTGCTGCAAGCCTATATTTAAGTATAAATGGAGTTTTTTCCATTGTATATCTTGTATCCTCATCCAAGAAGTCACCAAGCCACTTTTATTTATATAAATGTGAGTGTGTTAAATTGTATATGAAATTCTTTTGTGGAAAATATTTCATTAATGTCTTAGCAGAAGAAGGTTAAGAGAAGCTGGGAATATAAATAGTTTGAAGAACATTTCACATTATGCTTCCAAATTACCTGCTCTGAATTCTTATTGTGTATTATTTGACTCACTCTCTTCTTGAATGTTCTTGAGCATATTTAGATGGGTGAGTATTTCCCGTTTCTCTGAATAATTCGCAAAATGGCTAAAATTCACAATACACGTTGAAGTCAATTGGCATCAAAATAATTTTGACCCCAGCGACATTTTTATATGCATGACTATTTTGTCTACATGCATTAAAGACAGTGTGAGTCTGTATAATTTTGATACTAACATTTTTTATGTGCACATCAAATTTTTTGTTGCAGGGGAGTTTTTGCTAGTGAATTTTTGAATGCAGTTTCACTAAAATATTTGCAGGCGGCAAAACATGTAAATTCGCTGTGAATGCCTGGTGAATTTATCCGCCCATCACTATATTTAGACATCCAATCAATTGTATAAAATTATGATGCCATTGGTGAAACATTATTAAACTGTGGCTTTAGAATCCTGATAAAGCATGTAATTTCTAACACAAGAAATTCTGACATGGTATGAGTCAATTTATCCTAAATGATGGGAAAGTTAAACCTTTAAAATCTATGTATAAGCCAATTGTGATTATGAAATTACTTAATAATTTTAAAATATTTACTACCGCAGTCCTTTATAAGTCCAAGATCTGTGTTTCTAAAGATGCCCCAGTTTCCATCTTCTAATCTACTCAGTATACAGTATATAATATAACAAATTAAAAAAGAAAACAACTGTAAGTACCTTAAAGTACTGAAGTACAAAATCAGGGCTCATACAGGATAGATTTCAGCATGAAAATGCATAGAGTAGCTGAAATCACCCCACGTGGAACAGAATGACCTTTTTTCTACTGCCATTTTTACATTGACTTTTTAACAATTTTATAGGCCAATTCAGATATTTTACATGAGCCAGACTGCTTACCACTGTTCTGCATGTGGGGTCTACAAACTTGTTTTTTCTTGCTGATCAGGTACTATTTGCCTGAGGTGCTTACTTGACAATGAAGATTGGCACTGATTTTAGTCATTATGTTAGAGAGGCTTTTCAAGTAAATTGTCCCCAGTCACAAGGGTTCAGAGGAGGCAATATAAAATATGACAATTTCTGGTAACCAAGTTGACTATGAGATTCCATGCTTGGTGTCACATTAATTATTTGGGGGGCATTTCATTGATGCAACTTGGCTTAATAAGTAAAACTACTAATCGGCATTACTGCAGTACACACAGTATTTTATAGCCATAACTCTTCCATTACAAAATATATAGCATCAAAATACTGGAGTACTGGGATGTATATGTATCCGATGATCTCTCATTAAAGCAAACATCTATATTTAGCAGATTATGTATGTCATGTATGTCTATTATTTCTGTGTTTGTGATCAGGCTTTATTAAAGACAGTCCGTTTTACTCATAATATAAATGATATACAGTAAAACACGTTAAAACCACAAGAGCAATTGGGGGCCAATAAATTGTCTGCAGTCAGTTGAGAAAAAAATCCAATTTGTTAAAGATACTTGCTTCAAAAAGTTCTCCTTGCACTTTTTTTATTGCTATGCTTGGCACTGCTGCATTTCTCTTGTTCTGAATTAAATGTTAGTGCATATATTTATGATTAGAAACCCTTGAGCTACTGGTAGTTCAAGGGTTTCTCAGTGATGGCTGCATCAGAAGATGCTCCAGACACCCCTAAAAATTGGTTGAACACATTATTTTGACTTGAAACTTTTCAGCACAACTGTGTCACATTCGTGTCAAAATGCAAGCCACAACTGAGTAAGCAATAACTCCTTCTTTCAACCACACTGAAGCTGGAATTATGGGAAAAACCCTGCATTGTGGGTAAAAATCATGGCAATTGCATCTGAAATTGCACACAAATTACTCCTTCTGTCTCCACAGTGGCATACCAATTTTCCCAACATGACTGTTAGCGTAACTAGTGTTTCCAGACTATTAAATGATAGTTCTCTGTTTTGCATTATTCATTAATATCTGCATTTGTAAAAGTGAATGATTCTAATACTAGCATAAAATGGAATGTCTAAATATCAGCTAACTTGTATTTTTAGACATTTTTATCACATGCTTAAATTACAATGTGAGGTCTGACAATCATGACAGTTTCCAATCAAACCTCTTTCAAAATATAAAGGCTTGCCTTAAAAGCCAACTTATGTGCACAGTCACTAAATGGGTGATGTCTATTTTAAGAATAGACTTATTAGCATTGTCAAGATTGGAAGATTTTAGAATTATTGTGTAAAAACATTTTAAATGTCAAAGCACAGCTAGACAGCAGGAGATAAGATATGCCTATTCTTTGTTATATAAAAGAGGAAAGATCTATAAATATCTCCAAAAGTTACATCTAAAACATATTTTAAACTTGGGATTGTACAAAACAATTTGAGATTTTTTTTTATACAGAGTTGAATCAATATTGGCCAGGTTAGGGGAAAAAAACAGCAGAAAACTCAGAATATAATTGAATATATATAATTTTTATATAAAAACTAAGAACATTTCATTCCTTTAAGTTGTATCTTGGTTCACTTCAGTTAATGATTTCTAGTATTTCTGTATGTATACTTCCAGGAAATTGAAAGGCAGTGTCATCAAGACTATGATGGCAATCTAATAAAATGACCAAGCAGGGTGTAACTTTAAGGGGGAAATTTATTAAAGAATGCAATATGAAATCAGAATTTTTAATGGAAATGGAATGGAGATTTATAATACTCAGAGGATGTAAAAAGTCAGAATCCAAAAATCTGGCATCTCAGACCTAATGAGGTTGTATATAAATTAATGTAGAGAAAATACCTGGTGCCCGTTGCACCCAAGGCAGGAATGCCTAGTGCGTTAGTCCTCTTCTTGGGCGCTTGACCATGCCTGACCCTGACCAAGCCTTGCCTGCTGCCGGTACTGACTCTTGCCTGTACCTTGACCATTCTCTCTGATCCTGTCTATATCTGCCTTATTGTATAACGACTGGGCCTGTGACCTCGGCTACACTCCTGCCTCTCAATTTTGTTCCGCACTTCATGATTTGGTATAGATTCTGTATCGAGCTTGTCCTTAACCACGCTCCTATTATCCATTCTTGTTTCATGTACGGTTCCCTTACTCACCCAGAACTCTCTCCTAGGTCATCTCACATTAAGACCAGGCAGCATCCAAGTAGCGGAGGGCTCCTCCCCAAGTAAAAGGCAGTTCTTATAGGCAGAACAGTGATCTGTGACAAGGACTTTGGTGTCTGTTCTGGGTTTGGGATACCTAACATCATAGTCAATGGGAGACGTCCCTATACTATTTGGAAATTTATGTGGTCTGCGCTGGAATTAGCCTGAAAATCAAACCATTTTGGACTTTTTGGGCAAAAATTTGAAAAATTCTGGCTTTTCGGGCAAAAGCTGAAAACACCTATTTGAATTTTAGCTAAACGATTTTTAGTGTTTGTCCCCAATCCAATTAAATTGTGCTTTTTTAATAATAAATAGTCATAAAGTGGATTCTAGTTTGGTTGGACTTTTTTTATTAAAATACTTGGATTTTGATAAATATGCCCCTTAATGTATTCAATTGCATTTCTAAGAAATAGATTATATAGTGTAAAGGAATGCATTTATTAACACTTGCCAAGTTTGTTCCTTCTGAATGTCTGCACTTAAATTTTATAAATATTACTTAACTGCTCAGTTAGGAGTTTTTTTTATTAGACCTACTTGCTAATACTATTAACAAAATGTCAACTCTTGCCAAAGAAAAAAATTCAATAATGTAATAGTCTGAAGTATTTCAGGCATTGATCTTTTGAATGTGTTTGTTTAAAGTGATATTTATGATTTTTTTTAAATTTAATGACAACATTTTAACACAAGTATAATAACTCAATCTATATATAAATTACAGACCAAAATTGGACCAAGAGTCACCTAGCAATACACTATAGGTTAATCAAGGTGAATTAGGTGTCTTGCAAGGTCTCCACCAATGAGAAGATATTTGACCTATTTGGTCAGTCAGGTGGTTGGGCCAATTGTATTATCTAATCATTTGGATCTTGGTACAGTGATTGGATTACATATATACTATAAGTAGAAGTAGTAGTATACTATAAGACTATACGTAGACCTAATTGCTGATCAATGGGAATTACAGTATGTCCTATTAGAATCCATGTTTCCAAATCAATATCAAACCAAGAATCAGCCAGGCATAGTTCTGAATCTGTATCAGTTAAAAGTAGCACAATTGGCAGCCAATGTGTATAGGCAACTTACTACATTGTCAAGCTAAAAAGATAAACATTTACGATTAGCTTTATTTCTTTAAAATTTCTCAAGATGGCACCAGTATAAATTAGAATTTCGATGTAGTAAAATGGTGCTAATTTTAATTGCTTATTTAACGGTTTATTGGAGGTACTTCAGTCTGAACTAAATAATACATTTTGCATGATAACCTTCATGCAGACCTACTCCATATTCTGCAATTATAAGAATTTAGAATCATTACCATATAAAAGATTAATAAATAAAATCTAAAAAAATGAAATAAATTTTATATTGTCACTTTGGGATTCAGTAAAGCTTACCCTAAAGTAAAACAATGAAATAGATCATGAACTGACTATACAGTTATGAAGAAAAGCTGTCGGTATTAAGTTTGTTTATAACTGGTAATGATTGTGTATATTTGGGGAAGTTATCATCAACACAACTGTTAAAAAAGCATGAGCCATAAATATTTTTAGTGGAAGAAATATTAAGTGTATCATAAGAAAAAGTTCTTTATTGAAGCTTCTTTTAAAGGGACCATGTCATCCCTAGGTACTGTCACTCACCCCTGCAGCTAAGTAAGGCTACATTTTTATTGTTGTTAACTTTTATTACTTAACTTTCTATTCAGACCCACACTATTAATATTCCAGTCTTTCAAACCTATGCCTGGTTGCTCGGGAAAATTGGACCATGGCAAATATATATATAAAGATGAGAAAAATATTGTTATTTATTGGGCTGGGAAATCTGGTTTTGCTTTAAAATTGTGAAACTTTGACAGTTTTGGACCTGTTATTTAGAATGCTTGGGACCTGGGTTTTCCGCATAACAAATCTTTGCTTAATTTGGATCTTCATACCCTAAGTCTACCAGAAAATCATGTAAACATAAAATAAACCCAATAGGCTGTGTTTGCTTCCAATAAGGCTTTTTTTGTTTGGATCAAGTACAAGGTACTGTTTCATTATTACAAAAAAAAAAGGAAATCATTTTTAAAATGTGGATTATTTGGACAAAAATTGAGTCTATGGGAGAAGGCCTTTCCAAAATTCAGAGCTTTCTGAATAACTGCTTCCATATAACGGATGTTTTGTCAATGCTAAACTTTTCCTGTATGCTTTGTGCTTTGCAAGTGAGCCCTGAAGTTGGACTATTTAGTAAGCAGAAAATTAAATTGCAAAATTCATTAGAATATAGCAATACAGTTTTAAGTGCAAAACTTTCATCATCATATCATATAAAAATGATGCCTAAGAGCAAAAATATATTTTTAAATATAATAAATATAATTCTCATTCCTATTTCTGCAGGTGAATGAAAAGAATGAAAGAACAGAAATACTCTCTTAACATTGTTGCCTTGTCTTTGTCCCTTAGCCTCTTACCTAATATTGTGTTAACCTTATCCTTATTAGGGATGTAGCGAACCGCCGACAATGTGTTCGCGAACGCCGTTCGCGAACACCGGCAAAAAATGCGAACAGTTCGCGAACAGTTCACGAACTTCGAACATCCGAAAATCGTTCGATTCGAACGATCAAAGGATTTTAATTGTTCGATCGAACGATTTCCGTTCGAATCGAACGATCGAAGTCATTGGATCGAATGATTTCATTCAATCCAATGGCTTCGATCGTTCGATTCGAACGAAAATCGTTCGATTTTAGCAATCGAATGGTCGAATGGTCGAACGATTTTGACGCGAACGCCTATTGGCGAACGTCGCGCGACGTTCGCGAACTTGCGGCGGACGCGAACAGTCGAAGTTCGCGCGAACTAGTTCGCCGGCGAACAGTTCGCTACATCCCTAATCCTTATAGAATCGCTTTAACCCCCCCAAAAATTCTTTATGCTTAATTATTGCAAAGGTATTTGCTGTATGCAGGAAATTAATTTTTAAAAACTATGGAATTGAAATAGGCCAGTGAAGTAATTTCAGTTGATACATGTCCAAGATCCAAAGTGGTACACTATTTGACCCAGCAAAGCACTGGGAAAGTAAGAACATGACAAATGGCAACTATAGGCAGCACTTAAGGTGGAAAATGTTGTGAATACACAACATGTGTGATAGTTGACATGCTCTCAGCTTGAGCAGTGATCTTATAAAACCTTTGGCTGCCCATAGCTTTTCAGATTCTTTGCTGACTCTGCAAATATAACTTACTACTAAATGGGGCATGCTAAATCATAAAGGGCTTCATCTAAGAAATCTAGATTAGGATAAATATTTTAAGAAAATAGGTTGGCAATAATGACCAAGTAGAAAATACTGTTTTGAATCAGAGACCACTTTCGTCGTATTTTTACTGCATTTAAATTTTCATGAAACCTTTGTTGTGCAGATGGGGATGATATATTATGAATTAAGAGACTCAAGATATACACCTGCACTGACATGCAAAACTACAAGTTAAAATTCTTTTTGTCAAGCAAAAATACAGTGTAATAGATTATGTAAAATTCATTAGGATTTTAACCTATAAAGAATGTTCGAAATTAGAATTAAGAATTAAATTAGAAACAATAATTTAAGAACCTACCTCTATATGAATTAAAGGTTAAACTTCTCTGATATATATGTGTGTTTTACAATCTTACCAAACCTTTAACTTTTGTGTAAGGTTTCATGTTTTCCAGTTTTCTTGTCTTTTTTTGTTTTTTTTTAATAGTCAACAATAACACATAGAGGCAGATTTATCAAGGGTTGAATAAAAATGTATTAAAATATATATAAAATTCATATCAAATTGGATTTGAGTTTTAAAAACTTGATTTGAGCTTTTTTCTTTGAAAAAAAAAATGTGAGGAAGGCTGCAAACAACTCAAAATTGATCCCAGGACATCTCCCATTGACTAAAACAGCAATTCAGCAGGTTTTAGGTGGTGAATAGTCAAATTTGAGTTCTTTAAGGGCCAGAGTATAATAAATCTCAAAAATCTAATTCAAATATTTGAAAAAACTTGAATCGAATTTTAAAAAATTCCATAGTCAAATTTGACAGTTTTGGTCATAAAAAATAGAAAATTCGAAATCAAAATTCAAATTTTCAAGTCAACCCTTGATAAATCTACCCCTTAATTCCCTAATTTCAGTGCAACAAAACATTCAAGAAATGTCAGGGCTCTGTTGAGAATCATAGTCAATTTTAAAATTCTTGCTTTTTCTAGTCATCTAACTCACAGCAAAAAAGCACAGGCCATCTAAGGTAAAAGAGAAACAAAAAATGTACAATAAGAAAAAAAAACTCTTAGCTTCCAAAGCACACAAAACCTCAGTCAGGGCTCAGGTGTAACTAAAGTGACATACAATATTAACTGAAAACCCTGCATTTATTAATTTCCCCTTTGTATATGAGACAAGAGACATGTACAGTTGGTTTATGTTTGTTTCCCCTAGCCTCAGATTGCAATTTCAGCCTTGAAGAGAAGCTGTTGCTGTTATTAAAAAAAATCAACAAACCTATACTGGACATACTTACAGCAGTTTATATATTTAAACCTTTTTGTATTGTTCAACATTATTTTACAGCTGCAGGCAACACTCTCATACTGTGACAGATTTCACAAGCTATATTTGGCTGATTTTAACATGAGTTAGCAATCTGCAATGCATCACTGACAAACGGTCAGGATTTTTGCAGTTGGGAAAAAGGTTATAAAATTAAAACTTCAAAAAATATAAAATATTAAATTGTTGCCATCTTTACTCTTTAGTTGATTTTTTTTTAATAATGGCTACTGATGCCATTTTTAAGCCCTCATTTTTTTTACTTTTAGTCACATCCTTCCTTCTCCTCCCATAGGCTGCTCATTTGCATTGGAAGCTATATCAGTCATGGTCCCACATGATTAATAGTATGATTAGACAGAAATAACTATACATAAACATAAAAAACAGTTAAAGCTGCATCCTTTAAAGTCCAATTTATGTTTGCTTATAGTCTTTACAGAGATACTCTACATCAGGGATCCCCAACCTTTAGAACCTGTGAGCAACATTCAGAGGTAATAGGAGATGGGGAGCAACACTAGCATGAACAATGTTCCTGGGGTGCCAAATAAGGGCTGTTATTGGCCATTTAGTAGTCCCTATGTGAATTGTCAACCTACTGGTTTTTATGCAGACAAAACTTGCCTCCAAACCTGAAATTCAAAAATAAGCACCTACTTTGAGGCCACTTGGAGCAACATCCAAGGGGTTGGAGAGCAACATGTTGCTCACGAGCTACTGGTTGGGGATCACTGCTCTACATCATAACATAGATCTACTGTATGTCAGCTGAGTTATTCCCTTTAAACAGAATCACATTGACATTTTCATAACTATCTGTCGACACATGCTTACATACAGAAGACACTACTTAAAATATTTTTTGCACAAATTTAAATGACAAAGGCTTCTTTGTCATTAAAACTTGTGCAATTTCTACAAAAGAAATTCTGAAGTTCTGAAAGGCACACTTTGCATTACTTTCTATATTTTATAAAATGTTTTATGAATGACTAATTTTTGTTTACATGCATGCACATCTCTAAAGATCTGTGTAGTACATTAATTCCAGATAAATACATATAACACAAAAGTCCCTTTTCTGTATTTAATAGAAATACGGTACAGTATTAATGTTCAGTGACATTCCTCTTGCAAGGCTGTTATCTACAAGGTTATACGATTTTGGAAATGAAGTCTGGGGACAAGCATTGAAGTGAGGGGGAACAGCATATATTCATATAATCACTTGTGTGGCTTTTAAATTAATGGGATGAGAAAGGGTAGATGGAGTATACGTATAGTTAATATATATCTTTTTAAAATGTTGGTTTACCTGTATAGGTATTTGCTATACTGTATATCTGTTATTTATACTACTTATTCATTCAGTTAGGAGCAGTATGTTTGACTTTTACAATACAACCCGAAAAAGACAGATGCAGTTTCGAGAACTAGAAATACAGTAGATGTTGCGCTTTAAGTGAGTTTCGCAGTCATAGAAAGTCAGCCATTTCAGAATGAGTAACATTGCCCATAAATTGTTTCATAAATGACTGCCTCAGGCTTTAAACACAATGACCTCTAATGAAAACATAAACAGAGTACACTCTTTTATTTCAAATCCAAGCTGATTGAAGAGAAGGAAGCTTGCATGCACAATGAAGAATACACAGCATTTTTAATTATCTACCAGAGGCACTGAACTTTAAGTATTTCAATGAGATTTTCTAAGAAGCACTCAAATGTCTTACATGTAAAAGGTGCATTTTCTGAGTAACATTCTATAAATGGCAGAATGTATTTGTATCTCAGTAGAGAGGGACCGAAAATCGTTTAAGGAATATATAAACCAATTGCAAGTTGTTGCAAGAAAAATGATTGTGAAAAATATTTAAAGCTAATTTCTCCTGTTTCTCTTCGCCCCAACACTTGTGAAATGGTGGGAATGGTGATATACAGCAACAATTCATGAAGTGCATTGCAGTCAATGGGTTGTTTTTTTTGCTGTGTTTTTGTTTTTCAGAGCAAAATACATTGAAGTCTATTGGCATTCTTAGTGGAGACTTTTGTGCAGTAAAATTATTTACAGCAAAATAAATCAGTGGTTTCACCTGAACATTCACCGGTGGCAAAATGCAAATTTGACCATGAATCCATCCACTAGTCTGAAGCCCTAAATATTTCAGATGCAGTTTTGGACCAATTAAAAATTTCAATAGTTTTTAGATCCAACAAAAATATGTTCTTTTTTGGTAACCACGTGCCCAGTGCTTCTTAATATGTTTTATATGGAGTAAGGAACCAAATTACACTATAGCAAACAGTTGTAGTGATTAAAGACGGCTTCATCTAGTATAGTCTTACATTTGTCTGGTCATTCAGTCTGATCAACAAAGGAAATTTTACCAATGGTGTATAGTTTTATCTATTTCGGAATGTATTCAACAAATGAATTCGAATGTAACATGCACATATCACTATGTGACCTCACACATGGAGGTCATCAATCAACTCCAGTTGAAATGTCACACAAAAGCAATGCTTTACTTAATATTTAAATATATGCAAACAAACCAAATGGAAATGGAATTTTTAACTTTTTCAATGCTGGCATTGGCAGTCCAGAGATATCACAGAGTTATGCATAATTTGATATGCTTGAGCAACCAAGTTCAATAATCCAATAAGTAATGTAGGCTTTAAAATGGCCAAAATTTCTTTGTTTCTTTTCTTACAACTGAACATCCAGCAGATATATCTTTTATTTTTAAAGCTTTATATATTTTAATGTTTTATCTTCTCGAAAAATATTCACATTTAAATGCAATTTCCTTCTCATTTGCCTGTTCTTTTCTTAATGCAAATTTGTTCTGTTCATAAGATTTTTAAGTATAACACTAAACTTTGATCGTACACACCATCTATAGTTTTTTCCCCAACCCCTGTTTATTGTCTGTTTATTTCCTGTATTGAATTAAGTTCTGCTAGTTATATCCAGGCAGCTCCCTGGTACCAATGTAAGGCAATGGATTCTGCATCTGGTGCCTTTGCTATTTCCTGGCCAGCTGGCATAAGCTACCTAGACATGCTTTGAATAACCCTGTCCTCCAGAGATTCACTGTGCTTGGTACATCTGCAAAGCCAGTAAACAAAGAGTTCAGTGTAGCTTGTGTATTTGATGGTATTCCTTTGACCTATTCAATGAAGTCTCCGGTATTTTAACACATTTATTTTTTTCTTTTGTTGTACCCCAAAATTCTACATGTTTATATGTATAGATAGGTGCGTTAATGTGTTAACTGGCAAGGCTACATACAATACAGTTTGTGCCCAGCTTTTTGCTGTTCTAAATTTTGCAAACTATACTCCTATAGACATACAAAATTGTGCAAATTAAACATGACCTAAAAGGTACATTTATGTTATTATTTACATATTGTATGAAAGTGCATTGCTATGATTTTACTTAGTTCTGGATCATTATGATATACACTGCAGGTTAGGACTGATACTTTGAAAACCTCAAGTACCTGTATTCCCCAAGGATCCTTCTATATATAAGTGAAAGTAGCTTTCCCCTAAGAACTTCATACGCACAACAATTTATTAGTTATATTTCTGTCAGTTTGCTTATACATAGATATGCTAAATGTTCTTCAGTTGTCATTGAGTAAGAAAAATGTATCTTACCACAGATACATGTCACAGTGATTAGCTATTGTGATATTACCAACAGATATTAACCAACAGCAAAGATTCTGATGTAGTAATTGGCAGTAGATAACAAAAACAGTCAATCATTTACATATCTGAAATATAACATGGGCTACCATTAATAAACATGGGTTATGATATAAATATTATCATGAGGGGAATATAGTGAGATAAAGGGGCAAATTTACTTAAGGTCGAATATCGAGGGTTAATTAATCCTCGAAATTCGACTGCCGAATTGAAATCCTTCGACTTCGAATATCGAAGTCGAAGGATTTACCGCAATTTTAATCCTTCGACTGAACGATTTTTCTTCGACCGAAAAAAAGATAGCAAAGCCTATGGGGACCTTCCCCATAGGCTAACATTGACTTTGGTAGGTTTTAGGTGGTGAACTAGGGGGTCGAAGTTTTTTTTTAAAGTGACAGTACTTCGATTATCGTACGGTCGAATAGTCGAATGATTTTCAGTTCGATTCCAAGTCGAAGTTGAAGTCGTAGTCGAAGATTGAAATAGCCTATTCGATGGTCGAAGTAGCCAAAAAAAACATTAAAAATTCGAAGTTTTCTTTCCTCTATTCCTTCACTCGAACTAAGTAAATGGGCCCCAAATAGTCTAGAAGGTATTATTATGGCCCTTTGGCTGTATATTTCTATGTAGTGAATAAAGTACCCCTATTGTAAAATATAAGGATATTGTAAGTTACCAAGGAGTTCCATGACCATATAAAAACACGAGGCTGAAGGCTGAGTGTTTTTATACAGGTCATTGAACTCCGTGGTGACTTCTAATATTCTCACATTTTGCAAAAGGGGGTACTTTATTATCATACACAAGTTGCAGTGAATCAGGTGACAGAAATTACATCACTAAGCTCTGATTTATAACTGATCTTTAAGAACCGTTTATAAAGATATATTTTACAGGATATTCATGGCTCTTGTGTATTATATATAGATAATGATTATAAGCAGCTTAAAGAAACAGTTCAGTGTAAAAATAAAAACTTGGTAAATAGATGTGAAAAAAAAATGTTTCTAATATAGTCAGCCAATAAAGGCTGTAGTGACTGGATGTCTAACATAATAGCCAGAACCTAAGTTCCTGCTTTACAACTCTTGTAAGTTAGTGACTTGAAGGAGGACCACATAGGACATAACTGTTCATAACTCTTCTACTTGCCTAGTTTTTATTTGACACTGAACAGTTAGTTTAAGAATTACCCTAAACCCCAATCAAAACTACTATTATGTGAAACTAGAATCTGCTTGCACTGTATCTTATGTATTTAGGCCATTTTACGGACATTGTGGGACAATCCTTATCAAACACTAGAAGTGTGAAATATCTCAGTCAAGTTTGCACTGAAAGAATGTCTTGTATTAACAATGAGCTATTAATTAGGGAAAAAATATATGCAACCTAAAAAAAGGTTTATTCTTCCTTGAATAACTAAAACTTTTTTGTTACAGCATAGCTACATTGTTAATTTAGTTTTCTCCCCCAACTGTCTTTCTGAAGTGTTGGCTTCAGTTACAAATTGTACGTTTGAAATCATACCTTCATAGTTTAAAAGAAGGTCCTGAATGCTGGTCAAATAGAACATCATTGGTAGCATTGAAAGTAATGACACTAGTGATGGGTCACTGAGATGTAATAATGAAAAACAGTTTGACTTGCAGCGTGACTGCACAGAGCAGAAAAAGCCTTTTCCCATCCTTTGACATTTAGGAGGTTGTTTACTAAAACATGTTTTTTTCACTTTTTCAAAACAAAATGAAGTACATTTTTTTGTATTTTTAGAAATCCAAGATCTTTGAGTTATTTATTATAATTCACTAAAATATACAATATATACAATTTCTTTGTATTTGTGCCCTGAAAAATCTGATTTAATCAAACCGAATCATACAAATAAGACTTTCAAGAAAAAATCAAGGATTAAGAGTAGTTTCCACTAAAAATTTAGGATTTTGAGAAATTTAAGCAGGGTTTAGGTAGGGGGAGCCACAGTTAGGAAAGCCAATGGGGCATAGGGAAGGTATTAGCATCTGGAACCACAGCCAGGATAGGTGGAGGGCAATGAACCTTGCAGGAGGTCACCTGGCCTGGCAGCGGGTCCTGGGGCAGGGTAAACAATAAGTTATTAGGTGGGGGAGAGAACCCCATGATGATGATGGGAAACACCCATCAGGTAGTGGGGTTAAGAGGAGGGCCCCACTACCAGCCCCAAAATCCAGCAGGAGGAAGAGGCAGAGGAGGTACCAGTCTATAAAAATCCATGTTTCACCAGTGAGCAAAATACAGTATTAGTGGATGAGGTTCTGCAACAATAGGACTTGCAGTGCACGTGTGCAGTCACATCAGATCCCTGCTACCAGTTGCAGGCAACTATGGCAGCAGGTGGCGGATCGTGTGAATGATGTATGTGCTGTGTGCCATGACAGACACATGACATATACTGTAAGTGCTTTAGCGACCTGAAGAGGTGCATCAGAAGTAAGTTTGTGGCCCAGAGGTTGCAGGTCCAGAAGGCTGGTGGAAGGACTCCACCACCCCTCCAGCTCAAGCCCTTTGAGAGCTGCCTTCTGGACACCATGGGGCAGATTTACTAATGGGCAAATTTTCGCCAGCAACAGCTTGGCACCCATCGCACCACTTTGCAAGACATAAATATGCTACAAATATGCTAATTCGCTAAAATGCGAAGTTTCAAGTTGAACGATGGCAACTTTGCGCTAGTGTTACTTTGGCTGTGCTAGCATTTCATAGGGAAGATGTGCTAGCATTCATTTGTGCCATGCAAAACTTCACTACTGAACTTGCACTTATGACAATATGCATAAGACGGGAAATATAAAGTTGTATGGACGACGTCTTATAAATGTTGCTGCAAATGGTTTGTTACCAGTATATATTACACATGTCCAGGGAACCTTAATAAGGACAAAAAATGAAGCAGGAAGGGGTGGGACCTTTAATATCAGAGGGGGGGTCAGCTGGTTGATGAAAACAAATAAAAAATGCAGATTCTGAGCACATATTTTTGTCTGTCTACACAAATGAGGAACCAGTTAATGAAGGTCTCCTTCCCAATTCTAGCAATTCTAGTAATACAACTAATGATGCATGGTTCACACATGAGACTAGAACATGTTGAGATAAACAAAGGTCTGGGGCCAGATGGTATTCATGCCATGGTACTTAGCGAGCTTAGCTCTGTGAATGACCTTGAGGTGGGCATTGAAAGTACTGTTTCTATTTTTGCAGATGATACTAAATACTAAATAAACTATAGGTTCATTCAGGATGTTGCCACTTTGCAGAGTGATTTGTCTAAGTTGGGAAACTGGGCAGCAAACTGGAAAATGAGGTTCAATGTTGATAAATGCAAGGTTATGCACTTTTGCAAAAGTAATATAAAGGTACCTTATACACTAAATGGCAGTGTATTGGGAGTTTCCTTAAATGAAAAGGATCTAGGGGTTTTTGCAGATAACAAGTTGTCTAATTCTGGGCAGTGTCATTCTTTGGCTACTAAAGCAAATAAAGTTCTGTCTTGCATAAAAAAAGGCATTAACTCAAGGGATGAAAACATAATTATGCCTCTTTATAGGTCCCTGGTAAGGACTCATCTGAAGTATGCAGTGCAGTTTTGGACAGAGGGATATAAATAGGCTGGAGAGATTGCAGAGACATGCAACTAAACTGGTTAGATGGATGGAAGATTTAAATTATGAGGGTAGACAGTCAAGGTTGGGGTTGTTTTCTTTGGAAAAAAGCCTCTTGCGAGGGGACATGATTCCTCTTTACTAGGGATGTAGCGAACGTCGGAAAAAAAGTTCGCGAACATATTCGCGAACTTGCGCAAAAATGCGAGCGGTTCGCAAACCCCATAGACTTCAATGGGAAGGCGAACTTTAACATCTAAAAAAGACATTTCTGGCCAGAAAAATGATTTTTAAGTTGTTTAAAGGGTGCAACGACCTGGACAGTGGCATGCCAGAGGGGGATCAAGGGCAAAAATGTATCTGAAAAATCTGCCTATGTGTGCTTGGAAGAGATAGTGTAGGGGGAGAGCTGTTAGTGATTTCAGGGACAGATGATAGTAAGTTTGCTGGCTAGTAATCTGCTTGATACTGCTCTGTATTGGAGGGACAGAAGTCTGCAGGGATTTGAGGGACATTTTAGCTTAGGTAGCTTTGCTGGCTAGTAATCTACTGTTCTCTTTAAACAACTGCCATAAGTTGACCTTGTAGGCATTGTTTGCCCAGTTTTTTTGGACGCAGCCACTGAAGCACAGTTGCCAGAAAAAATATGCCATATAAATGCTGAAAATAGTCATTTTTCGCCATACGTTGACCTTGTAGACATTGTTTGCCCAGTTTTTTTGGACGCAGCCACTGAAGCACAGTTGCCAGAAAAAATATGCCATATAAATGCTGAAAATAGTAATTTTTCGCCATACGTTGACCTTGTAGACATTGTTTGCCCAGTTTTTTTGGACGCAGCCACTGAAGCACAGTTGCCAGAAAAAATATGCCATATAAATGCTGAAAATAGTCATTTTTTGCCATACGTTGACCTTGTAGGCATTGTTTGCCCAGTTTTTTTGGTCGCAGCCACTGAAGCACAGTTGCCAGAAAAAATATGCCATATAAATGCTGAAAATAGTCATTTTTTGCCATATACGTTGAGTCAACGTATGGCAAAAAATGACTATTTTCAGCATTTATATGGCATATTTTTTCTGGCCTCTGTGCTTCAGTGGCTGCGGCCAAAAAAACTGGGCAAACAATGCCTACAAGGTCAACGTCGTTGACCTTGTAGGCATTGTTTGCCCAGTTTTTTTGGCCGCAGCCACTGAAGCACAGAGGCCAGAAAAAATATGCCATATAAATGCTGAAAATAGTCATTTTTTTGGTCGCAGCCACTGAAGCACAGTTGCCAGAAAAATTATGCCATATAAATGCTGAAAATATAAATTTTTTTGGTTGCAGCCACTGAAGCACAGAGGCCAGAAAAATTATGCCATATAAATGCAGAAAATATGCATTTTTTTGGTCGCAGCCACTGAAGCACAGTTGACAGAAAAATTATGCCATATAAATGCTGAAAATATAAATTTTTTTGGTTGCAGCCACTGAAGCACAGAGGCCAGAAAAATTATGCCATATAAATGCAGAAAATATGCATTTTTTTGGTCGCAGCCACTGAAGCACAGTTGACAGAAAAATTATGCCATATAAATGCAGAAAATATGCATTTTTTTGGTTGCAGCCACTGAAGCACAGAGGCCAGAAAAATTATGCCATATAAATGCAGAAAATAGGCATTTTTTTGGACGCAGCCACTGAAGCACAGTTGCCAGAAAAAATATGCCATATAAATGCTGAAAATAGTCATTTTTCGCCATACGTTGACCTTGTAGACATTGTTTGCCCAGTTTTTTTGGTTGCAGCCACTGAAGCACAGAGGCCAGAAAAAATTAAACCAGTAGGGTTTGCACCCTAGTTTGTAACGGTGGCGGAGGGAGGAGGACGCTAAAGGAGAGCTGTGTGTGGAGTCATGAGGCTTGAAGAGAAGGACAGCTGCATAGAAGTCAGAACAAGTCTTCCGGCGTGCAGTAACCCTCCGAGATCCACCCCTCATTCATTTTAATAAAGGTCAGGTAATCGACACTTTTGTGACCTAGGCGAGTTCTCTTCTCAGTTACAATCCCTCCTGCTGCACTGAAGGTCCTTTCTGAGAGCACACTTGAGGCTGGGCAAGACAAGAGGTTCATGGCAAATTGTGACAGCTCTGGCCACAGATCAAGCCTGCGCACCCAGTAGTCCAGGGGTTCATCGCTCCTCAGAGTGTCGATATCTGCAGTTAATTCCAGGTAGTCCGCTACCTGCCGGTCGAGGCGTTCTTTGAGGGTGGATCCAGAAGGGTTGTGGCGCTGCCTTGGACAGAAAAACATTTGCATGTCTGACGTTACAGACCGGCCAAAGGGCTTTGTCCTTGCAGGTGTGCTCGTGGCAGGATTACTGGCACCTCTGCCCCTGGAATGTTGATGAGTTCCTGAAGTGACATCACCCTTAAAAGCATTGTACAACATGTTTTGCAGGCTGGTTTGTAAATGCCGCATCTTTTCGGACTTGTGGTATGTTGGTAACATTTCTGACACTTTATGCTTGTACCGAGGGTCTAGTAGCGTTGCGACCCAGTACAGGTCCTTCTCCTTAAGCCTCTTGATACGGGGGTCCTTCAACAGGCATGACAGCATGAAAGACCCCATTCTCACAAGGTTGGATGCAGAGCTATCCATCTCCGCTTCCTCATTATCAAGGACTGCATCATCCACGGTCTCCTCCTCCCAGCCACGTACAAGACCAGGGGTCCCCAAAAGGTCACCACTAGCCCCCTGGGAAGCCTGCTCCTGTTGGTCCTCCTCCTCCTCCTCCACAAAGCCACCTTCCTCCTCTGACTCCACTTCTGGCACCTCTCCCTGCGTTGCAGCAGGTGCCTGGGTTCGTTCTGGTGATTCCGACCAGAAATCGTGCGCTTCCAGCTCCTCGTCACGCTGGTCTACAGCCTCATCTGTCACTCGTCGCACGGCACGCTCCAGGAAGAAAGCGAAGGGTATTAAGTCGCGAGGTAGAGAGCGATGGAGGAGTAGAGGTGGTGGCAGAACCGCGTGCAATCCGTGGCGGTGACACCAACTCCACTGTTGTTGTTGTTGAGCTACCCATTCCCTGCTTCCCAGCCATTACCAAGTTCACCCAGTGGGCAGTGTAGGTGACATACCTGCCCTGACCATGCTTGGAGGACCATGCGTCAGTAGTCATATGGACCTTTGGCCCAACACTAAGTGACAGAGATGCGGTAACTTGGCTCTGCACATGTTGGTACAGGTGTGGTATTCCCTTTTTAGAAAAAAAATTGCGGCTGGGTACCTTCCACTGCGGTGTCCCAATTGCTACAAATTTGCGGAAGGCCTCAGAGTCCACCAGCTGGTATGGTAAAAGCTGGCGGGCTAAGAGTGCAGACAAGCCAGCTGTCAGACGCCGGGCAAGGGGGTGACAGTCAGACATTGGCTTCTTACGCTCAAACATGGCCTTCACAGAAACTTGGCTGGTGGCAGATGACTGGGAATGGGAACAGGTGGTCAAGGTGGAAGGCGGAGTGGAGGGTGGTTCAGACGGGTCAAGGAGAGCAGAGGTAGAGCAGTAAGATGCTGGACCAGAAGGAGTGTGGCTTTTAGTTTGCCTGTTGCCTTTGAGGTGTTGCTCCCAAAGTGCTTTGTGCTTGCCGCTCATGTGCCTTCGCATAGAAGTTGTACCTATGTGGCTGTTGGGCTTACCAAGGCTCAGTTTCTGACTGCACTCATTGCAAATTACAATGCTTTTGTCAGAGGCACACACATTAAAAAAATCCCACACTGCTGACTTTTTGGAAGTGTGCGATCTGGCGGTAACAGTAGAAGTTGGCGGCAATGGCGGGTGCGTTGGCCGGCTGAACACAGGTGCCGATACATGTTGTTGCCCTACTGATCCCTGCGGGCTGTCCTCCCTGCTTCTTCTAAGTCTTATTCTCCTACTGCCTCTCTGTCTCTCCATCTGAACTACCCTCCTCTTGCTCTCTTCTACTAGGCACCCACAAAACATCAATCTCCTCATCATCATTCTCCTCAGATGCATCAATTTCTTCTGACACATCACAGAAGGAAGCAGCAGCGGGGACCTCCTCCTCATCACTCATCATTATGTCCATCTCTGTCGTGTTCTCTGCCAGAATTAAATCTGGTGTAACGTCCTCATCTCCTTCATCTTCTTCTGGCAATAATGGTTGCGCATTACTCAGTTCAAGAAACTCATGGGAAAATAACTCCTCTGACTCCAGTGAAGAAGGGGCACCGGTGGTGGAGGAAGTGTTACGTGGGGTGGCCATAGCAGTGGAGGATGAGGAGGATGTTGTGGTAAAGTTAGAAACGGTAGAGGATGGGGTGTGCTGTGTAAGCCAGTCAACTACCTCTTCAGCATTTTTGGGAGTTCAGGGTCATTGGCTTTTTAAAACTGGGCAATTTGCTAGGGCCACAGGATTGCATAGCAGCACGGCCCCTAGCACGGCCTCTGCGTGGCGGCCTGCCTTTGCCTGGCATTATTTTTAAAAAAACAACAACAACAAAAACTCAGTTGGTTTTTCTGGAAACGATAATACACACAGCTAGATGGCAGTTTGAAGAAAACAGTGTGCAAATAATGCCTACAAGATCAACGTATACACTACTACAGCGGTGGATACGGATTACGTAAAATATATGAATGCTGCTTGAAAAAAGTAACTCAAGTGGTTTTTCTAGAGACGATAATATTATCAATATTTAGACAAAATGTGAACAAGCTCACACAGCTAGATGGCGGTTTGAAGAAAACAGTGTGCAAATAATGCCTACAAGGTCAACGTATACACAGCGGTGGATACGGATTACGTAAAATATATGAATGCTGCTTGAAAAAAAGTAACTCAAGTGGTTTTTCTAGAGACGATAATATTATCAATATTTAGACAAAATGTGAACAAGCTCACACAGCTAGATGGCGGTTTGAAGAAAACACTGTGCAAATACTGCCCACAAGATCATCGTATACACTACTACAGCGGTGGATACGGATCTCGTAAAATTTATTATGGCTGCTTGAAAAAAGTCACTCCGGTGTTTTTTCTGGAGACGGTAATATTATGGATATTTAGACAGAATGTGAACAAGGTCACACAGCTAGATGGCAGTTGGTTGAATAACACACTGGGCAAAAAATGCCTACAGGGCAAATAATGCCTAAAAGGTCAACTTATACACTACTACAGCGATGGATACAGATTACGTAAAATATGTTATGGCTGCTTGAAAAAAGTCACTCCGGTGTTTTTTCTGGAGACGGTAATATTATGGATATTTAGACAGAATGTGAACAAGGTCACACAGCTAGATGGCAGTTGGTTGAATAACACACTGGGCAAAAAATGCCTACAGGGCAAATAATGCCTAAAAGGTCAACTTATACACTACTACAGCGATGGATACAGATTACGTAAAATATGTTATGGCTGCTTGAAAAAAGTCACTCCGGTGTTTTTTCTGGAGACGGTAATATTATGGATATTTAGACAGAATGTGAACAAGGTCACACAGCTAGATGGCAGTTGGTTGAATAACACACTGGGCAAAAAATGCCTACAGGGCAAATAATGCCTAAAAGGTCAACTTATACACTACTACAGCGGTAGTAAAATAAAAAAAAGTAAAATAAAAAAAAAATGAATATTAAAAAAAAAAAAATTAAAGTTGGTGCTGCTGAACTACTAGGAGCAGCAGATTAGCACACCAGTCCCACTCCCCAACACTGCTAGACTAATAGCACTGGGCTCTTATAGTAGTAGTAGTAGTAGTAGTAGTAAAACAACAAAAAAATAAATAAAAGCAGTCCTTACAAGGACTACTGTTATTGCAGCAGTCAGCAGATGAGATCAGAAGCAGGACAGCTGCCCACTGCAGCTACACATACAGAGCACTGCAGTAGAAGGTAGATTACTAGCCAGAAAAGCTACCTAAGCTTAAATGTCCCTCAAACCCCTGCAGACTTCTGTCCCTCCAATAACAGAGCAGTATCAAAACGATTACTAGCCAGCAAACTTTCAACTGTCCCTGAAATCACTAACAGGCAGCAGCTCTCTCCCTACACTATCTCTTCAGCACACACAGGCAGAGTGAAAAAACGCTGCAGGGCTTCGGTTTTTATAGGGAAGGGGAGTGGTCCAGGGGAGAGCTTCCTGATTGGCTGCCATGTACCTGCTGGTCTGGGGTGAGAGGGCAAAAAAAAGCGCCAACAATGGCGAACCCAAAATGGCGAACGTCGCGCGACGTTCGCGAACTTCCGGCGAGCGCGAACACCCGATGTTCGCGCGAACAAGTTCGCCGGCGAACAGTTCGCGCCATCCCTACTCTTTACAAGTACATTAGAGGACATTATAGACAAACAGCAGGGGACCTTTTTACCCATAAAGAGGATCACCGTACCAGAGGCCACCCCTTCAGACTAGAAGAAAAGAACTGTCATTTGAAACAACTTAGGTGGTTCTTTACAGTAAGGTCAGTGAGGTTGTGGAATGCACTGCTGGGTGATGTTGTGATGGCTGATTCAGTTAATGCCTTTAAGAATGGCTTGGATGATTTCTTGGACAGACATAATAACAAAGGCTATTGTGATACTATATAATTTATGTGAAGGTATGGAGGGGTTTGTGTGTATGGATGCTGGGTTTTCATTTGGAGGGGTTGAACTTGATGGACTTTGACTTTTTTTTAACCCAATTTAACTATGTAACTATGTTTAAAGTATTGTGTACTATTTATTAATATATTTCATAAAAAACTTACACTGCAAAGTATTTCATGTTTTCTTTATTTGGGAAAAAAAAGATAATCAGTATTTCAATACATTTTTTTGTGAAAGGTGAGAAGGTATAAAAGATAATTTGATAGGATTCAAGTAGACTGTTCATTCACT
The DNA here is from genome assembly GCA_038501925.1 of Xenopus petersii. Taxonomy (NCBI): domain Eukaryota; kingdom Metazoa; phylum Chordata; class Amphibia; order Anura; family Pipidae; genus Xenopus; species Xenopus petersii. The sequence continues at coordinate 92,863,149 of CM076684.1, forward strand.
GTGCTTCCGTCCAATGAAGCCAATAACATATGCAAAGGAGTGATGAATTCAGTCGAACGCAGAGGGTTGCTGCAAAAACTGTGCTTTTATTTTAACACAACATGTTTCGAGCTGTGCTCTTTGTCAAGTGTAACAAAGAGCACAGCTCGAAACATGTTGTGTTAAAATAAAAGCACAGTTTTTGCAGCAACCCTCTGCGTTCGACTGAATTCATCACTCCTTTGCATAAGGTATAAAAGATATTGGTAAAAGACCTATATTTTTATTTATTTTAAGGTTAAACTTAAAAATGTTGTGAATTCTCAGCCCACTATAGGACTCAATGGTACTCGCCAGGTCAAACCTAGGGTATTTTTTAGTTTGGAAAAAAAAATCCACCTTAAAATTAATACATTTCGATAAGTTTCCTGAATTTATGATTTTTCGAAAAAAAAAACAGAAAAACTCGAACTTTTTGGGAAAACCCTCCAAAAACTGGAACAATTTGAAAAAAAACCCCTAAATTATTGTAGGATGTCGAGAACACTTAATAAATCTACAATTTTGCGATAATGAAAAAAATACAAAAAATGTATGACAAATTATTAGTAAATAACTCCCTTATAGTAGTTTGAATATTTCATACATTCTACTTAAGGATTTTGTCTCTGTGTGAAAGCGGTTTCCCTTTTGCAGCAGGAATACTCTGTGGTGCGTCCTTGGACTTATACAGATATATCAACACCTTTGTTACCGGTTAAAGTATTGGTATCTGAAGGTGTTAATGATTTTGGTTATGAAAACACATGTAAAGTATGAAAAATAGAGCTGGAGGAGCGTAATGTGAATACCAACTTCACAAAAGAAATTATGTTTCCTTTGCTTTCAAAACCTTTTCTAGCCTAATGGGGAACCTAATTAAAGTCAATGAAAAAAATGATCAAGCAATGAAGCACTTCCATGCTGTTCAGTATTATGGAAACAACTCCTTTAGTCCATGTGGCAGCAGTAGTGGTTTTGTGCTAATATTTTTTTAAACCTCCTGGTTTTTTTAATTTTTTTAAAGCCACATGTTAAACATTCTCTTTGTTAAATGTATAATAAATGCTTTTTAATATTTAAACTGTTTTCCACACAAAGAGCTTTGGGCATTTGTAACAAAATGACACACTGTTATAGATACATTTGTTGAATTCAGCAACAGTTTTCCAAGGCTTTATAAAATGCTCAGTACAATTTGTGAATAATATGAATAATAGCCCCCCTTCTTTATTTAATTAATTGCACTGTGATGGCAGGATGTTAACCACCTGCAAATGGTGCAGAAGTGAGTGACTCGTGCATATGTCTGTTTTTCCCCCAAGAGTAGTAATTACATGTCATGTTTAGCAGATAAACCGTACATTATTAATTTTGTTACCAAACAAACTTCATTTAGAGGCACATTAATCAATATTCGAATTTCGAAATGAGTTTTTTTTTAACTCACATGAATTTGATTTTACTCAAAATCCAAATATTCGATTATTATAAAAATGGAATATATTAAACTCGGACGAATTTTACCTAGTCGAAAACTTGGATTGAATTGAATCAAATTCGATCAAACTCGATTTGAGTTTTTTCTCTGAATGTCAGGAAGGCTGCAAACATCTTGCTCACTGGACCTCCCCCAGTTGACTTATACAGCAATTCGGTAGGTTTTAAATGGCGAATAGTCATATTCAAATTCTTAAAAGGCCATTCGAAAATTTAAATCAGATTTTTTTAAAAAAACTTGACTCGAGTTTTGATAATTCCATAATTGAATTTGACAGCTTTGACCGTAAAAAAAAAAATTAAAAAATTGAATTTGATCCTTAAAGGAAAACTATACCCCCCAAACAATGTAGGTCTCTATTAAAAGATACTGAGTAAAACAGCTCATGTGTAAAACCCTGCTTCATGTAAATGAACCATTATCATAATAATATACTTTTTTAGTAGTATGTGCCATTGGGTAGTCATAAATAGAAAATTGCCATTTTAAAAAATAAGTGCCGCCCCTTGAGATCGTAAGATTCACTGTGCACATATACAAACCACATGTAAGGTCACATGAGCCAATTAACAGACAGTTCTGCCTTTTGCTTCCTCACTTCTTCCTGTTACAGTTAGTGTTGTAGTATTTCTGGTCAGGTGATCTCTGAGGCAGCACAGATACAGTCACAAAATGGTGGTTCAAGGCAAGAGATGTAAAAGGACAATATTTATGTAAATATATATTCCAGTTTGGTAAGATTCTTTTATATTTAATTTCATATAATCTGTTGCTTAAGTATTCATTTTGGGGGTATAGTTTTCCTTTAACAAATCTGCCCCTTAATGTTTTTTTTATTTAACTACCTAAAAATATCTTATTATTTATATATATTTACATCAAGGAAAAAAAACTTTATTCATATTTGTGCAAAAGTTGCACAGGAAGAAAAGTGCAGTGAATATATTTTATTCTAAACCCTTTTGGCCATTTTAAACTTCTTTGTTGCATTTTTATTCGATTTCACTACCTACCAAAAGTTTTGAATGTGATATTTTTAGCATTTAGGGTATATGACGCACTTACCGTATCTATGGCTACTGATTGGGAGCAGACAAATTTAACCTTTTCACACATCACCTATAAGGTTACCAGTAGGGATGTAGCGAACCGCCGCCGATGTGTTCGCGAACACCGGCAAAAAATGCGGACAGTTCGCGAACAGTTCGCGAACTTCGAACATCCGAAAATCGTTCGATTCGAAGGATTTTAATCGTTCGATCAAAGGATTTTCGTTCGACTCGAACGATCGAAGCCATTCGATCGAATGATTTCATTCGATCCAATGGCTTCGATCGTTCGATTCGAACGAAAATCCTTCGATTTTAGCGGTCGAAGGAATCGAATGGTCGAATGGTCGAACGATTTTTGTTCGAATCGAACGCGAACTCGTATTGGCGAACGTCGCGCGACGTTCGCGAACATTCGGCGGACGCGAACAGTCGAAGTTCGCGCGAACTAGTGTCGCCGGCGAACTGTTCGCTACATCCCTAGTTACCAGTGCTTTAACGGTTAAAAAAAACACAAATATTCATGATTTGGTAAGATTTGCTCAAGTGTTTCACCCCAGGCTCCTATCTCCTTATTCCTATCATATAATTATATTGCAGCTACTTCCATTTTTAATTGTCTGAAAATATTTGGACTCCTCTTTGTGTATATTGCACTATTCATCACCTCCTGCTTTTCACCCTGTGTGTCCAAAACTACTAGGTGGTCAAAACTGGCCATTGTACAGGAATTAGGGATGCACCGAATCCACAATGTTGGATTCGGCTGAACCCCCGAATCCTTCTCTGAAGATTCGGCCAAATACCAAACCGAATTTGAATCCTCATTTGCATATGCAAATTATGGGTGGGAAGGGGAAAACATTTTTTTACTTCCTTGTTTTGTTACAAAAAGTCACGCAATTTCCCTGCCCGCCGGGGCAGGGATTCGGTTTGGAAGGGTAGAAAGATTTGGCCGAATCCTGCTGAAAAAGGCCGAATCCTGGCCGAATCCCAAACCGAATCCTGGATTCGGTGCATCTGTAACAGGAATAGTAACATACTATTCATATCTGTCTGGTCCCCACACTATAAATATAGGCAAGTCCACTCACAGCAGGATATACAGTTTTCACTTCCAGTCTTAATGCAATTTTTGCTTCTTCAAACCTACTCTCATGGGGAAATGTAATAAAGGCAATAAGAATGAAACATTGCCTTTCTCAATATAATTATTCTTCATTAGACAGTTATCGCATTGCAAATTTTTATTGCACATAGTACATTCCTTAACACGCTTATATGGTGTGTATTTTTTCCATAACACAATAAATAATTTATTTTTTCTTAATAAGCTTTTCTAAATCAGTTTGAGTTTAAAAGGTTTTAATTCCACTTGCTTATGTGTGTCATGAGAATTGGCATTTCATGGCAATTCATTAGGTGCATTAGGCAAAGTTTGTAGATAAAGTTTGTAGGTGCAAACCCTGTCAGTTAGATATCTTGAAGTCTGGTATTAATTTGCATACTTGTGCTACTTACACAATTAAAGTGGTAGTTCGCATTTAGATGAAGTTTTAGTATGTTATTGAATGGTCAGTTCTTGGCAACTTTTTAATTGGTCTTTATTTTTTATACCTTTTGAATTCCTCTTCTGACCCTTTGCATCTTTCAAATGGTGGTCACTCACCCCTGTTGATTTGTGAGGCTATAATTATATTGTTAACTTTTTATTACTTATTTTTCTATCCAGGCCCTCTCCTTTTTATATTCCAGTCTCTGATTTGAAATGCTGCGTGGTTGCTTAGTAATTTGGAAAAACATTTTAAATAATTTAAAATTTGCAAATAATAACAAATGAAGACCAAATACAAATTATCTCAGAATATTGATCTCTACATCATACTTAAAGTTAATTTTGTGGTGGACAACGTGTTGTTAGGTGTAAGGTATAATGAGCATGTATAGGTGCAGCTAGCAATTTTCACTTCCACTTGTCTTTGTAAATGAGCCCTTATGTGTCTCTTTGCTCAGATTCAAAATATCTAAATACATGAGAAAGGAGAAGCCATATACATTCCTAAGATGACAGATAACTGAAAATAACTCTTTGAAGCAAACCTTTTTGTTATACTGCCAGTCTCTTCTCATAAGGAGCAAATTTGCATGATAAAATCAGCAGTGCCCAGGCAGCAGCAATAAAAAAAAATCACAAAGACTGCAGTACATGAATGTATGCATGTAGTGCAAGAATCATTACCCAGTTCCATGCTGGGATTCTTTGCTTCCATGTAGTGTATGCATTACATTTTGGATTCCTATATCACAGAGAATCTGTTTGCATGTTAAACATATAGCATCTTTATTATAATCAGCTTCTACTTCCTATACTCAATTCTATACCTTTTCACCATGATCTATTTTAGTTCTAATGTAGATTGTTGTTCAATTAAACTTATTTAAGGACTTTGTCATTAGAATGTTGCACTGTTAACATATGCTTATGTTCAATTGCATACATGTTTATGCTTATGGCTCATGGGTGAGTTCGAATCGTTTAATGTTTCCATAAGAAAGATGCAAAATTGTTTCAAATCTCTGCCTACTTGCAATATTAGGAATCATTATCAGTAATTTTTAGCCTGTACATTCCAGCATTCACAATTTGTGAACATTTAAGTCACACATCAATATATGTACCTAGATAAATCATGCCAATTTTGGGTTCGTGATTCAGGACAGTCCAAATTGAGAAATAAACGAATTCTGAGTATGATTCACCGGTGGCATGGCTTTATTTTTCCGTCAATAATGACATGTCTATGGCTCTGATTCAGCTGAAAATGTATTTTCTGGTTATTTTGTCTCAACATTTTTTCCTGGTATGTCATTAATAAGAGTTATGATCTATCTTCATATCAGGTTTCTTTATAAATGTAAAAAAAAGTACCTAAAATGTAGTCAGATTTCAGTGGTTTGTATGTGACAGATTCTATTTGCATTTTGTTGTTGTAATCTTTTATCCTCCCTTGCCAGAAAAATATGTTTCAGGTTTTAAAAGAGTTTATAAGAGAGTCACTGACTCTTAAAAGGTCAGAAACCACAACTGGGTACAACATACACTGATTTTTTATAGTGGCAATTAATTTTTCCCTGTCATTTAGATAGCATCTATGCCTTGAATTTAATTTAATTTGCCAGTAGAAGTTCAGTTACGACTAGATTTATCACTAAGGTGCAAATCATGCTACAGTAATTAGCAAAGTGAATTTCTGACCTTTCTGGGATATTGGTGACCCTTATTATCTACCTGCCTCCCAGGATTTGTCAAGCAATAGAAGCAATAGTAATGACGAAAACTAAACACTTTTGAATGTGCAGCATGTAATCATCATTGTTATTATAAGCATTCATTTATAGATCATAGGTGTTTTATATTGTTTCTAGTTATAAAATAGTTTGGTTCTAATGATGGCAAATCTGACCCATTTGGCCAAATATTTGAGAAACAGCAAAAAAAATGTAACAAGCATAGTGAAGTCAATTGGCGTTTTTTCATGCAACTTTTATCAAACCACGCAACGATGGGTGTTTTTTTTGTGTTAAAATATTTTGCTCATCCCTATTTGGTTCTATTTAAAGTTATGACAGTAAGGGGCATATTTATCGAAGGTTGAAGTTAAAAAAACTTCAAATTCAAAAAGACCAATCGAATGGTGGTTGTTTGAGGTCGAAGTGGGCCTACTTCAAATTGTATGATTTGAAGTAGCGCTACTTCGATCTACTTTGATTCGAAGTTTTTTTTTACTTTGACCTTCGATCTCCCAAACTCCCCCAATTGCCTCCATTCAGATTCTAGGAGGTCCTCCATAGGCTAAAACAGCACTTCGGCAACTTTCAGGTGGCGAATGGTCAAAGTCGAAGTTTTAAAGAGACAGCACTTCAAAAAAATTCAACCTTCGAATTTCAAAGTTTTTTCAACTTCAAATCAAAGTATGATTATTCCCTAGTCGAAGTACACAAAAAAAAAGGTTTTTCACTTCGAAACTTCACCTCGACCTTTGATAAATCTGCCCCTAAATGTACCCATAGAGAAGTATTGGTTATTGGCAATTACAGTAGTGCTCATCTTTGGAAATGTTTTCCAAAAGATCAGGTACATTTTTAAATTTTTAATTTTGAACTGAAACATGAGGCAAGCCGTTTTCATTTTCTCCACATGTCCTTTTGTGTTCCGATAAACTTCACTCACTTCTTACTGCTGCACTGCAAGCTAGATTGATGTCACACCCTTCCTTCTCTCCTAGAAGTCAACAGAGCAATGGACAGGTAACAAGATTACAGCTCCCTGACTCCTCTGCTGAAAGTTTCATCTGCCTGAACTGACAGTACCTTTATGTTTCTCTGCTGATACCACTGCTCTGGTTCGGGCACATCCTGGTAGAAATATCCTCTTGTATTTTAGCAATTGGGGAAATGAGCAAAGCTGTCTATTATTCCTCCCATTCACTCAGGGGAATGACACATAGTAACCTTTAAGAAAGTTCACTCTCACTGACTTCAAAGTACAACAAAGAACCTATGAATTGCTCCATATGTGAATTGCTACTACTAAAACTGACTTCACACAAAAATGCATAAGGGAATATTTTTAATTTACATAGGGAGAAATTCAAATATATTTGTTTCCCTTTGTGTGTAATTTCCTATGGGCAACAAAACTCCATCTGCTTTTGCTCTAAGGACTATAGCACACGGGGGGATATAGAGTTTGATTTCGACTGCTGCCAGGGGAAACCAGATGTGGTTAAAAAGGTCCTATCTGCTTGTTGTGGCTTCTTATAATATTAAATGGCACTGTGGCTGAAGTACACAGAGAGGTTTTTACTGTTAAATTTTCATTTAATATTAATAGTAGTGGTAATGGGGCATGTTGGCTTTCCTGACCACTGGTGGACAAAATACCCTGTGTGCCACAAGTATTATGGAAACTGACCAACACTTCTTGTACAGGAGGTTATTAAGATGCTCTAATGTACAAACAACACTTGTAATTGCTGTCAGGCAGTTAAAATTTACACCATTATAAAGTGTTCAGATGCTGTTTCTCTACCACATACAGTATTAAATAAGCGCAAAGTATAATGTTTGTGCAGTGGCATACATTTTCACATTGCAACAATTTTTACCATTACCCCCACAAATTTTGCTAATAAACAAGCTCCACCAAAAGATGTAAATGGTGCAGTGTGTTTTACAGTAAATGGGGGGAAGGGGTTAATTTGGTAGGTAGGGGCTGTCAATTGATGCTGCCACTGTAATGTAAATTTTAAGAACTAAATGGAAGTAGGTACCAAAGTGGTAAAAGTATAATACAAAGGGAAATATGTTGGTAAAATGCATTTTAAGCGGAGTGACGAAATTTTGAATGAAAAAAATTTGAATTTCAAGCTATTTTTTGTGTACTTCGACTGGGGAATAGTCCAAATTCGATTCGAATTTGAAAAAAATGTGAAAATTCGAATATCAAAATTTATCATGTACTGTCTCTTTAAAAATTCAACTTCGACCATTCACCATCTAAAACCTACCGAATTGCTGTTTTATAGCCTATGTGGGACCTCCTACTTGAAGTTAATTGGTGGACTTTGAAAAATCAAAGTTATTTTTGGGAAAAACTTAGAATCGAATTAGATCGAATGCGCTATTCCTTCACTTCGTAGGATTCAAATTCTGCTGAAAACGGACCTATTCGACCAAAAAAAAAACTTTGACTTTATTTCGGTTGGTCTTTTTGAATTCGACCCTTGGTAGATATGCACCTAAAAGTACCTTTTTCACACCTTTGTTTAATTAGGCCTTCAAATCTTTATAAAAAAAAGTCATAAAAAGACCAAAAAAGGTGCAAAAACCTCATTCAGATTTTCACCTTTCAGAAAGGGGTACGTTTTTTTCTTTTTAAGGATAACATATTGCTGGGAAAAGAAACAAGACTTTAACTAAGACAGATTTGGTAAATATTACAATATCTGACTGAAGCACTATCCATCTTCTTGACTTGACTGATCCTGTATACTGCAGCTCTAGTAACATCTGTGTGGACATCATTACACAAATCTTCCTTTCTGTCGTGTTGTAGAGCATAATATTTATTTTGTTCGGATTCATTTGCATTGCAAAGATTTAACTTTCATAAGCTGTAAAGCATGTAGGTCAGCCATATTCGTTCAAACATGTTTATTTGTGAATCTGGAATACTGCAATGCACATCTCTGTTTGCATTATTTTCATTACAGCTTTTCTATTAGGAATGCATTGTGAGATAACATTCAACCATGAAATTGAGTGAGTGTTTGTTGTGAAATGCTTTTTGGCTAAATCCAGCAATTGCAATAAATACTGGCACTAAAGAATGCATTCCTTTTTGTGCATTGTTTCAGGCTATACTGTCCAGTTTGCTTAAACACTAGTGAAAATTCAACATTTTGTGAGATGATATGGAATTTTTGTACTTTTTGTCAATCTGGTCCAGAAATTTTAATTGAATTATTTTCTCCCTGGTGGGAGTTTATTGGAAGAAACTGCAAAAATCATGATGAAATTATTATGAAAAAATAAAAATATAAAAAAATTTGTAAAGTATAAATTGCTAAGTTTACCAAAATGATATGCTCAGTTCCACCTGGACATGCTAAAACTCTGTAAACAGGGGAAAGGTGCAGAAAACAGACTAAGATATTTACTCCTGACAGCAGAGTCCTGCATTGGGTCCGGTACCTGACGAATAATATAATATAATTGTTATGCTATGTATTCATGCTGTTATACTATTTTAAGCTAGCTCTAACTTAATGGCATGGCACTTCTTCTATATTAATTTGTTGGGTTATTAGAGATTAAAGTTCCAAACCAAGTGTAATCTCCAGGTCAGCAGCAGCGAAGGTTCTCTCTAACCTCCAAAAGTAATTCAACAATTCCAAAGAGTGCTGCTGATCTCACCTCAGAAATAAGGAAAAATGAAGAAAAAAAACAAGAAAAAATATATAGTGTAGCATTCTTGAATAATATTATGCCTCAAAGTGAAGGCATTCACACAGTATCAGTGTATTTAACCCAACCTAAAATTAGTGCAGGTGAAATTATTCTCATACACACTTAAAGAAACATCAAATTAAAATGTGATTATGCTAATACGTGAAGAAAGTTCTCTTAGGGGATAGGTGGGTACCCACATGGCTTAAGAACTGTTTCTGGAAGTCGATTAAACTCAAAGATGATCAGAATTTAATTCACATATCGAGATTATCAGTTGCTCCCCAGGTCCTTCCTTTTGGACAACAATAGTATAATGTGCGAAAAGCAATAATAATTTCACCTGCACTAATTTTAGGTTGGGTTAAATACACTGATAGTGTGTGAATGCCTTAACTTTGAGGCATAATCTTATTCAAGAACGTTACACTATGGTTTTTCTTGTTTTTTTTCTTATTTTTTCCTTATTTCTGAGGTCAGCACTCTTTGGAACTCTTTGGAACTCTTTGGAATTTTTAATTTGTTGGGTTGTCCGAGAGATACCACCAAAGTTGGTCCTTCCCTATTGAATGCAAATATAAGGTACACTTTCTTTTGCTGCTGAAAAGAGTGAACAATCTAAAATTACATTTTAGACAAAATGTTTGCTGTAAATGGAGTCATATTGTTTCAGCAGGTTACCTTGTGGCATTTAAGCAAATCAAAAAACACCTGCCAAGCAATACAAAACTGTACTCTACACTTTGTTCCTTCTTGAATAACATATGTTAAAAGCAAAATCATAAGTGTGTCAACAGCAGCACTGCCAAAATCTGTGTGGGCTGTGAATCTGAATATGGGAAAATATTTATAAAATTTTGCACATGGGTATTAAACGCACATATGGGGAAATCCAAAAATGATAAAAATTTTGATAACAATATTAACACAACACTTTTTTGCTTTACATATTTATACCTCCCACTGTCAAGCTTATGTATTTAAACAGATCATACTTATATTTTAGGTAAGGCATGGAAATAGAAAAACCCACACTGGCTAATTTGTGTATTAAAAAAAAGTGCTGCATCTACTGAAACTGCAAAACTGCAAAATATACAGGAAATTTTAACTTCAAAAATTCAATTGGGCAGGAGCTTTACTCTTTTAGAATACATTTTTTCATGTATGTATATATGTATATCATCTTTTCTGAAATTTTGCCCGTGCCACGTGCAAGTTTAGGAAGACAATGGGAGCTAAAGTCAAGTCTTGGTGTAGGAAGGAAGGGTTTGGGTTCCAAGAGCACTGGGCTGATTTTTCCTTTGGGTACAACATATACAGTCGTGACGGTTCGCACCTCAATTGAAGGGGGTCCACTGTGCTAAGGGAAAGAATGGCTAAGAGGTTGGAGGAGTGTTTAAACTAGGCAAGGGGGGGTGAGCCAAATCATGTATAAGGTACAAGGAGGCCAATAAATCATGCAAAGAAGCTATAAGGCAAACTAAAATTGATATGGAAAAGGATATTGCAGCAAGCAGTAAAAAGAATCCAAAATTATTTTTTAAATATGTTAATAGTAAAAAAATGAAGCAGGAAGGTTGGGACCTTTAGTTTCAGAGGGGGGTCAGCTGGTTGATGAAAACAAAATAAAAGCTCAGATTCTGAATTCATATTTTTCGTCTGTCTACAAAAATGAGCAACCAGTTATTGAAGGTTTCCTTCTTAATAGTCCCAATTCTAGTAATACAACTAACAATGCATGGTTCACACATGAGGAAATTCAAAAGAGACTAGAACATGTTAAGATAAACAAAGGTCCGGGGCCAGATGGTATTCATCCCATGTTACTTAGCGAGCTTACCTCTGTGATTGCCAAACCTAGTTTTTCAGGATTCATTGAGGTCTGGCATAGTGCCGAGAGACTGGCGAATTACTAATGTGGCGCCGCTATTCAAAAAAGGATCCCATTCTCAGCCTCAAAATTATAGACCAGTTAGTCTGACGTCAGTAGTAGGAAAGCTTTTTGAAGGGTTATTAAAGGATAAGATACTGGACTTTATAGCAAATCATAATACTATGAGTGTATGCCAGCATGGTTTATGCGTAATAGATCTTGCCAGAATAAATTAATTTCTTTTTGTGAGAAGGTAAGCAAGGACCTCGATTCTGGGATGGCAGTGGATGCGATTTTTTTAGACTTTGCTAAAGCATTTGATACAGTGCCACACAAAAGGTTACTGGTTAAATTAAGGAATGTTGGCCTGGAACATAGTATTTGTACTAGGGATGGGCGAATTTGACCCGTTTCGCTTCGCCAAAAATTCGCCGCCAGCGAAATGATGCAGACGGCCATTAAAGTCTATGGGCGTCAAAAAAAATTTGTCGCTCGGCGAAATTTTTTTTGTCGCGCGTCTTTTTATTTTGCCGCACAACTCCATACAAGTCTATGGGCGTCATTTTTTCGGCGAAACTAGGCGAAAAAATTCGCCCATCCCTAATTTGTACCTGGATAGAGAACTGGCTAAAAGATAGACTACAAAGAGTGGTGGGAAATGGAACATTTTCTAATTGGACCAGTGTTAGTATAGTACCACAGGGCTCTGTACTAGGTCCCTTGCTTTTCAACTTGTTTATTAATGACCTGGAGGTGAGCATTGAAAGTACTGTTTCTATTTTTGCAGATGATACTAAATTGTGCAGAGCTATAGGTTCCATGCAGGATGCTGCTACTTTGCAGAGTGATTTGTCTAAGTTGGAAACTGGGCAGCGAACTGGAAAATGAGGTTCAATGTTGATAAATGCAAGGTTATGCACTTTGGCAAAAATAATATAAATGCAATTTGTAAATGGCAATGTGTTGGGAGTTTCCTTAAATGAGAAGGATCTAGGGGTCTTTGTAGATAGCAAGTTGTCTAATTCTGGGCAGTGTCATTCTGTGGCTACTAAAGCAAATAAAGTTCTGTCTTGCATAAAAAAGGGCATTAACTCAAGGGATGAAAACATAATGATGCTTCTTTATAGGTCCCTGGTGAGGCCTCATCTGGAGTATGCAGTGCAGTTTTAGACTCCAGTCCTTAAAGGAGAAGGAAAGATAAGAAGTCATTTTATTGCCAATAGATTACCTGCAATAGTGCAAGCTAGAATGCTATATTTATTCTGTAGAATGTTTTACCATACCTGAGTAAAAAGCTCTAGAAGCTCTCTGTTTGTTTAGGATAGGAGCTGCAGTATTAATGTGGTGTGACATCACTTCCTGCCTGAGTCTCTCCCTGCTCTGGGCTCAGATTACAGTAGAGAAGGGAACTGAGCATGCTCTTGCCCAGGGCAATGAGGTTTAAGCTGAAGGTAGGAAGTCTGATACAGAAGCCCATGAGTACACAATAGAAGGAAAGAAATGCAGTGTTTCTTTTGACAGGGGACTCAGAGCAGCACTACTTTGGGGGTTTACTGGTATATTTAGAGGGACCTTTCTGATAAGGCTTACTTAGTTTTTACCTTTCCTTCTCCTTTAAGAGGGATATAAATGAGCTGGAGAGAGTGCAGAGACATGCAGCTAAACTGGTTAGAGGTGTGGAAGACAAATTATGAGGGTAGACTGTCAAGGTTGGGGTTGTTTTCTCTGAAAAAAACGGTGCTTGTGAGGGGACATGATTACATTTTACAAGTACATTAGAGGACATTATAGACAAATAGCTGGGGACCTTTTTACCCATAAAGAGGATCACCGTACCAGAGGCCATATGGTTATATGTAATTTGTGTGAAAGTATGGAGGGGTGTGTGTATGGATGCTGGGTTTTCATTTGGAGGGGTTGGATTTGATGGGCTTTTTTTCAACCCAATTTAACTATGTAACTATGTATGTATGTAGTTACTGTAGGTACCAGCACTCATCATATCACAAACAAATCCCTGATGCTTTCCAAATGTATTGAAGCTTCACATGGTCCCTCACATCAATGTGTTTCGGTTCTCCTTGTCGTCAGGATACACCCGGAAGTCATTACATCGTATAAATATTCAAAATCACAAATCATTGAACAGTACCAATGAATGAATGAATGAATTAAACAGTTTAACATATTTGCATAGTGTTCTAAACATTCCTGTTACTCATTTATACTGTATGTATACAAATTAAAACACTAAGGGGGTTATTTACTAAAACTCACATTTTTCTGATCTGGCTTTTTGGGACGAAATTTTTGGAGAATTAATATACCCAGATGCTGCAAAAAAACTGAATTCAAAAACCTGGCATCTCAAACCTGTCGAGGTCATGTACTGTATAAGTTAATGGCAGATGTCACTATCCCAATTTGGAAATATTGTGGCCTGCGCTGGGTTCAGACTGATAATCCACAAAATTCTAGGTTTACCAGCAATAACCTGAAAAAATTTAGTGGTTTGGGAGTAAAGTCTGAAAAATTTGTGCAATTCGAGTTTTCGTCCAATTTTATAGAGTTGTTTTTACCAACCCAACATTATCAAGTTATTTTTATGATAAATAAGGTTAAATTGTGGATGGAAGTTTGATCGAGCTTTTTTTATTAAAAAAATTAGATAAAATCAGATTTTCGTAAATTACTCCGTACATCTAATCTATGTTAACCCAAAACATGTTATACACAAATGTGTCTTTATGGCTCTTTAATCTTCTTAAAGAGCCATATACATAATCATTCATTGCATTTATTATCTAAAAGGCTCCTAAAAGAAGGCCATCTCTTAATTTCTATTATCATGAAATTAGTAGTCTAATCTTCTGATACAACTACAAATCATTACTAAAAGGCAACCTGCCCACATATTAATATGCCCCAATATTTATAGCTAAGCACCTTAATATATACTGTAGCTACTTTCACTTTTTATACATAAAATAATTTAAATATCACCAACACTCAGGGGCACATTTACTTAGCTCGAGTGAAGGAATAGAATAAAAAATACTTCAAATTTCGAAGGTTTTTTTTAGCTACTTCGACCATTGAATTGGCTACTTCGACCTTCGACTATAACTTCAAACTCAAAATCGTTCAACTATTCGACCATTCGATAGTCAAAGTACTGTCTCTTTAAAAAAAACTTCGGCCACCTACTTCGCTACCTAAAACCTACTGAGCATCAATGTTAGCCTATGGGGAAGGTCCCCATAGGCTTTCTAGCCAATTTGTGATTGAAGAAAAATCGTTCGATCAATGGATTAAAATCCTTCAAATCGTTCGATTAAAAGGATTTAATCGTTCGATCGAACGATTATTCCTTTGATCGTTCGATCAAACAGATAGCGCTAAATCCTTCAACTTCGATATTCCAAGTCGAAAGATTTTACTTTGACGGTCGAATATCGAGGGTTAATTAACCCTTGATATTCGACCCTAAGTAAATGTGCCCTGTAGATGCCCATTTATCAAAAAATTTCGTATTCATGTAAGGTCTTTTTTAACTCTAATAAATCCTAATATGCTCGAAATTCAATTGGGAAGTCATTTAAGAAAAAAATATCTAAAACTCAAATGAATATTACCGTCTTGAAAACTCAAATCAATGAGAATCAAATTAGACTAAGCTCGAATTGAATTTTTTCTCAGAAAAAAACATGAATGTCAGACAGGTTTTAGGTGAGCAATAGTCAAATTCAAATTATTCCCAGGGATTGATAAATCTCAAAATTTATCAATGCAGGTCTTGATAGCTTATAAGCAATAATGGCTGTATTAATAGTGATGGGCAAATTTATTCTGCTGCTGCAATGGTCCGTTTGTCTAGCCTCCATGGCTACAAATGCTCCACTGTGTTTCCCTGGTCATACGGGACTGACAGGCTCCCTATCACAACAGCAACGGAGTTCGTATGACCAGGGAGACACAGTGCACAATAACAGCGGAGCATTTGTAGCCATGGAGGCTAGACAAACGAACCATTGCAGCAGCTGCAACCTCCGTGAGGAAGGACATATAGGGTGTTGGTGGCTTTCAACGCGAGTACATATACCACTTCCACAATATCTATATTTTAAAATATTATGTCAATTGATAGCGCTATGGTTATATATTTTAGATGGCTTGGCAAAATCCCGAGTCATGAGGGTTCCCATACTGTGGATCTGGTGCTTGTATGTTGGGTATAACACACACTTGCTGTTCACTGACACACTGAGTTGTTTAGTGTCACTATTTGATATGTGGTATGTGGTTTTTTAATGCACATGAGAGTTATGGTCACGTTACACGAGCACATTCTGATTTGGGATTGGCTCATTTGAATTTTCTTGAGACACTTACTAACCAATTACATGGCTTCACATTACACACACACACCCTGCATGACACCCACCCCACTTGTCTCTTCCTGTATATGAACCGTTTTCTTGCAGTGTTGTGTTCACTTTGAAAAAGGCTGTGGGTCAGGTGGATTTGGTTCGACTTCCAGTTACTGCCTTTTATAGACTTGTGCCTTTGTGGCCCTGCCCTGACATCCCACATTATAACAAGGCAGGAGCCCTAGAAATATGTAAGTGTGACAGGTTAGGTTTAGGTGTGAGGGCAACTTTTTTTGACCCGCACATATATATATATATATATATATATATATATATATATATATATATATATATATATATATATATATATATATAAAATAGAGATCTGTGGAGAAGTCAGCACTCACGTCACCCGGTGCAAACGTGCCTGGGTGCAGTGTCCAAAATTTTTAGAATTTCTATCCAACAAAGAGGTCCGCACTCTCAGGTCTTAAAAAAATCAAAAATGGTTTATTATATAACGGACTAACGTTTCGGCCTCTCCGAGGCCTTTCTCAAAATACAAATAGATACAAAATGAAAGCAATAAATACCCTTGGTGGCGGGAAAGGTTAATTGGCTGACATCATCATCATCATCATCACTATGCGTCAAGTACTGAAGTTTTTAAGTTACACATATAAAACATATTTTGATATCACATTAAAATTTGAGACACATTTATATTAAAACCCCCATTTTACCCAAATAAGGAATAAAATCATACTATGCAACAATATGTCAATCTAAGTTGCAGATACTTGTTTTACAACGCACAGAGAAACTGGCTGTATTTTTTATATTACATAGTATTGTAATATGAGTGTAGATAAAAGGTCTAGTATTCGAAGTCCCCCAAGTGCATTAACTATAAATATAGCAGAAGCCTAAAAAATAAATATATACATAACGAATGCAATCCCGAAAACTAGTCAGGTGTCATTGCTGTGTGCTAATTTATGCAGCACAAACCTCTCCTTCCCAGTGTGTCAATATACTTCTGACACTAACCCATCGATAATATGTCAATGATGTATTCTATAGATAGGTGCCTATAAGGTCACCCATCATCCCACAAGTGAAAGTGTGTACTATCTCTCTCGTGTGACACCAATACGTGTACTATAACCCCTTATATTGAAGATATTACCGCTGCCCGTGTTTTCAATATATCACTATGAGCATTATGAGCAGCCATCTATACTCAAAGAAATGTGCATATAGTTTTCATATCGAGATCCTCAGTCTAGATATGTACGTTATTCAAAATACAAATAGCAAAAAATGCATGAAAAAATACATTAAAAACATAAAAAATGTGAAAAAACAAAAAAATTAAAAATATAAAAAATCCCAAAATCCCTAAAATAATGTGGAAAAATCCCCAAGTCTTGTGGGACATATTGTTCAATCCAAATATCAATAACGTCCAAAAAACCATATGGTAGACGTAGATATAGTCATCTGGGTTAATAGGATTTGTGGCTTACACTTCTGGGCACCGGGACTGTAGTTATTTGAAGAGCGAACATTAACTTATTACACCTTAGCTGCTTAATCGGTTAACACTTGTCGATTCCTGTGCAGAGGAAAAAAGAATAGAATTCCCGCAGTGTAGGGGCAGCTCCGCCCCAATTCACCCGCACCACAGAGGTCGACGACCAGATCCCTACCGGGAAACAGAAGTTGAATGTATTTATTTTTTAGGCTTCTGCTATATTTATAGTTAATGCACTTGGGGGACTTCGAATACTAGACCTTTCATCTACACTCATATTACAATACTATGTAATATAAACAATACAGCCAGTTTGTCTGTGTGTTGTAAAACAAGTATCTGCAACTTAGATTGACATATTGTTGCATAGTATGATTTTATTCCTTATTTGGGTAAAATGGGGGTTTTAATATAAATGTGTCTCAAATTTTAATGTGATATCAAAATATTTTATATGTGTAACTTAAAAACTTCAGTACTTGACGCATAGTGATGATGATGATGATGTCAGCCAATTAACCTTTCCCACCACCAAGGGTATTTATTGCTTTCATTTTGTATCTATTTGCACTTTGAGAAAGGCCTCGGAGAGACCGAAACATTAGTCCGTTATCTAATAAACCATTTTTGATTTTGTAAGACCTGAGAGTGCAGACCTCTTTGTTGTATTTATATATATATATATATATATATATATATATATATATATATATATATATATATATATATATATATATATATATATATATAAATTTGTACAAACACTCTGTTAAAGGAGAACTGTCACACAGATATGCCAGAGGCACAACAGTTACTTTACAGCATTTCTGCATTACCTAGATGTCACTGAATTCCTAACATTCCACAATTATGTGACCTGTGTATGAGTACATGCATCAGATCCACCTTTCTAACATATACACAAGTTTTTAGGAGGATTCCAACTTTGCTTTAATAGCTTCTGCAGAATGGGTCCTGCCTGCTTGCTGTGATCGTGGATTCCAAATCAAGGACACAAAATTGAATCATTTATTTAGTATAAGTAAAGTTTATTTTGCTTGACTAACCCATTGGAATTGGATTTTGAATTATTTCTGAGAGTGACAGGTCCATATCTGTCAAATATGATAGCCTTAAACCTTGTTCAATATGTGTTAAAGAATCTTGGGTGCTCTCTCTCTCTCTCTCTCTCTCATCAAGTACAAGGTCATATCTTATTACAGAAAAAAGGAAATAACTTTTAAAAAAATATTTGCTTAAAATAGTCTATTTTAAATCATTAGCAGAATTCTGCAGGAAACTAGGTTTATTGTATCAAGTCATACACATTGAAAGAGGTATGGAAAGCTATGAAGGTAACTTACAAGGAAAATGTCATGGATAGAAACATACATGTGGGGTTGCCAACTATATGTACTTTAAATATTAGATGCAGAAAAATCCTGTTGGCTTTGTGCATTTAAAATATATCACAAAGTAATTCTTGTTGTAGATTGTGATTTGCAAATGTTTCATAAAAGTGGTTAGACAATTACTGGTCATCATACTTTCTTCTAATTCATATTATGTTCACAGAGTCTAGATAATGCATCCGTCATCTAGCCAAAGGTGTGCAATTACTGAAAACTTGATAGCTATTTACACTGTAGATTTTGTAAATGAATATATAAACCCAAATGAGCCAAAGTAATTATATGAATCCCGCAACGGATAATCAACATTTTTGATAAATAGTATTACCTTTAGCCTAACAATTGTGTTGGTTGCTCTCAGGCGTACTTAGTCTAACACTAGGCATAATGCCAGATATGGTTCTTCTATATAAACATGATTTCTCTCTTTCTAGATCTCTGTAGGAAGCCTAGTTTTTGTTTTAAAATTGTCTGAAGAATAAATACAGCTGGACAGAGGGAAGAGAATTTTAATTATGACTTACTGTTAAGTTTTATAGAATGTTGATATAGAACTGATACTGTTTACTAAGAAAATATAATCAGTAGAAGTGAATATACATGATTTTTGTTCATTCTGGTTTCCCAAGTGTATCTGAAGAGACATTTTTCCAACTACAATATCCGACTACTACATGACATGTTACATTGTAGAATGTCAGTGTTTCTATGGTGTTTTAGTGGCAAAGAGACCTTGCTGTGTGAACACCTACATTAAAAGTGTGACCTGCTCCATACAGATTCAGATGCTATTACCCCTCACGTAGTATTTTTTTCGCATATCTTTCATCCTGTGGGTAGGATTGTTTATTAATAGATTATTAATAACCTGCTAAATACATAGTAACATAAAATTACCTTTTAAGTCTACATATAACCTACCTGACTGCTAATTGATCCAGAGGAAGGCAAAAAAAACCATTTGAAGCCTCTGACTCCAAGATAACAATCAGACCAGTCCCCGGCTCTACTTGCACTATCTTTCATAACCCTGTATTCACTCAATTTGCTAAAAAGCCTTTCAACTCCTTCTAAACGTTATCTAATGTATTAGCCATTAAAGCAGTTGACGGATAAATGTTTAAAAATATAAATCTAAAAAGGTCATTGACTATCAAAAATAGTAAAATAATATTATAGTAGTTAACAAATAAAATACTTAGCATGCACTGGTAAAAGATGTGTGTTTGCTTCAGAAAGACTATTAGTGATGACTGAATCTCTCCCATTTTGCTTTGCCAAAATATTTGCGGAACAGCAAAAAATTTGCGAAATACATTGAAGTCAAGGGAAGTCCAAATTATTTTTACACACAACATTTTTTTTTACGTGCACAATAATTTTTTTCACTTGAAATTTATTAAAGTCAATGGGTTTTTTTCTTATGGGTGTTTTCAGTCTTGACCACTTTTTGACGCAGTGGATTTTTGCCGCAGTTTCAACAAAAAGTTTGCACAATGCAAAAAGCGGAATTTAATTTAGATTTTCCAAATTTTGCACAATTTTTTTTTACAGGTGCTCTGATAAAACATCAATCGGGGGTTTTATTATATCTCCATATGGTTATTAACTCACTTACAGTATAAAAAAAAAGTATAAAAGTATAAAACTTCCCATACAATTACACATGTTTTGCAACAACTGCCCGAACTCAATACCAGAAAGGACTTTCATTACCTGCTGTCTTGATTCGTCTCTAAGCAGTTTTTTGTTATCCTCAGAGGAAACAGCATTCTAAAACTCTACTGTTTCAGGTATCTTTATTAAGCATTTGAACCATACTCTATCACTGATGGTTTAATGCATCAAGATGAAGGAATATTTATAGCAATTTAAGACCATGTGATGGTCCCTAGGATTCTGATTGTTTCCTTAAACGCAAAGGCATTTTAGAAAAAAACTGTTTGGAGTTCACAATAACTCAGGCGATGTGGCCAAATGAAAATTAATGCCCATACATCTCTAGTGTCACTATGAGGAACAGTATAATTACTGGCTAAAACAGTTGCAAAGTCTCTTCAAGTCTGCTTCAAGGAGAGTGTGTGCATATGTGTGTCCAGCAATCAGTAATGTACTTTTAGGCTCAAACAGTTGCAAAGTCTTTTTTTTGACCACAGGCACAAGAGCTGTTGGTGAGTCTGATGTCATCAGTACCGGTGACTCATCACTGGAGAGTGCCTGGAATATAGGAGCAAGATGCACAGTGACAGCAATAAAACAAATTTCTCGTGCCAAAACATCTAGCCCGCAAAGTTGACATGATGTTAACATGTTTTCCTTGGTTATTGTCCTTGATTATGATCTTCACCTGAAGGGGCCCTAACTGCCTTAGCATTGGATACTGAGGTCCCTGGGACTTAGGTGGTGCAGGTAAAAGAGTCTTTATTACGTCCTGCAATTTGCACACTTACACGACTGGTTGAAGCTGAGTGCTCTTACAGCGTGACGGGTGAATCCAGTTGGACTTTCATTCCACTTTCACTGCAGCATCTGTATTGAGAAGCACTTGAAGTGGTCCATCCCAGCTCAGCCAAAATGCCTTTTGATGAGTACCCAATTTCTTGGAACAAGGCTATGTGATCCTGTAACATCTGCTGGATCTGGTAATGAAGAATACATTGAGAATGCAATTTGGTGAGTTCCTTATGCAACATATTGAATCAAACTTTCATAGTTCATGCACTGAAGATACAACAGGAAGAAAGTATTTTGAGCCATGCCTGCTGAACTCTTAAAAAAATAAAAAATATGAGCTTAACTTTTGGTTTGAGCTTAATTTTTAAGTTTGGTTTCTGCACACACTTTGCTGAGTCTATTTTTAATGATGCGCGGGGGGAACTGGGTCTTTTTGAGTTAAGAGAATCCTACAGATTGAACAGTGATACAGTATATATTAGAGATACATTCCACAATAAAACAGTTAGCAGTAGACAACATTTTATTTTTTTAAGCTATAACATTTCTGCCATTTGGATATTTACTTTTCTATATCACTAGGTTTCTGTGGGTTGGTCTTCACCTTACCCTCACGTGCCGAGTAAGGTGGAGGTACTTCTGCTAGGTGTAAATCACCATTAAGTCAACATCCCCCACTGGTCATCATATAATAGTTATGATTTATTAATAAGGTTTCTAGAAACCGCACCTGGGGTATGTTAAAGATTCCACAGGCTGGCTAGGGTCATTAGTTGCTCGCATTGTAATTTTCTGTCAAGCGGATACATTTTCTTTTTATAGCTAATTGCTCATGTTTACGGAACATGTTAGTAATTGGGGCCATTTTCATCATAGTTAACATTTATCTTATTAGTTCCAACTTTGACCAGAAACATATACCACTTTCTAACAGTAACCTTACTACTATTCATACAATCAACCACCTTTGATTTGTTTTCCCATGTCTCTTTCCCTCCCGGGGCTCTGTATTTATTTACTTATATTTAGGGTCTGTGACCCTCCAAGAGCAGACAACAATTCTCATGTCTTCAACAACTCTTTTCTCTTATATTTCTTTTTCTCTTATTTCTCATATTTCTTATTTCATTTATATCACTAACGGGGTACCGCCCCAGCTAGTGGCTACAACAGTTGTACAAGGTTAATACAAGAATACAAAAAGCAAAACCAATTCAATGTTTTCTACTACATATCAGAACGGGGCAATGATGATTGCTGTTTTGGGTCACACTTCTATGAGGACCTTGTTTTTGTTGTGGCAAATTGCCATGATCAATAACATGCAATCTCCCCCAAATCTTCTTTAAATAAAACTTTCCAAAAATAAATTTCTCTAGGTCACATGTGAACACTTTTCCTGACCACCTCCTAATGCATTATTATTTTTTCATATCAAAACCTCACAGTAAATGTATAATGTCATATACAGACTAAAACTGTACAGTTTTAAAACAAACAGTGGAGAATACAATATTGGAAAATAAATAACTGTTCACTGTGCACATTTCTAACAATTTAGGCAGATATCCATATTAACACCATTTCTATCCCTATCTCTATCCCTATATTTCAATGCTTTTTCTCGAAATTTTGCCTCCATACATATGGCATACACAGTATGACTAGTGATGGGCGAATTTATTCGCCAGGCGCAAATTTGCGTGGTCTGCAACGGTTCCTATGCCTGCGTCAAAGTTTTTTGATGCCGATGCCAATTTGGATGCCAGCAATGATTAACACCCATTGACTTTAATGAGCATCAGCATCAACTTTGACACCTGTACCTATTCGCCGTTGTTAAAATCACTGTTTCGTGAATTTTTCGCAAATTTTGCGGGAAATTCACAAAATTCGCGTTGAAGCGGGACAAAGTCGCACATCACTAAGTATGACATATTGTCAATAGCTAGCATTTTACACTGTATCAACATCATTACAAATAATCATAACACAGACTATGAACTTTTATGAAAACAGGCTGAGAAATGTTACAAGCAATTAGTTAAAAAACAGATATTAGATTAGATAGAATATGAGAGAGGAGAAAATGCACCTTCTGGAAAAGCACCAGTTAATAAAACCTTAATTGCCTGTAGATCATTAAAGGGAATAACCAAGGAATTGCAATTTGTTTCATTGAAAAGTACCACTAACTGGCCAAACCAGATCAGGATTTCTGGTCCATATTTTAGTAAGAAAATTCCAGCATTGTCTATACTGTGAAGCACATCTACCATACTCAAATCCATATAAGCAGCGAGAGACAAAATGTGCGTAGGTTCAGTAAAAGCAAGCTCATGCAAGTCAAACTCTTAGCAGGGTTTGGACTTGAGGTTACCCATAACTACTGCTAACTAATAAAATACAACACTTGAGCTCCTTGAAGTGTGGTCTGTTATCTATATCTTCAACCTTTTTAACTTTTAACTTTTTTGTTTTCTTTGCTTGAGCAATTCTATCTCAGTATTTCCGTCTGTTCCATCACGCACAGCCAACAGAGGGAGAGAACGAAGAAATAGTGGGAATCTGAAATACACAAAGCTGAAGCAAAGCACAGCAGAATAATTGAGGAACTCCACAGACCTCACCTTTGACAGTCTGGCAAAACTATTTGCAAGCATCACACTATTTATTTAACTATATATCTCAAACAACAAGGCGTAAATCACAAGCTAAAGCCAAAAAAATAAATTCAGATACATTTACAATACATCACAACAATACCAGTCTGACACAAGTAATCCTTAAAGCTTCAATTGGTTAAATTCTCTGAAACAAACAACTAGGATTCAGTCTTACCTGGGCAGGTTGGAAGTAAAACCATTAGTCAATGCAAAAAATGTAAAAGCTTAGCCAATTTGGGCCCATTTGTTTATAAAACCATCTGCCACCTTATCTAAAGGCATTAGATTTTGCTTTCATTGCACATAGCTTGATTACTGTAACAAAAAAATATATGCTTTAGAAATAGAAAATGGCATGGAAATGAACGAGAGTTCAGAGGTTGGATAGGCCTCAGAAACCTCAGGCTAATTAGGATTCAACAATTGTTTTACCATTAAGGCAGGACTTGACAACGCGATTGGAGTCGACATGTATCAATGCGTCTAAAAGCGCTGCGGTTTCATCCAATCGCGTCATCAAGTCCTGCCCTTAGTCCCATTGTCCATCCCATTTGTAGAGATAAAAAAGTCTTTTTTTCTGTCTGTTTGCAGATGCTATTAAATTAAATTAAAATTAATTCCTGGGCTATCACTATTTCCATTGTTTAACTCTATGTTCCTGTAATTACTATACAGTCTTTTCTTGAGGTAGTACTTGGAAAATCACATTTGGTGCGTAAACAATGAATGCAATGAAATAAACCATTTCTACAGGTATGGGACTTGTTATCCAGAATGCTAGGGACCTGGGGTTTTCTAGATTAGGGTTATTTTCCTATTTTGGAATGAAAAGCATAAATCCAGTAGGAATGTTTGGCCACCAATATGGGGGTTATGAAGCTTAGTTGCCATCATGTGCAAGGTACATTTTATTTATTACTAAAAAAGGGAAATCACAGAGTCTATGGGAGATGTGTGTCCCTTAATTTAGAGTTTTCTAGATAGTGTTTTCAGATAATGGATACCTACTTTTGCGATCAACTTCTCACTTAACCAAAGAACAAAGTGAGCATCCTTTCATCCAGTTTAAGAAATTCCAACCAAACTGGGTGAACATTAGTTTATATGTAGGACCTTCAAAGAAGCGTCTTAAACAAACTTTTCACTCTATGCTCCTAAAAATGGAAAACCAAACGGGACAATTATTATCAGGTGGATAGGTTGGGTAGACAGAAGATTAAAGTGTGTGGGTATTGTTAAAGACTTGCATTTAAATAGCCCCCTAGCATTGAACACCTTTTAATGAGATGTGCCTTTGTAATAGTTATAACAGATTCATGATCAGCACAGAATATAGTTAGAATGGTAAATGTGTCTCTAATGCTCTTATCAATTTACAAGTTAAACCACCAAGCAGAAACTCAACATTTCTTTACTGTTATTTATCATTAGCGCACACATAGCAAGTTCTTCAAATAGAGCAGGTTGCACATGGCTAAAAATTAGTATTGCCTAGGGAATAATTAAAGGGAGGTAGTATTCCCTGCTGTGCTTAATAATGGTATCACAAGTCAACTAGGAGATCTGTGGCTATAGAAGTAAAAAGATCTCCAAGATAATATACTTATTTTGCCTAGTAGGTGATTTTTTTCTTAAAAGTACTTAGAAAACATTTAATAGGAAGCATATTATTTTATTGTATTACCTACCCGGAGACTAACAGAAAAGTTAATGTGATTTTAAAATGGGTCAGTCATTTAACTTTTAATATTTTTACAGAACAAAAGTCTGAAATTTTATGAATCATTCTATGAACAATACTTTAAAAAAAAAAAAAAAAAAAGTTTCAGAATTGTTAGGTTTATTAATTTCTGAAAAATTGTTGCCACAGCATGTGTAAGCCTCTATTGAAATGTCTGACCCCTGCTTGAGTCTCTTCATTGGGACAAGTAATATAAATAAATAAATAAATAAGTAGAGTCAAACTTTTATTTTTAAATACGTAGAGTGAAGCTTTTATCTAAAATGATCACAAACACCTTAAGCTTTCAGATAATACATTTCTGGCTTCTGGTAAGTTCAAGGGTAAACTTAGTTAGACATTTTTACTCTACACTTGTAAAACACAATGTTCAACATCACTATGATTCCATATGGTAACACACAGCATACTATAAGTTGCTGTCTCTTAAATTGTAAGGCCAAACTCACTTCAGGCTTACTGGTGAAACCAGGGAAAATGTCTAACTTCTTTCAAATGCACCAGTCAGAGTTCAGCTCCAGCGTGCTACACAAACACTGCGATCCCACACAGCCAAGTGGACAAGATTCAATTTGAGGAGAAAAAACTTTTCTCCTATTTCAGTTCAAACTTTAATAGAGTTTTCACATGAAAAAAACTTGCTTATTATGTCTTAAGAAGCTTTAAGATCTGTTTTACTCATTAAGAAAAGTTAAATTAACATCAATCATTTCTGTATAACATACATTACACAATAGTATGTAAACAGATTAGTGTAGTCTTGTTTTTGTTGTAGATAGCGATAAAATATAATCCTACAACTGTATTTGCCTAAAAAAAATGTATTACAGTCTTCTGTGATGGTTATTTGTGTTTTATAAGCATATCCACATAGGGAGAGGTTGGGGCTGGCACAGTGAATTAATTGCATTATGAATTATATTCTGTAAAGGGTGATAAAGGACATTTGCTCAAAGGCCAGTTATACAGTAAATAGTACATTAGTTTTATCAGTAGTTTGGGATTATCCTCCTCAACATTATGCAAGTGGTATGCTTTGTTGGAGCAGGAGTTATTCCCAGTCTCACTCATGACTAAAACACTTGTCTTGGCTAGGGATGTAGCGAACATCGGAAAAAATGTTTGCGAACATATTCGCGAACTTGCGTCAAAAATGCGAACGGTTCGCGAACGTCGCAAACCCCATAGACTTCAATGGCAAGGCGAATTTTAAAAGCTAGAAAAGACATTTCTGGCCAGAAAAATTATTTTAAAGTTGTTTAAAGGGTGCAACGACCTGGACTTAATTGGCTTTTGGCAGAGAGCTCAGAACAGCTAACAGGTGCAAATAAGATACGTTGTAACAATTTTGACTCTGGTTGGTGCTGGTAGTGGTGAACTACTAGTAGGAGCAGCACACCAGTCCCACTCCCCAACACAGCTAGACTAATAGCACTGGGCTATTATAGTAGCAAAGTAAAAAAACAAAAAAGAAAATAAAAGCAGTCCTTACAAGGACTATTGGGTTTGAATCAGGCTGCTGACAGGTTTAAAGCAACTTAAAGCAAACAAATCATCTGAAAAGGATAAGTATTTCTTAACTGCTTTTTTTATATTAAGGTTTATATTTAACTACTGTGGTTTAATTTTTTTTTAAAAGGTTTTTTTTTTTTCTGTCTTGGGTGCTAAACAGCAAAGTTTGGTGTGCTAGTGTGCTTACAGCAAGTTTGTCACAACCTGCTTTACTTTGCAGTTTTCCCTCCGTTTGAGGGGGTGGGGTTTGATTAGTTGCACCTGAACAGACTGTATAAATAGAACCCCTGGGACTCCAGTGGAGCTTGCTCTAGTGTTAGCTTCTCTTAAGTGTTTGCTCGTTAAGTGGGGGTTCTGTAAGTGGAGTTACAAACACTGGAGTTAAGTGGGGGTTCTGTAAGTGGAGTTACAAACACCGGAGTTGAAAACTAAAGGAGGTTCAAACTAGGTCAAAAGTTTTGTTCTAAACCCTCATTTTTATTTTATATATTTATTTATATTTTTTCCTGTTTTGATCTGTAACTGGGATAATGAGTGCTAGCAAGATTGAAGGTCTGACTCAGTGCACAGTCTGCCATATGTATGCAGATTTGGAACAAGAGATCCAAAATGCTTACCTCTGTGGTGGTTGTGAGCAAATTGCCACTTTGGAGGCTCAAGTTAGAGCACTAGAGCAACAAATTGCAACACTACGGTCGATTGACAATCTTGAAAGTAGTCTTTTGCTCACTGAGCAGGACCTAGCGGGGTCAGATAGTTTGGGGGGAACAGAACAGCAGCAGGATGTTGAGGCAGCTAGCTGGGTGACAGTTAGAAAATCTAAGGTGGGCAAAAGGAAAATGGAGGCTGATCCGGAGATTATACATCGCAACAGATTGTGTGAAGATGATGGGAGTATGAACTCTGGATTGGCAATTCTAGATGGGGCTGATCTCTCTAACAGCCGGGAGACCAGTTTCTCTAGTAGTGGTGGGGGGGAGAGTAGAGTCAGGCCTAAGCAGATTGTGGTTGTAGGGGACTCAATTATTAGGAAAGTGGATAGGGTAATTTGTCGTCCGGATCGCTACAACCGAACAGTTTGCTGTCTACCTGGTGCCAGGGTTCGGCATGTGGTTGATCGGATAGACAAATTATTGGGTGGGGCTGGGCACGACCCAGCTGTCTTAGTACATATCGGTACTAATGACAAAATAAATGGTAGATGGAAGACCTTAAAGAATGATTTCAGGGATCTAGGCTCTAAGATCAAGGAAAGGTCTTCCAATGTAATCTTTTCTGAAATTTTGCCTGTGCCACGTGCAAGTTTAGGAAAACAGCGGGAGCTTAGGGAGCTTAATGCGTGGCTAAAGTCTTGGTGCAGGAAGGAAGGGTTTGGGTTCATAGAGCACTGGGCTGACTTTTCGTTGGGGTACAACTTATACAGCCGTGACGGTTTGCACCTCAATGGAAGGGGGTCCGCGGTGCTAGGGGAAAGAATGGCTAAGAGGTTGGAGGAGTGTTTAAACTAGGCAAGGGGGGGGTGGGTGAGAGAAAGGATTATGGGGAAGCTAGTGTAGACGGGGCAGTGGGGTTAGTAAGGGGTCATGGGGGAGGAGTGAGGGGGGCATACAGTTTACCAGCTAAGGAGATCCCTCTGTTACAAGGAAAACAGAATAATACTAACTTAACGTATAATTCTTTACCAAGTAATGCACATTTCAAAAGTAAAAGTAATAACCTCCGCTGTATGCTGGCAAATGCACGGAGTTTGTCAGGTAAAATGGGAGACCTAGAATTAATTGCATGCTCTAAAAATTATGATATAATTGGTATCACTGAGACCTGGTGGGATGAAACATGTGACTGGATTGTGAATTTAAATGGTTACACCCTTTTTAGGAGGGATAGAGGGATTAAAAAGGGTGGAGGAGTGTGTCTGTATGTAAAGCCTGAATTAAAGCCATGCGCTAAAGAAATAAAAATAGCTGGCACTGGTGAGGGTGTAGAATCACTCTGGGTAGAGATTTCGACTGGGCAAAAGGTATCAAAAAGAATTATCATTGGTGTATGCTATAAACCACCTCGTATAAGTGTCGAGTATGAAGCCGAGCTACTCTTGCAGATACAAGCGGCTTCACAGCTGGGTCAAGTTGTTGCTATGGGTGACTTCAATTATCCAGACATTGACTGGGGTAATGGGGTTGCTAAGACAGAAAAAGCTAGTAGGTTTGTAAATATGCTGAATGACAACTTTTTATTCCAGCTCGTTCAAGAACCTACTAGGAATAACTCTCTTTTGGACCTTGTAATAACTAACAATACTGAACTCATCTCTAACATTTGTGTGGGTGAGCATTTAGGGAATAGTGATCATAACATGGTCTCCTTTGAGATTCTGTTGCAGAAGCAATTCTATAAGGGAGTAACTAAAACACTAAATTTCAGACGTGCAAACTTTGACAGTATAAGGGCATCTCTGCAACATATTAAGTGGGAAATGCTTTTCACAGGGTTAAACACAGAACAAAAATGGGAAGTCTTTAAAATGCTGCTTAATAAATATACTTGTCAGTATATTCCACTTGTAAGCAAGGAACGTCGTTGCAAAGCAAAACCTTTTTGGTTCAATAGAAGCGTTGGTGTTGAGGTGGGTAAGAAAAGACGTGCTTTTAAGGCTTTCAAGTTAGCTGGTACAGCCGAAACATTTATAAGGTACAAGGAGGCCAATAAATCATGCAAAGAAGCTATAAGGCAAGCTAAAATTGCTATAGAAAAGGATATTGCAGCAAGCAGTAAAAAAAATCCCAAATTATTTTTTAAATATGTCAATAGTAAAAAAATGAAGCAGGAAGGAGTGGGACCCTTACTATCAGAGGGGGGTCAGCTGGTTGATGAAAACAAAATAAAAGCGCAGATTCTGAACTCGTATTTTTCATCTGTGTACACAAATGAAGAACCAGTAAGTGAAGGTTTCCTTCTTAACACTCCCAATTCTAGTAATACAACTAATGATGCATGGTTCACACATGAAGAAATTCAAAAGAGACTTGACCATGTTAAGATTAACAAAGGTCCAGGGCCAGATGGTATTCATCCCAGGGTAATTAGCGAGCTTAGCTCTGTGATTGCCAAACCTCTTTACTTAATTTTTCAGGATTCATTGAGATCTGGCATTGTGCCGAGAGACTGGCGAATTGCTAATGTGGTGCCTCTATTCAAAAAAGGATCCCGTTCTCAGCCTCAAAACTATAGGCCAGTTAGTCTGACGTCAGTATTAGGAAAGCTTTTCGAAGGGTTAATAAAGGATAAGATACTGGACTTCATAGCAAATCATAATACTATGAGTTTGTGCCAGCATGGTTTTATGCGTAATAGATCTTGCCAGACTAACTTAATTTCTTTTTACGAGAATGTAAGTAGAGACCTCGATTCTGGGATGGCAGTGGATGTGATTTACTTAGACTTTGCTAAAGCATTTGATACAGTGCCACACAAAAGGTTACTGGTTAAATTAAGGAATGTTGGCCTGGAACATAGTATTTGTACCTGGATAGAGAACTGGCTAAAAGATAGACTACAAAGAGTGGTGGTAAATGGAACATTTTCTAATTGGACCAGTGTTGTTAGTGGAGTACCGCAGGGCTCTGTACTAGGTCCCTTGCTTTTCAACTTGTTTATTAATGACCAGGAGGTGGGCATTGAAAGTACTGTTTCTATTTTGCAGATGATACTAAATTGTACAGAACTATAGGTTCCATGCAGGATGCTGCCACTTTGCAAAGTGATCTGTCTAAACTGGAAAACTGGGTAGCAAACTGGAAAATGAGGTTCAACGTTGATAAATGCAAGGTTATGCACTTTGGCAAAAATAATATAAATGCAAGTTATACACTAAATGGCAGTGTGCTGGGAGTTTCCTTAAATGAAAAGGGTCTAGGGGTCTTTGTAGATAACACGTTGTCTAATTCTGGGCAGTGTCATTCTGTGACTACTAAAGCAAATAAAGTTCTGTCTTGCATAAAAAAGGGCATTAACTCAAGGGATGAAAACATAATTATGCCTCTTTATAGGTCCTTGGTGAGGCCTCATCTGGAGTATGCAGTTCAGTTTTGGACTCCAGTCCTTAAGAGGGATATAAATGAGCTGGAGAGAGTGCAGAGACGTGCAACTAAATTGGTTAGAGGGACGGAAGACTTAAATTATGAGGGTAGACTGTCAAGGTTGGGGTTGTTTTCTCTGGAAAAAAGGCGCTTGCGAGGGGACATGATTACACTTTACAAGTACATTAGAGGACATTATAGACAAATGGCAGGGGACCTTTTTACCCATAAAGTGGATCACCGTACCAGAGGCCACCCCTTTAGACTAGAAGAAAAGAACTTTCATTTGAAGCAACGTAGAGGGTTCTTCACAGTCAGGACAGTGAGGTTGTGGAATGCACTGCCGGGTGATGTTGTGATGGCTGATTCAGTTAATGCCTTTAAGAATGGCTTGGATGATTTTTTGGACAGACATAATATCCAAGGCTATTGTGATACTAAACTCTATAGTTAGTATAGGTATGGGTATATAGAATTTTAATTAAAAGTAGGGAGGGGTGTGTGTATGGATGATGGGTTTTCATTTGGAGGGGTTGAACTTGATGGACTTTGTCTTTTTTCAACCCAATTTAACTATGTAACTAACTATGTAACTATTACAGCAGTCAGCAGATGAGATCAGAAGAGATCAGTGCCCACAGCAGCTACATACAGAGCACTGCAGTAGAAGGTAGATTACTAGCCAGCAAAGCTACCTAACCTAAAATGTCCCTCAAATCCCTGCAGAGTTCTGTCCCTACAATACAGAGCAGTATCAAGTAGATTACTAGCCAGCAAAGTTACTTTCAACTGTCCCTCAAATCACTAAACAGCTCTCTCCCTACACTAGCTCTTCCAAGCACACACAGGCAGAATGAAAAAACGCTGCAGGGCTTCAGTTTATATATGGAAGGGGAGTGGTCCAGGGGGTGTGGGGGTGGTCCAGGAGGGAGAGCTTCCTGATTGGCTGCCATGTATCTGCTGGTCTGGGGTGAGAGGTAAAAAATAAGCGCCAGCTAAGGCGAACCCAAATTGGCGAACGTCGCGCGACGTTCGCGAACATTCGGCGGACGCAAACAGTCGATGTTCGCGCAAACTAGTTCGCGGGCGAACAGACCGCAACATCCCTAGTCTTGGCCCCCTTAGATATTTTTAGCTATTTTTGTTGTCTCTGGTGAAGTGGCCCAATTTATATTTTTCTGACACCTCCCCTTTGTATTAACATGCCCTGACACCTCTTTTCCATTGAACAGATTACTATCAGTACCCTGAATTTTATGTAAAATCATCAGGATTACAGTTCTAATTTGCTCATAACCCCACTGCTTCCATTGTATTCTTTTGAGTACATATATATATATATCTACGCAATGCAGGCTAACCACATACTGAAATTATAAATTCTGTGTCCTGTGACAAAATTGTCTTCCAGTACTGGGCCTTTATAAGGGCACATACAAAGCATTTCATTATTTACATCTATGTCCTGTATTTACATCTATATACTGTACAAGACAGCATTTAAACTTCACAATGTCCTGTGTGGTTTTCTTTTCTACTTCTTTACAATACCATTGAAAGCCCATTCAACTGACTAGACAGAGCAAAGAAAATACAGAATTATATATTGTATTTGTTTAAAATATATTAGTAGTCATTTACCAAGTTCATGGCAGGGAGAAAGTGCAAACAAAAGGCACAAACTGCCACTTTATACCATGTGCACAGGTTTTTGCAACAAGAACCAGCACTCCTCCATGAATACAGCAGTGCTAGAGTTTGCAGTATTTATTAGGAGTGGGCTGGGGGAAACATGTGCGAAGCAAGTGCAGGAAGGAAACAAAGTGCAAAAAAAATCACCAACAGACATTTTTCTGCATTTCACCCTTGCCATATGCCATATGTACAGGTCTTTGCACTCCAGAATAGATTACAAGATCCAGCACTCCTCTATGAATGATAGCGGTTGTAAGTGCTGTATTTATTGAAGTGGTCTGGGGGGAAACAAGTACGGTAGGTGCCAATTTGCATTCCTTAGCGTGGTTGCACTTGCTTTCAAGTAATGTTACAGTATATAACCCCATTGTTTCTTATGGTACCAATAGCCTTTAAATAAAAAATACAATTCAGCAATTTTATTGCACAAGTACTACACAGTAAAGGCTTTTCCTAGAAGTTTCTCATGCTATTAGACCGGCCAGCACCTTCGAATTGAACCTTTTTCACTGACAATTACTTTCTCAGCTCAAAATCCTTTTACTGTATTCTTTTTTGTGTTTATTATCATCTGTTTGTTTGTTCCATTCCATTACACCTTAACCTCTTAACCCTGTGCTAGTGTCTAGAGCATCTAATGCAACAACCTAAATGAGATGGAGAAATGCTGCTAAGTGAAATCAGTTGCTTTATCTGTAAATAATCCAAAATGCCCAGACATTTCAGGTACTGAATAAAGTGTTGAGACAGAATGATACGTGGGTGGATTTCACATTGTCTGAGCAAAAGTTTTTGTTTTCTCCCCTGCTGAAAGAAGGACTACATATAGACTATGAAAGGGACCACCATCTATTTTGGTAACATCAAAAGGTTTGCTTCCCTGCTAAGAAATAAAAAGGATTATTAGCCAACGTGTATATCAAGTGCTTTACAGACCTTGTTCATCATGCACGTCAGTTTCAGTGATAATTGCAATCTAAGGTTGCTACCATATAGCAATGGGTTTCATCAGGAGCTTTTTACCCTTCCTGTATGTTTTTTTGGGTACGAAACACAAGTAGACATAGGCAGACCCCATGCAGGTATGGTCTGATCAATATCTGCAAACTGAGGATTGGAAATTAATTGCTTATTTCTCTGTATTTCCTGAACCGTGGTTCATTTTGTTCCCCACTGCTCATTTGTAATAATAATGATGTGCTCCTAAGTGTTAAACATAGGTCTGTATAGGCTTCAGTTATTAAAATAAGTCATTTGCAAAGTAACACACACACACACACAAAGCTACCAGTATAGTAGCTGAGCACCTGAATATGATGGGAATTGTAGTTCAGTGGACTGTCGCTTCTATTTTGCGGGATGCTGTAATAGTTGACAAAAAATGCATTAAATAATAAAGTGAATTGGGACAGCAGCCAAGTTCTTTGTGAAAAAAGCAGATTAAAGACTAATAAATTATAGGCTACTAGACCACACAAAATCATTTTATACTTCGAATTTGACATTCAGCACCCAGTTGTTTATGTAATAATTACAATTGTGTTCAATAACAGCAGCCAAAATCCTAAGTAAAAATGTTTATCAAAGTCCTAAATTACTATCTTTCATTACTTTAAAAGCCTCACACCCTTGGTAGATACATACTGTATAAACCTTTAATCTGCCGAGTCCACACAATGCACTGAATTATTACAAGGTGAACTTTATTACTAGGTAACAGCAATAACTAATTATTACAGATCTTCCTGAAGTCTGGCTACTCCATTCAGAACATCTTAAGTAGACTATGGTGCAACATGTATTTTTCAGATACCATCATACCACCAGATAGAACATGCAATGAACCAACATTCATGCTAATGATCTTGCATGTTACTGTGAATCAGGCACGAGTTGTGGCTAGCATTGCAGAGCAGGGAGGGCATCAATTCGGGTGTGTCAATAAAGTGATCAGCAAACAATTCACTTTGTGCAAGTCAGTAGCATGTATCAACACACCCCACAGGTGGGACCCTGGCAATGCCACCACTTCCAAGTGGAAGGGGAAGAAGTGCATAAGTTAGGGATGTGGTGCTACAAAGGAAGACACGTGAAAAGCTTCTCTAAAATATAGTTAGTGTGGAAGCTTTCCTGATGGAAGAGTATTTCACAGGTGCAGGTCAAAACAAAATATATATATATTTTTTTATGTGTGACTCCGCTCTTGGGTAAACTGTATGATCAATATATTTTCCCCAATCTGAGTTTAGGAACTAGGAGAGCAGATATGTGGGCAGCTACTGTATATAGAGTGGAATGCAGGGCTCTGAAGGACAGGACAGCTTAACCAGGAGTTAAGAGGAAGACTTTAGTAATGAAGGAAAAGAAAGAGATTTAGAGTTTTTTTTTGCATTAGCCACAATAATTCAAGCTATATTTATTCAGTAGAATGATTTACCATACCTGAGTAAATAGCCATAAAAGTTCTCTCTGCTTAAGATAGTAGCTGCCATATCAATTCTGTGTAACTAACTTCCTGTTGACTCTGTTCAGATTACATGAGGGAGAAGGGGTGGGGAGAGAGGGAAGCTGTGCAGACTTCTGAGAAGAATAGGAATAATGGAATGCTGTGGTTATTTCACAGAGGACTCGGCGCAACAGCACTGTCAGTGTTTATGAGTGCATTTACATAGACCTTTCTGATAAAGCTTACTTATTTTTAATCTTTCCTTCTCCTTCTAACATGACTCTGAATTTAGATAAATTACAAATGTAGTTTTAATTTATTTGATAGATATGATACAATTAAAGTTTACTACCTTCAAGGATCGAAAAGTGACAATGTACTATCCTATTCTTGGGAAATTCAAACAAAATTATTCCTAGCAATGCTTGTTATAGATTTGTCTATGTCTATCAAATATCCTTCTTGGTAGAATTGATCTAATTTATTACAAGTGACAGGAACTTTTGAGTTGCATGAGAAACACAAAACCAGCAATTACTCTTAACTAGACACATCGCTTGGCAATTGATTAGCAATATATGCATTAAGCAATAGGTTCTTCTGCACAGACACATGCATTCCTCAAGAAGTCATTAAACTCAGTACAGATTTTCCTTCTATATATCCGCAATCTGAAAAGATAAAAAAAACAACATTAAGACATAAAGCTAAAGTATGAATTGCTTACAGAATGTGGGTTGTATATTTTGACAGATAAGTTGTATACTAATAAAGGCAGTATAAGTATAGTTGCCTGCAAGAGCCAGTGGGTAATTAGATGTTATCAGTCAAATACTAGTATTAGTATTTAGTAAATGAAAGCAAGAGAGAAATAGTCCGCATAGGAATAAATCAGATATTTGCTTTCATTTTCTACTTAGGTAGTTGACTGATCAAAACCACACACTAACTGGTTGCTAAGATCAATTGCACAGTGCATTTTAGCACATATTTTAATAAGTGAGCTTTACTGCATTTGATTTAATCTTAACTTAACATGAAAACTTTTCAACAATAATGGAATAGTGCAAGCTAAATTGGCCACTTTAGATGGATGTTCTGCTCATTTCTATTGAGAAGTCCAGTACTAACGAGGAATCATATTTTTTTTTCCAGTAAAAAAAAACTAACGAGGAATCATATTGTAAGTGTTGTTGTGCAGAGAAGAAGGATATTTTGCTCCTGTTTAAGAGAAAATAAATGGAAAGCATAAAATACCTATAAACAAGGTATATGTTTTCCTTCTGTTTTATTTTTGTCTCAAGCATGGTCTCTGGGATATTAAGCAGCTTTTGTTTTTTACTTGCCACTTCGCAGATGTTACCCAAAGCCCATTCCACTGTGTTAGTAAGATGAAATTTACATTTCTAACCAACGTTCTTTCTATTTTCAGCTGGGATTGCAAAATGCACTTATGCCATTCCACGCAGACCAACTGAGATTTATCATAAACAGATATAGTCACCACAGGAACATTAAAAACATCTTTATTAATGTTATAATGAACACAAACACGACAGAAACATGTTGAAAATGCCACACATATAGGAAATGGATCCTTACTTAAAGGGGGAAAATCACAAAAATGAAAATTGAATATAAGCTTTATCATACTGAAATAAGAAACTTTTTGAAAGAAAATCAGCAATAAAATAAAACTTCTGTACTAATCTTTATGAAATAGTCGTTTATCTTCACTATTCTTCTTCTAAGCATCTGTCTTCATTCTCTCTTCATGCAGAAGTTGGGTGTCAGATTTTGATTGACATTCAGTTCTAATATATCTTTTAGTGAAGCTCCCTTTCCTAGCAGATGTACAGTATTAGAGCTAACTCAAATTAGTGAGTCCAGCACAAACAAAATCTAAAAAAATAACTCACTTTAGCACAAATACTGCAGGTAGAGAGACAGTATTTCTGGTGATTTTAAAAGAGTGAGCTCTAATGTATCATCTAGGGCAAAATGAAAACCCCCAAATGCTGTTTTAGACATTACTGCCATTCAAAATCAGATTCTCCACTCCTGCATGAAGAGTAAATGAAGAGAGACAGATGCTGAGAGAAGGACGTCATTTTTCTTTTTTCAGAGGGGGGGTAGTAAAACAGAAGTTGAAAGGGGATGAAAAAAAAAGAAGCCTGCATATACCACAGATTTATATATACATATATTTTGGCATGTTACAAAAAATTATTTACTTTTGTGTAATATCATTAGTATCCTCAGTTGTATACAGTATATACAGTAGAGATGTCTGTTGGGATTACAGTGAACAGTAATTAGAATAAAGTGTATTTTTATATGAAACCATGCAATTATAAAGTACATTCTATATAATTAGTTTTAACATCTCCATAGGGAACATGCTATATCAAGTTTTTAAGATTAAGGCATGTGTTGCTTATGTTAAATCTTGTTGTGTTGCTTCTCCAAAAAAAACATAGTTTAATTTCTGTGCACAGTCAATAATAATACAGTACTTTAAAGTCAAAACCATGTTTACAGTGAGAGGTCAAATGAATGTGAACAATTCTTTCAGTGCAGTCTCGGTTTTCCCCAAGCAGTTTATATTTCCAGTGTATGCACACTGTATGAATTGACCCAACAGCAGTGTAGCCAATGTGAACTCCAAATGTAACATACATTGTTTAATGTAAGCTCTGTGAATGGACTTTGAACTAAACAGGGCAAACAGAAGTTTAAACTGCTTTCAGTTTTCAACTTTCTGGTCTTTAAAGGGATACTTTTAAAGATCAGTTTATAGTGCTGCTCCAGCGCTGAAATCCATTTTTCAAAAGAGCAAACTCATTTTTTAATATTTAATTTTGAAATCTGACATGGGGCTAGATATACAGATGAAGCCACTTGGATTTGTGAGTTAAATGCGTCATGACTCAGGGTTAATTGAAGAAACTGTGTTATCTTAAGTCATCTTAACTCATTTAATGCATTTAACCTTTTCATTAGCATACCAAAGCTCCATTGTTCACAATGGTGAATGCTTTAATTAGATGGGATGTTGTGACACAGTTTTCTGTGTTAAATGAGATAAATGGGATATCTGTGTTTAGTTATTCTGTGTCAAACAGACAAACCAAAGTGGCTGCATCTGTATTGTCAGGTTCCCAAGAGCCCTCAGTCATATGACGTATGCTCTGATAATCTTCAGTTACTCTTTACTGCTGTACTGCAAATTTGAGAGATATACCATAAAAATCCTGACAGATTTCTTTAAAAAGCTGTAATAGGAGGAGATGGTAGTTAATGTGATTATGAATGCATAGATAACCCCCTGCATAATACTTTTCTATACAACAAAACAGAGATAACATAGGGGGGAAAAGAGGCATTGTTCATACAGAGCTCATTATCTCCTTAAATGTGGCACAATTATTATAGGGGGAGTAATCGTTAATGCAAAAGAATACATTTTCAGTATAATTTCTGTATATTTTGTTCCTATTAAAAAAAGTGTATACTTGTTGAAATGTTCAATTCTTGGGGATACCAAATTATAGGGCACCCCCAAGGTTTGCAATAAATTACCTGATGCCCTGGATCTTTTTCCTTCCTTCTTCCTTCAAACGGGGCGCGCATGTGCAGTAAAAAGTCAGATTTTAACAAAGGAACCATTTTTTTCACACAACTGTGCATGTTGGCCACTGAATTTTGAAGAAAGAAGGGAATAAGATAGATCGCTTGCAAGTACCCCAACCCGGTGCAAATGTCTGCTAACAGGAGCATCAGCCTGGGGCATCAGGTAAATCATTACAATCCTTGGGGGTGCTCTAAAATTTGACATTGGACATTTCCTTCTACTTTATTGCAGCTACATAACTATAGGCCCCATATGAGAGAAAAGCATTAGCTCTAAGGCACCCTTCTGCACCTTGTTTTAAAATAAAAATCCAGCACAAACAGAGAGCACTAAGTGCACAAAGTGCCTACTTCTCTTCAATGTCTTGCTCCCCATGATATCTACATATTTAATCAGTGTAAACAGTTAGAATTATGGGCTTGATTGATGCGATTGATCTATATTGCTGGCTTAATACCTGTCCCAAATAGAGCACAGAAAGTTGTTTTGCTAAAGGAGGTAGACAATTTATATACTGATTGATAACTGTAAGAGGGTGGAAGCGAGACAGAAAGGAGAGAGTAATTATCAAATAGCTATGTGTTTTAGTTTGAAGTTAATAAACTAAGTTTCACTTCCTCCAGCTTATACCATGTGCTTAACCACAACTCTTTATGTTACATCCTGGAACTTTAATGTTATATATAGGATACCACTGCAACATTATATTTAGTGATACAATTCTTTGCTGAAAATGAATGAACTGCAGAAAGCCCTGTAACCACCCTGATTGCATGAACTCCATTATGTATTCATAAGCAGTGTATCTGGATTCCAACTGAACCATTTTCTATTCGATAATTGGCAACAGGAGATTAGGTGTTTGGCATATCTTCTATATCATGATCTCTGGCCTGCTGTTTTCTCTCATTTTGAGGGACATCTTCTTATGTCTTTAAGATTGATTTCTCTGTATGACCAGATGGGGAGTTGATACTTGGCTTTGTGTCTTCAGGCCTCTTGCTGCTAAGTGTCCTGTCTACATTTTCTGCAAACACATTTGTCTTCTATGTGTGCACAGTGCCCATATAACAAAACAAATAAATTGGCTTAGGAAATGTTGAATTTGAAAATACAATTTTTTTAATTGCGATAAATAATCATACATCACCACAGAAATAAAACCACAAGGCCCTATTTACTTTCATAGGTACAGTTAATTTACTTGATGCAAAAAGTGCTGTATACCAAGTGGTTGTGCCTATTATACCTGCCATTGACCATTGTAATGTATAAGGATATTCTTATACAAATTGAGGAGCATGTACATATACAGTTATGTAATAACTATTTTGTAGTATGTGCATTTGAATGCAATTTACTAGCTAATGATTAGCATTAGCAATTTTTTGCCACCTGCCATTGACCATTGTAATGTAGAAGGATATTCTTATACAAATTGAGGAGCATGTACATATACAGTTATGTAATAACTATTTTGTAGTATTTGCATTTGAATGCAATTTACTAGCTAATTATTTGCATTAGCAATTTTTTGCCACAGTTTTCTCAAAATGTGACTAAATATTGAATTTACATTTTGATAAATTAACCCTTTAGAATACAAATGGTTGGGGGAAAAACTTGAATAATTTCACAATGTACAGCAGGAGCAATTACACTGGAATTCTGGCGTTATAACAACTGCATTGTGGCAAGTAAATATCGTGGAATCAAAATCAAAAAATTGTGGCGAATAGCTGGACACCAATAGGCGGTAGGTGACCTTTCATTTGCCACTAAGCAAGCCAATTCAGGAAGTGGTAACACTGAAAAAAGTAACAATGTATAATTTAAAACGTAACTTTTACTTTAATAATCCTAAAAAACACGCTCACTGAAACACACACCCACTAACCAACCAATCTGTCAGCAGTGCTGGACCGTCTCCATAAAAATGACATACAGTTTAAAAGAAATTGAGCATAAGGTGTGACGGTGGGGTCTCAAAGAGACTTCATAAGTCGTTGTGGAATTAAATTCTACCCCTCAAAATATCTGGAGTCCACAAACTGCCCGCTCCCTCCTTTCCAAGCAGATACCCCTGTGCCAGACCTGCCTATCTACGTTGGGACTGCGTGGGATGTTGCTAATTTCAAAATAGCACAGTTTATTAACTGTAAAACGGTGGGTGTCGTATACGTTATGAAATGTGTATGTGGAAAAACTTATGTGGGGAAAACCAAGAGAGAATTCAGAAGACGGATTCTCGAACATGTGGGAGATGTAAAAAACAGTCGTAACACAACAGTTGCTACCCACATTAATGAAGTTCATAATGGAAACACAGGGGTCATAAAATTCTTTGGGGTGGAACACTTTCAACCCATATCTTGAGTGGGTGATATAGATAGAAAATTATTGGAGTGTGAAGCCAAATGGATCTATTGGCTAAACAGCAAAGCTCCAAATGGTTTAAATGAAGGTTTTACCTTCAGTCCATTCCTCTAAGCATGTTAATGGTTCCCACAATACGGCCCCTGTGTGTATCTTTCCAATACATCTAAACTCCTACATTAATGAGGCTTTCCACTGAACGATAAAGGAATACCCCACTGCTTAGCATTAGGTGTAAGGTTGAAAGTTCGTTCCTTCATAACTTATTCTATCAGAACTCTGCCCAAAAATCAACTTATTTTCAGCGTTGAAACTCTTCTGAACAGCTAAAATATGGTATAATATGTGTCTAAGTAAGGCACTACAAACTAAAAACGGCAGGATAAACAGTAAAAGGTGCATGTAAAGTTATATCATACACTAGCATCTAACCTATATCAATATAGAAGGATGGCTTCCAATTGTGGGGGACTGGATCCTGCAGCGTACAACATAGGCAAAATGTGCTGCGAGTTTGTGTATTGTTGCCATAACAACCGCGATTATTTTTGCAATTAAAATGCCTTTATTGCACAAGTGACGGGCATTACCGTCACTTGTGCAATAAAGGCATTTTAATTGCAAAAATAATTGTGGTGCTGTTCATATCGCTCCTTGCTAATATTTGCTGGTGGAAAGTGGCCACTGGAGAACGTGCACCCATCCCAAGAAAGGAAGAAGATTTAACAGGGTTGAGCTGACTACTTCTGCTTGTACATAACAACCGCGATGTCATGTGACCAATGCGTAAGTCACTGCCGTAGCATCACGAGATTTCAAGTACCCGGTAATTCCAAACTGTGTATTGTTGCCATGACAACCGCGATGTCATGTGACCAATGCGGAAGTCACGGCCGTAGCATCGCGAGATTTCAAGCACCCAGTAATTCCAAACTGGCTATTTAAACTTTGCGGAAAGACGTGCTCATTACTTATGCCACTGACGAAGCCGAAGGCATCGGCGAAACGCGTAGGGCGGGCATAGGTGGACGGTGGAGTGCTTAGCTCCCACGCAGTCCCAACGTAGATAGGCTGGTCTGGCACGGGGGTATCTGCTTGGAAGGGAGGGAGCGGGCGGTTTGTGGACTCCAGATATTTTGAGGGGTAGAATTTAATTCCACAATGACTTATGAAGTCTCCTTGAGACCCCACCGTCACACCTTATGCTCAATTTCTTTTAAACTGTATGTCATTTTTATGGAGACGGTCCAGCACTGCCGACGGATTGGTTGGCTAGTGGATTATTAAAGTAAAAGTTACGTTTTAAATTATACATTGTTACTTTTTTCAGTGTTACCACTTCCTGAACTGGCTTGCTTAGTGGCAAATGAAAGGTCACCTACCGCCTATTGGTGTCCAGCTATTCGCCACAATTTTTTGATTTTGATTTTGATTACACTTGTGTGTTAGGAGCTTGCAGTGGAGTGGAACACATGTACTGAACTGAGCTCAATTATTTCTTCTTTTTTTCAAAATATCGTGGAATGTAACAACTATTATACACTTCACCAGTAGCTGTAAAAACTGAAAAGGCCTTTCTTACAACCTAACAAAGTTGGAGAAACTGTTTTCAAAAGAAGCAATTGTAGCGCTATAGTAAATTGAGTGCACCTAACTCTACTATGGGCTTCACTCCTATTACATATGCTCCGGATGAGACCTTAAACCTTAGGGAGTGAGCCTTCGCATCGAGGTGGAAGCAGGGTGTAGTGCAACTGTAACTGTAATCAAGGTGCAAAGAATTGGGCGCCAGTGGTTCTTATAACTTAACCAAATAACAGATTTATTGAGCACAGTATACAATCCTCAGTGGAGTGTACATAAATCAGAGCAATGCAGGTTCATAACAGTACATTGAATAGGCAGTACTCACAACACCTTTGGTCAGTATAATTCTCCTCAGAGATAGGAACAATACATGCAGCTTTG
Source organism: Xenopus petersii (assembly GCA_038501925.1). Lineage (NCBI taxonomy): Eukaryota > Metazoa > Chordata > Amphibia > Anura > Pipidae > Xenopus > Xenopus petersii. The sequence goes on from CM076684.1 coordinate 92,906,494, forward strand.
AGGAGGTACACCCAGTTTTCAGCCTTTTCCCTAAGTGGAACCTGAGGGGAATCTATCTACCCTAGGTCTGTACACTTAGTCCCTACTTCTGGGCAATGATTACCCTGGGATCTTAATCCCACTACAATCCTCGTAGGAGCCTCAGACTGCTCAGCTAAATAAACTGACTGACCATCACTCCTAGAGTGATCTATAAATGTGAGTAGCCTATTCTTACTAGACCTGACCTGTCTAGGTTCCAACTCGAACTCTGCCTCCTGCACAGGCTAGAGCCAGCACAAGATGGACACTGAAATCTGCCTTCAGAGCCTTTTATACTCTAGCCCAGCCCTTTGCTGGTCACTAGGGGCAACAGCAAGAGTCAACAGCACCCCTCCCAACTGTATTTTAGGACCCATTTAGGTGTCCATAACATGGAGGGACTGCCTGCACAAAATACTAGGGGTGGCTATTTACACATCCCTACATTCTCCCCCTGGTGAATTCCTTACGTCCCGGCAAGGAACATATTCAATCACAAGGCAAGAATACATTACAACAATAACACATGTATTGCATTCACTGTAAGGTTAACATTTCCATAGTAGCCTCTCCATAGGCCTACTGGGGAACCATGGTCAACTTAAAAAGAAAGCAGTTTAGGCATATCATGCTAGAAGCCCATTACGAAAAATAAGCAGTTAAGGCACATCTTGCTAGAAACCATTTTGAGAAATATATCTCTATCATAGGACAGTGGACTACTGTAAGTCTTCTCACTACTGGAGACTTAGTACATTCATATGCAACACTTTACCAATAAGTGACATTTAGCCATTACCTTATAACCTCTTCGGGGTCACTCTCCTGAGTGTACCCAGGTAACCATGGCCTACCTGAAAGAGAACAGCAGCATAGAAAAACATTTGACTGTGCCTTTATTAGTGTCACATTTCTTATCATTGTGGCAACACCATAGCATTCAACTTATCATATAACCACTCTTGAGTACTGTCCAGGTACCCTGGGTTAATAACTCCCTGAAAAGAAAGGCACAAGTTAAACATACTGTTTTTCCTAAAAATACTTTAGCATTCCAGTCCATAAAAGAACCTGAACCCATAGTCCTTTTGTATATGCACTTAGGAGGGTAAAGGGGAAAATTGGATGAACCTACAACGTGTAGGTGTTAACTAAAACAGTCCTTAGACCTAACTCCAAGAGGAGCAAAAGAAGAAAAATCCTTCCCTGAGAAAGTCAAGTCACTTTAAAGGGACAGGTGTGGACAGTTCAATCAAACTGCAAATCACTCCCAATGGAGTATTATCAGTGGAAAACAAACCACCAGTAGACTCAAATCATGTGAAGAAACCTGGCCTTGGTGTCTTCATAAGGAATGTAATATTTGGGATGGGGTTTGTCCACCCATTGGCCATCTCCCTCATAGACTTCCAAATTAAAGTACTTGGTGAAGTTGTACTTGCCACAACTCTTCACAGCATTTTTCAAAATGGTAGGGCCGTACCACCACTCTCTCTCAATAGAGCGCAGGTACTGCCAATCTTGCTCACGCCTCACCTTGTCAGGGTTTGTGAGGCAACTGTGGTGCATCTTTTCTTAGGATCTCGTCGATCAGCCAATTTTCATAGGATGCAGCCACCTTCTCGTACACCCACAGAGGAGCATAGGGCATAAAGTAACCCCACTTTCTATGGACATGGAAGTTGATTACTCTCTGCCCTATGGAGACAGAAGTAAACACATTCGGATCTGCTCGGCCTGGCAGCACCCAAAAATCTTTCTCTTCCTCTGGGCCTATCCTGGGAGGTGCAATGAAACTGCGAGACATAAACTCTTTGGGAGCAGGTTGATCATCCAACTCTGACCCTTCCTCATCATATTCCTCCCATCCTGGAGCAGTCGCCATGGTGGGATCCACTTTAGGTTTAGGGATATTCGCCACCCAGTCTTTTTCACCGACCAACAATATCTTTCCCCACTCAACGTGATAAAGTTCAGATACATGGGTGCTTTCCCTTGGTTCACTAGGGGTTACATGCACCATCACTTTGGGGTTGTAAGACTGTACTGGTTCACTAACCACTGATCTTTGACACTTGCACCGAATTTGTGCAGCATTCTCTGACACTGACTTCCAGTCATCATCCTCATCTTGGAGGGAAGTCAGCTCTTTCTCCACTTGACTCTCAAGCAATGGAGGATCTCTGAATGTTGGGGTCACTGGCAACACAGACCCAATTCGCCCAAATGAGAACTTTCGCCAATCAATAGCTTGAGTTAAGACGGGAGCACAGGTCGGTGTGTTAAGAGCAGTGTACGTGGTAAGGGTTACATCCACCCAAGGTCCCGAATTCCTCAACCGCAACTCACTGGTTGAAAGGCTCTCTTTGGGCCCTATCATGGAGATATCTTCCCGGTCATCCTCGGGGCTTTTCTCCTCTGGGACTCTATCCACTTCCACTGCAGCAGGCACTTCAGGCGGCAGGGTTTCCACCTCGGGAACTGCAGCATTAGCTTCAAGCCTGAAGTCTGCAGTAGGCTCTGACACATTTCCGCCATTTGCGTCTCCCCCTGGTGCAATCGGCACCGTCGCCACTAAAGGCATGGGCGTTGGCGACGCCAAAACTTCACCCCCACTCTCGGGCTCTTCTGGGACAGGGGCAACGCCCGTATCATCTGTCCAGTTGGACGGGGTCATCTCACTAACCGCAGCCGTGGTCTCTAGGGCCTCACCTTCAATCGCACCCACTTTGGAGGGGAATGCACATTCCTCGTTACAGCAGACCTCACTATGGGGGATAGGTACATGAGATTCCGGTGCGGGAGCCACAGCCGCTGACACTCCCGGGGCCTCCTCTATCTCCTCATAAATTAGTATAGAGTTGCCGCTCACCTCATCCTTGGTCATCCCAACCAATGGAGGCAGGTCTGCCCGAACGAAAGGTCCCATCCATAGTTGAGAGCCGCATTGCACGCAGGCTCCACCGGGATCCTCTAGGGCGTTTGGTGCTTCCAGGTCACATAGGCCGCATACTGGAACCATTCCCCGGGCACTGGGTGAGAAAGTCCCTTGATACACATACTGCCGCTCATGCTCCGCAAGAGTAGGAGCGCACGGTACTGGCTTTTCTTCAAGCACTCGAACCTCTGGTTCAGCAACAGGCTCCGCCATCTGTTTTTTCGCATCCGCTAACTCCAGCAGGGTTTGAGCAATATACAAAATGGCTGCGGTACTGTCTTCTACACTGGGACGCCACGCCATGACCCTAGAGGCACCTCCTCTGTTGGGTCTGACACGCCTCCTTTGTCTCTTTCGCGCGCTCCTCAACTTAACCCTCACTGAGCAGGGTATTGAGGGAGAATGTGACGCAGTACGAATTTCCACAGCAGTAACTTCTTCGGAAGCTCCCCCTGGTGGATCATTCTCAGCAGGGGCACATTCAGGCATCACATTAACACAGGCCACTTCTATGGCAGGAGAGTTGTCCAAATTCACTGCACACAACTCCGTCGTTAATAAAGTAATATTCGAATCCACTTCCAAAATCAGGGACACATTAGCACTGGGCCCAGACTCTTCCTGGGACACGGCCACTACATCACTCGCATCTCCCTTGTCACTGATAGCGAGAGAAATTGCAATTATTGGAGGGCTTTCTTCTAACAACAACACGACTGGGCTCTCTGGCTCACACGGTCGCTCAGTAGCAAAGGCCTCCTCAGTTGAACAGTCCCCTCTATGAGTAGATTCAATTAGTCCCGTACACTCCCTTGATTCTACCAGGCCCTCCGGCTCAGGCGGTAGTACATCAGTGGGGACCCCAGACTCCTCCGGGTAATCTACTCTGTCAAGGGACTCAGTAACCCTGACACTCTCTTTGTCTTCAGAAGGCGGGTTACAAAGGGCATAAGCACGGGCCCCACTAAGGATGTGCGGTGCAAAATAATCCTGATAAACACACGGGCAACCCTCTGCAGGGGCGCCTATGGGATACACTCTGGAGGGCCAAGTTTCCTGGTAAGGCTCATCAGGAACCCAGTATAAGAACCGGACCTTTCCTTTTTCCATGGAAGGCCCTTTAGTAACATATTCAAACCCGTCGAATAACGGATTATCCATAAGAGCTTGATGCACACTATCTGGAGGGCAACACTCAGGTATGCCATCAACCACAACGGCCTGACATGGCTCCACTTTCTCTAAGAAAGCCCACAAATAGACAGCAGAAGGGGTTATCACCGTTTTCTCATTTTTGTGGGACTGTGCTGGCAGGCTTGCATAAACACAGGGACAACCATCCGGCAATCCATGAGGGAAAATCATAGAGGGCCCCTCACCATCATTAGGGAGCTCATTTTCTACTTGCCACAATAGCCGCACAGTGTCCTGAATCTCTGAAGGAGCACGGGCTATGAATCGGTACCCCACAAATCTTGGGAACATACTTAAAGGCCATGCAGCTAAGTAAACAGGAGCGAGTGGGTGAACTCCATCTATCACCACCGCTCGCCGAGGGTTTACTCCTTCATCAATAGCCCAGGCATACACTGTGTCAGAAGTTATCAAGCCTGGGATAACTGAGGGGAAATGACCCTTCATTTCTTTGGGCAGTATAGTAGGCATTTTCACTATGGCTCAATACTATACTGTGACTGCGCCAGAATATTTGAGCGGGAGAGAAGAACCACAGAAGTCTCCCGCCTCTTTCCTGGCCTTTTTCCTATTGAGTCCGCACCTGCAGCGCCTGTCACACTAGGCTGCAGTGCAGTGTTACAGTTTAACCCTTCTCGAGCCCCACGTGCTGGGCGCCAAAATGTAGCGCTATAGTAAATTGAGTGCACCTAACTCTACTATGGGCTTCACTCCTATTACATATGCTCCGGATGAGACCTTAAACCTTAGGGAGTGAGCCTTCGCATCGAGGTGGAAGCAGGGTGTAGTGCAACTGTAACTGTAATCAAGGTGCAAAGAATTGGGCGCCAGTGGTTCTTATAACTTAACCAAATAACAGATTTATTGAGCACAGTATACAATCCTCAGTGGAGTGTACATAAATCAGAGCAATGCAGGTTCATAACAGTACATTGAATAGGCAGTACTCACAACACCTTTGGTCAGTATAATTCTCCTCAGAGATAGGAACAATACATGCAGCTTTGAGGAGGTACACCCAGTTTTCAGCCTTTTCCCTAAGTGGAACCTGAGGGGAATCTATCTACCCTAGGTCTGTACACTTAGTCCCTACTTCTGGGCAATGAGTACCCTGGGATCTTAATCCCACTACAATCCTCGTAGGAGCCTCAGACTGCTCAGCTAAATAAACTGACTGACTATCACTCCTAGAGTGATCTATAAATGTGAGTAGCCTATTCTTACTAGACCTGACCTGTCTAGGTTCCAACTCAAACTCTGCCTCCTACACAGGCTAGAGCCAGCACAAGATGGACACTGAAATCTGCCTTCAGAGCCTTTTATACTCTAGCCCAGCCCTTTGCTGGTCACTAGGGGCAACAGCAAGAGTCAACAGTACCCCTCCCAACTGTATTTTAGGACCCATTTAGGTGTCCATAACATGGAGGGACTGCCTGCACAAAATACTAGGGGTGGCTATTTACACATCCCTACACAATTAATGGTGAAATACTGTATAGCCCCTTTCCAACACAAGCTTAAAGAATAGGGCAACTTTTTGCCTGTTGTTGTAATCACAAAAAATCTATGATTTTCATTATTTATTGAGCTAAACAGGGCAAACAGACAGGTTGAATCTACTCGTTGTTTGGTCCCTGCAAAGTTTAAAATTGGATTACCAGTATGCAACTCCCCCTTTTTTATTAGCAGGAGTCTATTATCCAGCAGCCCTATGGTTACCTTTTCTTCTTTCTGTTCAGTAATATTAATACCATGAAAAATTAAAGAATACACCCATTTATTTATGTCAGTGATAAGAAACACTTTTTCTCATTGTATATTATTGTTTGGATCTCACCTGACACTTTCTATTATGGAAAAAATATTCTTCTTTACTTAGGAATCATATATTTCCTACAATATGCACGCGTTTAACTACTTATACAAATTTCCGTTTACAGGGTATTTTTTACATAAAATTGCTTGCTGTGAAATCCTGTTATGCTTTCTGGGGGTTTCTGTTTGGTTTTCACCTGGACAGCCTGCTTTTCGGGAGGGATGTCAGGGTGAAAACCACCAGTTTCAAAATGAATGGCTCGTCATAACCCTATCCCCAATGTCATGTATGCACCCCTGTACCGTCACCAGGTTCCACCCCCACCCGGGGGCCACCCCCACCAGGGCCCACCCACATGCCGGGGGGTATGCTATGAGTTCTGGGGGTACTTATACATGAAATTGCAATTGCTAATTTGCGACGACCCCTTAGCTTAGCTTCTTAACTGTTGCTCAAAGCTGAGCATGTGAGTGTCACAGACACTTTTCAATATGGTGGCCCCCTGTGACAAGTTTGAAGTCCTGGATCATTGCTGCAACTGAAGCTGAAACTTTAGGCTGGTGCAATAAGTGCAGTATATAGCCATATTCATGTTTTAGGGTTTCCGTCTCCTTTAAGTAAACTGCCTTGATGTGAAGATGTGGATCCTGCAAGCTTACAGTATACTAAGGATGCCCTTAGTTTATTTTGGTGGCAAGAATTTCTGCAGCAAGATATGCTGTACCACCTTAACCAGAAATGTGATCACAAACTGCACAGACAAACCCATTCTCCATATAATGATGTGAATTATATTGTTTACAATCATCTGAACACTCAGCATGTTCTAGTATATATTTTTGCCTTTATTTTGCATAACTCACTAAAAAATATTTATAGTCTAAGTTTTAAAGTATGCTGCTGTGCTCCACTTTCTTCTAAATACAGTTAAGAGAGCAGCTTTGCTTATTCCTCCCCCATGCTACACTTTTTAATGTCTTTAACAGCTTTTCATAATGTGAGACAGAATGGAACACATTATTCATTTGTTTAAGACTGTTTTAATTGTCAGTGATTGGATTTTAACTGTGATATAATTGGATTTTAATTATGTTATTTATAACAATATGTATCATGCATTAAGATGAAATCTGCTTTTTTATCCTGAATAAATGCTCCTTGAGGCATTAGATATTACTCAACATAAACACAATATTACAACTGGGGATTATTTATATTGGTCTACTCTCCTGACATATCCCAAAGGCTCCTAATGGCAATTTGAATTTAGTCCATTACTTGTATAATATATTTTCTTATGTCAAATGGATCATCACCTACAATTCTGGAATTCTCTATCATTTTTCATAAATAATATCATAGGAGCGTTTTCATGAAAGCTTTAGACATCACATTCCATGCACAAACAGGCAAAACAAGTAAAGTAACTTTAATTATTGTAACATATATTTTTAGATTATTAAATTCCCTTTTAAAAATTGATTAAATTAATTAAATTGATTAAATCCTAATTTAAATGCTTCATAAATATTTCATTAAATAGGTGACTATGTACAATACTTGATAACAAATACTTTTAAATTATAAATAACATTGTGTAGCATTTTCCTATTGAATCTTTCTGTATATAATTTGTTTATAATACACAAAAGCCATGAATATCCTGTAAATGATATCCTTATAAACGGTTACTAGTCATGTCATCAGTTATAAACAGTGAGTAGTGATGTTATTTTTGTCTCATTATTCACTAAAACTTGTGTATTATAATAAATAAGGTACCCCTTATTGGAAAATATGAGGATATTAGAAGTTACCTCGGAGTTCTATGACCTGTATAAAAGTACTCGGCCTTTGGCCTCATGCTTTTATATGATGGAACTACTCAGGGACTTATAATATCCTTATATTTTACAATAGGGGGTACTTTATTCACTATATATACTACAAGCTGGAATGTTTTATAATGTGTATGAATAATTTCCCCCGACATTCACAAATACATACAAAAGTAAAACTGTATCATGGTTGAAAAATTGTGTGTGCTGGAATTTCATTCTCAGACACTTTTCTTGTATAACTTACTAATCTCAGGTGGTGCAAATGTACCCACTGATATTCATCTGGAGAACTGCACATAGTTGGTACAGGACCTCCAGGGTGCACCGGGACACTGTAGGGAAGTGAAGGAAACGGGGCCATGACAGGGCTAGGAAGGGAGCAGAAAGGAGTTACTTGCAAGGGGTTGTATGGAAGGTGATTGATTGAAGACAGTAGGAAGAGAGTGAAAGGGGTAGAACAGGAAGAGTCAGTCGCAATTTTACCTTTGCAACCCCCACCCTCACTCCCTTGATGATGGTAACTAGGGGTGTGTTGAACCAAAAGTCACAGCTAATGGCGGAAATGGTTTAGGTTTGAGGCTAGTGGTTTGGATATTTGTCACTGTTAAAAGGGGAGCAGTTAAAGGAAAGGGTGCTAGCCTCAAGGGTTATGAGATTTTGGAGAACAAGGGATATCCATAAAGAAGCCCTCAATAGCTAGTGGTGGAGATCCAGATGGTATATTGTAAAGTCTGTTACATGTGCAAAATTTATAGTTATAAGTTGGTTAACTTGTGGTTAATAAAATTGGCTGTAACCAAGAGCAGTGTTGGCTTGAGTGTTCTAAATGCAGGGGGTGATGTTGCTGTGGGAGGAAGGGTCCTTGTCATGGGCATGCAGGAGCCTGGCATTAACACCTGAAGAGTGCTACATCCAGGATTCCCTTATGGGCATATTTATTATGCTGTGTAAAAAATCAGTGGGATAATACACCACACATTGCCAGGCTTCGCCATGTAAAAAACGAACGTAAATTTTTTACTCATTTGTCCTTAGTGACTTCTGCAGCGGCAGCAGCAGCAAATCTGGCATTCGCACAGTATTAAATCAGTTGCAAGATGCAGCATACTGTACCTTATGAATTACAGCTATTATATTTTCTGTGAAAAATGCTGCATATTGGGTAAAAGACATGGCAATATGGGTCAGTTTTTGCACTTTTAGACATACAGGAAAGGAATCAATTATCCAGAAAGCACAGAAATACCGGAAGGCCATCTCCCATAGAATCCATTTTAATCAAATAATTAAACATTTTAAAACCAATTTTCTTTTCCCTATACTAATAAAGCAGTAACTTGTACTTGATCCTAACAAATATATAATTAATCCATATTGATGTAAAAACCATCCTTTTGGGTTTAAATAATGTTTAAATGATTTTTTAGTAGACTTAAAGAACAAGGAAAGCCTTTTTAACATTAAGGGGCAGATTTATCAAAGGTCAAGGTGAATTTTCGAATACAAAAAATTTGAATTTTGAGTTATTTTTTGTATACTTTGTGAAAATTCGAATATCAAAATTTATCATGTACTGTCACTTTAAAAATTCGACTTCAACCATTCGCCATCTAAAGCCTGCCAAATTGCTGTTTTAGCCTATGGGGGACTCCTAGAATGTATCTGGAGTCAATTGGTGGACTTTGAAAACTTAGATTCGAATTCGATTGAATGCTCTATTACTTCGATTTGCACAATTCAAATTCAGCTGAATACAGACCTATTCGAAAACGGCCAAAAAAATGTTACTTAATTTTGGTCTTTTTGAATTAGAATTTCAACGTTTTTCAAATTTGAAATTCGACCCTCGATAAATATGCTCCTAACTGTCCAACTAATAAAGGATGTGTAGCTGAAATAATTTATAAGTTAGAATATTATAATATGTTATTTTTGTATATAAATTGTCTCCGTGGCTTACACTGGCCTATTACATATTTGTCAGAATGATTTAATCAATAGGGCTGATGCGATTTCTCTGTGCTTGCGCCAAGGTAATTCATCCCCTTCACTCTGTGTCCCTCTCTCGTGCTCTAAGTGAAAAATACCTGTAACAATGCATGTGTGGAGAGTTCAGCTAACATCATGCTGCTAATCTCAAGGCACTCTTCTGCGCATCTAATGCGCATGAGCCTGTTGTTGGTCTTTCTCACTGACCAGTGAATTATGGGTTATTCTCAGATAAGTCACCGTGTACTGCTGCAGGCAAATGAGTTTGGAGCAGATTAGGCAACTGCACTAAAGATATTAAGGTAATGTTTTTATTAGAAGATTTACGGGCATATTTATTATGCTGTGTAAATCGAAATTCACTGAGAAAGTCTAAAAAGCTGTATAAAATAAATGTTGAATTTATCAAGGTATATGTAATTTTACGCCATGCCAATGCCAGATTTGCTGCAGTTATTTTACATTGCTTCCAGTAGAAGTCTTGAGAAAAAACGTGTAAAAAAAATTATGCTTTTTTTAATGTTGTTTTTATAAGGCTGAAGCAGTAATGTGTGGTGTATTATCCCGCTGTCTTTTATACAGCACAATAAATATGTCCCTTAATGTTCCATAGACTTTATCTGTACTTTAAGCTATGGGGATCCAAATTACTGGAAAACCCTAAGTCCAAAGCATTCTGGATAGCAGGTTCCATACTTATATACTCATAGTAAATTATGCTTCATTTATAGTCAAAAACATGCTCAGTTTTGAAAAATATATTGTGACTGTGAATAATATTGTGACTGTTTACCAATAAGTAGCCCTAGGCTATGTTTCAAGCCCAGGGTATTGCTGTGCCTGTAGGGATGCCTGCAGTTGTTTGCCTTGTTTGATCCCTTGTTCTACTCATTGGGATCCATAGTTACATATCCATGACAGGCATGAATCAAAGAAAAGACTCTGACCATACAGTATCTATAAACTATTATCTCAAAATACTTAGCAAATACCTCAATACCTCTCGGCATAAAGTATAGAATATTTTGACTGGTATATATTAATTGAAATGTTATCTTATTAGCGGTGGATGAAAGAGTAAGCTACACACTGAGTCATTAAAGAAGTCATATTTTGGTATGCAAAAGTCATGAATTAGCCTAATAATCAACCAGGTATGGGATTATTATTCCAAACCATGTATCCAGAAAACGTATAAGAATTCCCCCTTGGCCTTTTTTAAACAAATAATTCCTAGTTTTGACTGAATTACTATATATTTGGTCAATTCTTGAACACATTTAAACTGCTGTAAAAAATGTATGGGGTCAGCATTTATAATATATATAATATCCTTTATTATACTACATACAATTCCAATATTAAATCTTTCTCGTATTTATTCAGTTATACATTTTAAAATCACCATAAAGTAGTTTGAGTCTTGCTAAGCTTTTTTTTTTTTCTTTTAAAAAATCTCAGTTGCTGTGATTGTTAATAGAGGTAAGGGCTCTGCGTCATGCAGTGATAAATTAATATTTCTCAGGATCCCCTATGGTAAAATATTATTTTAGGCCAGCATCACATGTCTAATCCCATTAACTATGATGGCGTATGCCTGCTACAAGGCACACTGGGTGGATTTTGGCCCAATATTGAATCAATTCCATGAAAGGTTCAATGTCTGGAAATCCTGTAGAATGCTAGACAGAATACCTGAACCTTATCTCAATGATAGTGCTCTTGTGGCCTTGTGCACAAGGTGATTTCACTGTGCTAATAGTACTTTAATGTTCTACTAGATTTGTGGCAATATTGTTTAATTCTGAATTGTAGGAACATTATGAAATGCAGGGATCTCCAGTCTCATAGAATCCCGATGAAACCCCATTGTGTTCTGTGTCACAAAAGTCATCAGTGTCTTTCTATAGCATACAATAGCCTATTGAACAAGGCATGAATGCACAGTGGTGGGGCTTTCTATCTAGCAGACCTCTTCTGTTAGTAGAGATGCACTTGGATTTTTAGATGTACAGTATGTGCAAATTAAGTATAGATCATGGACATGCCATTTATACATAAATGTATACACACATTTTAATTAATCACTAATCAGTCTTTTTTCATGACATATATTCCATATACAGTATATTGAGATCTGGTCCGTAAATGCAGGTAACTGACAACAGCACAAAGCATGTATTGTGCATTGGAAGAGAAGAAGGGAGCTAGTAAGGCATCTTCAGAGTCACTGATTATTACTGTTTAAAGGGCTATAGTTGCATAATGTGCAGCATATTTACCCTACTTCTTTGTTAATCTTTAGTTTTTTTCCATTTGGATTCTTAATGTTAATAGATGGTTTTTTTTAATTGCATTTTGTTTTTCATTTATTTGTCCATTACTATATTGTCAGCTGAATATGGGCTATTAAAACTTGAATGGCTTCATTATCTAAAATACTGTAACTCATATGTACACCGAGTTCACTAGTATCTCCTAAGCTAATTTGTAAGAATGTCTCATAACTGAGCCAAAATAAAAAAAAATATTGCTTAGACTCACACAAGGTTTATTATATTAAACCATGTGGACTGATTGATCATTTATATTCATATCCAAAAACAAAATCTTCTAGCCAAGTATATGATGTATATTGCACTAATTATTTGGATGAAACATTTTAATGCACCAAAGACAACCAAACCTATAGTGCTCCAATTGTGCAAAAGTTGACTTAAGCTAGTCATTTATGAACCAAAAAGGGTCTTCATGATTTGTCAGTTGACTAAATTGGTGTGTGGGGCAATTTCTCTTTTAAATTATCCACTTTTTACTATACTAAAATGGTAATATATGAAGCACACATGTTTTGGTTTAACTTGTCCATTCATATAACTTAAAAATGTACCCCCCACCAGCGCTAGGAGGGAGCTTCTGGTTCAAGCAGCCATGTTGGGGCACACGCATATGCGTAATAAATGAATGCCGCAAATTGCTCATTATGCACATGCACGTGATGTCAGAGGCTCATACCCTCCTGGTATGAGTGTCCTAGTGCTGGCAGGGGGCAATTGTATTTGAAAAAAAATTACTGTACCCCCCAACCAGCGTGGGGACTCTATTAGCCGCACCTTTGGTTGGAGAAAATTTTTTCGTCCAAAGCCTTCCTTAAATTTGTTGTAGCCAAAACATCAGTCTCCACTCTGCGAGTGCAGACCTTTTTAGCTTATGTTCTATATATATATATATGGCACCACTGTCCAAAATAATTATTCACCTAATTTTTTCTTTGAACAATGAAAAAAGATTCAAACACCAGAAAAATGAGACAGACAATGCTGTCGGCACCTACCCCGGTTCTTTTGTAGTCACACTCTTATAGGCTGATTTTATCTCGCCTCACATTCTTTTTAGTTTATAATGAATAACAATGATACATTTTTTTTCTCACAGAATGGGGCATAAATATCAAAGAACATGCTCCACATTCAGCTTGGTCTCTGCATTTATTTACTTCATTCATGACGTGAATAATTGTATCCTGAAAAAATTTTTCTTAAACCAAATCAACTGCAAAATGTGGACTGACATACAGTACTAGCTTAGTTATTGAAACAAAAACAATATTATATAATTCTAAATATATTATTATATATTGTAGTATACAGGTGTGGAAACCAGTTATCCAGAAAGCTCTGAATTATGGAAAGGTCATCTCCTATAGACTCCATTTTATCCAAATAATCCAATTTTTAAGAAGGATTTCCTTATTCTTCATAATAATGAAACCGTACCCTGGACTTGAACCCAAATCAGATATAATTAATTATGTTTGGAAGCAAAACCATCTTATTGGGTTTATTTACTGTTTACATGGCTTTTTTAGTAGACTTCTAGTATGAAGATCCATATTATGGAAATATCCATTATTCGTAAAAACCACAGGTCCCTAGAATTCTGGATAACAGGTTCCAATCATGTAATGTGTATTAGGTAACCTGCTACAACATACTCCTTTTCATTAAGGTTTGTTGCAATTTTTATATATTTTTTATACTTAATTGTGTTTTCTAGCTTGCGACCTGATGACCCAAGGGATCTTAGCCTTAGTTACATCTACTGGTTGTGCCTCAGCAAATGCTCTTCAGTCGCTGACAGATGCCATGCATATACCACACATATTTGTACAACGCAACACTGGGGGATCACCACGCACAGTCTGCCAGTTTAACCCGAGTCCTGAAGGCGGAGAATACACATTGGCTGCAAGGCCACCTGTTCGGCTCAATGACGTCATGCTGAAACTTGTTACTGAACTTCGGTGGCAAAAGTTTATTGTTTTTTATGACAGCGACTATGGTAAGTCATCATCTTGCTTACTTGTCTTGTTTTATACTTTTGTTCAACGTTCTGACATGAGCATATGCTTTTGAAGGCATCATATAAAACATAATACGATAAACCTTGGCGTTCTGGCAGTTTAAAATCAAAGCTTAGTATTTATGCATAAAAATTTTAAATAAAACTGAAAAGTTGCAAACATGGCAGCAACAATGTTTGAATGCCTGTACTGAGTGTTAATATACAATAGTTTACACCCACACACAAGAATGAGATTCTATACAGAATATATATATATTTTCTTTTTTTTGTTTGTTTGTTTTTGTTTTTTGAGTGAAATATGCAGTTTTTGTGTCTTGATTTCCACAGGATCAGCTGCAAGAACAGCAACAAATGAAGTGGATTTATATATATATATATATATATATATATATATATATATATATATATATATATATATATATAGCTTCCGTGTAAGTCCGCACTCGTCACTTCATGTATTATTTCGGGTGCAGTGTATAGATTGTAGTAGACAGCGTTCCAGAGTTACACGCACACCGTATTGAAAAATAATAAATTATTTATTAGCACATTAATGCATCCGCATCGACGTTTCGGTTCATGGTCTTGAACCTTTCTCAAGATGGTATAGCATCTTGAGAAAGGTTCAAGACCATGAACCGAAACGTCGATGCGGATGCATTAATGTGCTAATAAATAATTTATTATTTTTCAATACGGTGTGCGTGTAACTCTGGAACGCTATATATATATATATATATATATATATATATATATATATATATATATATATATATATATATATATATATATATATATATATATATATATATATATATATATATATATATATATATATATATTGTACAGGACTCCATGGGTGGGTCCTGGATGACAGGTATCTTTCCCCTTTATTCAGGTACCTGGAGGGTGCACAGCAGGGCTAATTACTGCAGCAGTGCAGGAGTTAAGAGAGCCCTGAGAGTTCAGGAAGGGGGTTGGTAGACACACATGAGGTCTGCACGAGAGAAGTATGTTGGATGTTTTTCTCCTGACTGGGAATCAAAAAGTTTGCAAGGCTGATCCCTGAATATAAATGGGAATATGAACTGTTTTCTTTCAATTCTGCTGTGCATGAAAGTGATTGTTACTTTATGCTAAAGACTATTTTTATATTGACTTATTTTATCTGCTTAGGATACAGCTTGTTTAAGTTGTTATTGTTACCTGCTGAATATACAGCTTATTTGTTTGAATAAGGAATAAAAGGACATTTATTCTACTACTGTGTTGTGGCCGTAGTGCATGGGCGATCCCACTCCCCGTGAACTTTACTATATATATATATATATATATATATATATATATATATATATATATATATATATATATATATATATATAAACAAAGACCAACATAAAGGGAAACAATCATACTCATTTTTGAACGTGATGCATGTGTTTGTTGGAACAAATTCAGACACTGTTCCATTCCGTAATGCTAGTGATAAATTAAATGTCCTCAGCCACAAAATAAAGCTCTAGTTCCTGAGCTGGCACTATAAGTGAGATTTCCCAAATCCTAGCCTTAAACCCTAAAGACCCAGACATGATGGATGATCTCATTATCAGAATGTATTTTTGCTTTCAGTTGGAAACCTTGTGAAACAATGTCTATATGACTGAAAGCACTTACTTTGTACTGTGCACTGTGGGTGGAGGTCTCACCAGAAATGCCCATGATAGATTGCTTTAAATACTCCAGAAAGATTCGCCTGGATGACCAAACAGCAAACTGAACTTGCCTTTTTCATAATTTTATATTGAAGGTGGGAGTTTTCTGGAAGGCATAATTACTGTTTTGGGAAGAAACTGCATTTGTGATTACAAAACAGGAAGCATTATATTTTAAAGGAATTGTTCAGTATAACAATAAAAACTGGGTACATAGGCTATGAAAAATAAACCATGTTTTCAATATAGATTGTATATCAAAAATGTAATCTATAAAAGCTAGAGTGACTGGATGTCTAACGTAATAGCTAGAACATTACTTCCTGCTTTGCAGTTCTCTTGGTTTCCACTGATTGATTACCAGGCAATAACCAATCAGTGACTTGAGGGGGGTCACATGGGTCATGTCAGGGTCCAAATGCTCTGGTTGGGGATATATACAGACCAAGGAGAAAGTAGTAGGCACCAAACACAGTTCACGGTATCCAAGGGGTTAAGAAGTTAGCAAAGTCAAGTCCAGGCAGCAAGCATTCTTGCCCAAAGTCAGGATCAGGAAATCAGATATAAGCAGTAAATAGCGCACCCAGGAACACACATTAGAACCTATAATCGGGCAAGGTTAGGTCAGTCTTGGCGTCTATTAGGGTATTTTCACATCAAAATGGGTGCGCTGGCATCACGCACTGATGTTGTGCACTGACGCCACATGGTTTGATTTTGCACAGCCTATTTATCCAGTTCTTATTTTTACACTGAACTGCTCCTTTAATGTTTCCT
Source organism: Xenopus petersii (assembly GCA_038501925.1). Lineage (NCBI taxonomy): Eukaryota > Metazoa > Chordata > Amphibia > Anura > Pipidae > Xenopus > Xenopus petersii. Next base: position 92,923,147 of record CM076684.1, read on the forward strand.
TGTGAGAAAGTTAAAAATATATCTAAGAAAAAAAAAGACCTGTTAGCCCTGTACGGCGTACGTGCTGCCAGTTCAGGGCTTAGGCTGCCAAGCATTTACACCTTACATTTTTTGCAGCTGAGCCCTACTCTTTGCATTGGCGGCTTTTGCCACCTCCACAGAGAGTCAAGAGGGGTGACAGCTCCCTGGGCAATGAGGCTGGGGGGCTGTCAAGTTGGATCTGTGATGCAATCGTCGCAATTTCGACTTCATAGTAGCAGATGCGCCATGCATGGTGCGTCTGCTACTTCCTTACCTCCTCCTCCCTGCCAGCCACCCACTCACTTCCTGCTGCGAAACAATTCTGCACAATGGATCTTCAGGGCCCTCCAGCGATGGCAGTGATCCTCCTGCTCCAAGAAACGGTCAGTGCACGTTTTTTACACACTTACATGCACTTACATACACCTACAGTACATTTATACATTTAAACACACATTTAAGTAAAGACTGGTATTTTTTAATTTAATTTTTTTTATTTTAGCACACTTGCTCCCTTTTGTACACTTATTTACATATATTTACACACTCAGACAACTTTTAGAAGTGAACAAAAACAAAAACTCATGAACAGGTCTTTTTTTTATTACTTACTCGTTCTATTTTCTTTAGTTTTTTTTTTTTTTTTTTTGCCTAAAAACTTATTTTGGCAGCGTGACTATTGGATAATTGATTTTGGCCACTAATTAGGCTGACAGATCAGTTATTTTGTTATTTCATTGGTTTACATGATTTTTGTGGTTTTATTGCAATTGTGTCTTGTGGCATATAATACAAAGTAGGGGGCTTTGTTCAGAGAAGATGAATCGACAGTGGAGAAAATTCATGTGCACTATTTTTATTTGGAGTCCACACAAGTCAAGCTGCCTTGGTATATCTATATATATTGGGCATCAAACTGTTCAGAGGACCCCAGGCTTTCATATTTGGGGTGATTTATCTTGATACCTAATAGTATGTGGGAAATACCTTGCTGCAGGGTGGAAGTTTTGAGGTGATTTTAGAAAATGTCACCAAAATTGTCAAATTAAGGAAAGGTTTGCGGGTTGGTTAGAGTAGAAAGGCATGCATACCCAATTTGGAATTGGGGGAATGAGTACTTTCTGAAAATATATGGTTTTCTGGGGTAAACATACTATTTCTACCTTTGCCCCCCCCCCCCAATGATGTAAATGTGTTGATTTTGCAGTATCTGAAATGACAGACCATATGAGGTCTTCATTTTGGGGCCCCTATATGCCACGTGCTTAGGTACACCTATACATACAGATGCAGCCACTTTGGTTTGTCTGTTTGACACAGAATAACTAAACACAGATATCCCATTTATCTCATTTAACACAGAAAACTGTGTCACAACATCCCATCTAATTAAAGCATTCACCATTGTGAACAATGGAGCTTTGGTATGCTAATGAAAAGGTTAAATGCATTAAATGAGTTAAGATGACTTAAGATAACACAGTTTCTTCAATTAACCCTGAGTCATGACGCATTTAACTCACAAATCCAAGTGGCTTCATCTGTATTGGACATGAAACTGTTCAGAGGACCCCAGTGTGGTGTTTATACAAATGGCCTGTAGGTGTCACTGTGCACAACAGTACTTTCTAGACTGTTTTAAAGTATTAGCGTTGAAGTGTAATGGCTGCATGAACCTGCTAATAAAGCACTGTTATACGCTACTTATCCTCGGCTACCAAAACATAACATGTCATATGAAATTGCATTTGTGTCTCAGCACAGTCTTCAGCAGAGAAGGTAATCCAAAGGAGTTAATATCTGACAACAGACCACACTTTGTCTCATCTGAGTTTAAATTCTTTCTGAGAGAGAGGAATATTGTGCATAGGAAATCTTCAGTGTATTACTCACAAGCAAATGGTGAAATTGAGTGATTCAACAGAAGTCTGAAAGAAACACTACAGACTAGGGATGGGTGAATTTGACACGTTTCGCCAAAGATTCGCCAATGGCAAAATGTCGCAGACGCCAATGAAAGTCTATGGGCGTCTTTTTTTTTTTTGTGGCCCCTAGGCTTTCATATTTGAGGTGATTTGTCTTGATACCTAAAAGTATGTGGGAAATATGATGCTTCAGGTTGGAAATGTTGAGGTGGTTTTTGGAAATGTCACCAAAATCGGCATATTTAGGAAAGGTTTGTGGCTTGGTGCTTTGGAGTAGAAAGACATGCATACCCAATTTGGATTTGGGAGAATGTTTACTTTACAAAAAATATATGGTTTTCTGGGGTGAACGTACTTTTGTCTACCTTTGCCCCCCCCCCCAAACTATGTAAATGTGTTGATTTTGCAATATCTGGAATTACAGAACTGATAGCTCAAATGAGGTGTCTACATTTTGGGGCCCCTATATACCACATGCTTAGGTAAACCTATACATATTGGGCATCAAATTGTTCAGTGGACTCCTGGCAATCATATATAGGGTGTTTTACATTGATACCTAATGATGTGTGGGAGATATGATGCTGTAGAGTGGAAGCTTTAAGGTCATTTATTTTAAAAATTCACCAACTTTTATGAAACATTATACCTTTAGGAAAGACTTGCAACTTGGCAATTTGGAGTACATAGATATATTTACCCATTTTGATTCTCCGGAATCTGTTCTTTCTAATGATGGGTAGATTTCTATGGTAAACCTACTGTTAGTGGAATGTTTGGCCTTGAAATAAGAAGTATGCCGTTTTGTGGAGCGGGCTTTGGAAATTTGGTAGTGTACTGCTTGTAGATTTTGATCTATACAAGTTAGAAATCTCCATAATATATATTTGGTATTGCCGTGTTTAGGAGACATAGACCTTTCCAAATCGGCTGTGTTACCATATATAAAATAAATGATGTTTCTGATATGTGATTGTTCTTTGTGAAACATGTTTTTTTTTTTCATTTTATTAGACACTTAGAAGGCTATATTTTTTTTTTATAGAAGTAGAATTACACCAAAATTCCTGCATATTTTGAAAGCTCGGGTTGTCCTGAAAAAAAAAAACAATATATTGTTTTCCTGGGTAAACTAAAAGACCCCCCCCCCCCAGGATAGGCAGTAGAGGTTCACATTTAGGACAAAATGGCTGGCAGGGAAAGGGTTAAATGCCTGACTGTTTTGCTTTGCTCGTATTTAGGATTTCTTCCACAGCTTCAGTTTACATATGGGGTGCCATTTGTCCCAAATACATTCTGTATACAAAGCTATCCCTAATACACAGAATTAATGTCTCTCGTGGTATATGTGTTTGTGGCAGACGCACTTATGTGCAGAGTCACTTACAGAATGAATTATGCAAAAAAAAAAAATCATGGACAGAATATAATACAGGTATGAGACCTGAATTTTCCGGATACTGTGGTCTTTCTGTAATTTTGATCTCCATGCCTAAAATCTACTGAAAAATGATTTAAACAAGGGGCAGATTTATCAACGGTCGGATTTGGAAGTAATGGGAGTTTTTTTAAACTCCCAAAATTTTGAAATTCTAATAAAAGACTGAATTTATAAAAAAAAATTGGACATTTTTAACTTCAGGTGAATAGGCTGTATTCGAATATTTTGAATCGAAGTTATAGAGCATTTGATCGAATTCGAAACAAAGTATTTGCCCCAAAAAACTTTGATTTTTCAAAGTCTGCCAAATGACTCCAAATAGGTTCTAGGAGCTCCCCCATAGGCTAAAACAGCCTAAAAAATTTTTGCAGGTTTTAGATGGCAAATGGTTGAAGTTTTTAAGAGACAGTACATGATACATTTTGATATTCGAATAATCACATTTTTTTTTCAAATTCAATTGAATTTTGGCCTATTCAATAGTCGAAGTACACAAAAATAGCTAGAAATTCGAATTTTTTTACTTAGAATTTTCACTTCGACCCTTGATAAATCTGCCCCTTAATAAACCCAATAGGATTGTTTTACTTCTGGTAATGACTAATTATATTGAAGTACAAGCTACCATTTTATTATACAGGATTTTTTTTAAAAAATGCAAAGAATTATTTGATTAAAATTGAGTCTATTGGAGACAGTCTTCCTATAATTTGGAGCTTTCTGTATAATGGGTTTTCTGGTTAACAGATTCCATAAGCAAGATTTTGTACAGAGGAAATTTCAGGTCACAAAAATTCTTCCAATGAAATAATCATAATCTTTTAAAATTGACAGGAAATAAGATGTTTATTTTAGCAAAGGCAGTAAAAATTCTAATTCTAGATACTTTGTAGCAAATGCAGAACCTGTCATTTGTAATATACTTCATGTTAAGTGAAATTGATTGCATAAAATCATTCCTGTTTGCACTATACAAAAATCATCCATTTCTACAATATATGTTATTTGTTTTTTGGGCACTTTGATAATCTAATAGTTATACATTGCTGTTATAGAATATCCCACTCAAACTCTACAGAATGCATTTTGTCACATTTTATTAAATGCTCAGATCATCTACTTTTTATACTGATTTTGACATGGAATAGCATTTTGTGAAGCAAGAAATTGTTAACTGCAAATGGCACAAGGCTGACTCAAACCGATAGATATTTGAATTTTGTCACATTGTAGAGATCAAAGATAGACATTCTTTAGATAACTATAATCTATGACCCTCTGACGGCAAAGGTGTCAATTATACGTAATCAAACCTCCAAGTGTTTACACAAGGACAACTTTATTTTATTGATCATCTCATTTACTTTATAATATAATGGCATAGATATAAACACTGTGTTTTAGTCATAAAAAATACACTTCTTTAATAGGCCATTCTGCAGTTTCACTGACTGCATATGTAAAGGACACCTATGAGAATTAAGGTATATGACAAGGGAAAATATTCTTCTGGCTTATGTGTTTTAGTAAAACTTTTTATTTATACTGAGTAGAGATAGATTTATACAGGTAATAGGTTTATAGCAGTAAATGCATAGGGGGAAATAGTTTTTAGGAATTATACAGATACAGCTCAGTCCAAAGAACTTTAGGAGTTATGTAATAAAAGGTACTAAGTTTGCCCAGAAGCAGTAACTCATAGCAACCAATCAGCAGGTAGCATTTACTGGTCACCTGTTTAAAAGCAAATATCTTATTGGTTGTTAAGGGTTACTGCTTCTGGGCAAACAGTGGGGCTCATTTATCAACACTGGGCAAATTTGCCCATGGGCAGTAACCCATGGCAACCAATCAGATTGCTGCATTCATTGTTCTACTTGCAGCTGGTTTCAAAAAGCTAATCACGGATTGGTTGCCAAAGGTAACTGCCCATGGGCAAATTTGCTCAGTGTTGATAAATGAGCCCCACTGACTTTAATTACATATGGGGGCAAGAATCTTAAAGGAAAGGTAACATGTTTTTTTTCATGTTAAATATATGCATTCTAAATACTTTTAATAACATGGGTAGCATTAAAAAATGCAATATTATGTTTAAAAATACGACGTGGGGACTGCCTGGTTTCAGCTTTAATTCAGAAGTTAATTTGCTTCATTCTTCAGCGTCTTCTGAGTCCTGCTTCGGTGCAATTTATGGACTTTTCATCAATAGTGATGGGAGAGAGATGGGAGCAGAGTGTTTACCATTTCTATTGAAGTCTTGTATGCCTGTTGGAACTGTAATCTTATTAAAATGTTATTCAATCAAGGCCAGGGGGCGTAGGGGGGCCTGGGAAACACAGGGGCCCCATCAGGCCCTAATTAATGAGCGTTTTCAACATATATGGGTAAAACAGGACAACCTTTGGATATGTTAGGGGCCATAAAAATATAATTTGCTGGGTGGCAAAGAAACATCGAATTGTGACACTGATTAAGGCCAAAATCTAAAGATAAGCTCCATCAAGGTGTCTGCAAATGTCACTGGAATCCCATTAGCCAACCTAGTAGTGATTGGATCTTCATAGATCAACAGCCACTCTGTTATCTAGTGAAGGGGATAAAAGAGGAATACTGTATTTGGATAAGTGCAGTCTCGACATGATTATTAAAGAAAAACAGCACACTATCCAACTGTCCGCTTGAGCCAGGGGACATATTATCCACAAAACTGAAAAACAGCATGAAATAACAGTAATACAACTGAATACTATTGTATTCCTTTTTTTTAAGACAAGAAATTGAATGTTTGGGCTAGAATATCCTACCTGAAGACCCTAAAGTAATACTAGTGGGTGTGTTACTAAATAGCTGCTGCATGGCACAGGTTAGTCAGTGTTACAACCGCCTTCTGGCACCTCTGTTGTTCATGGCATGGCTCCCGCTGAGTACCTGGGTTCAATGTCCAATTATAAGACTTGTTTTTTGTGTTGGGTGTGCCCTAAATTACTATTTGTGATAGATTTCCTCTGTCCTGACTTCCCTGCTTCACATTGACTATTCTGTTGACTGCCTGCCATCATTGGACTTGTTCTGCATACCTGAAATTTGCTTCCCCCTTGGTCCTGACATCAACGACATTGGGGGATACCTTAAGTCACATGAAAAGGTGGTAATTTACCATCTTTGGCACATAAATATCAAATAAATGTGCAGATTTCAAGTTGTCTCAAGATCAGCCACACAATTTCAAGTTTACCAGCTTCCCACATAGGGAAGGGTAGGTAGGTCCCCCATCCTGTCCCTCACTTATCCAATAACATGAATGTAATTAAGATGGGCAAGGAAGGAGTGTTACAGGTTACAGTTTAAGGACAGGGCTGTCTTGTGTCTACCAATGCTGCGCTATGTTCCTTGTAGCAGAGCACAGCTATGCCCTGAAGTGATTTTTCCTTCCATTGTGCTCTACCTGGGAATTGTTAATTTACCCTTAATATGTCTTTTTATAGTTAAGAGAATAGACAAAACATGTTTCAGTAAAATCTCTTTCATTTATATTAACTTTTTTTTAAAAATGTGAATTTGGCTTTTAGATCGGTATAATGTAAATGAGCTGCCAGAAACCCTTCACACTATAATTGGATAGTATAAACAGTGTAACCCTTTTTGGCCACCGCCTGTGCCACAGGTTATACATCATTACCTTCTTGCCACTTTCAAGTCCTGAGTCCCCTTTGCTAAGTGAAAGGGTACTCCATTTGGAAACAATAATAGAACACACTGTTTGCAGTAAAACACATAAACTTTATATAAAAGTAGAGACAAAGTAAATATGCAAATACATATTACTGACCCACTACCATGTTCCCTGTTTGAAGTTCCATCCTGGACCTCCTTGCCAGGCAAAGTCCCCACTCCACTCCAGTGGACAAAAGGTCTCCCGAAAGAGCTCACAACTTTACCCAGGTATCGCTAACTGCCCATATACCTTTCCGGTAGTTGCTCCCTTGTGGCCGGTACATGAACCTGTATCTTTAACAGGAATGCATACTGGATCCTTTCACTACCCTCCCTCAGGCATAACTCACCCAGAGACTCACCCAGATGGGTAGCCTCACACAGAGGTGGAACAGGCATGCACAGCAATGAAATCCATTTAGCCAAGCACATGCAGCTTGCTTTGAATCTTCAGGGTACTGCTCCCAACACTATCAGCAGTGTGAGCACACAAAAGTCCTCCTTACTGCACTACAGCTCCCAGCACTCTCCATAATGCAAGCACACAAAAATCCTCCTTTGCATTGGAGTTCAAAACTCTCCTGGTCTAGCTCCCCAGGCTTATCCAAGCCCTTCCAAAGGCTTCAGATCTTTGCAGCAATTTCTGTTCTCTCTCTGAAATTGAAATAAACAATGGCTGTGAGCACATGGCTCTAGATATGTGCATCAGTTGTACAGCAGCGACGCCTTCTGACACCCTCCAGTATCTGACAGAACACACTGCACAGAGACCAGGGCTTCCCCCCCCCCTTCACTCTAGGCCCAACCCATAGCTGGACAGACATTGGATTTCCCAGCATTTGGAATTTCAGACCATAGGGGGAATTAAACTGATGGATCCCTGCAACAGTATTCATACACAATCAAAAGTAAAGAAAACGGCACTCAAATAATTAATTCAACTTGTGTTAAAAAGATCTCAAAGCAGGTGGGCTTCAGTTAGTTATAAAGAACCACAATGATAGAAAGCTCAATAGCAAATGTATTGTAATATTAAAATGCATGTACAGTAAATAAATGAAAGGTAGATTATGGAGCAGGAATACTATTTCACTTCATAAAGTTACATATAGTATAGAACATGCTTTTTTTCTTTTAAGTTAATTAGCCCACTAGGGCAAAGAGTACATAGTAGCTATATAAAATCCATATAAGAATAAATTGTTCTCCTAATTAGTCAACCCACTGAAACACAAAGAAACAGAGATAGTATATGAAGGAATAGAGCGTTAATACTAATATCTTCCGTGAAACTTAACAGTTGTAAGTATAAGGGTTCAAATCTAGGTCACGGACATTACCTGCAAAAAGAAACTCTTTTACTCCCAGCCAGAATAGATGTGGCTTCCAAACTGTGCAGCACTTGCTCACTGTCCCAGCTTCTACTCCGCAAACCCAAAATGGTGCTTGAGGTACTGAAAGCACAAGAATCAAACTGCAAGGGAAGTAGCTCCTACGCGTTTCTTGTATGTGCGTTTTTTTAAGTAGGGATCAAACAGAGGATTGGCTCACTCCACTGCTATATACTCTACAGATGCCACCTCATCATACAATATGTTAACTTTTAAAACACTTGAGGAGAATATACACTAAGCTCACATACAGTGTTCACAATTACAATCAATGAAGCAATACAATAAATACATTAACCCTGCATAATTTAATTGAAAGGGTTATTTCACCTTTAATTTAACTTTGCTATGTTATATAATGGTCTGTTCAAAGCAACTTTTTAATTGGTCTTCATTTTTATTTTTTATAAATCCTGAATTATTTGCGTTCCTCTTCTGCCTCTTTAACAGCTCTCAAATGGGGGTCACTAACCCCGCCACCAAACTATGCTCTGTGAGGCTATACATTTTATTGTTAATGCTACTGTTTATAACTTATCTTTCTACTCAGTCCCCCTACTATTTACAGTAATCCAGTTTCTGATTCAAGTTACTGCCTGGTTGATAGGGTAAGTTGAACCCTAGCAACCAGACATTTTTACTTGTCTCTACATGTGTGAACTTTCTTCTTGCATTGTTATGAAGTGTTTTTCTCCAATGAACACTTTTTAAATATGTTTATGGCTTTTATATAGACCAGTGGCCCCAAGATCCCGCTGTGACCCCTTGTGGTCATTGCAGTATGCTCTTAGCCCACTGGTCCTTACAGACAGTGATTGAGCCACTATTTGGAAAAATTAATCCAGAAAATGTACAAAGATTTAACTTGGGGTCATATACACTTTTTTCATGTTGGAAAAGTTTGTTAAAAGGATACCAATTTTTTATTTGATATGATGTTGCTTGTATGCAAGATGTCTGCATCTTAAGTTTCAAAGTACTTCAGACATACTGCAGCTTTGTAGTGACAAATCAGTCTATAAAATAAAAAGTAAATTGTTTTAATAAAGCTTGATCATAAGCATTCCTTGCCCAGATGATATCTAGCTCCTTTGAGATTTGTGTTTTTCTGCAAGATACAGTAATTTTATGAACCTTGTTATTGTAAGTAAACAAAAGATCTGAGACTTGATTGGAATTTCAAAGAGATTATTTGAATGGATTAACAAATTTTCCTTGCAACTGCATTGACAGGGCTGGATTATGAGCAGAGCATCTTTATCTTGATGATTCTGAGAATTGAGCATGTTTCTCTGGATAACATATACTGTAAGAAAATTTGGCAAATGTTCTCATTGAAGGCTGCAGAGAAAATGGTACCAGAAAATTTAAAAATATATCATTCAAATATCATTCATTACACCTGTGCACAATTATATTTTCCTTTCAGCTTTCACAATGTCTCTTTGACTTTGTTGCAGGCTATCAGCTGGTCAACATGTGAATACTAGTGGGTCCTTTACTGTTAGTTAGACTATAATGCTCCTATACAGCTCAGTATTTAGGTATGTTCCCACCCTAGGCACCAGACCTTAACCTGCCCCCTGTTGTGGAAATGACATTGTATGCATGATGTCACATGCACAACATCTGACATCTCTTCTGCCGATGAGCACTCTAACCCCCTCCCTTAGCTTAGCTGTTGGATTTGCCAGCAAGTCTCCGCCAGCGGCTGGGGAGATTTTTTTTTTTTTAATTAAAATAAAAATGAATTTGTTATATAAGTACCCGAGGGTCACCCATACTGTGTGTGTGTGTATGTGTATATATATATACTGTATGTATATATATATATATATATATATATATATATATATATATATATATATATATATATATACACAGTATATACAGTCTTGCTCCTATATGTGTGTGTATTAAGTTTCTCTTTGAACTAATCCTTTACATTTAGTTTACCCAGAAGAAAGCTGCAACTTTCCTATGTGTATTTCATACCCTGTAGGACATGGTTTCTTTTCCCTTAACAAAACTCAGTTTTGTTATTATAGCTTTCTAGGAAGTGTATTCCTACCAAATTATTAATTACTCCCTTGTATGTACGCATACCTTTATTTATATGCTGTGTGGCGGGGCAGCACTCGTTTTGGTTCATTAAAAACATTTATTATGGGGGGAGCGTGGCCGGGATGCTTAGCTGAGCAGACGTGTGGTGCTATAGCTCCGTGATCCTGACATTATCCTGCCTTATTATCCGGCCTGCCTGACATTATCGTGCAACTCTGCCTTATTTCTACACTACTACATTGGGAGCTCTCCAGCGACACTTTTAATGGGGAAATCAGTCCAAAGACGCATGGATGGCTATACAAAACCACCCTCCATGCCGCGAGAACCAAAACAAAATGGTGCCAAAAATCCAGGCCCAACCTCACCGGACCAGCGTGAACCACCGGATCCGATAATGGATGCAGCTGGACCGACCACTCAACTTCTCCTGCAAGCAATTGCGGACTCAAAGGAGGCACTTACTATAAAGCTGGTGGACACCAGCACAACACTCACGTCCAAGATTGAAGAAGTGTGTATAGACCTGTCCCTGCTGCGCCATGATCTGCAGGCAGTGAGGGAACTCACGACAGAGGCTGAGAGCAGGATCATTGATCTGGAAGATGTCACCCGCCCTCTAGAGCACCAGGTCCAGCAACTACAAGGAGGCTATCACCAGATTATTTCCAGAATGGACGACCTTGAAAACCGCAACAGGAGGTCCAACCTCAGAGTGGTCAGTCTCCCAGAAAAATGTGAGGGGGCCCAAGTGGAGGATTTCATGGAGAGATGGCTACAAGAGACTCTAACGCAGGCTAAATTTACACCACATTTTGTGGTTGAAAGAGCCCATTGTGTGCCGGCCAATCGACCACCTCCGGGGGCCCCTCCGAGGGCCCCTCCGAGGCCTATTATCCTCAAGCTACTCAACTTTAGAGACCGGGACATCACCCTCCGAGCTGCAAGAGACCAAGGGGAAATCCTACATCAGAATGCAAGAGTATCGCGCTACCCTGACTACTCCTTAGCGCTCCAAAAGAAAAGAGGCACTTTCACGGAGGCCCGACGCAAACTGCGGGAGAGGGGGATAAAGTACGCCATGCTATACCCTGCCAAGTGGAGAATCCAAAATGGTGACAAAGCGCTCTTCTTTGAGGCCTCCAAGGATGTTGTTCGCTGGTTGGAACATCAAGCACCCATGGCTAACCGGGCATCTAACCAGCAATGAAGCCAACTCAAGTCGTATCACTGTATTTGTTTGCTGCCTTTGCCAGGCCCGCATAGTGGAGGTTAAGTGGCCAATGTTTTTGACTGTTGTTGACTATTAATATGTTGCTGGACTCCCACCGTTGATTTTATGGGAACGATAACAGTTAAGGCACGATCCTGCACACAGTGGCCCCTACTGCAAAATTGATTAGGGTTAGTTATCCTAATACAACCCCTGGCTACATTTGAGGCAGTACTGTTATCAGCTTTCTCTGGAGCTAAACTTTCTCACCCAGCACCGTTTATTACATCAAGACTTTTTGCTGCGGACTGAGCTGCTGGTCTTACACCTACCGCACATTGTTGTTGTTATGGGTATGATGTATCCCCAATCTAGGGCAGGGATACCGGGTGGGGGGCATTTTACTTTACAGGAGTTTTTATTGTTTCAGGTTGGTTATACTGTTTGCACCTTACAGTCTAATGTGTCTAGGTTGTCACTATTGCCACTATATCTGTTTCTCCACTTAACATGGCTCTGCATCAACAGCCTATACGGGTAGTTTCCTGGAATGTCCGCGGCCAAAATGACCACATAAAGAAATCAGTTGTTCTAGATTACCTTAAAAAATCGGGAGCTGACTTGATGCTGATCCAGGAAACCCATCTAGTGGATCAAAAGGTCAGAGAGCTGCGGTGTGCGTGGATTGGGAATCTATATCATGCAGACTACTCTACCCATTCCAGGGGGTGGCAATAATGCTAGGAAATCACTAGCGACCTCGGCCCTCTCCCGCATAGACCTTTCTCTAGCTAACCCAGAGGCCCTCCAGTGCATATAGGCAGCAGAATTCCTACCTAGAGTCTGCTCTGATCATGCCCCCCTACAGATTACCCTTACCCTCCCTAGCCCAAAAAGCTCTCAAATGTGGCGTCTAGCTCCCAAGTGGATCCACAACAGAAATATCCATGAGTCCTTTACTCCTCTGCTGACAGAATTCTGGTCCACTAACAAGGGCTCTGCCTCTGTAGCAATAGTATGGGATACCTGCAAAGCTTAGGCCAGGGGCCAATTCATCTCCCTTATTAAAAGGGAAAGAGTCCAAATAGAGGCAGGTATAGAGGAGGTGAAACTGGCTCTTAGCGAGGCTGAAAATTCCCTTAGTAGTACAGATGAGCCCCAAGCTCACCAAACAATGTAAGCAGCACAGAGGTCTATTGACCTCCTCCATGTAGATAAATACTCTCAACTAGATATTGAGGTGGGCTGCCTGGTACAATAGAGGAGATAAAAATGGCCGTTTGTTAGCTCTACTTGCTAGGGACCCCCACCAGATAACCTCCATCCCCAGACTACTCACACCCACAGGTGAGGAGTTACACAACCCGCAATCCATAGCCAATGCCTTTGGGGAGTACTATAATGAATTATACCAGTCGAGATTATGGCCTGACCTCCCAACTTTACAATATCTGTCACCGTTACCCTTTCCCACTCACAGGTGAACAACTTTCCTACCTAGAGGGTCCCATCTCAATAGACGAGGTCAAGGAAGCTATAGGCAGTTTCCCCAACAACAAATCCCCAGGCCTGCCAATAGAATTGTACAAGGTAAATGTAGATGCCTTAGCACCTGCGCTGGCAACCCTGTTTAATACTTTCTCACCACAGACTGCCATCCCTCACTCTAGCACACAAGCAATCATATCGGTACTGCTCAAAGTGGGAAGGCTTTTTGCTAAGATTCTGACTGTCAGGCTCCATCAACCATCTAATACACCCTGATCAGACGGGTTTCATCCCTGGCCGAGCTACAAACATTAACATCAGGCGTCTATTTACAAATCGCCAAACCCAACATGAAAACACTGGGTCTAGAGTAGTTGTCTCGTTAGACACCGCCAAGGCTTTTAATACGGTAGAATGGGCATATCTATGGGAGGTCCTGAGACACTTTGGGATAGGTGACAAGTTCATAGGTTGGATCCAATCACTGTATAGATCCCCAACGGCAGCAGTCAAGGTCAATTTCCTTCCTCTCAGATACCTTTCAGCTACATAGAGGTACCAGACAGGGATGCCCCCTGTCCCCCCTCCTTTTTGCCTTGGCAATTGAGCCTTTGGCCATACAGATACGTAACGATGTAAGCATTAGCGGCCTCAAACTAGGACAGTAAGAGGAAAAGGTGTCGTTATATGTGGATGACATGCTGATATATTTCGCGGACCCAGAGGAATCTTTGCATAACTTGCTTCAGCTGGTGGACACATTTGGGGGGTATTCTGGCCTGAAAGTAAACTGGAATAAATCTGTCATCCTCCCAATAGACAACATTCCTCCCCGCCCTACCCAAGTCCCTCTTCCGCTACAAAGAGTCCACTCTTTTAAGTACCTGGGTATGGAAATCCCCACTGAGCTACGAGAATACATCACAGATAACCTTGCCCCAGTGATGCAAGACTATCAAAGGAAAACAAACATCTGGGCGACTCTCCCACTGTCTCTGGTGGGTAGAGTTAATCTAATAAAAATGATCTACTTACCTAAATTTTTATACAAGTTGCATAACTCTCCCATATATATAACCACGGTCGTGGTTTAAACAACTTGACAGGATCACCACTGCTTTTCTATGGGCAGGGTTGAAACCCCGTATCAGCCTTGCAACCCTCCGACAACAAAAGGTGGCCTAGCGTTACCCAATTTATTGCTTTACTATCATGCCTCACAACTGGTTTATGCTCATTGGTGGCTGACCCAAGACTTAAATAACCCAGCTCTCTTGGTAGAAGCGGTCAGTGCCACAACACTAGAGGCCCTAGCCAATCACTTGTATAAGGGTGAGCGATCTATGTTTCCTTCTACTCCCTCAATGGTTTCATTCATAAGAATCTTTGGGATCTATCTGAAACGTTTTTACCCCCGACCTGACACCTGGTCCCCAGGTACCCCTCTGTGGGGAAACAGAAACCTTCCACATTTATGCAACTTCCCCCTAGGCTGAAATCTGGGCTTTGAGAGGAATCAAATACTTGACCCAAGTAATAGAGGGGGGCAAGCTCAAATCCTTTCAGGAACTACAAGAAACACATCACCTATCTTCTCATATGCTATTCCGATATATTCAGCTCAGGCACGCCTTCACTGCACAGTTCCCTTCCATGCCACTAGATATCTCACAGAGCCAGCTGGAACTCCACCTCAGGAGGCCAACCCTACTGAAGCCAGTCACAATGGTATACACAATTCTGGGCAGTTCCTGTAAATCTCACCTAAATGGGCTCCGACTAAAGTGGGCAGCAGATATCTCTGAAATGGAAAAAGAAGCTTGGGAAGAGGTTTTAGACCAGGTCCCCGATCTCCCTATCTCCAACAAAGATAGATGGATTCAGTTGAAATTTCTCAATAGAACCTACCTGACTTCACAAAGGTTGGCAAAGATCTATCCTGGCACCCCAAACACCTGCTACAAATGCGGGACAGAGGTGGGGACCCTCATGCATGTGTTCTGGACATGTCCTCTTATTCAAAGGTATTGGGAGCAAATCCTTCCATTCGTAGGGAAGTCTTTAAAATGCTGCTTAATAAATATACTTGTCAGTATATTCCACTTGTAAGCAAGGAACGTCTTTGCAAAGCAAAACCTTTTTGGTTCAATAGAAGCGTTGGTGTTGAGGTGGGTAAGAAAAGGCGTGATTTTAAGGCTTTCAAGTTACCTGGTATAGCCGAAACATTTATAAGGTACAAGGAGGCCAATAAATCATGCAAAGAAGCTATAAGGCAAGCAAAAATTGATATAGAAAAGGATATTGCAGCAAGCAGTAAAAAAAATCCAAAATTTTATAAATATATTAATAGTAAAAAAATGAAGCAGGAGGGGGTGGGACCCTTACTATCAGAGGGGGGTCAGCTGGTTGATGAAAACAAAATAAAAGCGCAGATTCTGAACTCATATTTTTCATCTGTCTACACAAATGAGGAACCAGTAAGTGAGGGTTTCCTTCTTAATAGTACCAATTATAATAATATAACTAATGATGCATGGTTCACACATGAATTAATTCAAAAGAGACTAGAACATGTTAAGATTAACAAAGGTCCGGGGCCAGATGGTATTCATCCTAGGGTAATTAGCGAGCTTGGCTCTGTGATTGCCAAACCTCTTTACTAAATTTTTCAGGATTCATTGAGATCTGGCATAGTGCCGAGAGACTGGCGAATTGCTAATGTGGTGCCTCCATTCAAAAAAGGATCCCGTTCTCAGCCTCAAAACTATAGGCCAGTTAGTCTGACGTCTGTGTTAGGAAAGCTTTTTGAAGGGTTAATAAAGGATAAAATACTGGACTTCATAGCAAATCATAATACTATTAGTTTGTGCCAGCATGGTTTTATGCGTAATAGATCTTGCCATACTAACTTAATTTCTTTTTATGAGAAGGTAAGTAGAGACCTCGATTCTGGGATGGCAGTGGATGTGATTTATTTAGACTTTGCTAAAGCATTTGATACAGTGCCACACAAAAGGTTACTTTTTAAATTAAAGAATGTTGGCCTGGAACATAGTATTTGTACCTGGATAGAGAACTGGCTAAAAGATAGACTACAAAGGGGTGGTGGTAAATGGAACATTTTCTAATTGGACCAGTACTGTTAGTGGAGTACCGCAGGGCTCTGTACTAGGTCCCTTGCTTTTCAACTTGTTTATTAATGACCTGGAGGTGGGCATTGAAAGAACTGTTTCTATTTTTGCAGATGATACTAAATTGTGCAGAACTATAGGTTCCAAGCAGGATGCTGCCACTTTGCAGAGTGATTTGTCTAAATTGGAAAACTGGGCAGCAAACTGGAAAATGAGGTTCAATGTTGATAAGTGCAAGGTTATGCACTGTGGCAAAAATAATATAAATGCAAGTTATACACTAAATGGCAGTGTGTTGGGAGTTTCCTTAAATGAGAAGGATCTAGGGGTCTTTGTAGATAACACGTTGTCTAATTCTGGGCAGTGTCATTCTGTAGCTACTAAAGCAAATAAAGTTCTGTCTTGCATAAAAAAGGGTATTAACTCAAGGGATGAAAACATAATTATGCCTCTTTATAGGTCTCTGGTAAGGCCTCATCTGGAGTATGCAGTGCAGTTTTGGAATCCAGTCCTTAAGAGGGATATAAATGAGCTAAAGCTAAATTGGTTAGAGGGATGGAAGACTTAAATTATGAGGGTAGACTGTCAAGGTTGGGGGGTTGTTTTCTCTGGAAAAAAGGCGCTTGCGAGGGGACATGATTACACTTTACAAGTACATTAGAGGACATTATAGACAAATAGCAGGGGACCTTTTTACCCATAAAGAGGATCACTGTACCAGAGGCCACCCCTTTAGACTAGAAGAAAAGAACTTTCATTTGAAGCAACGTAGGGGGTTCTTTACAGTCAGGACAGTGAGGTTGTGAAATGCACTGCCGGGTGATGTTGTGATGGCTGATTCAGTTAATGCCTTTAAGAATGGCTTGGATGATTTTTTGGACAGACATAATATCAAAGGCTATTGTGATACTAAGCTTTATACTAAGTATAGGTATGGGTATATAGAATTTAATTAAAAGTAGGGAGGGGTGTGTGTATGGATGCTGGGTTTTCATTTGGAGGGGTTGAACTTGATGGACTTTGTCTTTTTTCAACCCAATTTAACTATGTAACTATGTAGCAACAAATTTCTCCCTTCCAAATATAAGATCCCCGGAGTTGTGTTTGCTAGGTTCCACGAGTCCACTAGTGCTAAAATCATATCAGAGGCTTTTTTATTTACAGCTGTTGTACTACGCAAAAAAAAACATCCTTTTAACTTGGAAGGACACCAGCCCTCCCACGCTAACTCACTGGAAAAAAGTCATTAATGAAACACTGCCACTGCACAAAGTGGTTTACCTAGCCTCTATAAATCGAACAGTGTTTTATGTGTGTGATCCTTCATTACATGCTCTTGATGAGCCACTACTGTATTGTATTTACATTCAGTGGTGGTCACCAACCATCTTAGTGGTCTTACATACTGTACACATAATAGTGTACATGGAAATATGAGGCCATAGAAAAAAATCTGTAATGCACATGTAGTGAGGACACATTTCAACATTCCATTCACCATCAGAATAAGCAAAACAAGACCTTTTTTTTTTGAAAGGTTCAGTGGATTTATACCAGTAACTGGTTTATATTTAGAAGTTTTGGTAGGTTTTTCAGTAGCACTTGAAATGTATTACAGTGAAACGGTACTGTGGCAGTACTATACTAAATGTAGAAAATTAGTTTTCTTAAAATATAATTTCTTTTACGAAAATACCTGAGAAGCATGTGCAGGTATGATATATTTTACAGTGTATATATATCACAAATTCACTAATTACTAAAGATTTCCAGTGTCTGGATAAAAATAAATATCCTGTACAGTAATTACATCCATTATGGTACTGCAGCTTAATTTTTCTGTATTCAATAGTGATATTTAAAAAAAAATTGAACTCTTGAGTATTAATTTTGACCTTGATAAATATCAACTATACATTTAAAGCTATGATGCAGGAGACATATAAAAATTGTTATGAGTCATATGTCACCTTCACCAGCTGTTGTGCTGTGAGTATTATCAAATTTAAAAGCGACCACACATTTTGTAAATGTATATATTTGAATAACTTTTCATCTTTACTAGTTCCTATTCAAGTGTCAATAGAAATGAAAAATGAATCAGTCTAAAGGATTTTATAATTTCAGGAAAATATGCTTGTCTTTTCTCAATTACTTTTGTTGGGCTTAGATACATGATATAGCATATACTGTACATATGTTGCTATGGCAACTCATCCTTTATTGAACCACTAAATATATGAGTTTTATATATACATAAATATTAATGCTATTCTGAATTAATAGCTGTAATAATTATGTGTAAAACTGGTAAGTGTTATTGTGACAGTGATAATGTGATTATCTCAACAAGCACCAAAACAATGAAGTGGGGAATTGTAATAAATGGTGCAATCTGTGTAATTGTGGGGGAATCTGAACAATAATGTGCTGCTTTTGTGTTTTATTTTTTACATTTGTTGCCCTATTTGAGCCTCAATATATGCAATAATAATATATGAAATGAATTACAAAAATGTGCTACATTTTTATCTATACTGCTAACTTTTTGCAGTTATATATTATATGTTATCACATGTGCCTCTCATCCAGTTTGTCACCCAATACACAAGCTGATATAAGTTGCCAACAGATTAAGTTAGCAGTTTATTGGGCAGTGTATAGGGCCCTCTAATGAGCATCCTTAAGGTAGCCATACACGGGCCGATAAAAGCTGCCGACAGACCGTGTCGGCAGCTTATTGGCCCGTGTATGGGGCCCCCCGACGGGCTTCACCGATCGAGATCTGGCCGAAAGTCGGCCAGATCTCGATCGGATGGGACAGAAAATCCCGTCGGATCGCGGCCGCATCTATTCGTTGATGCGGTCCCGCGATCCGACCGCCCGTTAAAGCCTAGTTAGGATCCGATCGTTGGGCCCTAGGGCCCACGATCGGATCGGTCCGATATTGCCCACCTCAAGGTGGGCATATCGGAGGGAGATCCGCTCGTTTGGCGACATTGCCAAACGAGCGGATCTCTCAGTGTATGGCCACCTTTAGAGTTAATTGCATGCTCTAATAATTATGATGTAATTGGTATCACTGAGACTTGGTGGGATGAAACATGTGACTGGGCTGTGAATTTAAATAGTTACACCCTTTTTAGGAGGGACAGGGGGATTAAAAAGGGTGGAGGAGTGTGCTTGTTTGTAAAGCATGAATTCAAGCCATGCAGTAAAGAAATAACCATTAATGGCACTGGAGAGGGTTTGAAATCCCTCTGGGTAGAACTTTTAACTGGGCAAAAGGTTACAAGGAAAATTATCATTGGTGTATGCTACAAACCACCTCATACAAGTGCTGCGAATGAAGCCCAGCTACTTTTACAAATATAAGCAGCTTCACACTTACAGTAGGTCAAGTTATTATTATGGGTGACTTCAGGTATACAGACATTGACTTGGTTAATGTTGTTGCCAAGATGGAAAAAGCTAGTAGGTTTGTAAATATGCTGAATGACAACTTTTTATTTCAGCTCATTCAAGAAACTACTAGGAACAATTCTCTTTTAGAACTTGTAATGACTAATAACTTATCTCTTGTATTTGCATGGGTGAGTGTTTAAGGAATAGTGATCATAACATGGTCTTCATAGGTCTCATGGACGTGCAAACTTTGACAGTATAACGGCATCTTTGCAACATATTAAGTGGGAAAGGCTTATCACAGGGTTAAACATGGTACAAAAATGGGAAGTCTTTAAAATGCTGCTTAATAAATATACATGTCAGTATATTCCACTTGTAAGCAAGGAACGTTGTTGCAAAACAAAACCTCTTTGGTTCAATGGAAGTGCTGGTGTTGAGGTGGGTAAGAAAAGACGTGCTTTAAAGGCTTTCAAGTTAGCTGGGACAGCCAAAATTTTATCAGGTAAAAGGAGGGCAATAAATCATGTAAAAAAAATCTTATCAGACAAGCTAAAATCCATATGTAAATGAGTATTGCAGCAAGTAGTTAAAACTAATCCAAAATTATTTTTAAATATGTAAGTCTACAGAAATGAGGAACCAGTAATGAAGATTTCCTTCTTAAAGGAATTGTTCGGTGTAAAAATAAAAACTGGGTAAATAGATAGGCTGTGCAAAATAAAACATGTTTCTAATATAGTTAGTTAGCCAAAAATGTAATGTATAAAGGCTGGAGTGATTTGATGTATAACATGTCAGTCAGAACTTCCTGCTTTTCAGCTCTCTTGGTTTACACTGACTGGTTATCCTGGCTACCAGGCAGTTACCAATCAGAGACCTGAAGGGGGGCCACATGGGTCATATCTGTTGCTTTTGAATCGGAACTGAATGCTGAGGATCAATTGCAAACTCACTGAACAGAAATGTACCATGTGCCCCCCCTTCAAGTCGCTGACTAGCTCAGAGTTATAGAGCTGAAAAGCAGGAAGTTGGATTCTGGCTGTTTTATTAGACATCTGTTCATTCCAGCCTTTATATATTACATTTTTGACTAACTAACTATATTAGAAACATTTTTTATTTTACATAGCCTATCTATTTACCCAGTTTTTATTTTCACACTGAACTGTTCCTTTAATAGTCCCAATTCTAGTAATACAACTAATGATGCATGGTTCAAACATGAGGAAATTCAAAAGAGACTAGAACATGTTAAGATAAACAAAGATAAGGGACCAACTGCTATTCATCCCAGGGTACTTAGCAAGTTTAGCTCTGTTATTGCCAAATATCTTTACTTAATTTTTCAGGATTCACTGAAGTCTGGCATGGTGACGAGATACTGGCAAATTGCTAATGCAGTGCCGCTATTTATGAGAAGGTGAGCAGGGAGCTAGATTCTAGGGGGCAAATTTACTAACGCGGGTGAAAATTTGTCATGTAATTTTGGTACTTCGCCGATTTACTAACGGTCACTGGCGTAACTTCACTAGTGAAGATCAACTCTAGCAGTACTTTGCTCCCTAACGCCGGGCGAATTTGCGACGTCGAATGGACGTAACTACGTCAATTCACTAAGATGCAGATTTTACTGAAGTTACCTCTTGTACCAGACTTGCCTTTGCTACATCAGACCAGGCAAAGTGCAAAAGAGTAGATAGGAGTTCCTAAAAAATTGTTGAAAATTTTTCTGTCTCCTTTTTCAGGCTGAAAAAGAGTGTAATTTTTTTTTTGGGGTAACTGGCTTCCCCCCTAATTTCCTAACATATGGCACATAAACTATACACTTGGCTCATGTGTAGGGCAATATAACAACTTTATTTTATTAAGGTTTTCCGGGCTTGTGTAGTGTAATGTATTTGCCACAACATATACGTCCATTGAACTTTAACTTCCTGCCGTATGTAAATTAGGAAACGCTAGTGCAACTTCGCTTCATGCAGTAATGCTAGCACAACTTCGTCAGCATTTGGTGCCCTGGGCGCAACTTCGGATTTTAATGCATTAGCATTGTCCTGGCGAATTTACACCCAGCGAAGTCTTAAGCCGTGAGCGATGCCGTCGCTGGCGAATTTTCGGAGGTTAGTGAATTTGCCCCTAGGATGGCAGTGGATGTGATATATTTTGATTTTGCTAAAGAAGGTTACTGGTTAAATTAAGGAACGTTGGCTTGGAAAATAGAATAAGTACCTGGATAGAGAACTGGCTAAAAGATAGACTACAAAGAGTGGTGGTAAATGGAACATTTTCTAATTGGACCAGTGGAGTACCGCAGGGCTCTGTACTAGGTCCCTTGCTTTTCAACTTGTTTATTAATGACCTGGAGGTGGGCATTGAAAGTACTGTTTCTATTTTTGCAGATGATACTAAATTGTGCAGAACTATAGGTTCCAAGCAGGATGCTGCCACTTTGCAGAGTGATTTGTCTAAATTGGATACTGAGCAGCAAACTGGAAAATGAGGTTCAGTGTTGATAAATGCAAGGTTATGCACTTTGGCAAAAATAATATAAATGCAAGTTATACACTAAATGGCAGTGTGTTGGGAGTTTCCTTTACTGAGAAGGATCTAGGGGTTTTTGAAGATATCAAGTTGTCTAATTCCGGGCAGTGTCATTCTGTGGCCACTAAAGCAAATAAAGTTCTGTCTTGCATAAAAAGGGGGGATGAAAAAATCATTTTGCCTCATTATAGGTCCCTGGTAAGGCTTCAACTGGAGTATGAGGTACAGTTTTGGGCTACAGTCCTTAAGATGGATATAAAGAGTGCAACCAAACTAGCTGGAGGGATGGAAGACTTTAATTAGTATGGTAAACTGTTTTCTCTGGAAAAAAGACACTTGCGAGGGGACAGGATTACATCCACACATCCACATTTTTTAAAATATTATTCAAATTCATGATTTTAGCAAAAAAAAAGTTGCATCATGGAATAAAATCTGAACATTCATAAATAACCCCCTTTATCTTTGTAGGTATAGGAAAGTTTTAGTATTATCTCATATATTGCAACTGTGCGCAAACTGTAGTGAGTTATTTTTTTTTTATATAATTGCTTAATAATTCCTTGCTGCATCTAAAAGATGCATAATAGATAGGTGTTATGAGATTAATGTTTGAGCTAATGTATTTCTTCTTACACTTTACAAAATGACTTCCAAACATCTATATAAAAAGGTTTTCAGATGAAAAAGCTGTTTTTTCTTTGTATTCTGTATTGTGTACGGTGAAATTTTTAGCAGTTTACTTAGTGGGAAAACTTCCAACTGATTTCCATCCAATATATTTGAATTTGTGAAGATGTACCAAAGCTTACCAGACCTTTAAGCGAGTTTAGAAACAACAAACATATGGAGAGTCATAAGGTTTGCGTTAAACAACAAAACAGAGATTTTTTTTAGGATAGATGCCAAAGCTTTTGATATGCCAGATCAATGAGGAGTAATGCTTGCAGATCCACCAGTACTACAGGGATATGCACTTGGGATTATGCCACGATACCTTAGAAATATGTATTGCTTTTTTCCCCAATGTGTACTCTACATGTACTAATTTATTTCAGAGCCTCACTCAAGTTATTAACGGCAAACCTTTATTAGTGAAATTAAATTAAATTTATACTTGCTGCTTACTCTCGAGGATTACATGTACATTTTATTTAGTCAGTAAAACCAATTCAAACAGATTGCATTAAATATGCTAATTTGCTGTAAGAATGAGCAAAGAGAAGGAAAAATAGCAAGGAACTGTTGAAAACAAAGCCATAAAGCTGCAAACTTTAATAGCAGAGTTCAAGTAAATTATATTTTCAATAATATAGCAACTCATGAGTAAAGCATTGGGAAAAGTGTTACATATCTGAATTTCAATAAAATCAAACAAAATGAAAAACAATAAAGAATGGATTTTTATTAATTTAACACAATTTAAATTTAAAAACAATATGAGTTTTTGTTTACTTTCTAAATCCTTTTTTTTCAACCAATTAAAGAACTAAAAAACATATAGGTAAAACCCACCAGTGAGAGCTGTTAACAGCAAACAATCAAAAGCTTACTAACACTATGATGGTGTTAAATGTTGCCTTACCAAACAAGCTTAAACTTATAATGGAAAACCTCCAGAGGAAATTGGTATCTAGTATCTCATTTAATTCTAACATCTGAAGGATAAGAAATAAGAGGACAACTGAGAGGCTTAATAAAAACAAATTGTAACTGCCCAGCAGAAGATTTTCATTTAAAGTAAAACCTTTTCCAAGTTGCCCTCAAAGGATCCAAAAACAGCTTTACCACTGACGCAAACTTTGGCTACACAGCATATTGGTAATGGGTATGGTGGACATAGAAGCAATCCTTATGAGGTCATATGATAAAAAGGCTGGAAAACCATGTAAAGCAAAAACAAAGATTTCACCATCCTAAAGGAATACATGTATGAGATCCATTATCCACAAACCCATAGACTCGATATTAATCAAAAATTTATTGTTTTAAATTTAAATGTTTTAAATGATTTTCCTTTTTTTCTGTAATAATGAAACAGTACCTTGTACATGTTTCCAACTAAGAAAATCCTACTGGGTTTATTCATTTTTTTTTATTTATTTTAATAGACTTAAGGCAGTGATCCTCAACCAGTGGCTCATAAGCAATATGTTGCTTACCAGCCACTTGGATGTTGCTCCTAGTAGCAGGTGCAGGTGCTTATTTTGGAATTGCTTGCTTGAAGGTAAGGATGCACTGAATCCAGGATTCGGTTCAGGATTTGGCCTGAACATGCACTGCACACACGGTTCTCTTTCTTGCTCTTTGCAAATTAGAGTTCGGTTTGGTATTCGGCCAAACTTTTCACAATTGCTTCAGGATTCAAAAAATTGCAGGGATGATTTTTAGCATCCCTACTTGAAGGCAAGCTTTAGTTGCTTAAAAACTATGTGTTCTGCCAAACAGAGACTCCTGTAGGCTGCCAGTCCTCATACGGGTTACAAAATAGCCAATCACAGTTCATATTTGGCACCCCCAAGAATTTTTCACATGCATATGTTGCTCTCCAACTTACTTTACATTTAAATTTGGCTCACTGGTAAAAAAAAAAACGTTGGGGATTCCTGAATAAAGATATGGAGATAGAACTTATAGAAGCACACCTTATCCAGAAAACCCTTATGAATAGGTAAGGTATTGTTGCACAACATTGTCTTCATTCAATAATCTCACATTATTTTCTACCTTTCCCCTCATCTCATATTTAAACATGCTCATTTGTGAATTTTCAGTTAGAAACAATTGATCTTGTTAGTCCGTTTTAATTTTATGATTAGACATTAGACAAAGACAAAGCATATGGTAGAAAATCTAAATAATGTTGTTCATTTAGATGATTAAGAGAAGTTACACATGTTTTTGTGAAGATAATCAACAGGCTTACGTTGAAATGTCTACTTATAAATCTGGATAGCATTGGTAATGATTTCTTGCATCAGTTCTAACACAGTCAATTTCTTTCAGTGCATGTCATACATTTGAATGCTGCATCCATACACATTAAGATATATACTTAACATGCATGAATCATATTCTGGCATTTCATTATGTTACTGCAGATTAAATGCCTTTTAAGTATCTTCATTCTTATTTCAAAGAATTTAATTCAATTCTGTTATTCCTTTTTGGATGATGTTTGATGCAAAAAAGCCAGAACATTATCTCTGCCATACAGGTGGGCAGGCCACAGAAATAATGAATATAACAAAGTACAGATTTCCAATTCTGCAACTATTCCTTGTCAGAATGAGTCATCACATTGCTAAACAAAATTAGAGAAAAGATATGGACTTCATTGCCCATATAGAGTGATAGCATTGCATGTTAGCAATCCGAGAATTTTGCCTGCATTGCCTCTGCTTTAAAATGATAGGACAAATACCTAGTTAGCAAAATTAATTTGTAAATGTAAGAGCTCACTTTTTAAAATGTTGCTCTTTTAAAAATATATATTTCATATATATATATTTTCATATGTAAACTTACATGACTACCAGCTTCATGGCCATTATTCTAAATTGTAGTAATTTAACCCACATATGTAATAAAAGGTACTAAGTTTGGCAAGAAGCAGTAACCCATGCCCAGCGCCGATCCATGCCTTTATACCGCCTGAGGCGGCCTTCCGTTGCCGCCCCTCCTCACTGCGCTCACATTTTCTGCGCAGGAGGAGGTCGGGGTGCTGCATGACGCTAGTGCACAGAGCGCAATTGCGCTCCCCGCACTAGAAGAGCTGAATTTCCAGGTTGAAAACCAGAAATTCGGCTCTTAGTTACCAGGATCGGCATTTTTGCCGCCCCTGGTAACCAGGGGGGCGCTGCTGCCTGAGTCGAGTGGATCAACTCACCTCATTGGTGGAGCGCCCCTTCCCATGCCAACTTATAAGGTGCTTGCTTTTAAACAGGTGACCAGTAATTGCTACCTATGCCTAGCTCCAGGGTTCCCACAGTAACTGGTGTTAATAGATGCAGCACAGGTGTGCCAAAATAATTGGGTGCATGTGTTTTCTTCACTCTGAATACTGAAAATTATGTAAAAAAATTTCAGTGGGCTTTCATCCAATTCTAATCACAGTGAAATTTTGCCAACTCCTCCAGTGGCCACATAATCTTGGAATTCTGATAAAAACTTTGTATTTGCAACCCATTGCCTGCTTGTGTAGAAATGTACAGTGTAGAAGGGATGCCCAATATTATTAGATACCGTACATCTAGACATTTAGGGGCCCATTTAGTAAACCTCTAATTTTTCTGGTCGAGGTTTTTAGGGGGAAAACTCAATTTTTTTGTGGCAAAAAGACCCTCACATTTTTAGAGATTTATCATACCCCAATGCTGCTAAAAATCCAAATCTGAAAATACGCCACCACAAACCTGTCACAGTTATGTAGAAGTCAATGGCTGATGTCCCTGAAGTTGTTTCTTGACATTGTGATCTGTGCTGGATAATCTGGAAAATTCTGGGTTTTTTGGCAAAAATCCAAAAAAGTTGAGTTATTGAAGTGTAGTATCAATCATACAATTCAAATTGACGCTCGATTTTGTCGAGATGTTTTGTCGCTCTGATTTTTATTTTTTTTAGAGAACAATTAATGATAAATGAGTTAAAATTGTGGAAGTAAGTTTGTTTTCATAAAGCAATGATATTTATTCCAGTTTCAGTAAATGCGTCCCTTAGTGTGGAAGTAGCGGTTGGTAAGTGTCAATACTTTTTAACCTGAGGCATTTGCATCTGTTTCCATTTTTCTGTTGGAAATTTTAGTAAACTGTTCTCAGCTTAAATTGCAAGCGGTTGCATCTCATGACATCTGTTGGACTTATAGAGTTATTCATTTTGCAACTTAAAGAACAAGGAAAGGGAAATTAAGTTGAGGGGTGCTGATGTGTTAGACAACCCCCAGTAAATATCATCACTTACCTTAGACTGTTTGCATTGTTACTGCATGTCAGCATCTTTCACTATGCCCCAGAGATCCCCTGCAATGTCTAGATAGCATCTATACACAGTAGATACAATTCCAGAGAAAAAATGTTCAGAAAACACCTAGGGTATTACTAGGAAGTGATGGGCAACATTTTTCGCCAAGATTTCCCATGAAAAAATGCCCATAGACTCTGATGTATTATAAAACAATAAGCGCCTTGGAAAAAGTTGCTACGAAAAAAACTCCCATTGACTTTATTGCATTTTGCAAATTTTTCAGCAAAGCAAAAGGGAACAGATTTCTCATTGTTATTACTGGGACATTGTACAGTGGGAATATCATCCATGGCCAATCTAAGGTTAGCAAAACGTTTTTTTACTAGTACCTTGGCATTAACTAAGCTGTAATAGTTATTAGTGATGGGCGAATTTATTCGCCAGGCGCGAATTCTCTGCATATTTGCACATTTCGCAGCAGGGAAATAAATTTGCAGTGAAAATTCACAGGTGAAAATTGCCGGCAGTGACAAAAATCCAGTTTTGCAAATTTTTCACCCGTTTTGTGAATTTCGTGGGAAATTTGCAAATATTGTGGCGAAGCAAAATGGGACAAATTCGCCCATCACTAATAACTGTTTGCTAATGAAAATACATACTTTTTTGTGCCCCAACAATAGGAGGTACACCTATAAATAACCATTCAATCAGGATATTAGATCAGTTTAGTTTCACAAGTGAAATAAAAAATACATGCAGTGCTTTGAGAGCCACAATCCTTTATCCAAACTGGCTGCACAAAACCACACCCATTTGGTGCAAATGCCAGCAAGGTGCAATGCCATTTTACTCATTCGTTGTTAATGTATACATGAGACAGAGTGAACCATCAAACACAAGAAATATGGGTGAAAGGCATATAAACAATTTTCACATCAAGGGCTGCTAAAGTGATATCTGATAATATATCATCTATTCATAAAATATTATCAATATTGGAGTGCCCTGATGAGGCATGGATAGATTATATATCCATATATAGTGTAGTAATATAGTTGTATTTGCATTCTGCAACGTCTACATAAAAATCCCATTCCTATTTCCAGCGAAATTGGGCTTAATACAGACATTTCCAACTTGACTTTACCATTTCAGGAGTACTAGCTACTTATCTGTCAAACTATCATATACAATTTAAGCAGCTTGGCATACAAGTACAAGTTGCTCTGCTGAAACTATCTTTTTTTCTCAATAAAAAGAGTGACTAAAACACTAGTAGGTGAGCTGGCATTTTCTTTAGCTGATTAGGTTATATCCCCTACAATTTCTTGTTTGACCTAGAAGTAATACCACTCTGGGAAATGAGACCATTAAATTGTAGTACATGTGTTTTATTCATGTTTCTATTGCATAAAAGATAAGTTCATCTTTTCTGATATCAAGTACAGGTTTACATTTCTACTATTTCAGGCCTGAAATGAACCTTTGAACATGTGAAAGATGGCATATTTCTAATATAAAAGCATGACATATCAGTAGAATCAACAATAGTTTGTGGATATGTAATCTATGTTTTATAACACCAACACAAAAAAGACATAATTTATATAAGACATGCTTTATGTATCAAGAGCTACTGGTACTATAGGTATCAAGCAATTATTTTAGTACTTTAACGCAAGCTTATTTCATGTCTAATACATAGCAACTATACAGCATTGTGTGCATTTGTGGTGCTATATAAATGAATACATACAATGTTTACAAACTTTAATCAGCAGTCAGTAACAACCTTTAAACAAGTCACAATGCCTTTGAGAGCATCTCTTATAGCTATATAAAGCTGCACTACAATACTTTACCCTGTCAAAACTGTTCAGCTGGGATACATATGTAGCTGGGCTACATGGTTCAGGGCACAAAAACAGTTGAATAAGCATTATTTTTGTCCAAAAAAGCCACCTGTACCAGCGTACAGATTGTAAAAAATTTAGGTAGTATGGATTTTTTTGTTGTAAAAAATCTTAAAAAAAAAACGTTTTCATCTGACACCTAAAGCAATAAAGTGGTTTTGGGGTTTTTTTGTCTAACCATAATATTTCAGTTTTCAGGCACACTTTGAATAACCTAACTACATTTTGCTTGCAGTGTTAATGTCCCACTGGGATAACAATACAATGAGAATATTTAAAAAGAAAAAAGGCATTTAAAAATTGGTACTTTAACAAAACAGTAGTGAAAGTTGAATTATACAGATTTATAAAGCTAATCAATATCAACAAGCAAACTTAAATCTGACCAGTTTGAAAGTTTGTAGCTAGCTTAGTGAATACTCAAGATAAAATATTAATCTAAATTATGCCATTAAAACCTACCTGATTATTAAGAATTCTCAATGATTTACCATCACCCGGCTGCTGATTGGTTTGCACTAAACATACAGTAGTACAAACTTGGTCCTATTTTACCACATTAATAAAATAAGGATGACATACATTTTAATAAACATATATTTTTATATTACTATATTCTTTGTATTCATGTATACTTTATATGATATTTAGATTATGTAGAGGAAATGTTTATGCATGTTGTGCTCTTCATTATTTTAACAAATATTTTTTACATTGAAATGATTGGTCTTCAGTTAATAGTTATTTACAAAAGTTGAATATACTGAGAATATTAGTACTGCTTGTCAACCATTTGACCTTTGATGACAGGCACAGCTGGGAGCTGAATTTTACCAGAATCCTGTTGAAAGAATAAACACTCATTAAGTCCTTTATTTGCCAAAGCAAAATCGTATTAAAAATGACACACGGGAACAAGATTGTACACTGACTACTGTGTCATTAAACAGTTCCATTAAAAATGTTTCCCAGTGAATATTGAGTAGGAACACTATAAAATATGTAGTTAATAATGTTTCTGTAATCTTTACTTTTTTAAATAGCTGTGCTATTAAAGCATTTGATAATAATCACATAAAATAGTTGATGAAAGAATCACTTACAGTATTTGTCCATTTACACTCTTTTATCAATGGTATGAACACAATGGCTAACTTAAAATGACAGTGGCATTTCCACTTACATTATTAGTCCTACTTAAAGAGGCAGTCCACCCTTGGGCTGAACAAACTTTTTGCTTGTTGTTTTATCCAAAAAAAAGTCTGGTATTTGATTTTACCTGCACCCAGGCATGCTGTGTTTTTGTTTGGTGAGTGCTCCTCCATGTTCTTTCTATATATATATATATATATATATATATATATATATATATATATATATATATTTATATATATATATTATGAAAACAGGGGGGTTGTGTGTATATATATATAACATGAATATCTGTCTCTTTTGAAGCTGAGGTGCACGATCAATTGTAGTAATGTAAATGATGAAGGGATCAAGAGATGTTGGACACAATGCTGTGTTATGAATAAAAACACTTGATTCATCTTCATATGAGTGTGCTGATCCCTTCATCATATATATATATATATATATATATATATATATATATATATATATATATATATATATATATATATATATACTGTATATATATATATATATATATATATACTGTATATATATATATACTGTATATATATATACTGTATATATATATATATATATATATATTGTATATAGATAGATAGATAGATAGATAGATATAGATGAGGTAGTTTGAAAGCCGGCACAACACATCAAATAGTCATAGCTGCCTGGGTGCAAAAAGCCCAAAGGTTAGGTAGAGAGGTAAAGTAGCTCGCACTCACAGGACTTATCAAGATCAAAAATGGTGTTTATTTAGTAAAAAGCAACTAACATTTCAGCTTGCACTCAAGCCTTTCTCAAGGCTATATATATAGTCGTGTTCCAAGGAATGACACACTACAGGACTTCATCATGAGATCAAGCAAAGTAAAGTTTATTTGTCAACGTTTCTCAAGACATGTCCGAACCGTTGACAAATAAACTTCACTTTGCTCATTATGAAGTCCTGGAGTGCGTCATTCCTTGGAACATGACTATCTGCACTATATATGACAGCACCCAGGCAGTAAAACTCTGCTGGATTGGAGTGAACCACGGCCTGAACTGTATATATATATATATATATATATATATATATATATATATATATATATATATATATATATATATATATATATATTTAATGTGTTGTCTATAGTAATGGCAATCAAAATTATTTAAAAAAAAGAAAAAGGTTTGTTAATCCGACATTTTGGTCCCAAACAGGAACCTTTTTCCTTTTTTCTTTTTTTAAAAAATGTGATCTAATTTTCAGAATCCTGTTATGTGCCATCACTATAGACAAGCCTAGCTACTACTTTTTTGCAGTATAGTAATATTAGGATAGCTTATGATTAAAGGGATATTATTGTTTTATTTTAAATGTTTTCTCAATTTTTACACATTAATTACCAGCTATTAAAATACTCCTAGTATATTTTAAACTTAGCAAGGGTTTAAAATATAGGGGTAGGGCCCCTATCTTTTTAAAGGAAAGGGTTACAAATGTTAGGCACCCTTAAGTGATTGTATTGATTTACCTGAAACCCTGGGCCGGTGTTCCTATCAGCAGAAAACTGCACTGGCCCAGGGTTATACCAGTGAGCACTACAGAGCGTTCCTCTTCCATCTTCCTCTTTCCTTCGCACGGCTGTGCATGTGCATTAGAACAAAAAGCCAAATATTAATTAAAAAGATTGTTATTTCATTCAACTGCGCATTCGGTGCAATTTTCTGCTGATAGGAGCATATATGATATATATATTATATATAAAACTATGTTTCCATATAAATTCTCCTACTTTTCACTGAGTTATAATTTAATGTAGTATCTTATAGATGGCAACAATCATAGCTATAAGATAAATACATTATCCAAAAAACTCCAAAATACATGATTGTCATATCCTAACCAATTTAAACAAACAGTTCTTAATTTTTTATATATTCGCTTTTTCTCTTCAATAATTAGACATGACTTGTACTTGATGATCATTAATCCATATTGATGTCAAAACCATCTTGGCTTTGTTTCATGCTTAAATGTTAAAGGTACAGTGCCCTGAAAAATCTTTAAAATACCGGGTCCCAAGAATACCAGATAATAGTTATCTATCCAGTTTGGATTAATGTTATTATTTCATTCATTTTGTATTTTTTATGTTTTGTAATAATCTCATCCATGCTGTCATTATTTAAAATAATTCCTAGTTGCTGAGTTTAGCAACTGAGCAACAAGAAAATAGTTTGATACTAAGGCAATACTTATTTTTTGTACAGGTATGGGATCCATTATCCGGAAACCCATTACCTTGAAACCCATTATACCGAAATCCATTCCAGAAAGCTCCAAATGAAAAATGATTTCCTTTTTCTCTGTAATAATAAAACAGCACCTTGGTCCAAACTAAGATATAATTAATCCTTATTGGAAGCAATGTTTAATGTTTACATGATTTTCTAGTAGACTAAGGGGGTTATTTACTAAACTCCAAATGCAAAAATCACGAAAAACTTTAAATTTTTTTAATAGAATCAGACTTTTATAAAATTACAAATTCTTTGGAATTTATTAAACCCCCGAGGATTGAAAAGTTAGAATCTGAAAATCCACCGAAAAAACCCAAGATTCATAATGGCTAAAAACCTCAAACAAAGGGGCATGTTTACTAACATTGGAGATAAATATCTGGAGAGATTTCTGGAGATATTGCCCATGGCAACCAATCAGCAATTAGATTTAAACAGCCACAGCCATGTTAGAACACCAAAAGCAAAGATCTGATTGGTTGCTATGGGTAACATCTCCAGAAATCTCTCCAGATATTTATCTCCAATGTTAGTAAACATGCCCCAAAGCACCAAACTTAAATAAAAATATAACCAAAGGGTTGCATTAAGTGCAAATTCTACTTAAGAACAAATATTTCAGTTCAATTGAAATATATTAAGAACTAGAAACATTTAATTTTATGCCTCATGGTCATTTAAATACTTTTAGTGTAACATTTTGAAAACAGTTTGCAGAAAAATAATTAAAAATTAATTTTAAATTCTTATGAATCTGCACCTGTGGTCCCTGATGTTGTTACAATTTCTGCCTTTACAGTTGATCAAATATCTTAATTTGTTTTTATTTTGCTTTATTTCTCCGATGACTAATACTTTTGTTTTATGATTGTCTTTAACAAAGTTATTGGATAACATAATAAGAGTTTACATAAAGAACAATATACAATCACTGTGCACAACATTCTTTTTGTGTCTATGAGAAGGCAACATTTCCCTCCATATCTGCAATTTAAGGAGCTTGCTCTATAACATAACAATTTTTAGTAATTATTTTCTATCAAGAAAGAATGTTTGGTTTATGTGTTTTAATTTACAAAATCAAGCATTTGCATATGTATATTTATTAAAGTATCTAAACATGTTTTACTTTTATTTAATTGTAGTTATTTCATGTATTTATTATCTCATAAATCAGCTAAGCTATTTAATGAAACTGAATTAATCAGCAAAACACAGACATGCTTCAACCTGCTTAATAAGACAAGTTAAAAAATAAACCCCACATGTTAACATGCTGATGAACATGGAGCTATTTGGGCATCGTGCCATTATCTACACTAGACATAGACACACATATCTTCTATGTCTCATATTAAACAATATTACCTGATTATCTCTGGGACAACAATAGGCACAAAGCATTAGGAAAAGGAAATAATCTATTACACTAGTTCTTATTCAGTATCAACTATATAAACAGTTTTAGCCTATCTTTATTTCATTGATGTATTTAGTTTCTAATTTAAGAAAAAAACTCATGAAGGCTATTAACCCCAGAGTTGGGGTATAATAAATCAAGAAAAATGTGTTTTGTTTTAAAAAAAAAAAAAAAACCCTTGGAAAATTAAGAAAATGTAAGGAAATCGTACATAGAATTGCCATGGTTAAGAAAGTACTTACATCTGAGCAGGTGCAAGCATTACTGGAAAACATCTTGCACAAGTAACGATTTCCTATGCCAAATGGTTTGCAAGCCCTGTGACTATTGCTTTTAATGTATAGCCAGGATGTGTACTTGCAGTTTTGTTAGCTACAATTCTGTCTTGTGTTCCTAACTGATGTTAATCCTTTAGCCTATGGCAGAAGGGCCTTGGCATTATGATATATGTTTGATATAACTTTATATAGGGGCCACAATTAAATTCTCCATCTTAGAACACGTCTGTCTTAGGTGAGTCTTGTAGTATTAGGGGAAGGGCATTATCATTTTATATTTTATTTGTCCCTTTAAACAGACTCTTACCCATCATCAATGCGCTGTTCCTTCATTTATATATATATATATATATATATATATATATATATATATATATATATATATATATATATATATATATATATATATATTATAGCAAATTTGGACACAGTGCACACGGACAACCAAAAAAGCAATGCCTGTGTGCTGGTTACATGTGTCAATAGTAGTAAGCAAAAAAGAAAAACCGCACCAACAGGGCTTTATGCAAAAATGGAAAAACTTTTATTACTCAACGTTTCGGCTTGACCGCTGGAGCCGTCTTCAGGAACAAAAAAATTGTTCATACCAACAAACAAACTTAAATACCCCCATTGCGCACCAAAAGGGAAGTGACGAGAAGTGGGAGTGTATAATGTGTAACCATTCAGTGCCCCAATGCTCATCATCATTACTAAAAAATAAATTTTACATAAATAGCCATCCATAGTGTGTGTATATATACTCCGTGACCTGTGTGCCATTGTGCCACGTGTGAAGTTAAAATCATTAAAAACATGACAGATCGCCGTGTATATTAACTTCACATACCTATGTGAAGCTAACACGGACTGCACCCCACCGGCAGGGAAGACGGCTCTTACATACCTCCATTGTCATGTCGCCTCAGATTTGCATGTACAGAACGGTGTATAGAAGCAGCAGTGTAATCTGTCTCAGCAAACTTCCTAAAACTGCAACAGATCCTCTCCGGTCACTGACAGCAGCTCTACAGAGTTTACGGCGCTGCCTTTCACTATCCCTTGCGACGCCCTCTGCTCAACACGCCCCCATTCGCCATATATGGAGTGCTCCTCAATGCCAAACTATTTTTAACCCTTAATGGGTTAGTTGGATGCGCTGCAAGGTTGTTTTTTATGGTTGTCCTCAGCCAGTCATACCTGTGATAACAGCGCTCATAAAATATATGGTCCCGCTGTCCCACATCAGTATATCCTGGATTTTACCTGTAACCAGCAGCATTATCATCCAGTTTCACTCCTGCTGTTGCAACTCGGGCTGTTAAGGATAGGAATACGCACTCTGATCATAGAGGTTGGCTGTGTTGGACCATTTGTTAATGAATCGGACTACTCATGCTGCACACCATCTGAACCCCGCCTGGGGCCAATATCCCATTATGTGCTGAAATCCTCTGACCGGCTAGGGGTGCACGCAACCTGAAAAACAGTCACAGCATATAAACATATAATGAAACTCTATAAGTATAATACATAACTCAATTTCATATTAGATATGAAGGGCACAGCCTTAGACACTGGTAGCTATGTATTCGTCCCTCTTGTGTGTGGTGAAGCTGCCCCGAAAGAGTAATTTATCTTCCTGAGAATGTCCTGTCACTTAGTATAGACATTCTTAGAACGGATACAATCGCAACAATGTATCCTTAACAAATCAAGATGGTTACAATTATTCGAGATTGGACATATATCTACAAAGTAACCCACAGTTCACATGAAAGGGGACATCGGCAGTGTTTCATTTAGTCCCTTCTGGGCCAGGACATCCAATTCATAAATCCACCTGGATTCCCGTTGTAGTAATAGTAAATCCCTGTCGCGATCCCTGTAAAAGATGACTACAAACACCGTAGGGTGTATAGGTGGTTACTGGGTTTATCTGATAACAGGGTAAGGAGGACTGTACGCAGAAACAAGCCTAACTCCCTCTTGACGGTAGATAGCTCGGGAGACTCCACTGATTCCGACGCAGGGGTTCGCCCTAGTAACACGCAACCTTTTTTAGGGATAACCCCCCCCCCCAGCTCAGGTGCCCCAGGAACAAAGGGGAGACGGAGGACCAGACGTGGGGGGGGGAAGAAATTTACGAGACAAACCACCAAGGAGGGGCAGGAGGAAAACGTAATGATCAATTTGTCCCGACATGAATTAACAAATGGGGAACTGAAGTTGCTTAATAAAGGCCTTAAGTTTGTGCCCACTAATCATTCAGAGCCATTTGACGTATACAAAGACATACATAAGTTCAAGCGACAACTCAAATTACGAGACCACTTAAAGATAAACCTCCCACTGCGAAATTATCATTTGCCAAAAAAAGTGTGTTTGATCCACCTTACACTGCCCAAGCTATTTCAACGTTCACCCGTTTGATTGCGAATGACTCAGAAAAAATACACAAAAAGTTGCCCATTAAACATTCTAATCTGTCTAGAGCAGAAAAAGAAGCAGTGAAAACACTGAAAGCAGATCAAGATATCATCATAAGGCAGGCCGATAAGGGTGGTACCATCGTCATATTGGATAAGGCTTATTATATACAGGAGGTACTGACGCAACTATCTGATACAACCACATACATCAAACTGAGGTCTGACCCCACAGCTAAGTTTAAGACTGAATTGGACAGCCTAATAGAGATGGGTGTAGCGGGTGGGTGGACTGACGTATCGACGGGACAATTTTTGTCTACCACTCACCCTAAGATACCATTCATATACACCTTACCGAAGGTACATAAGTCATTGACAGCTCCACCAGGACGCCCTATCATTTCAGCAATGGGTTCTTTGTTTCAACCAGTGGCCAAATATTTATACCACCACTTACAACCATTGGTACAGACAATGGACTCCTATGTCCGGGACACGAAACATTTACTTACTATGCTAAGTGAGATAAATATTCCCCCCGATACCATTCTAGTGACTATGGACATTTCTAGTCTCTACACGGTTATCCCCCATGACATGGGGGTGACAGCATGCAAGAAGGCACTGCAGAATAAGTACAAAGGCCCCCTCCAGCTGAGTTTTTGGTGTCCCCCTGTCGCATAACTATTTTTTGTTCCAGGATACTTTTTATTTACAGAAGGCGGGGATGGCGATGGGATCGAATGTGGCTCCCTCCTTTGCAAATATTTTTATGGAACAATTTGAGCGGGATTGCTTTTTGCCCTTAGGGGGTAGCCACATTCTTTTCTATCGCCGCTACATTGACGACCTACTGGTGTTCTGGGGGGGCACGGAGACTGAATTATTAGCATTTGGTGAGAAACTTAACTCCTTAGACACTCCCATTAAACTTACTATGGCATTTGACAGGCAGACTATCAATTACTTGGATATGACCATATACAAACAAGGGGAAGGGATAGGCACTACTCTTTTTAAGAAACCGACGGATCGGAATAGTCTTATTTATGCTAGTTCCCACAATCCCCCGCACATGTCCCGGGGGGTCCTTTTCTCGCAGTTCCTCCGGGTGATTAGGAATAATTCCAACCGAGAGATGGCTGAGTTACAGCTGGGTCAGCTGGCGGAACAGTTTGAATCCAGAGGCTATGCGACTGGCCTGGTGAATGAACAATTACAGAGAGCCAGGCAAACCACACAGAAAGAATTGCTACAGGATGATCGCGCTGAAAGACCGACACCTGATCTTATTTTCACGACCGATTGGAGCACCACCAGTGTATCGCTCAAAAAGGCTTTGAGTGACAGGTGGGATATTGTGAATTCAGATCCCCATCTCCCCTTTTGGAAGAAGAAGGGACCAATGGCCTATAGAAGGGGAAGAAATCTTGCGGATATGCTGGTGGTTAAGGACGTTCTTCCAGCCCAGAAGAAGGGAATGACTTGGCTGAATAGGCCATTAAAGAATGGTGCTACAGATGTGCCGGCTGTCTCACCTGCAGTGGAATGACACAAAGGGTTTCCTTTGTACATCCAAGGACTGGATATAAGTTCCCATTGAAGCATAGAGTGACCTGTACATCCGTATATGTTGGCATGGCATGGTGCCCGTGTGGCTTACACTATGTGGGAAAGGCGTCGACAACATATAGGGAAAGGATGAATAATCACAGGTGCCATTCGGGGGGCTCTAGCCACAGGGAAAGCTGACCAGCCTGTGGCAAAACATTGGCTTAAATGTCGACACACATTACCAGAGTTTAGGCACATGGTGATTGACCATGTGCCCCCCCTCAGGAGAGGTGGCGACAGGGATTTACTATTACTACAACGGGAATCCAGGTGGATTTATAAATGTCCTGGCCCCGAAGGGACTAAATGAAACACTGCCAATGTCCCCTTTCATGTGAACTGTGGGTTACTTTGTAGATATATGTCCAATCTCGAATAATTGTAACCATCTTGATTTGTTAAGGATACATTGTTGCGATTGTATCCATGCTAAGAATGTCTATACTAAGGACATTCTCAGGGAGATAAATTACTCTTTCGGGGCAGCTTCACCACACACAAGAGGGACGAATACATAGCTACCAGTGTCTAAGGCTGTGCCCTTCATATCTAATATGAAATTGAGTTATGTATTATACTTATAGAGTTTCATTATATGTTCATATGCTGTGGCTGTTTTTCAGGTTGCGTGCACCCCTAGCCGGTCAGAGGATTTCGGCACATAATGGGATATTGGCCCCAGGCGGGGTTCAGATGGTGTGCAGCATGAGTAGTCCGATTCATTAACAAGTGGTCCAACACAGCCAACCTCTATGATCAGAGTGCGTATTCCTATCCTTAACAGCCCGAGTTGCAACAGCAGGAGTGAAACTGGATGATAATGCTGCTGGTTACAGGTAAAATCCAGGATATACTGATGTGGGACAGCGGGACCATATATTTTATGAGCGCTGTTATCACAGGTATGACTGGCTGAGGACAACCATAGAAAACAACCTTGCAGCTCATCCAACTAACCCATTAAGGGTTAAAAATAGTTTGGCATTGAGGAGCACTCCATATATGGCGAATGGGGGCGTGTTGAGCAGAGGGCGTCGCAAGGGATATTGAAAGGCAGCGCCGTAAACTCTGTAGAGCTGCTGTCAGTGACCAGAGAGGATCTGTTGCGGTTTTAGGAAGTTTGCTGAGATGGCACAATGGCACACAGGTCACGGAGTATATATACACACACTATGGATGGCTATTTATGTATTATTTATTTGTTAGTAATGATGATGAGCATTGGGGCAATGGTTACACATTATACACTCCCACTTCTCGTCACTTCCCTTTTGGTGCGCAATGGGGGTATTTAAGTTTGTTTGTTGGTATGCACAATTTTTTTGTTCCTGAAGACGGCTCCAGCGGTTGAGCCGAAATGTTGAGTAATAAAAGTTGAGTAAAAAAAGGCAGACTGAAACAGTTGAATAACATATAATTAAAATAACATATGGAAAACAGTGAAAGGAGCAATCAATAGGGAACAAAGATACGTGTGCAGAAAGATGGCAAGCAGGATAAAAGAGGAAGGGTTAAGAAGGTAATACGTGAAAAGGAGAGGTTAAAATCATAAAAGAAAGAAGATAGAAGGTAACGTGGAGAGGAGATGAGATGAAACAAAGACACAGAAGAAAAGGGCATAGGAAAGTGTTAAATAGAAAAGGAAGGAAGAGGTAGCAGAGATCAAGCAGTGGGAGAAACAAAAAGGGAGAAAAGGAATGAAGAGAGAGGTGGATTAATGGAAGAATATTGAGAAAAGGTGAGAGGATAATATATATAATTTCTTTGTGATGCCAGTCAGAGGCAGAGATATGTGCTGGCAAGGACAATATGGAAAAGGGGAGTGATGGAAAGAAAAAGAATGGCTGGGATGTGACAAAAAAAATAAAAGATAAACAGAAAAAAATTGTTAGAAGAAATAACATAATATGTATAGTGGAGGAAGTCCTGTGTGATATTTACTGCAGTGTGAATTGTCACCTAACTCCACCAAAGTTCTCAATTCATGAGGTGTATTTAAACAACACAACTCATGCTTTTCAGAGTACTTACTAAAAGGAAGTAATAGTATTCTGTTGTGAGAGAAATGTGGTAAAATTCTCCAGGGTAATTTCCCTGTGCAGTTGTAATTGTGGAAATTCACTAAGAATTACGCCATAAAGAAATGATATATGTGGGATGAGGTAACGAGAGTCTTAAGTGACTGCTCTATCTTTTTATAGGTAATTTGTCAGCCTGAACCTAGAGAAGTTTCTCATGGCGCAAATCAATCATTTTACTCTTGGTAAATAGTGATGGGCGAATTTGTGCAGTTTCGCTTCGCCGAAAAATTCGCGAATTTCGCGCGAAATTCGCGAAACGGCGAAAAATTCGCGAAACGGCGCCGGCGTCTCGTTTTTGACGCCGGCGCCCGTTTTTTCCGACGCCGGCGCCCGTTTTTGGCGCCGGCGCCCGTTTTTTGGCGCGGCGTCCGTTTTTTCGAAAAAAAAAATTTTGACGCCGGCGAATTTTTTCCGCGAATTTTTGCGACCGTTTCGCGAATTTGTTCGCCAACGGCGAATCGCGCAAATTCGCCGCGAATTCGCGCCTGGCGAATAAATTCGCCCATCACTAATGGTAAATGTAAAAGATTCAGTGGAAGACATCTTAGATGATGAAGTGGCAAAGGAAGGGAAAATAGGGGACGAGATTTGGTTGGGGGTACCGTTAAGGGTACGGAGGACCACATGTCATATGTTTAATATGGTACCAGTATTAAATATATTTTAATTAAATGTATTTTTGCAAATGCAAGGAGTCTGGCTGCTAAAATGGAAGAGCTGGAGGGAAAATATGATGTGATTGGTGGGGCCGAAACATGGTTGAATGAGTCACATGACTGGGCAGTTAATATCAGTGGCTATACTTTGTTTTGGAGGGACAGAGGCAATAAAAAAGGAGGGGCATGTATGTTTGTTAGGCAGGATTTAAAAGCTAGGAGGATGGGATATTAGAAAATGAGGTGGTAGAAATCTTATGGGTGGAGCGCTTCACCAATTGTAAAGAGTCCAGCAAATTAATTGTATAGACCCCCCTTATATAAGTGAGGAGGAGGAGGCTAAGCTTCTGATTCAAATAGAATAGCTGCTAGTTCTGGGAAAGTAATGATAATGGGGGATTTTAATTACCCAGATATTGACTGGAGCAACAGTACTGCCAGGTCAGTAAATGGGAAGTTTATAAACTTGTTGCATGACTGTCAAGGCCGCCGGGAGCACGAAGAGGCGCGTCTGCTCCCGGCGGCGAATAATCCAAGATGGCGGCGCCCAGTCGGCCCACGTGGGCGCTAAAAAAAAAAAAAAAGCTTGGCACAAGGGATGACTTTCAATAGATCGCAGCGAGGTAGCTGCTCTGCTATGTATGAAACCCTGACCCAGAATCAGGTCATCTACGAATGATTTAGCACCAGGTCCCCCACAAACATGCGGTGCGCTCCGGGAGAGAGGCGGCCCCCTTTCGTCCACACTCCGGTCCCGAGGCGAGTGGCTCTGCCCGCCGGCGCCCCCATGGGGGGGGGCGACGGCTATCTGAGGCCGACCGAGGCTCCGCGGCGCTGTGTCCCAGCGCCCATGTGAGCCGACTGGGCGCCGTCATCTTGGATTATTCGCTGCCAGGAGCAGACGCGCCTCTTTGTGCTCCCGACGGCCTTGACAATGACAATTATATGGCATAGGTTGTCGTGGAACCAACCAGAAAAAAAATATTCTGAATCTAGTGATCTCTAATGACCCAGAACGTATTGGAGTCAGGAAGGAATATTTTTCCGCTCTGATGCTTCAAATGGGTTTTTTTGCCTTCCTCTTGATCAGCTAGCAGTTAGGCAGGTTGAACTTGATGGACGAGTGTCTTTTTTTCAACCTAACTTACTATGTTACTATGTAACAAATGACGGTTTTAAATTGTGAATATCAAAATATCATTCTTGAATGTTGTTCTTCATAAGGAGAATTTATCACCAAGTTAAAACACTTTAGATTGCCCCAGGTATAAACCTCATACCTTAGCTGATGTATTTGTATTTCTCATATAGGATGACTATTTTAATTTTCACCAGCAAAGGCAGTTCAGATATATGCTATAAACAGAATGCTAGGATGCTTCCTTTTTTTAATACATTTTATGAGAGAGAGCTAGGAAATATTTTTCACATTTGCTAAAAGCCAAAGTAGCCAAATGATGTTGTCATTGAATTATCAGAAACAACCTACACCCAATTCACATGTATACATTTTGGATTATTTAAAATAATAAGGGATTTTAATTTTTTATACTTTTTATAATTATGCACATAATTGTTATTTGAAAAGATTTTTATGCTATATTCTATTTTAACTCTTCAGCCCATTGAAAAGCTTTCTATTATACTATAATACTGCATAACATGGTGATAATGTGGGCCTATGCCAATGCTTTGTGGTTTGCTCACA
Source organism: Xenopus petersii (assembly GCA_038501925.1). Classification (NCBI taxonomy): domain Eukaryota; kingdom Metazoa; phylum Chordata; class Amphibia; order Anura; family Pipidae; genus Xenopus; species Xenopus petersii. The sequence continues at coordinate 92,965,995 of CM076684.1, forward strand.
AAAGGCTTTGAAGAATTAAGTAGATGGAACATGAACATAAACAGGTCCTTTACAGCAGCACAACCATTTAAAAAGGTATATTGAAAAAGTAATAAAGAAAGAGCATTGAACCAAACAACATGTTCCCTGTCATTATTAATGGGTGTTTTGTAATTTAAGATAGCTTAAAGACAGACACAAAATAATATTGGCCAGCTGAAAAAATGTTATAGATTAGGTAGGAATTGGGGCATAGTTTGGGAGGGGTTGCAGTTTTTGCAAAATAATGTTTATGGGAGAATCAGATAAAAATGTAGGATGTATTCCCAAAATTTATGTAAAATTCTATTATGAATATTGCCCAAAAAAAAAAAAAGAAGAAAATGTGTTTAATGTAAAAATCATTTAATTACCTGTACAACATTGGTGTACAGATTTAAACAAATACAATATTGAATTTCTGTTGATAATAATATCTTTAAAAAATAAACAGATTTCTTTTAGGGTTCAGCTGACAAGCTTATTTTTGGGAAGCTATATAGTAGTTATACAGGTATGGGATCTATTAACCAGAATGCTTGAAATCTTTCTTCAGGTGGAGCACCATGCTTTAAGGAGGAAATACAACAAAAACTTAATAAATAGAACTGGTGGTGACAATTGATATATATTTGTTTTTGACTACTGATATAGACTACAGTATATATAAAGAGCTGTTCTTTAAATTATTTTATACAGAGCTCATTTTATCATTTTATCTCATTGTATCTCCATTTAAAAAAGTTATCTTGTTTACATGGAGGGAGTGGGCATTCAATGAAAAGGGAAATATAGATTTTTAAAATTAAAGAATATGCAGAATTCCCTTTTAGCAAAAGGCCTATTTAAAAGAGAACTAAACCCTAAAATGAATATGGCTAAAAATACCATATTTTATATAATGGCCTTATTGCACCAGCCTAAAGTTTCAGCTTATCAATAGCAGCAATGATCCAGGATTTAAAACCTGTCACAATTGGTCACCATCTTGGAAAGTGTGACACTCTTATGCTCAGTGGGGTCTCAACAGCTGTTGACAAGCTAAGCTTAGGGGTTGTCACAAATTATCAAGCAGAAAATAAGATTTGCCTGTAATATAAGTTGATGCTACAGGGCTGATTATTGCATTCTGATGATAGGTGAACTGGTTTCTGGGCCGTCAGGTACTAATTATCTGTTTCAAAAATACTGAAGAATCTTATATTACGCCATTTGTATTCTATGTGCACTGTATATTTTGAGTGGGTCCCTAAGCTCAGTAGGTGACAGCAGCACTTAGCATGTTCAGTGAATCAGCAGAAAAGAAGATGTAGATGTAATGCTAAAGGGCTGTGAAGCCTAAAACATAATGTACAACATTTCTAGCCTACCTCTTTAGTTAGGCTTTAGTTCTCCTTTAAAGTGTTCATTGTAGAGCTTAAATGTGCTCACAGGCTACTGTTTTCTGCAGAAACAGCCCAGCCTCATCCTTAATGTTGACTATGGGCAAATTTTAATTACAAGGCCCTCCTGCTTCTGTTCCATAACTTGTGAATGATGCACACGTTATGGGCGGGTAGGAGGCCTTACAAACTGTGTGGGGCATATTGAAACTGTTTTTTCATGAAAAAATAGTGGAGATAGTCACATTTCTATTTAAAGCAAGCCCCTTAAAATGTTTTTTTTTATTTGTGCATTCAACCCTTACACAAATATGCCATATTGTTTCTGCTAATAGGAAACTTCTAAAAACCTTGGTCAAAAAGCCAATGTCACAGCTCCCATTCATATTTATACAGTATATTTAAGCTTGGAGGTCACTCGGCAAAGACTGTATTTATGATTCATAGTACTCATAAACTTCATAGTACTAAATCTGATTGTGTGAGATAAAATGTCACATCCTCTGTATCCTTCTGTACTGACAACTAGGCACCATGAGATCACAAAAGAACAGTTGAGATAATTTGCAGCTGATTCATACATATTCCCAGGAATACATTGGTGAATTACAGTTGTCATCTAGAATGAAGCAAAATATATGTTTAAGAGGCACACAATTAAAATGTAAATATAATTGCCACTTCCCAAAATATGCAGTATACTTTGTAGATTATTTACAGTAAATATCATTAAAGCTATTGTTAAAATATGTGTTTGTAAATATAATGCTCTAGTATTCTAAAGTGTGTAACTGCAGCACAAGAACCATTTTCTGGAATGTCCCAGCAGGTGTACAATTAGAAAACCAAATAGTATAGGGTAATACAGAGATGCACACCAGGGCCAGAGTGCAGTTTCTGTTATACAACAAAAAAAAAGGAAAATATAATCCTTATATAAAACGTAATCTGATACCCTGGTCTAGAAAACTGCATCCTCCTTTTCTGCTTCTTCATTCTTCAATGGCGCCTGGCTGGGGCATGCACAGCTTTTAGGATAAAATGTGTTTTTGATTTTTTTAGAAAATGGTGTACTATCGAATATACAATTCGATACAATTCGAATTCGATATAGGGGCTTAGTCTTTGATTCATATGTCAATAGTGTCATTAGGTGATATAAAAGACGCTCTATATACATCATTATTTGATTGCTGGGCAGATAGCCTCCAAAATAAATTGGTGTTTAGATGGTACATAGACTTTTGCCATACTGTAAGTCCACCTGGAGTAAAGTGAATCCACTGCTCCACTGTCACTATGCCAAGTCACCAAGTCATACTTTTCCTACCAGTCAGGAAAGCCGTAAAAAAAAATTATATTAGACTCCTAGAAATCCCCAAATCTGTACCATAGCTTTCTTTTCTCGTAAATCTTAATTGCATTTTGAAATGCTTCACACCTGTCTTATTGATGGGAAATTCGAATATATTTATATTTAAAAGTCATCACAAGATTTTCTTATTTAACAAGGTTAAATGCATTCTATGAAAGGACTGAAGATTTTCATTTTTATATTGTAGTCAGATATCAGTTTAACAAATGCAGACTGTAGCTGAGTGGTACATTGTGTGCAAATAGTCATAGCTCACTAAATTTATGTAACTTGCAACATAAATTATTACCTACTCACTCCTGAATAAGCTGCTCTCATGAACTTGAAGCTGCCTGTTTTGTATGGCGGCAAGAAAATACTTCATGCAGCATAGCTGTTATTATGGGAAGAAACGACCCTGGATTGTAACAGCAATCCAAGGAAATGCAGTTTATCATTTGAAAAGGTGTTCATATCCTCTGTAGAGGTCAAGATCTAAGAGATCGTTCCTTATCTTTCATCTGTCTTGGCAGTTCTATGAGTCTGATTTGCATAAAGAAAATGTAAATGCTCTCTAACAATAAAACTGATGCTTGTGGATTACTTCCAGTTTTAACAGCACTGCTGTTTCTCTATTCTGTTAAGTGAAAAGCAGATAAAGAACATGGGACAAGTTAAAGCACATCAATAGGCATTCATCATTTACAATTGTCAGAGTAGCAAAGACTTGGATAGGTGCATACTTCTATTCATTAAAGCAAAATTATTAGCACAAATCCTTCAAGTTTGTTAACTGTTACCCTATTCTGCGAGCAATCTAACCTATTTTCAATATATATTCTGTAAAAGAGCACACACATACAGTATATATATATATATATATATATATATATATATATTTATATGTATATATATATATATATATATATATATATATATATATTGTTTATATATATATTGTTTATATATATATATTTATATACATATAAACAATTGTATATGTATATAAGTTAGGAAAGCTTATGGGGACCTTCCCCATAGGCTAACATTGGTGCTCGGTACATTTTAGATGGCGTACGTGGTCGAAGTTTTTTTTTAAAGAGACAATGGTCGAATGGTCGAATAGTCGAACGATTTTTAGTTTGAATCGTTTGATTCGAAGTTGTGGCCGAAGTAGCCAATTCGATGGTCGAAGTAGCCAAAAAAAAACCTTTGAAATTCGAAGTATTTTTTATTCTAATCCTTCACTCGAGCTTAGTAAATGTGCCCCTAAATGTCTATAATGCCCCAATGTACTTGTAAAAAGTAATTATGTCCCTGCCAAAGTCTATTACAACAGAAAAAAGAACCTTATCAACAAAAATCCCCAGATCCTTCTCAATTAAGGATATCACCAATACACTACCATTTAGTATCAACATAGAACCTCATTTTACAGTTTGCTGCCCAGTTTTCTAATTTTATGAAATCACTCTGCAAAGTGGCAGCATCCTGCATGGAACTTAGTTTTGCACAATTTAACATTAGAAAAAATAGAAACAGTACTTTCAATGCCCACCTACATGTCACTAATAAACAAGTAAATAGCAAAGGGCCAAAGACAAACTGCTATGGTGCTTCACTAACAATACTGGTTCAATTAGAAATATTCCATTTACCAAAAAGCTTTACTGTATAAAATGCTTTAGCAAAGTCAAAGTAGATCACATTGATTGCTATCCCATAGTCGAGGTCTCTGCTCACCACCAAAATTTGGCAAGATCTGTTCCACATACTCATAGTACTATGATTTTCAACCTAACCAAGTATCTTTATTACCATTATCGACCTTTCAAAATGCTTTCCTACCACTGATGTCAGACTAACAAGCCTATATTTTTCGGGCAGAAAATGTGAGCCCTTTTGAATAGTGGCATCACATTAGCAATTCGCCAGTCTCCCGCACCATGCCGCACCATGCTAGACCTCAAGTTCTGAAAAATTTAGCAAAGAGGTTTGGCAATCATAGAGATATTGGATTATTTCAAATAATCCAATGTCAAATCAATATTTCAAAGTAATTCAAAAATCTTCATAGTCATATTGAACTAAGTTTATCTTTAAATTGTTCGAGTATCTTTTGAATTTCCTCCTGAATGGTTCGTCTATCAATACTTATATTACTAGAACTGTGTCTATTTAAAAGGAAGCCTTTATTAGCTGGTTCAGTGATGGTCGAACCTGACCCATTTTGCTTGGCCAAGAATTCACAAAATTCCATTATAGACTTTTTTTCTCTGCAAAATGAAGCAAAATATTAAGCTCATCTGTATTCGTTGTGTAGACAGATGAAAAATAATTAGCTTGTCTGCTATTTTGCACACTTTATTGGTCTCCTTTAACCTTATGAAAGATTCAGCGATCCCAGCTAACTTGAGTACCCATTTTTTCTTATTGTTTCTCGCATCTCATCGTATAATTATTGAAGCCATGCATCAACCTCCTAACACTTTTTTTCCTGCTAAAATCCTTTAATTTTTTTCCCTTGTACAGTAGTACATTTTAAAGTTATCTGATGTGTTGCATATTTTAATGTTTTATGCTGTAAGTGATATTTCAAACTTCAAATTTGTAATTTTTTAGAATTCATATAACACAAAACGTTACCAAACTCAACTTTTTTTTACTAAAAAAGTATAATCTAAAAAAAAAATTGAATAAAATAAAAAACCTTGAAGGCATCAAATTCTATTCATAATTTTTATGAAACTACAATCTCTCCATACATTTTAAAAAAAATAATCCAAAAATGTGCTTATATTTTGCTTATAACAACTTCTATTGGCTTCTACATATGTTTACAAGCTGAAGTTTTACATTCATGTTTTTCAAATTACCTAAACTTAAAAGGGTTGTTTACCTTTCAGTTTTCCTTTTAAAATGATGTAGATAGTAATATTCTGAGAAAATTTGCATTTGGTTTTCATTTTTTATTTGTGATTTTTGAGTTATTTAGCTTTTTATTCAGCAGCACTCCAATTTGAAATTTCAGAAATCTGGTTACTATGGGCCAAATTACTCTATCACCCTTGTATTGATTTGAATCAGACACTAGAATATGAATAAGATAGGGCCTGGATAGAAAGTCGAAAAACGCTGGAAAAAGTCAGAAGAAGAAGGCAAATAATTCAAAAGCTATAAGAAATAAATAATGAAAACCAATTGAAATGTTGCTTAGAATTTGCCAATCTATAACATACTAAAAGTTAACTTAAAATATCAAACATTTGGGTTTTGGAAACTCTTATTTCAATTAAATTTCAATTAAATTAATAAATCTGTATTAAATAAAAAATATCTACTGATCTACTTATTTTTTGGGTATGATTTGCTAAAAAATGATCACTTTTATCAACCAATAATGATAGTTTTGGAAAAGTAAAACAAAACACATAATTTTATAAATTGTTTTCTGCACTAGAACGGGGTTAGGATATACTTTGATAAAACATTTCCTGATTGTCAGGAAAAATTCCTTTTGCATATTCAAGTTACAATTGTTTAATACTTTGTAATAATTCAAATCATTGTCTCTTTGCTGGGCCCCAATTATCTTACAAGCCATGCAGTATTATAGAAAGTAAATATAGAAACAAAGAATCTGAGCTTAAATGTCACTGGTCTTGGTAACCAGGTAGCAAATTTCAGGTTTGAGAAAATCAGAATAACAAGGTTAAAATAGACCAGTTATACATTATTGATTCTAACATAGACTTCTCCTTTATATTACATCTGAAGGTGGTAGAAGGTAAAATCGTTATTCTGGATATGAAGTTAATCTTCAATTCAAACTTACATTTGCAACAGCAATTGGAATTGCACAAGATTATAAACTACTAAACATGCATCAAGATTTATTAGCATAAACATTACATATACAAGACCATTTTCTTTGTAAAGTTAGAAACCACACTAAGAGAGAAAGCAAATTGTGAATTATATTTTATATAGAGTGCAACGTTTTCTAGCAATAGAAGAATCCTGCAAAAATCTAATTATTTTTCTGAAAGAGATGTAATATAACACAGAAACCTGTTATAGAATGTATTATCTGCTAATGAGGTATGAAACTATTACCTAAAAAGCCTGATGTAAAAGTAATTATTACTTGAATTGTTCCTTTCTTTATACTACAGAGCCAAAGGAAAGATGGTTTTAAGGATATCTTTTTCACAAAATTTATGATTTATAGAAGTTATCTTACATTTTCCACAAATTATAAGACAAAATAGATTTATAAGAATGAGATATAAGCAAGGCTAATTCTGCGTAATGAATTATTTTTCAAACCCCAAAAATCAAAAATGTTTACTAGCCATTATGAGATGCATGGGGATAAGTATGCACCTGTTTAAACTTTTAATTTACTTTTAATGAATGCAAATTTGCATGAACCCTCAAAAGTATGACATCTGGGGGGGCTTTATATAGAGCATAAATAAGTGAAGATAAAGATGATACATCCAATACATGTAATTTCAGGCTTTCCAGTGGTTTTAGCGAAGAGGGTTTTGCAGAGCTGATAATGACCCATAGAGATGGCGCGAACTGTTCGCCGGCGAACTTGTTCGCGCGAACATCGGGTGTTCGCGCTCGCCGGAAGTTCGCGAACGTCGCGCGACGTTCGCCATTTTGGGTTCGCCATTGTTGGCGCTTTTTTTTGCCCTCTCACCCCAGACCAGCAGGTACATGGCAGCCAATCAGGAAGCTCTCCCCTGGACCACTCCCCTTCCCTATAAAAACTGAAGCCCTGCAGCGTTTTTTCACTCTGCCTGTGTGTGCTGAAGAGATAGTGTAGGGAGAGAGCTGCTGCCTGTTAGTGATTTCAGGGACAGTTGAAAGTTTGCTGGCTAGTAATCGTTTTGATACTGCTCTGTTATTGGAGGGACAGAAGTCTGCAGGGGTTTGAGGGACATTTAAGCTTAGGTAGCTTTGCTGGCTAGTAATCTACCTTCTACTGCAGTGCTCTGTATGTAGCTGCAGTGGGCAGCTGTCCTGCTTCTGATCTCATCTGCTGACTGCTGCAATAACAGTAGTCCTTGTAAGGACTGCTTTTCTTTATTTTTTTGTTCCAATACAGAGCAGTATCAAGCAGATTACTAGCCAGCAAACTTACTATCATCTGTCCCTGAAATCACTAACAGCTCTCCCCCTACACTATCTCTTCCAAGCACACACAGGCAGATTTTTCAGATACATTTTTGCCCTTGATCCCCCTCTGGCATGCCACTGTCCAGGTCGTTGCACCCTTTAAACAACTTTAAAATCATTTTTCTGGCCAGAAATGTCTTTTTTAGATGTTAAAGTTCGCCTTCCCATTGAAGTCTATGGGGTTCGCGAACCGTACGCGAACCGCTCGCATTTTTGCGCAAGTTCGCGAATATGTTCGCGGACTTTTTTTCCGACGTTCGCTACATCCCTAATGACCCACAAACAATTCGCACAAACAAATCCTACCAGAGGGTTAACCCAGGAGATTGTTAGTGGAGTGAAGCCAGTGAGGCTGAAAAGCGAGGTACAGAGGAGCAGGCCTGGACTGGGAGTCAAAATAGGCCCTGCCATTCCAAGTCCACAGAGGCCCAAACAGCCCCCTTCCGGCCCACTATATGGTGACTTTCTATGGAACCATACAGCAGCCCCTCTGGCATTGCCAGAACCCACAGATTGCCAGTCCGGGCCTGCAGAAGAGGAAACTTGAGACTTGGTCGACAATTCTTGATCAGGGGTAGGCAGAGTAGGTTCAAAGTTGGGTCACTGATGTAAGTTAGGGGGGCTCCTTTTGCCTAGATGTATTAGAGCTCACTCTATTAAAATTACTAGAAATCCTGTCTCATGCAGAATTTGTGCAAAAGGCAGTTATTTTGTTAGATGTACTGGAATCAGTTATTTGATTGAGCTCTAATACATCTGCTAAGAAATGGAGCCCCCCCTATAAGATGACACCCAACTGCTGCATGAAGACAGAATGTAGAGAAACAGATGCTTAGAGAGAATTAGTGAATATAAACTTGATTATTTCAGAAACAATGCAGAATTTTTAATTGATTGTATTTAGAAAGTTTCTTACTGTACTTCAGTATGAGGAAGCTTATATCGTTTTCACAATAGTTCCCCTTTAAATAGTGTCAGATTTGTATCCCACAACGACATGCACATGTCAGAGTCTGTGCGCATATAGGAATCTTTGTGGCGATATGCACATGCCAACGTGATGTCACATCACCAATGTGGAACAGGAGCATGGCAGACAACAGTATGTATCCTTACATTTCGAACATCATATGGCCGGATGAAGAACATGTATTTCACCCTTGATCAAGAAAAAGAGGGACATTGAATTGATGGTAGTAATTGGAAAGCTCAGTGTAATGGATGCTGTACCTGATTCCCAAGATGGCGTCCAAGATGGCGTTCCGCTTCCTCACCGCATGGCCCCTGCTGGTCGCAGTACTGTGACGCCCCCTTCTTCCCGCCCTGTGATTGGGCGCCGGCGACGGAATGGGCGCCGGCGTCATGACGCCAGCGTCAGCACGCCACTGCGTCCGGGCTGACGCAACTGTGTCCGGACTGACGCAACTGCGTCCGGACTGACGCAACTGCGTCCGGACTGACGCCAGCACGTCCACGAATTGGCGCGAAATCAGGCCTATTTAAGGCAGCTCATTGTACTGCTCTGTGCCCAATTATAGGTCTTGTTTCCAAGTTCCTGGGTGTGTTTATGCTGATATTAGATTTCCTGTGTACCGACCTTGCCTGTTATATCGATCCTGTTTGTCTGCTGCCTGAATTGACCATTGCCTGTTTTCCTGACTACTCTCTTGATAAATCCTTCCTGTACTGCGAATCTGGTCTGGTCTCCTCCTTGGTCCTCACTTCAACTGTGCCTTCGGGCCCTTACACTCAGTAGCACAAACTACAATTACAAAACTGATACATGATATGTAAAAATAATACGGTTTAAAGTCTAAAATTTGTTTAATAAAAGGTATAATGTACATTATATTGCAGTAAATAAGGCCTGTTAGATGTAATAAACATTGTACAAAACATTTCTGCCATCTATGTTCATTTAAATTGTTCATTTAAATTGTTTACTCCCACTGCAGACCATAAACAAACCCTTATAAAATTATCACATTTCTGTCTTTAAAATAAAACAAATTCCATTTACAGTAACATGTTTAATCTGTTATCAGATGGATCACAAATATGACCAGAAACAATGAATATTTAATAATTGAACTTGACATGTTCATATTTATTTTGGAAATCTAAAAATCTTCTCTTTGAAGCAGAAGCCTACTGTATGTCTGATTGAGGCATTTGCCATCAGTTCTACTGTGTTCAGCCTTTTTTAATCGGTGTCTAAATAAATGTGATATATAATTTACTGAATTCCTTTTGTGATAAGTATGCATTTGCTTAAGAAAAGGAGAAATGTAAGACCAAGCAGGTAAGGCACACATTCTATACAAACATGATAAAGATGTTGCTTCATCTTTATATTAGCAAGAAGAATTTCTAGCAGGAGAACTAGGCACATTTAAAAAATTCAAGTGTTTTAAGGAATCATTGCAGTTAGCTACTTTGTAAAGGCTTGGTAGATTGATTTAAACTGATTAGCACTACAGTTCACATTGATTCACAGCCATTTACAGTGTTTTGCATAACTCCTAGACTAATTGTGATGGCTTCTATTTAGCCTAATCGATATATGATTTGAAACATTTTCTTAACACCAACATCAACCAATATGCACAATTTGTTTAACAGAGACACATATTTGTCATTTTAAAAAGGATCTGCCTATATCTTTTAAATAATGTTTTCTTCTTTAGAGCACAAATGCTGTACAGCATTGGTTCTTAACACAATTACATTTAATGTACTGTTGAAATAATGAACCATGTCAACAACAACAAATGCAGACAAGCTCACTAGCTAGACATTATGGTTATGTGAAATCATTAATGCTCAGCATCAGTTTTCCTCTAGAGATTCTTAGGGCATTTATAAAGATTTGACTGAAATAATTACACGCAGACATCATTTTGCTGTCAATAGCTGGAAATGATGCAGTGCCAACTTCAGCCCATTTTGATCTACTTTACAAATGTATGTATTTTCACATATAAATTTGTGTCAGACGCATCTCCCTGTTTTGGCCACAGGTCTGCTGAAAAATGGGGGGGTTAAAATATCATGACTTGCATCCACAAGTCCAACCTGTACTTGCTGTTGGAAATTACCATTATTGATTGTTACATTAAAATACATTTTCTGTCTTTTTCACAACTTAAAGTGTTGGTTTCTTTTGAATAATAAATTGACTTAACAGATATAATTTAATAACACTCTTCACAACACACTAGTGTCTATTTTATTTTTCCCTATATTGAGTTAGATCTCAATCATTTGCTTGTGTATGTCTCAAATTTATCTTCATCCTTCCTCTTTATTTCATCTATTCACCTTTATGCTAAGGGAGCATAAATAACCGGAGAAGCAATTTAGAATTGGTTAATACTGTATCACACCTAATTCAATAATACTGACTTCTCTGTTCTTTGTTTCACTGAATATATATCAACACCATATCTCCCATATCTCCTCTGATTTTCTTGTCTATATAAGTGGGACTCTACTAAGTAAGAAGCATCAGATGCAGACAATATTGTGATACATGGCTGCAGTTTCCAGTCTTCCTCAATTCACTGTTAAAGTAGAGGTATTTGGTTGAACCCATAAAATATTTTCAAAACTATATTTATTTAATGTTGTGTGCCTTTTAGCAACTTATTAGCTAATATCAAGATGTGCTTTATGCTTATAGGCTGCTTATTCAGTGGTCTGCTTAATACATGTACTTATTCTTGCAAGGCAATCATGCTTTTGATAAATTGCTCTTAATTTTACTTCCTTCCTAGTAACAATGACTATTTTTAGGCTTTTATATTATAGTGATAACAGACTGTAAAGCCAGCGATTCATTTTTTTTTCAAACATACAAGTTCAGGGACTTGACACTGCATTGAAAACCCTTAATGTGATAGGCAATATCTTACAGCTTAATGGTTATTCACAACTTGGCTAATCAAGCATACATTAAAACACCATTGACTGCTCCTTCTCTATATCTTAATGGATAAAGCAGCGACATTGATTGTTACAGAATGCTCAGAATGCCCTTACAACATCCTACATCATTTTTCTTCCTGATGTTGTCTAGGGCTGAATTTTTGAACATAAATCGTGTTTAATGGTTGTCTTACAAGGAAATACACAATAAAATAAAACAAGAAAAATGTCTACTTACAATCAGCCCGATATTTTGGTCTGCCCCCCCAATTTGCAGAAGTGACATCAAGCACACAGGTATGTGTGACATAATTTCTGGCTATTCATTACATCATTTCCACTATGACATCTATCTAACCTAAAATGTATCAGCAGAATTTGCATTGTTCTACTATATACCTTTGCTGGCATAGTTTTATATAAATTAATATTAAGTAACATTCAGACTAAAACATCCTAGGAAAATGGCATCTTAGGCAGTTGAACATTGTTAAGTCAATACTTTTCTTTACAGAAACATACCATTATATTATAGCATATTTAACATGGCTGTTATGCATTTCTGTGGAGAAATTTACTTTAATGATCTATGATCTAAATTAGTGATGAGCAAAATTCTTCATCAGGTATAGTTTCGTGTCAAAATTCTAAATTTTTTCGTTTATTTTCTATTAAGACAACTAGTGATGGGTGAATAAATTCACCAGGTATGGATTCACTGTGAATTTCGATGTTTCGCTGCCAGCGAATAAATTTGTGGCAAAAATTTGCAGGAGAAAAATCCATGAGACGAATAAATATTGTTGCATGTCAGAATAGTCGCACGGATAACTTAGAGATCGCCACAGTCCTCTAGCGAGAAAATCAAACCACTCTCCACTCATTTCTATGGGATTTTTAAAAGGTTTTTTAAAAGTATTTATCAATGGGTTGAAAGTGGAAGTTCATCCTTTGATAAAAACACCTTTCAAAATCCCTTAGAATCGGATGGAGAGTGGCGGAATTTCACTCTATAGGACTGTGGCGATCTCTAACTTAACTTTTTGATAAATATATCCCATTGTCTATCACTTTAAAGGTTTTCAATGCACTGTCAAGTTCTTTGTCTAATATATCTGAAAAAAAAACAATTGCTGATTTTACAGTCTGTTATCATCATAATAGAAAAACTGGAAATAACACCAAGCAGACTTAGACATTATTTAGCGCAACATTGGCGAAACTGATTCAATTCTGGTAGGTTCAGCACAATTGCCAAAAGCATCATCTCTTTCAGACGGCATGAGTGATATGTATATTTTCCTCTTCTAATGTTCACTCACTTAGATATATATATATATATACTCCTACTTTTTTCATTTCTCCACTTCACCATATGTGTTCTCCATCAATGATTTGGCATGTCGTTTTTTCTCCTTATATGTCTTGTCTCTATTATTACTATCCCACAGTGTTAAGGACTTGAATATTCCATCTAAACTCTCTCTAGCCTTTAAAAGATATAAATCTAACCATGTGAACATTTTGTTTCTGCAAAAAACCCATTTCCCCATATTTCCCAAATATTTGCATCATCTTTACCCTACTATTTTCCTAAGCATTGCAGCCAACAAGACATGCGGAACAGATATTTGCCTTTACAAAAATGTAACTGAAGTTAGGGACATGGATGGCCAATACATTATTGTTAAAGGACTCTTTTTAAAATCAAGAAATAATTTTGGCATCTCTATATAGCCCTAACGATAACAAAGATACCTTTTTTCTGAAATATTCTGAAACTCATATGTCCACAAGAGATGGCTTGTCGTTATGGTATATTTTTGATTACTTAATTACACTGTTTACATTGCATGTAATTCATTCTACTATTTAATATTTTATTCTTGAATAGTGATGGGCCAATTACTCCCGTGAAAAATTAGTGAAACTCGAAAATTGATGCACGCGTAAATTTTGCCACCATATCAGTTTTGACACCAGTGTTAAAGTCAATGGTTGTCCGAATAGTGTTGATGGGCTGCGATTTTGACGCAAGAGACTTTTCAGATGCGCTTTTCAAATTTTTTTGACGCCGGCAAATTTTTGCAGGAGTTTCGCAAATTTATTCGGTGGTGGCAAAATTTGGAAATTTGCTGTGAATTCACACCAGGCAAATTTATTCACCCATCACTATTCTTGAACCAATACATTTATTTATTTTTTTTGTTGTAATATTGGCGTGTAACCAACCATCTCAGGTAATTTTGCCTGGTTATGTGCTTTCAAAAAGAGTCAGATACTTCACACTGAAACTGCTTTCAGATAGGCTATTTCTCCTATTCAATGTAACTGAAGGAGTCACAACTTGGGTTATGCAAACTTTTTTTTTACCGAGTGCTATCTACCACTAGGTGGGAATTTTTAGCAATACAGGTGTTAGGGAGCAGTTATCTGGTTACCTTCCCATTGTTCTGCTGATAGGCTGCTGGGGGGGGGTGAGAGGGGATTGATATCATATCATACTCATATCATACTTGCAGTGCAGTCTAGTCACATGACCGGAGTAACCTGGGAAACTGACAACATGTCTAGCCCCATTCTGCTAGAGGAGCATTATTAACTGATGCATTTTGTAACAAAAATAAAACATGTTTTCCCGTGGCAGAATGCCTTTAATTCTAATTGGGACAGAGGCTGCCCTATATGTACAATTAACAGCACAATCTCTGGGTTCTCAGAAACAGTTTATCTGGTGCCCCTAGAAAATCTATACACAAATGGAAAGTACCATAGCCATTTCCTTTGTTTGGAACAAACATGATGCCCTTAGCCTCAACGGTTAACCAACTAAGTGTTTTGGTTTTATATCCAAAAAAAGTGTGCCTCTTTCCCACCCCCAGTGTCTCCCTTATTCGTTCTCTCAACAATTCATTTCCTAACAGAAGTGAACCGCTTACTGAGCTGTGAACTATTGATCATGACTAAACAATTATGATGCTGTGACAGGTGTCATTTAATACAGACTTGTATTACTGAGATTGAAAGACATGGCACTTTCTAATTTGTGTGCTAAGCAGCTACTAAAAATTATCATTGTGCTTTAAAATATCAAATTCATGAATTCCCACTGAAATGTAGCCTCCTTATTAGCACAAGTTTACTAAGACTAGATGTAAGGAAAATATAGTTTATGAAAGGAATTCTTGGTATCTGCTGAAGCCCTCATGACCTTTCACAATAAAACAAATGGAATTATTTATCAAAGTCGTATGCAGCAGAAAGAGGAGCTGAAAGAGAAACTATGTGATATGGGTGCGTTGTAGAGATATAGTAACTGTAATTTATTTACAAATCATAAAGAACCCTTTTCAAGATCTGTACTTTTAACATAGCTCTGTTGAATATCCTCTGATTGTATTAATATATTTTCTTGTCATTTAGCTGCACTAGCATGTATTTGCACTCCAAACCCTTCTCTAATTTATTGGAAGCATATCTAGATGTGCTATATGTATTTTAATTAGCTTTAGTTTATTATACTACATGATTGGGCAAATTGCAATAAATCAACTTATTTAATGCTGACGTCGACAACCTCTGAGAGTCAAGGGGTTTAAAACATCTTTGCACTGTAGTGTTAACTTCTTGAATCATTTAATCTGAATTGGCATAGTTATGTAATTTATTCTGATGAAAACCCAGGCAGACAAAGCCATACATATTGTATTTCATATGGCCTGATATTTTTAAATTATCACTGATGTTTTGTATTTGTGTAGTTATTATTGTTTACATTCAAAGCTGTCAATATCTTAGTGAATCATTTCTACAAAATCAGTCCCATTTAAAACGTATCTGTTTGAATTTGCCATTAAAAGAATAAAAAAAAGAAAAGAGAAAAAATAAACTAGACCCATCTTTCCATCCAAAAATGACATTTTACAAATAAATGAATTCCTAAACCCTGTCAAAGTTCATTTGTGATGTATTATTTCTTCTGATATTACCTTTAATGCAATGCAATCTATTTGTAGACACTGAAACCATAAAAAGTAGCTTTATTTTTAACCCAATGTTTCAGCTTATCTAAACTAGCCTTGAGAAAGTATCATCTATCTATCTATCTATCTATCTATCTATCTATCTATCTATCTATCTATCTATCTATCTATCTATCTACAGTATCTATCTATCCTCAGCTATTTTAGTAAGAATTAGATCTGTAATGCAGTTTCTGACAGTGTGATATAGGTTTTTCATCTAAGAGACGAAGTGGTGTATTTGCAACATAACTGTCTGTTGATATACATTTTTTTATATATATAATGTACCATATTTATTTTACACTCCCCTTTAGATCCCTGAAACTGCACCAGAGACTCAAGATTTTAAATGAAAAATATGTACAGAGAGGATACTATAAGAATTCACCAGGGAATTTCCTGATAAAAGGCACTTGAAGTCATTTAAAACTAAATTATTTATAAATTAGGAGGTAAACAGCATGATCATCCTACACTGATAATTTAAATGAAGTTTTTTTTATTTTTTTTCTGTCGCTAAATATAATTGTAAACAAAAAACCCACCAGCTATTCATTGCCATTAACCTTTATAAACAAATCGTAGCAACAGCTTTCCCTTCTCCTGAGTCACCATATGTTTCATTGCCTGTACTGCTGCTCCTGTAACACAGAAATATGAACCTCCCCTTTTAGTTCATTCACTTTCATAGACAATTCTAGCACCTTCAAACTCATGGTCAACTACAAGTACCAGGCCTGAACTCTTCTGCGTCTCCGTAAACACTTTCCCCATCAAGCCTATACTTCATATATCAAAAGTCTCCTTTATCATATTATCATGCCCTTAAAATGACAATCCATTCCCAATATGGAACACTGTTCATTATCAAACGTAAACCTACGTATTATACTCAGGTCATTGGCCTTCACAAGATAGCCTTCACCATAATATTTCTCTGTTTGAATCCCAACTCAAATTTTCTCCTATAAATCTCCTTCCCTTCCTATGACTCCTTCTAAAAGCCACATTTTTTCCTTTTCAATAGCACCTTCATATCCTTAACAGGAATCACAAAATTCAATCCAAACCAAACTATAATCCATAATGCAGCCTCTACCATTGAACCTCCCCCAAGGGCATTATAGAAAACCTCCTAGTTTGTCATAATAAATCAATCCTGGAGAGTCTCCAGGATTCTTGTTATCACATTTGAACAGTTCTAATAGTCCCAGGTTACTGATATACATATGACTTTAGTGTTTATACTAAATGAAGGCTTTGCGATAATTAGAATTTGAATTTTGCTTTGTATTGTGAAATGGCATTTCAAAAGCATTTAAAAACACAAAGTAAAATATCTTTTAAAAGTCAAAACATTTGGTGACCAATCAGGCAAAGTTAAGACCATCTGTCAGATAGCCATGGATTTCCATGCAATCCCAACCTGTATCGTAACCTTTTGAATATAGCTTTGCCCCCTACATATAAAGTTATCTATAATGGTAGGTTGGCTGCAAAAAGACATGCATCAAGTACAGTTCTTAATATACATCTAATATATATTCTTGTTGGTCCAAAGAAGAGTCAAACATTCTTATCTTAAAATTCTTCAGGTTATCTAACAAGTATTTTTTTTCCTGAATATTTTAATATAATATAATTTCAGTAAACCCATATCTACCTATTTTAATACCTGTACCAATTGTATAACTAATAAATCATCAGCATTTTTTGTCATATAGCTGCAATATGATTCATGTATGGGCACCAAAGGCATTTGAATAACAACAAAACATTTATCATATATAGTATTCTAGATTATCCATTATGTTTATTTAAAATTCCCCAACACAATCCTTAGCAATATGTAGTGAAAGCATAGCACCATATAAGTAATGCTCATGATAATTTAGCTTTCTGCATATGATACATATTTCTGCATATGATACATAGTTCACCCATGTATTCACATATGCAAGGAGCAGTATATAGTTAAAAGGAAAACTATACCCCCCAAACAATGTAGGTCTCTATTAAAAGATACTGAGTAAAACAGCTCATGTGTAAAACCCTGCTTCATGTAAATGAACCATTATCGTAATAATATACTTTTTTAGTAGTATGTGCCATTGGGTAATCATAAATAGAAAATTGCCATTTTAAAAAATAAGGGCCGCCCCCTGAGATTCTAAGATTCACTGTTCACACATACAAACCACATGTAAGGTCACCTGAGCCAATTAACAGACAGAGTTCTGCCTTTTGCTTCCTCACTTCTTCCTGTTACAGTTAGTGTTGTAGTATTTCTGGTCAGGTGATCTCTGAGGCAGCACAGATAGAGTCACGAAATGGTGGTTCAAGGCAAGAGATGTAAAAGGGCAATATTTATGTAAATATATATTCCAGTTTGGTAAGATACTTTAATATGTCATTCAATTTGATATAAACTATCTGTTGCTTAAGTATTCATTTTGGGGGTATAGTTTTCCTTTAATAGATATTGCAATGCAAGTATTCATTAATTTAGCAGTGAACCCATGGGCGATCCTCGATCCTTTTAGGCCTGAGGTGGCTAAATACTGCCCCCCCACACGCTAGCACAGAGACGTTTAATTGCCCTCTCTATGCTAAAAGAGCTGACTATCCATTTTGAAAAATCTTATAGTTACTAGGAGCAGCATTTTTGCTGCCCCTGGTAACCTGTGGGGTGCTGCCATCTGAGGCGAGTTACTCAACCATAAAACTATATTGTACCATTATCCAGAAATCTATAAATTACAGGAAGGCCATCTTACATAGTGTCCATGTTTAGCAAATAATTTACATTTTTAAAACTAATTTCACTTTCTCTATAATAATTCATTTCAAATTCAATCAAACTGGAATCAAGTTTTTTTTTCCGAAAAAACTTGAATGTGAGGAAGGCTGCAAACATCTCCAAATTGCTCACTGGACCTATCCCATTGACTTATACAGCAATTCAGCAGGTTTTAGGTGGCGAATAGTCAAACTTTTTTAAAAAACTTGAATCGAGTTTGAATAATTCCCTAGTCTAATTTGACAGTTTTGACCATAACCAAAATCAAAAATTGCAAATGTGGATTTTCAATGCGACCCTTAATAAATCTGCCCTTTAAATTAAAAATTATATATCTATATAAGCCTGTTCTGGGAAATGTGACATTTTGCAGTTTTGCAGTAGCATGTGAATACAAGGTGTAGACATTATCCTTTAATGTGTGTTGGAGATTGTGCCCACTGAGAGAGCACAAAGAAGTTATTTTTTACAGAAGATGAGATGTTGTTGAACTGTTGTGATAGTCTTTTACAATAAGAGACAACAGATCTGGTGGCAAAGTCATCTAGCAAATACAGTAAGTTACAGGTCCTAGAGGATAATCTATTACAGCAACCCAGTTAGGGAAAGGAAATACAGACCTATTTTATCCACTTCAAAACTGTTGAAAGAGTAGCTTCCTCCTTACATATCACCAGGTCTATCTAAGGGTATGGGTGAGATGCCATCCTATATGAGTCCATTAGGGGATGCTGTATCTGTGGATGTGAGCTATGTTTCACTGAGATCTAGAAGATTTAGAGAGTGAGAATGAAATAGATCATAAATAGCTGTCAGTTTATTGCAAATAGAGTGAGCAGAAATTGAATTATAATTCTCCAGGTACAAAATGTCTGGGAGAAGGCAGTGTAAGTGTATGCCTAGTGAATGTAGGAATGTAAGACATTCTGTATGAGAAGCAGGAAGAGATATAGGAAGATTGAGGTGCAATAGAAATTTTCATATTTGCAGGCTTGTGGGAAGGTACTGTTGACAGTTAAGGGATTTGTGACAGGAGGTGCTTGTGTAGTGGAATTAAACAGGCTGTATCATATGTGATGCCATATTTCAGCATTGCAAGTATGTAAGTAATCAGGTGATAGCAGTGTTATAAAAGGATATAACCATGTGCAGAGTATTATAGTAGATAATGAAGTTCATCTGTGCAAGTCCTAGTTTCAAAGGGTGTCAGACAACCTGTGTGCAGATATGTATGCTTTGTAGTCCTGCAGACCAGTCCTTGATAGATATCAATTTCCCTATATAATTGCCTGTTTCTTTTGCTTGTGAACTGAAGTGAGTTTCCTAAGGGCTCTTACAGACGAGCGTTTCTTCATGCGCTCCCCTGCGCTCCGTTTGGCTGCGTTCAGCCGCAGGGGAGCGCAGGTCTAGACGCTGCTAATATCTTTCTATGTGCCTGTACTCACACAGGCGCATGTAAGCGCTGAACCATTGAAAAACGCAGAAAAATGCAGCATGCTGCATTTTTCCTGCGTTCAGCGCTTACATGCGCCTGTGTCAGTACAGGCACATAGAAAGATATTAGCAGCGTCTAGACCTGCGCTCCCCTGCGGCTGAACGCAGCCAAACGGAGCGCAGGGGAGCGCATGAAGAAACGCTCGTGAGTAAGAGCCCTAACTGTGAGGTTTCCCCTTAGAGTGATAATATAAATAGGCCTGCTTAATCAGCTGGGACCAATTGTGGGCCAATTAACAACACATTTTTAGGATGTTAATGATATAGTGAATAAAGTACCCACCCTATTGTAAAATATAAGGATATTATAAGTTACAGAGGAGTTCCATGACCATATACAAGCTGTTATCCAGGTCATGAAACTCAGAGGTTACTTCTAAAATCCTCATATTTTCCAACAAGGGGTACTTTATTTATTATAATACACAAGTTTTAGTGAGTCATGTGAGAAAAATGACATAGCTACTCACCATTTATAACTGATGACATCACTAGTCACCATTTGTATTTATATAATTTACAGGATATTCATGGCTTTTGTGTATTATAAGTAAATTACTGACAGCACATATTTTACTGACAGCACATATTTCAGTCAAACTTTTTTTCAGAGATGCAGTAGGTAATTTACATTATCAATACAATATCAGCCTACTTTATTATGTTTTGAGTATGATATAGGGCAGTACACTTTCCGTCTCACGACTGCAAAACTTTTTTTTCAACTAAAGTGACATTTTTTGAAAATTTGTATTTGCAAAATTAGACCTGTTATCAGAATTCTCGGGACCTGGAGTTTTCTGTATATGGAAGGGATCTTTCTGTAATTTTGAAATAATTTTTTTCTACCACAAGGAGGAAACTGCATTCTGAATTATCTTCTCAATTAGCATTTACCCAAATTAGTTTCTTATTGTGTGTATTTATACAGATGAAGCCACTTGGATTTGTGAGTTAAATGCGTCATGACTCAGGGGTAATTGAAGAAACTGTGTTATCTTAAGTCATCTTAACTCATTTAATGCATTTAACCTTTTCATTAGCATACCAAAGCTCCATTGTTCACAATGGTGAATGCTGTAATTAGATGGGATGTTGTGACGCAGTTTTCTGTGTTAAATGAGATAAATGGGATATCTGTGTTTAGATATTCTGTGTCAAACAGACAAACCAAAGTGGCTGCATCTGTATAGTGCCACACATTTACATAGTGCTTTACAAGGCATGACTAACAAGAGTAGAGCTAATATAAATGAAACCAATGACAATAATTACACAAGAAAGTCCACACACCACTAGAATGGGGTCTATGCACTGAAGTGCTTACAATCTACAAATAAGAAGAGACAGGTAGAACAAACATAAAAAGGGTGTAGGGTTTGTCAGTGTAGCATTGAAAAAGAATAAAATAATTCCTTCAGAAGGCATACAAAAAGGGTTAATTTTTAAACGTGAGTAATTCAAGATGGTAGGGCAATCAGGGAAAATTATTTTATTTGTGACTCAGCTTCGTTTATGGCGAATGAGTGAAAAGAGGGGGAAGAAACATTGTGGCAGGCTAGCAAATCCAGAATCTGTTTCCTTCAAGAAGAACCATCTAAACCAGTGCTGTCCAACTGGTGGCTCACAATTCCCCCCTGTGTGGTCCCCCCTATGCTCCCTGTATGTTCCATACTCTGCCTGCCCTATGCTCCATGGATGTGCCATACTTTGCCTGTCCTATGATCCCTGTGTGTGCCATACTCTGCCTGCTCTATGCTCCCTGTGTGTGACATAATCTGCCTGCCCTATGTTCCCTCTGTGTGCCATGCTCTGCTTGCCTCTTTGTATGCCCTACTCTGCCTGCCCTGCCCTATGCACCCTGGGTGTGCCATACAATGCCTACCATATGCTCATTGGGTGTGCTGTTCCCTGCTTGCGTGTGCCATACTCTGCCTTCCCTATGCTCTCTGTGTGTGCCATACTCTGCCTGCCCTATGCTCCCTGTGTGTGCCATATTCTGCCTGCCCTATGCTCCCTGTGTGTGTCATACTCTGCCTGCCCTATGTTCCTGGTGTGTTCCATACTCTGCCTGCCCTACTTTGTCTTTGTGTGCCCTACTCTGCCTGCCCTATGCTCCCTGTGTGTGCCATACTCTGCTTGCACTATGCTCCCTGTGTGTGTCATACTCTGTCTGCCCTGTGCTCCCTGGATGTGCCACGCTCTGCCTGCCCTATGCTCATTGGGTATGCAATATTCTGCCTATGTGTGCCATACTCTGTCTTCCCTATGCTCCCTGTGTGTGCCATACTCTGCCTGCTGTATGCTCTCTGTGTGTGCCATACTCTGCCTGCCCTATGCTCCCTGTGTGTGCCATATTCTGCCTGCCCTATGCTCCCTGTGTGTGTCATACTCTGCCTGCCCTATGTTCCCGGTGTGTTCCATACTCTGCCTGTCCTACTTTGTCTTTGTGTGCCCTACTCTGCCTGCCCTATGCTCCCTGTGTGTGCCATACTCTGCTTGCACTATGCTCCCTGTGTGTGTCATACTCTGTCTGCCCTGTGCTCCCTGGGTGTGCCACGCTCTGCATGGCCTGTGCTCCTTGGGTATGCAATATTCTGCCTATGTGTGCCATACTCTGTCTTCCCTATTCTCCCTGTGTGTGCCATACTCTGCCTGCTGTATGCTCTCTGTGTGTGCCATACTCTGCCTGCCCTATGCTCCCTGTGTGTGCCATATTCTGCCTGCCCTATGCTCCCTGTGTGTGTCATACTCTGCCTGCCCTATGTTCCCGGTGTGTTCCATACTCTGCCTGTCCTACTTTGTCTTTGTGTGCCCTACTCTGCCTGCCCTATGCTCCCTGTGTGTGCCATACTCTGCTTGCACTATGCTCCCTGTGTGTGTCATACTCTGTCTGCCCTGTGCTCCCTGAGTGTGCCACGCTCTGCATGGCCTGTGCTCCTTGGGTATGCAATATTCTGCCTATGTGTGCCATACTCTGTCTTCCCTATTCTCCTTGTGTGTGCCATACTCAGCCTGCATGCTCGGGACCTGGGGTTTTCCAGATAATGGATCGTTCTGTAATCTGGATATTCATACCTTGTCTACTAGAAAATCATATAAACATTAAATAAACCCAATAGGCTGGTTTTGCTTCCAATGAGCATTAATAATATCTTAGTTTGGCTCAAGTACAAGCTACTGTTTTATTATTACAGCAAAAAAGGAATAATTTGGATTATTTGGATATTATGGAGTCTATGGGAGATGGTCATTCCGTAATTCAGAGCTTTCTGGATAATGTGTTTTCGGACAACAGATCCTATACCTGTAGTAGCTTTATTGAAGTCCATATTAAAAAAAATTTCTATGTTTAAAAGTTAATTTGATTTGGGACTCCTTTTACACTTAGACAGCTCATGATTAAGTACCTTGCTGCTATGAAACATGTAGGGCCTATGGAGATGAATTTATACTTTTAGTTATGACTAATAAAGACTTTTTAACTATTATTGGCCCTGTGGATTCCTGGGTTGCCCTGTTATTTTGCTGTTTTCTTTTAGACTTAAACCATGGACTTGTTTTGTGGCCTATGGTAATAACTTTTGGGACATAAAAAAATTTGTATGAGAAAGCTGAAGTCATTAATAAAAAAAAATTCTACTGAAAGCCAGGAGAAATAAAAATATACATACCAAAGAGAAATAATGTAGTCAAGCTAAAATGTATTATTAGATATTCTGTAACTGTAAATTAACAGCTATGCTTGCCATCACGTAGCTGTTTGGCATGAAAATTTGAAATAAAAGGATGCCAGAGACCCGGTTTCAATGCCTAAATATAGGTCATTCTGTGAGTTCCTGGATGTACTTAAATTACATTTCTGACCTGTTCTTGGCCCTCCTGTTTGATTTCGACTATGCTGACTTGCTGCCTGCCCTGACCTTTTTTGCCTGTGTTTTGACTTTGACCTGCTTAACCCTTTGAATAGCACATATTGGAATATTCCAGCCTGTCTGTACTACTGCCATTGGGCCCTGACACCAATTCTGAAATCATGGTTGTGTTTCTCCCCTAATTTTCTCTACAAGAAAGGAAGAATTAGAGGGTCAGTGATCTGCTTTAATTCATTTTGCTATAGAAGTAATAGTACAGCTTTCTAGTGACATTGGTTTTGGTTTGAGAACTAGGAGGTGCAGAATTACATCTCTATAGATGGTTGTATTCCATGAGAGTAGGTTGTATGTGACAGTGATATATTATTGATAAATATATTTTACTAAGCCATGTTAGATTTTAAAATGGGAAATACAGTGTCACATCATTTGAATTGTGATTAAGAACTCCACTGTTTGAATAACATGCTTTGTTAATATTTTTTGCAAGATAATACAATTTGTTCATCTATAATTTTTTTTATTATGCATGACTGTGTAATGGTTTTATATTGATGCTGTGGGTTGGATTTTCACATGTTTTCTCTTTAGGTTATGTAGTTGCATACATAGTTTTTTAATTTGTTCTGTTTATGAATTCACATTTTATAACATGGAATTAAACTCATAGGGGCATTTTTATCAAGGGTTGAATTTCGAATCTGAAGTTTTCGAACGAATAGGTCTTTATTTGGCCAAATTCGAATTGTACGAATCAAAGTAATAGCGCATTAGATTGAATTAGAATTAAAGTTTTTCCCAAAAAAAAACCCTTTGATTTTTCAAAGTCCACCAATTAACTCCAAATAGGTTGTAGGAGGTCCTCCATAGGCTTAAACAGCAATTCGACAGGTTTTAGATGGCGAATGCTCGGTCAAATTTTTAAAGAGACAGTACATGATAAATTTCAATATTCAAATTCTCTAATTTTTTTCAAATTCAAATAGAATTTGGACTATTCCCTAGTCAAAGTACACAAAAAATAGCTTGAAATTCTATTTTTTTTTTAATTCGAAAATTCACCTCAACCTTTGATAAAATCTGCCCCATAGTGTAGCTATGGTAATTCACTTGTAGGAAGTACAGTATGTAAGTGCTTCTCAAATGGCATGAAAGTCACTAAAGATTTTATCCACCACCTATATGCTTTTAATGAGAATTAGAACACTTTGTGCAATGTGAGTTTTATTGGAATAACAAAAATATACCTTTCTGACATATTTACTTTGGGGTTATCTGCCATTTGTAATTTGTGAGCCCATCCATTAGCTGATTTTTAATTGGGCATGAAGCATATATTAAAGTTAAATCAGAACAAAACTCTCTTAAAAGCAATAACTATAGAATGATGTATTTCTTACAAAAAAAAACAGTATTCTGTTGGAGTATCATGAGCATTTGACTGCTAAAGCTAGTAATACAGCAACTTGAATGGGAACTATAGTGAAAACGTATTACAGTTTAAGCTTCCTCATACTGAAATAAGAAACTTTGTAAATACAATCAATTAAAAATTCTGCATTGTTTCTGAAATAATCAAGTTTATCTTCACTATTCCTCTCTCAGCATCTGTTTCTCTTCATTATATGTCTTCATGCAGGTGTTGGGTGTCAGATTTTCATTGACCGTTAAATCCAATATATCTTACAGGGGGGCTCCCTTTCCTAGAGCTACAGTAACTCAAATAACTGATTCCACTACAAGTAAAATCTTAAGAAATAACTGACTTTGTCACAAATTCTGCATGCAGAGAGACAGGATTTCTGGTGATTTTAATAGAGTGAATTCTAATACATTATCTAGGCAAAAGGAGCACCGTAAAAGATTTATTGGATTTAACTGTCAATGAAAAATCTGACACCCAACTCCTGCATGAAGAGTGTAGTGCATATTAATTCACAAATGTTTGTATTGTCCATGTTTTTTCCTAAATGCACAAATATTGCACTGATTTGACCATCTTTTCTCATTTGCAAATTTGCTTAGTGCACAGATATGTGTGAATGAGGGAGGTGTTTGTGAGTGCCGACACTGTGCATGGTGTAATTGGAACAAAATATTAGTAATTTGCAATTAGGCCATATTTAAAAAGTTCTTAAGGACATCCTAAACACAAACAACAATTCACAATTAGGTTTTCACATTAAACATGTCTGTGCTGTCCCAGTAGTTAAAAGTTTGTTAAAATGTAAATTTTACATGCTTAACCATTATTGCGCTGCCACCTAGTGACCAAAGCAATATGGCAGGCTCTGTATTTCCTTATTTGTAAAACCCTCCTCCTATTCCCTTCCTCATGTGTGATATCAGTTCCTCTTATCATTCTTTTGCGTTCCTGCCTTCCATGACTGAGGAGCTACTCAGAGGTTAGGAAAAGGAATATTCTTTTTGCAGCACTTGCACATCCACTGCTACATGTGTTCATCCACCCCAAATAAAGCAGCTTGGTGGATTCCAAGTGTCTGGTGAGTTCAGCTATCTAGCAAAGATTGCCCTCAGTGGTTGTAAAAGCTCCATACAGACCCTGCAGGGAGATCTCACAGGGAAATCAGCCCCCCTCCCATGGCCCCTCAGGATCATGCATACTCAGGGAGACAAGATGTACAGGACAGCATCCTCCATCATCCCCCCCAGGATCATGAGCAGTTGAGTGGGAGGAAGCAAAGAGATTGTAGTGCCTAGCCCCCTAGGTGCCCCACATGCGGGATGCCCCTCACTATCCAGTGAAGGAATATGACTAGGGCTTGGAGGATATCATCAATTCTCAAAGTATGCCTTTTTTACATATGCCAACTATTGCACAAATGGTCAGAGTAAAAAACAAAATGCAATGATTTACCATCAGTGAGTGAGTGGGAGGCAGGAAAGCTTCTGTTGATTAAAGCATTTGTGGGATCAAAGAAAAGAAGTTTTGAAGTAGTTAATCTGATCAATTTTTCTCTCTCCTCTTTCCCTTTCTCTCTCTCTCTCTTTTTTACAGAAGGAAGTTTTTTAAAACAAAAACAGTATTCACGCAAATTTCTAATCCTGTTCTTCCTCTGGCTATTGTGTTCATCATAATAAGGGTTTTCTATAGCAGTGCAAATTACAATTTATTCTTGGAAAGGTCTGCTTTTCTATCTTTCATGAGCTGCCTTGAG
Source organism: Xenopus petersii (assembly GCA_038501925.1). Taxonomy (NCBI): domain Eukaryota; kingdom Metazoa; phylum Chordata; class Amphibia; order Anura; family Pipidae; genus Xenopus; species Xenopus petersii. The sequence goes on from CM076684.1 coordinate 92,993,239, forward strand.
CCGCTATATAATTGGAGAAGCCTAATGTATTCACAATGAAAGAAAAGAAAAATCATCCATTTTCACATTGTGCTGCTGAAAATTATTAAGAGAGCTCTAACTTTGGTGTTGTTCTTTTGTATTATTGTTATTGTTTATTTATATAGCATCAATACATTTACCTAGCACTATTTAGAGAGTTTATCAATCATTCACATCACTTGCACCATTGGACCCTCTCACATTCACACAATATACTAGGGTGAACTTTATCAGGTGATAATTTACCTGCATGTATGTTTTCAATGTGTAGGTTTACCTACAGGAATCCCATGCAAATGTTCATAATCCTTAAACAAAGCAGGTACAGGACAACCCTTTTGAAATAAAAAATAACAATAGTGGTATAAAGGTGATACGTGTATTGGCTAACTAATATAATCATAGCAAGATTTCATAACATTTTATTTAGTGATGGGCGAATAAATTCGCCTAGCGTGAATTCACACCTAATTTCCACGTTTTGACGCTTTACCTGCTTAAACAAAGCACAAAGGCCCAACTCAACTGAGTCAAAAATTCAAAAATATATTCCCAGTCCATTCTCAAAGTTAAACTCAACCGAGGGCTACCTAATCTGGTATTGACAGTTTTTTTTTTCATTTCAACAATTTCAAACATTCATTTAAGAAACAACAGCAAAATAGATGTTTATACTGTTTCTAACGGTAAAAAGGTCTTTACTGATTCCAGAAATATAGATCTTAGCAAGACAAATTGCTAGCGTTTTACTCGGTTCTAAAAATGATGTTTGCATGTTGGACAACTTAGCCTTGGACAGTTCAGGGATTCAACCCCTATGGCGATAGCGGCAGCACTTTTTCCACAGATACTGTAAGAGAGAGGAACATGGGATTCTGAGAGGGATATATTTACCTGCCATGATTTTTCCAATAAGCATGCCACAGTTCACATTATAAATTTAGATTTTTTTTCCTGATACAGTTCATAAAAAATGCTTATAAAGTAATCAATTTACAGCAACAACATTTTTGTAGATTATCTGTAGATAGCACAAGTATCAAAAATAAGAATATAATGCTTATGTGCTCATGGAAATGAAAAATAGACTTAACAAAAAAATCCTCTTCAAAGCATAAAAGTTACAAAGTTACATAGATAAGTTGGGTTGAAAAAAGACCAAAGTCCATCAAGTTCAACCCCGCCTAATGAATTCCAGTGCACATACCCCCACACACCCACTGAAACTATACAGTATATTCCAATATGTATATTAATTGTAGATTTTAGTATCATTATAGCCTTGGATATTATGCTTGTCCAAGAAATCATCCAAGACACTCTTAATAGCATTGAAGGGGTTGTTCACCTTCCAAACACTTTTTTTCAGTTCAGTTGTTTTCAGAATGTTCATCAGAAATAAAGACTTTTTTCAATTACTTTCCATTATTTATTTTTTATTGTTTTTCCAAAAATCTAAGTTTAAAGTTGAATTTTCCTCTCTGGCGTTTCAGTCTGGCAACTCAGTAATTCAGGTGCAGACACTAACTTTTACAATTTTGCAACATTTAGTTGATACATTTCTTAGCAGCATCTCTGGAGTAATAGTAACTATTGTATCAATTCCAACAGCTGCCTGTAATGAAACACAGAGACTCTGCTCAACAGAGACAAAGATAAGAACTGTATCAACTAAATATATCAATTTAGAACAGTTTAAAGCCCCCCCATCCCAGAGCTGCTTTAGAAGGTGAAAAAGGACACTTTACAATTCAATATTAGACACCCAGTGACACATAGAAAATAGAATGTAGTTGATAAAAGCTGTTATTTCTGGTGATCTATCTGAAAACAACTAGTTGTTTGAAGGTGAGCAACCCCTTTAACAGAATCAGCCCACGCAACATCATGCAGCAGGGCATTCAACAACCTAACTGTTCTTTTACTCTATTCTAAAGGCATGGCCTCTGGAGCATTCATGGCAGACCCCATCCTTTAATTTTTGCTCATTTTTAAACTTGATAAAATCCTGGTGTATCAGCAGTTTTGTATCCTGTATCTTTATAGAGGTTATTGACAGCTTGTTTCACATTCACTGACAATATTTGTTAGTTCTTTCAAGTTTATTTTATTAAATTTAGTAGCATCAAGAAGAGAGTCATCTATGGATAGATGGGTAAAATGTCCCACCATGTCACTCCATCCATCTAAATAGTATGTTATATTTGCCTTTGAAAGCCATTCTCTGTTTTTTTGTGCAATGAGATCTGCAAGATGTGATATCAGAACAAATTTGTATATTGCAAAAGTGATGATACACAAGACTTCTTTCTTATTTCTTGTGTATAAACAATATAATTTGGAGCATTGTATGTTACCATAATGTTCTGTGAGGGTAGAAGAGTATTTTTGAGTGCAAATAATGTTTTTGGGTGAATGTACATACAGTCATTAAAAGAACTTCATGCATATATAATATGGGTTTGTGAACCCCCTAAAGTATTGTGACCCATAAACAGTGGAAAAGCGCAGCACATTTTATAGCACTAGTGCACAGTATACAATATGTAATAAACTTTATACTGACATAGTTATATTATGCACCCAAAAGTACTCCAATAAAAAATGATAAATTCTGAAAAACAATTTTTGCTCTTATTTATGCAATTTTCTTCCATGTAAGACTTTACTTTTCCTATTTTAATGCTTTTGTTAATCCACTTAAGTGGTAATAAGGGTTCAGATATCATGCTTGGCTACAGACCAAATTATAGGATGAATTTTTTTTGGATGCTGCATGGACATTAATCTTCAGAGCAAATAAATATCATCTATAAATGTGCATAAAAATCACTTAAAGGGGTTGCTCAGCTTTAAAGTATCATGTAGAAAGTGCTTTTCTGGGACAATTTGCAGTATTTATCTGTGCGTTTTTTTAAAATTTATTATATAGCTTTTTGTTCAATAACTCTCAGCAGTCATGTTGCTAGGGTCCATATTGCCCTAGCAAGCAGGCAATAGTTTGAATTAGAGACTGGAAAATGAATAGGAGAAGGTTTAAATAGAAAGATATAATGAAATAAAATTGTAGATTTAAAGAGTTTTTTTTGTTAATGGGGTCAATGACTCCCATTTAAGTGCTGGAAAGAGTCAGAAGAGCGAGGCAAATAATTCAAAAACCATACCTCCCAACATTTTGGATGTAAAAAAAGGGACAAAAAATTTTTTCGCACGTAGCGCAGCAACATTTTTTGACCATGCCTGTTTCTGTGGCCACGCCCCCTAATTACCATGTTCATTTTACAAAATTTGGCAGGTTATGAAAGTTTGATTAATTCTCCTTATCTAAACTGTTTTTTTATGTCTCAAAATTCTTAAAAAGTATCTTATTGGCACCTGTTAGCTGTTCTGGGCTCTCTGCCAAGAGCCAATTAAGTGAGAAACTTTGTTTCTTTTTCTGGCTGTTCAGTGCAGAGAAAATAGGGATTTTCCAGTACAAATGAGGGACTGCAGGTTGAGCTGTCAAAAGAGGGACTGTCCCTCCGAAAAACGGACAGTTGGGAGGTATGCAAAAACTATTATAAAAAATTGCATAGTTGATAAGAATTGGCCACTCTATAACATACTAAAAGTTAACTTAAAGGTGTACTACCCCTTTAAACATTAGCCAACAATATGTAGCTTATTTACCATCAAGTACAAGGTACTCTCTTATTATTACAGAGAAATACTTTTTAACATTCAGAATTATTTGCTTAAAACAGAAAATGGCTTTTCTGTTTAGAGCATGATAAACAGTTCCCAGATAAACAGTTCTTTATAATTAATGATAACTAAGCTTGTATAAATCTATGTGTATAACAAAACAGCCTTATTTGGTTGTTTTTGTTTTTTTTATCCAGAAAACCCCAGGCTCCTTGCATTCTGGATAATTGATTCCATATATAATTTTTAGCTGGTAACTGGGAAATACTTTGAAGGTATGTTTTGTAGTAAGTAAGTCCCTTATGTGGAAGTATTTTCAAATTTGAAGTATTTTATGGCCTATATTTGCAGTAATACTCATACTGTATAACTTTACTAGTTTTATAAGTGCATTAATTGAATTGTTCAGCAACGTGCATACAATCTATGCGCCTATACAGTTTTCAAGTAATATTCTGCTGTTTAAAGCCAAAGTTAGATTAATGGTGCACAGCCCTCTGCTTGCCAAAAAACTACTACTTCCACTTGAAACAGCAACCCCAATTTATTAAGGGCAAACCAGCAATGCAAGATAATAACTTCCTATCATAAAATTGTAATTTCTGGAAAGATTATTACAACCTTGAAAGCTCCTTCTTAAAGCCAGCACTATTTATTCTAAGTAAAGTAAAGTAAAAGAGGTTAACCCCCTGGAAAGTTTTGTATTGTTTGGTAAATTATTGATGCTCTCTTCAGTATAATGGCTAGATTAAATGAACATTTAGAATAAAAAGTGTGTGACATAAAAGTAGAAAGTTCTGTAGACAGTATTGGGAACATATTATTTACTTCTGAAAAGTTATCCTAACTATGTATGCTTGTAGCAAATGTAAAGAGGAATATCCCTTAGAAATTTATTTTGAGAAATTTCCTAAAAGTGTAAAAGATTTTTCCAGACTTTCTTCCTTGGTGGACTGGTACAATGTGGCCCAGATTCTGAACATGTCGACCCACAGATAAAATGGGTTTAGACAGGTTTTGAATGTTAAATGTCCAGAAAAAAAATGTAACCTTAGTAAATCTGCTCTGAGCGAGGATGAGGAGAACTCCAGCACACAGAGCTGTTTAAGCCATAATATTAGAAGACCATGTAACCCACATTTGATACCCCGATGTTTTAAATGGACTAGGTCTGAATTAAGGGTGTAGCACAGTGTGCTAAGGGAACTATATAGTTGCCACCTGATCTGGAGGTGTGGTAGTAGCTCCAGAGATCCTCACTAGGTGCAGCAGTATTCCATTCAGAACATGAGGTGGGAAGAACTGATCAGCCCCAAGAGCAACTTTATGGAGGTGCACCTTTTGACATTATCTTTAATAAATGGGGTATTGTGCGCAACTTACTGCAGGGAAATTTGCGCAACCGCTAACTGTGTTAGTGGGCACAAATCACCCCTTATACTGTATGTATATGATATTAAAACATGTTGATTTTCTGGTATCCCTGGTACCTTATTGGAGTCTGCTTTGTCATGTGAGGCACTGGCTATGTTTTAAATGGATTAGGTCTGGTTTAAGAGAAATCTTTATTACTAGGAAACTTTTATTACTAGGCATGGCAGAAATGTTTGGTAACATTGACTGTGGCAAGCTTTGATCTGCTCTTTGTTCTGAATTTGTTGTCATTACCTTGTTGGAGGTTAATTCATTTTGACATGGAGGACATACAGGTCTATGTATGAGTTAAGACAAAATTAAAGCATATGAGTCCACTTTATAAAAAATGCTCAGAACAGATTTAAATCAGTTAATAACAGTAAAATGTAATTAATAGGGATGTAGCGAACGTCGGAAAAAAAGTTCGCGAACATATTCGCGAACTTGCGCAAAAATGCGAGCGGTTCGCGAACGGTTCGCGAACCCCATAGACTTCAATGGGAAGGCGAACTTTAACATCTAAAAAAGACATTTCTGGCCAGAAAAATGATTTTAAAGTTGTTTAAAGGGTGCAACGACCTGGACAGTGGCATGCCAGAGGGGGATCAAGGGCAAAAATTTATCTGAAAAATCTGCCTGTGTGTGCTTGGAAGAGATAGTGTAGGGGGAGAGCTGTTAGTGATTTCAGGGACAGATGATAGTAAGTTTGCTGGCTAGTAATCTGCTTGATACTGCTCTGTATTGGAACAAAAAAATAAAGAAAAGCAGTCCTTACAAGGACTACTGTTATTGCAGCAGTCAGCAGATGAGATCAGAAGCAGGACAGCTGCCCACTGCAGCTACATACAGAGCACTGCAGTAGAAGGTAGATTACTAGCCAGCAAAGCTACCTAAGCTTAAATGTCCCTCAAACCCCTGCAGACTTCTGTCCCTCCAATAACAGAGCAGTATCAAAACGATTACTAGCCAGCAAACTTTCAACTGTCCCTGAAATCACTAACAGGCAGCAGCTCTCTCCCTACACTATCTCTTCAGCACACACAGGCAGAGTGAAAAAAAGCTGCAGGGCTTCGGTTTTTATAGGGAAGGGGAGTGGTCCAGGGGAGAGCTTCCTGATTGGCTGCCATGTACCTGCTGGTCTGGGGTGAGAGGGCAAAAAAAAGCGCCAACAATGGCGAACCCAAAATGGCGAACGTCGCGCGACGTTCGCGAACTTCCGGCGAGCGCGAACACCCGATGTTCGCGCGAACAAGTTCGCCGGCGAACAGTTCGCGCCATCTCTAGTAATTAATATATTCGTTTTGTATATAATGCAGACATACTTTACAGAAATGATACATCATTAACTGCCCCAGACACATTATGGCCATTTTTATCAGGCTCCAATATTCTGCCTGTATGTTTTTGAAGGGTGGAAGGAAATATGCAAATTCCTTGCAGATAGCTCTCTGACTGCAATCAAACCTATTACCCCAGCTTAGCAAAGCAGTGGAGCTAACTATTGTGAACACTGCCTCAATGTGTAATTGTTTCATGAACGATTTAAATAAAGATTAAAGGACTAAAACTACAAACAAATTACATTTTTAATTTAAACTGACATACTATTTATCTATACTCTGGAATGTTACAGTAAATCACCTCTTTAAAGGGAAAATATACTCCCTTTTGACATGAGCTCATTCAAATGGGTTTAAGTAGAAAATGTGCATAAACTTACAAAAATAATACATTTGTTTCTACACAATGTACATCTCACAATATAATGCAACCCCAATCTTACCTTGATTCATTGTGAAATTATGGATTCTGGGATGTAATTGAGTTTTTTTTTTCTAAATCTGGTTGGTATCATTTCCGACATTAGAGTAATGCAGGCATGTGATTCCTTTTAAAGCAAGTGTACTGTGCATATGAACACAGGGAGCAAAGGGGAACCATATGGTTTGAGGATGGTGGTACCAAGGACTCTCTGAATCAATAGGTGTAGCAATTCAGAACAGGACATGGAAGGAACTAATCAGTACCAAGAGCAGTTTTAAGGAAGTGAAAAGAGCATTGATTCAAGTACCTATAATAAATGCAAGTACCATTAATGAATGGGGTATTATGCACAAATACTGTAACTGCAGAGAAATGTGCACAACCACAACTGCAGCAGTGGAAACAAATGACCCCTTTTATGTGCAGTATATACCCTTTCCTGTTTCCAGCTTCAACCTTTTTATTATCTGTTATTAGTGGCCATTTAATGGCTTTAGCTTTAGGCATTGGCTCTGGTCCTAAAATGTAGAATTCTGGGAAAAAGCAGGATCATAAAGAAAATAGAAATTATAAGTATTTTAATAGGTTTCTACATGCAAGCAAAAAAGACAATAACTTTTTCAGAACTTAACTCACACTTGTTTTTCCAAAAAGATAACTACACAAAATTACATATTGTAATAAATACAGTAAAGATGTAGCACTGATGATATTCATTGAGAGTTTTTCTTTTACTCTTTTATTTTTTCAGAGATATACTTTATATTTCCACAGAAGCATGTTGGATAGGGTCACAAATTTATCAATTCATCCTCTGTCAGTTATAATATCATGTTCAGCATGGGTTCTATTGCTGGATTTACTTTAATTTAATATGATTGCTTTCAAAGTGTTTTATAAATAGTATTCGCTATCTCCCAGACCATATTTAGAAGAGTAAGATGTATCTGTCATTCTGAAAAAAGACCCACAGGAAATGCATTTTTAATCCTTTCTACAGACAAGTATCTGTAAGGAAAAATTCTTAGGAGATTTAAGCAAATCAAAAGTAATTAAATTTGGGTACAGATAAAATGTTATATACAGTATATGGTAGCACATTAAAGACTCATGCTAACTCATTGGTCAGGGGACCTTGACTTACGTATGACTCAATATCGTTGATTGACCCTTTATTTTAATAAAACACAATACAACATTTTGGATGAAAAAAGGCCACAGCTTGTTTTTATTAAACTCACCAAGCTTAAGAAAAGTTATCCACCCACATACCCACATTATTATTATAACAAATGCATAACATGAATAAGCTGTGACATTGTAAAACAATAGCCGCTTAAGGCTGCATAACATTCAACAGTAGCTTATAATGAATTCACATTACTCTTCATAACCAACCCATTCTCCAGCCTAAGCTCCAGCCTCCACCTTAACACTCCAGCCCCCTTTTTGGCTACCCATTAGGGCAGCCCCACACCGCCAAATCTGCGACAACCTACCCCTTATCCTCCTTAATGGGCGGGTGGGCGGGAAACACTGCTTCCCTTGACTTTCAGCAGGTAAGACTAATTTCTCCGCACTTTCTCCCCCCTTATAGTCTCCCTTGCCCCTCCTTTGCTCCACATCGCCTGCAATCCTCACAATACACCACCAAACCATTCCTCAATTCCTATTCGTCCCTAAGTCATGCCTTACTCTGTTCCACCTGTCCCAGGGTTCCTCCATAAGCCTCTTATTCACAGCCCAGTGTAATACTTTGCCATTTTTAACCCTACTTGTCAATACCTGAGCCTTTACTAGAGATTGGCTGGTCATGCAATTTGTTGGGCCTATAAAGGGAACAATAATCTTCTGACTTGGTCAAGACTGGCCAAGTAAACATCCAAAGTCTATTTGTGTAAATTATCTCTTCAGAAATTGAAATGCTTATTTGGATATCTGTGATTTCTTGTAGCCTGAACAACAAAACACTGTGTGATTCACATTGATCTTGTAGCCTGAACAACAAAACACTGTTTGATTCACATTGATCTTGATGATTTTCAAGAAGATACATCATACCATGGTTTGCACTTTTTTGAATGTCTGATTTATTGGGAGGAACATGTCTCACTTCAGGCATCTTCAATCTGTCTTTAATGCCTGTCATTATACATTTACTATTCAGGGCAATAAATACAAATGGTTGATATATATATATATATATATATATATATATATACATATATATATATATATATATATATATATATATATATATACCGGTATAAAAAAGAAATAAAAGAAAGACATTTCAATTTATTACACTTCCAAAAGAGCAGGCAAGCAAAATATTAGTAATACATAATGGAAGACTTCCAATTTAAAGAGAACAGTATATATGTACAGTATAAATAGATTGTTACAGATACTCCCTCATATAAATTGCAAATGAAATTATGAAGCAATATTTTTCCTAATTATCATTCCCAGTGAAAACATATATTTTGAAAAGTTGAATCTGTAATAATAAACATCTATATCTATCTATATATATATATATATATATATATATATATATATATATATATATATATATTACAGTATGTAATACATATATATATATATATATATATATTACAGTATGTAATACATTGAGACATTTTGTCCATACAGCTACTACATAATGCCTTACTCTTTAAACAACAGGGATTGTTTGTCCATATATTGCAATATATTTAAGATGGCCAACTACGTCAAAGTCATCCCATATCTGATCAGTCCTAGCACTCAAGTTGCAACTGATTCATTAAGAATTATATTGCTTCATTATACATTTTACACAGGGACTACTTTTTACCTGCAACTTACTTGCTGCTTTCAAAGTAAACCTCCATACTTGGATGCCCTTTTATTAGACACCAGTGGGATCACCTGACTATAGCTGGGAAGGGTGGGAGCTACAACATGGAGCTGGTCACTGCTCCTATATAACTATAATAAACAAGGGAAAGTTGTGCTCAGCACTAATTTTTAAAATCATTAGGCGGGGGTGCAATGAGGCAGTGAACACAAAATACATATAGACAAATACAAGAGTCCTCTGCACTATATATTTAAGACATTGAGACATTTTGTGCATATAGCTACTAAAAAATGCCTTACGCTTTAAACAACAAGGATTGTTTGTCCATATATTGCAATATATTTAAGATGGCCAACTATGTCAAAGTCATCCCATATTTGGCCAGTCTTTACACTAAAATTACATCTGATTCATTAAGAATATATATATATATATATATATATATATATATATATATATATATATATATATATATATATATATATATATATATATATCGAAATTTTCAAAAGAACCAGCACTCCCATTTTATTTCTGTTGCATTCCAACGTTTCGGACCAAAACGTTGGAATGCAACAGAAATAAAAGCAAATATTTTTTATATATGGGAGTGCTGTTTTTTTTTGAAAATTTCGATATATATATCTTAACCGTGCATCCCAGCTGGATAAGCTACAACAGTGTGCCTTGGAGTGTGGATACTCATTGGACCCTGATATATATAACTCGAGAACTTGCTTGAAGCCGGCACAGCACGTACAGTATAAAGGTTAAGTGTGCCTGGGTGCAAAATGCAAACAATAAGATAACTGTCCCTAACAAGGCATACACTCACTGGTGTTATCCAAGTTTAAAAAATGGTGTTTATTCAGCAAAAAACTGCTAACATTTCAGCTAGCCATCTAGCCTTTCTCACTTTAGGCTATTTGCCTGATATGCCTTTTTAAAATCACAGTTGTGGCTACAACTTTAATGAATACATTTTTTAATGTTTTATAATGTAAATTATTGTGCTTGCCATTTGTTCTTTTGTTTACTGTCTTTTTAGTATCTGGGGGCCTTGTGTTTCAGGAGGCTAAGCTGCCTGATACCTTTAAAGGAACACCCCACTATCAGGATTTCAATATAAATACAGTGTTGGAAAATACAGATTACAGTACCCTTACAGTACAATTGTATTACACCAATTATAAGGGGGTTATATACTAAATCAGATTTCTTAATAATTGTTTTAATAAAGAAAGCACAACCAAACTCCCATCCATGATTTTACCTGATTTTACCTTATTTATCACATTTTTGGGCTAAACCCAGACCAAAATATCTTCAAATTGAGATAGGGACAGCTGCCCTTAACTTATGATGCCATACATGATCTTGACAGTAGTGATGGGCGAATTTGCGCTGTTTCGCTTCGCCGAAAAATTTGTGAAAAGTTTTTGACGCGCGTTTTTTTAGAAAAAAAATTTTTGACGCCGGCGAATTTTTGCAGCGAATTTTCACGGGCGTTAAACGAATTTATTCGCTGGCAGTGAATCACGCAAATTCGCCGCAAATTCGCGCCTGGCGAATAAATTCGCCCATCACTACTTGACAGGTTTTAGATGCAGATGTTTATGGATTCTGGCTTTTTGCAGCATCGAGGTATAATAAATCTCGAAAAATGTGAGTTTGTTTCCGCAAAAAAAGTTTTTGCCCCATTGAGTTTTATTAAATATCCCCCTAAAAATATTACATCACTTATAAAAACAAATCTGTTATTATGCTTTATTTAAGCTTCATCAAAATACTAATACAATAATTCTTTAGCTAAAATTCAACAGTGAAATAAATAACTACAAATTCTTCAATTATAAATATTTTGAAATGAGGGTTTGTAACAAATATATCTAATTTATAACTTCTATTGGTTTGACTATTCTTTAATGGATATTTTAATGCCAAGGTTTTATTTAAAATAAGATGTTTTTGAATAAACTTTGAATTTTGATAATATCCTAATACTTCACTTCTTGGTGCTATGTAATAAAATATTTATATCTTATAATTGTTAAGGGTTTGCTTGTATTTGAATTCAAGATACATCTGTTCAAGATGCATCTTTTTTTTTTTTTTTTTTTTTTTTTTGCTTAAAAGTTAAATGTATTTTCCATTCATCTACAAAAGGAGTGATAACAGCTAAGTTTTAAAATAAAAAAAATTAGACTTAGTACCATGTTATTCTGCTATTGGTGCTTGAATTGTTAATGAGAGTAATGCGCACTGCCTGAAGCCACTTTATCATTATGATGGATTATGATACTTTTAATGGTGATTTATTGTAGTAAGAAACACTATTAAAGAAATCTAAATCTAATATTATGAAAATGAATGCACAAGTCTCATTATTGATATATTTGTATTTGATATTTATTGTCCTATTTTGGAACGTTACATGTTATTTTAAATCATTTAGGGTATTCATTTTTGTAATCCACATTTATTGAGCAAAAAAAATTTGAGAGGTACCAGAAATCAAACGTTCTTTTAGACAACAATTAACATTTTAAGAAATCTTATATATCATACAATTTGAAAGTTGCTATAGTATATTCATCTACCTTTGACAAAGGTAAGTTAATAGTATAACTTGTCTGATTCTAACTTGTTAAAGTAGTCTGAACTTGTTTTTTTTTCATTTTTTGCCAAAATCAGATTTGATAGTATCCTATATTGTTAATTAAATACCTAGAAAAATGTGAAATCTGAAAAAAAATAATGTAAACTACAAAATAAATTTTGCATTAGCTTGGGGTGTCCCTGTGATAATTCCTCCTATTTTGTTCTGTGCCACCAGGCTCTATAGAAAAAATATCAGAAGAATTGTTTTCTGTTGATACTGTGTTCATCAGAAATTAGGGGCAGATTTATCAAAGGTCGAGGTGAATTTTCTAATGAAAAAATTTTGAATTCCAAGCTATTTTTTGTGTACTTCAACTAGGGAATTGTCAAATTTGATTTGAAAAAAATTCTAAAATTTGAATATCGAAATTTATCATGTATTGTCTCTTTAAAAATTGACTTTGCCCATTCGCCATCTAAAACCTGCCGAATTGATGTTTTAGCCTATGGGGGACCTCTTAGAACCGATTTGCTGTCAATTGGTGGACTTTGAAAAATCAAAGGTTTTTTTGGGAAAAACTTTGAATCAAATTTGATAAAATGCGCTAATCCCTCAATTGTTATGATTAGAAATGGGCCGAATACGGACCTATTCGATCGAAAACTGACCTATTCGGCCGAAAAAAAATTTGAATTTTGGTTGGTCTTTTTGAATTCAAATTTCGAAGTTTTTTCAGTTCGAAATTCAACCCTTGATAAATACAGTATGACCCTTAATGTGGTGGGCATATTCCCTGATGTGTACTGTAAAGGTATTAGATGTAACCATGGAAGTATGTGACCATAAAAAGGTATTCATAAAAAAGTTTTTCAAAGGCTGAATTTCTCATTTGAGATGATGAATCTATGTGGTACATTTTAGTAATCGGTTAAGGCAAATGTTATTTCTTAATCTTAACAAATTCAAATACATTGATTTGTATTGTAGGTTATGTAATGAATAGAATAAAAAATGCATATTTTAAAACTTAAAAAAAATCACAGCTTTAAAAGTTAACAATGAGGAAAGGATACATACAAGGATATTTAAATATGGACCCTTCTTATAGCATATCTGTAACATTTTGCCTGGATTTAATCTGTTGACTTTCTATATGCTATGCAGTCTGTGATGTTCTATTTGAACTTAATTTAATATTCATTTAAATTCTTGTTAATCTGCATACAAGTGCTCAGGATTAGTAATCAACCTGCATTTAAAACCCTTTCAACTCACTTACTTCACATTGTACGTCAGGTTATTATGTTCCTAGGTATCTGGTTCCTGCTGCTTCTGTGCCCTGGTTCTTGCGTTGTTCTTTTTACCCAGGTCCAGTCCTCTGTGTTGACTTCTCTTTTTTTTTTTTTTGACCACCGAGTTTTTGACCTGTTTCCAGGTTGTCTCATGATTCTAAGAATGTGATTCTGGTTCTGACTCAGACTGTCTAACTATGTCTGAGTTTATCATTGGCTCTCTTGCTTGTCCCTGTGGGATTCCCTGGATTTCCATATGGGAAGACCTGGCATCACCCGAGTAGCTAAGGGCCAAGCCCAAAGGCAAAGATGGCTGTTATAGACAGAAACATATCATATTTAAGAAAATGTTTATTTTTACATAAACTATTTATACTCATAGTTAACCCATAGTTAATCTTTATGAAAAGCTCATAATTGGTGCTAGAGGAAATGCTGGCAGATAAACATTTTCTTACTAATTTATAGCAATGAATTGCAAACTAAACTTAAAACATTTGCCATGGTAAATGTAGAGGCCTGTTTAGCAAAAAAACTTGATTGAATAAAACCCTGAAAAAAAATAGAATTTAAAAAATCTAGGACATCTATCAGGGACTTGCAAGCATTTTACATTTTATGATTAAATAGATATTAAACATTCGATTTTTGGGAACCCTAATTCGAATTCATAAGATTTGTTTGAAAAAATGTCAAATCATGGTAAAAATTTGAATTCCACTATTGATAAATCAGTCGCATAGAATATACAAACACATAATGCACTTTGACAAAAATAATATAAATGCAAGTGATAATTTAAATGAGAAGGATCTAAGGGTTTTTGTAGATAAAACGTTTTCTAATTCTGGGCAGTGTCATTCTGTGGCTACTAAAGCAAATAAAGTTCCGTTTTGCATAAAAAAGGGCATTAACTCAAGGGATGAAAACACAATTATTCCTCCTTATAGGTCCCTGGTAAGGCCTCACCTGGAGTATGCAGTGCAGTTTTAGACTCCAGTCCTTAAGAGGGATATAAATGAGCTGGAGAGAGTGCAGAGATGTGCAACTCAATTGGTTAGAGGGATGGAAGACTTAAATTATGAAGGTAGACTGTCAAGGTTGGGGATATTTTCTCTGGAAAAAGGGCGCTTGCGAGGGGACATAATTACATTTTACAAGTACATTAAAGGAAATTATAGACAAATAGCAGGGGACCTTTTTACCCATAAAGTGGATCACTGTACCAGAGGCCACCCCTTCAGACTAGAAGAAAAGAACTTTCATTTGAAGCAACGTAGAGGGTTCTTCACAGTCAGGACAGTGAGGTTGTGGAATGCACTGCCGGGTGATGTTGTGATAGCTGATTCTGTTAATGCCTTTAAGAGTAGCTTGGATGATTTATTGGACAGACATAATATCAAAGGCTATTGTGATACTAAACACTATGGTTAGTATATATATGATATATATAATTTATGTGAAAGTGGGGAGGGGTGTGTGTGTGTATGCTGGGTTTTCACATCAAAAGCAGTGAATACTGATGTTTGAATTTGATTTTCCATCGAAAAATGTAGATTTAAAACAATGCAAATTGTAAGATTCTGTAATGAAAATGTGTCCATTTAAAGCTATAATTACAGTGCATTTACATTAGTATATAATATACATCTAATAACTGAAATAGCATGTATTTAATCAACCAATAATACAATTTTAGTGTATTTGATCACTCAATTTATTTCGAATTTAGCCAAAAAATTGTGATTGAGAACTGAGCAATTTTTGAGGTCTGTTTGTAAATATAACTATGATTAGGGATGGGCGAATTTGAGCCGTTTAGTTTCGCCAAAATTTACATGAAAGTCTATGCGTCTTTAAAATGCTGCTTAATAAATATACTTGTCAGTATATTCCACTTGTAAGCAAGGAACGTCTTTGCAAAGCAAAACCTTTTTGGTTCAATAGAAGCGTTGGTGTTGAGGTGGGTAAGAAAAGGCGTGATTTTAAGGCTTTCAAGTTACCTGGTATAGCCGAAACATTTATAAGGTACAAGGAGGCCAATAAATCATGCAAAGAAGCTATAAGGCAAGCAAAAATTGATATAGAAAAGGATATTGCAGCAAGCAGTAAAAAAAATCCAAAATTTTTTAAATATATTAATAGTAAAAAAATGAAGCAGGAGGGGGTGGGACCCTTACTATCAGAGGGGGGTCAGCTGGTTGATGAAAACAAAATAAAAGCGCAGATTCTGAACTCATATTTTTCATCTGTCTACACAAATGAGGAACCAGTAAGTGAGGGTTTCCTTCTTAATAGTACCAATTATAATAATATAACTAATGATGCATGGTTCACACATGAAGAAATTCAAAAGAGACTAGAACATGTTAAGATTAACAAAGGTCCGGGGCCAGATGGTATTCATCCCAGGGTAATTAGCGAGCTTGGCTCTGTGATTGCCAAACCTCTTTACTAAATTTTTCAGGATTCATTGAGATCTGGCATAGTGCCGAGAGACTGGCGAATTGCTAATGTGGTGCCTCCATTCAAAAAAGGATCCCGTTCTCAGCCTCAAAACTATAGGCCAGTTAGTCTGACGTCTGTGTTAGGAAAGCTTTTTGAAGGGTTAATAAAGGATAAAATACTGGACTTCATAGCAAATCATAATACTATTAGTTTGTGCCAGCATGGTTTTATGCGTAATAGATCTTGCCATACTAACTTAATTTCTTTTTATGAGAAGGTAAGTAGAGACCTCGATTCTGGGATGGCAGTGGATGTGATTTATTTAGACTTTGCTAAAGCATTTGATACAGTGCCACACAAAAGGTTACTTTTTAAATTAAAGAATGTTGGCCTGGAACATAGTATTTGTACCTGGATAGAGAACTGGCTAAAAGATAGACTACAAAGGGGTGGTGGTAAATGGAACATTTTCTAATTGGACCAGTACTGTTAGTGGAGTACCGCAGGGCTCTGTACTAGGTCCCTTGCTTTTCAACTTGTTTATTAATGACCTGGAGGTGGGCATTGAAAGTACTGTTTCTATTTTTGCAGATGATACTAAATTGTGCAGAACTATAGGTTCCAAGCAGGATGCTGCCACTTTGCAGAGTGATTTGTCTAAATTGGAAAACTGGGCAGCAAACTGGAAAATGAGGTTCAATGTTGATAAGTGCAAGGTTATGCACTGTGGCAAAAATAATATAAATGCAAGTTATACACTAAATGGCAGTGTGTTGGGAGTTTCCTTAAATGAGAAGGATCTAGGGGTCTTTGTAGATAACACGTTGTCTAATTCTGGGCAGTGTCATTCTGTGGCCACTATAGCAAATCAAGTTCTGTCTTGCATAAAAAAGGGCATTAACTCAAGGGATGAAAACACAATTATTCCTCCTTATAGGTCCCTGGTAAGGCCTCACCTGGAGTATGCAGTGCAGTTTTAGACTCCAGTCCTTAAGAGGGATATAAATGAGCTGGAGAGAGTGCAGAGATGTGCAACTCAATTGGTTAGAGGGATGGAAGACTTAAATTATGAAGGTAGACTGTCAAGGTTGGGGATATTTTCTCTGGAAAAAGGGCGCTTGCGAGGGGACATAATTACATTTTACAAGTACATTAAAGGAAATTATAGACAAATAGCAGGGGACCTTTTTACCCATAAAGTGGATCACTGTACCAGAGGCCACCCCTTCAGACTAGAAGAAAAGAACTTTCATTTGAAGCAACGTAGAGGGTTCTTCACAGTCAGGACAGTGAGGTTGTGGAATGCACTGCCGGGTGATGTTGTGATAGCTGATTCTGTTAATGCCTTTAAGAGTAGCTTGGATGATTTATTGGACAGACATAATATCAAAGGCTATTGTGATACTAAACACTATGGTTAGTATATATATGATATATATAATTTATGTGAAAGTGGGGAGGGGTGTGTGTGTGTATGCTGGGTTTTCACATCAAAAGCAGTGAATACTGATGTTTGAATTTGATTTTCCATCGAAAAATGTAGATTTAAAACAATGCAAATTGTAAGATTCTGTAATGAAAATGTGTCCATTTAAAGCTATAATTACAGTGCATTTACATTAGTATATAATATACATCTAATAAATGAAATAGCATGTATTTAATCAACCAATAATACAATTTTAGTGTATTTGATCACTCAATTTATTTCGAATTTAGCCAAAAAATTGTGATTGAGAACTGAGCAATTTTTGAGGTCTGTTTGTAAATATAACTATGATTAGGGATGGGCGAATTTGAGCCGTTTAGTTTCGCCAAAATTTACATGAAAGTCTATGCGTCTTTAAAATGCTGCTTAATAAATATACTTGTCAGTATATTCCACTTGTAAGCAAGGAACGTCTTTGCAAAGCAAAACCTTTTTGGTTCAATAGAAGCGTTGGTGTTGAGGTGGGTAAGAAAAGGCGTGATTTTAAGGCTTTCAAGTTACCTGGTATAGCCGAAACATTTATAAGGTACAAGGAGGCCAATAAATCATGCAAAGAAGCTATAAGGCAAGCAAAAATTGATATAGAAAAGGATATTGCAGCAAGCAGTAAAAAAAATCCAAAATTTTTTAAATATATTAATAGTAAAAAAATGAAGCAGGAGGGGGTGGGACCCTTACTATCAGAGGGGGGTCAGCTGGTTGATGAAAACAAAATAAAAGCGCAGATTCTGAACTCATATTTTTCATCTGTCTACACAAATGAGGAACCAGTAAGTGAGGGTTTCCTTCTTAATAGTACCAATTATAATAATATAACTAATGATGCATGGTTCACACATGAAGAAATTCAAAAGAGACTAGAACATGTTAAGATTAACAAAGGTCCGGGGCCAGATGGTATTCATCCCAGGGTAATTAGCGAGCTTGGCTCTGTGATTGCCAAACCTCTTTACTAAATTTTTCAGGATTCATTGAGATCTGGCATAGTGCCGAGAGACTGGCGAATTGCTAATGTGGTGCCTCCATTCAAAAAAGGATCCCGTTCTCAGCCTCAAAACTATAGGCCAGTTAGTCTGACGTCTGTGTTAGGAAAGCTTTTTGAAGGGTTAATAAAGGATAAAATACTGGACTTCATAGCAAATCATAATACTATTAGTTTGTGCCAGCATGGTTTTATGCGTAATAGATCTTGCCATACTAACTTAATTTCTTTTTATGAGAAGGTAAGTAGAGACCTCGATTCTGGGATGGCAGTGGATGTGATTTATTTAGACTTTGCTAAAGCATTTGATACAGTGCCACACAAAAGGTTACTTTTTAAATTAAAGAATGTTGGCCTGGAACATAGTATTTGTACCTGGATAGAGAACTGGCTAAAAGATAGACTACAAAGGGGTGGTGGTAAATGGAACATTTTCTAATTGGACCAGTACTGTTAGTGGAGTACCGCAGGGCTCTGTACTAGGTCCCTTGCTTTTCAACTTGTTTATTAATGACCTGGAGGTGGGCATTGAAAGTACTGTTTCTATTTTTGCAGATGATACTAAATTGTGCAGAACTATAGGTTCCAAGCAGGATGCTGCCACTTTGCAGAGTGATTTGTCTAAATTGGAAAACTGGGCAGCAAACTGGAAAATGAGGTTCAATGTTGATAAGTGCAAGGTTATGCACTGTGGCAAAAATAATATAAATGCAAGTTATACACTAAATGGCAGTGTGTTGGGAGTTTCCTTAAATGAGAAGGATCTAGGGGTCTTTGTAGATAACACGTTGTCTAATTCTGGGCAGTGTCATTCTGTGGCCACTATAGCAAATCAAGTTCTGTCTTGCATAAAAAAGGGCATTAACTCAAGGGATGAAAACACAATTATTCCTCCTTATAGGTCCCTGGTAAGGCCTCACCTGGAGTATGCAGTGCAGTTTTAGACTCCAGTCCTTAAGAGGGATATAAATGAGCTGGAGAGAGTGCAGAGATGTGCAACTCAATTGGTTAGAGGGATGGAAGACTTAAATTATGAAGGTAGACTGTCAAGGTTGGGGATATTTTCTCTGGAAAAAGGGCGCTTGCGAGGGGACATAATTACATTTTACAAGTACATTAAAGGAAATTATAGACAAATAGCAGGGGACCTTTTTACCCATAAAGTGGATCACTGTACCAGAGGCCACCCCTTCAGACTAGAAGAAAAGAACTTTCATTTGAAGCAACGTAGAGGGTTCTTCACAGTCAGGACAGTGAGGTTGTGGAATGCACTGCCGGGTGATGTTGTGATAGCTGATTCTGTTAATGCCTTTAAGAGTAGCTTGGATGATTTATTGGACAGACATAATATCAAAGGCTATTGTGATACTAAACACTATGGTTAGTATATATATGATATATATAATTTATGTGAAAGTGGGGAGGGGTGTGTGTGTGTATGCTGGGTTTTCACATCAAAAGCAGTGAATACTGATGTTTGAATTTGATTTTCCATCGAAAAATGTAGATTTAAAACAATGCAAATTGTAAGATTCTGTAATGAAAATGTGTCCATTTAAAGCTATAATTACAGTGCATTTACATTAGTATATAATATACATCTAATAAATGAAATAGCATGTATTTAATCAACCAATAATACAATTTTAGTGTATTTGATCACTCAATTTATTTCGAATTTAGCCAAAAAATTGTGATTGAGAACTGAGCAATTTTTGAGGTCTGTTTGTAAATATAACTATGATTAGGGATGGGCGAATTTGAGCCGTTTAGTTTCGCCAAAATTTACATGAAAGTCTATGCGTCTTTTTTTTTTTTGACGCACAATGCTATAATAAGTCTATAGGCGTAATTTTTCTGGCGAAACAAGGCAAAAAATTTGCCCATCCCTAACTATGATCCTTCTTTCAATTCAGAGGAACAACGCTACAGAGCAGATCAAAATGTGAGATTATACATATGTATGTATGTATAATATGTACTGTATTAGGGTCACCATTCAGAATGGCTTTAGTACACCTTGGGATGCTGTTGTACAAGTCCTGAGCTAAAAGCAGTGCAATATCATAACAGTTTTCAGGATGAAATTATTTCCCTTCTTTCAGAAAAAGAAAGAAAAATCAATTTTACACTCTGTGTTTCAGGACTTCCCATAAAGGTTTATTGATATTTAGATCTGGTATTTGGAGAGGCTAAGGAAGGTGTTGAATTAATCTTAGTCTTGAATACACTCCTGAATTTTTTTTAGCAGTTTATAATCTTAAAAGGATTTTGCAAATCCACCTGTAAACATAAAATGTGCCAATCACTGAACCATATTTCTGATCTCTGAGACTGAGCATACAGTCTTTAGTTTTCAATATTTCTATTCTTTTTTTTTATTTTATTTTCCAACATGTTGATTGAAAGCTAAGAAACACACAATGCGTCTGCACAGTCACTAAAAGTGACTAAATTCCAAGGCAATACACAATCTGTCAGAACCACTGACAAACTATAATAATTTTGGCATCGTCTCTACCTGGCAATATACACTGCACTTGTGGTTTCAAAGTAGATAAGGGAATACTAATAATCACATGCTGGTCAACAATACAATTATACATATTGCTTCTGTCTAGACAGAATTCCAGCTGTTAGTGAGTGATCAGATACCCAGGGCTTTTGTATAATTCGATAAATCATAGTCACAAAAACACTGTTTCTTCTGTAAAAATTAAAGTATGCATCAATTTTAAAAGATCCATCTAAAAAATACTGTGCACTCACAAATATTTAATGAACCAGACAATCATAGGATTTCTTTATAATTCATAACTCCCGAACTAAACCATTGATATGTTTTGTAAATATAGATATAAAGGATATGCATTTTCGGAGTCTTGCTTTGAATGTACAAAATACTTTAACAGCAGGGTTTTTAAAAACTAAAAAGCAGCATTTGCATATTTATTAGACATAAGAAGAATTAAAAACAAGGCTTCCTAGAAAAAATGTGCTGTTCTCAACATTCTTCATGTACCAGATTTAAAATCAGAAAGTTATTAATTGCTTCTCAAATTATTTTTTTAGTATAATATATCTAACCTTTTTTACCCGTGAGGCACATTCTAATGTATAAAAAGTATAAGAGCAACACAAGCATGAAAGAAGTTCCTGGAGGTGCCTAATAAGGCCTGTTATTGACTACTGGTAGTGCCTATGTAGACTGGCAGCCTACAGGAAACTCTGTTTGGCAGTACATTTGATTTTAGACAACCAAAACTCACCTCCAAGCCAGGATTTCAAAATTAAGCCCCTGCTTTGAGGCCATGGGGAGCAACATCCAAGGGGTCAGAGAGCAACATGTTGCCCACAAGCCACTGGTTGGGGGATCACTGATCTAAACTATAATAAACCAAACGTTTTAGAAAAACAATTTTCAATGAAGGTCTAAAGAAAAAGCTGGGGTTTTAATATTATCATCTTTCAAAGATCAGGGTTTATTCAAGGTGCATTAATCACACTTTTATCACAATTCTATTTATTAACTATTTATTGAGAGAAGTTTCACATCAGAATGACTCATCAAGGCAGCCAGCTACACATGGTGCACAATTACCTGCAAACACTCAATCTGTATATCCTGCCAGGGGAGTCTTCCATGAACCAGGCGTGGCTGTCTTTCTCATTAAATTCTTGAAAAGAATTGATCCTTGATTAACAACAAGATAATCAACAGAATAATGCTAAAGTATTAGCTATATTTATGCAGACTCTTATCCACCTGGCACTTTGCAATCTGAAAGTAAAAAGGAAAAATATATGTTAGAAGAGGAAAATCTATTTACCAACAAATTCATGATTACATGATTTTCTGTTCAGATATAGTACCTCTAAGCTAAGAGTGTTGAGCAGTAAGTAATTTTAGTTCTTTCTAGGAAGTAAAAGTATTTCAGACTGGGAAAAATACATTTTCAGGTGAAGTTTTCGTGCTTTGTATATAGGATCTCGTGCTGTGTATATAGGATACCCACCAGCACTTCTTTTCATATATTTTCTAGTGGTGTCTTGGTTTCCTAGTTGTCTGGCAGGATATCAACATATGGAAATCTTAAATGTAAAGGCACTTTTCTCAATACGTAAGTCACTAACTGACCTGTGTAGTGAATTAATTGCATAGGGTACTTTGTTGTACAGTGTTAGCCAGACAAAATGTATAGGTCAAAACTTTTGGGAACACACACACAAATACAAAGTCAACACAAACAGAAAAAGTCCAAGGCTATTGCACACACTTTTCTCTAAGTCACATGCCTTGGTGCTACCAGAAATTCAATAATATGAGCAAGTAGATGCCGGTGCACACAAGGAACTTTTCTTCAAAATGTATATTTATTCTGGTTTGTCACACAACACTTCATAATTGATGAGAGTGTATTTTCACTTCCGGTTTTATTCTTCATGATGGGCCTGACATCATTCTGCTTTGAGCGAAATTCAAAAATTTAAAGGGGCCACGGGCAATTGTTCTTTACCGAATATAGGTCTATTTCCTGAAAGTTCCTGGGTGTGTTTCAAGTTTGATATAAGTTCTTTGACCCTTGCCTGTCCCTGACTACTGCTTGTTTGCTGCCTGTACCTTTGCCTGTCCTTGACCATTCTCTTGGATCCTGACTTTGTACTGCATTACTGACTGGTTTTGACCCTGGCCTATGTCCTCAACTTCATTTTCTGGCTCCTGATTCTGTACTGCACTGTCTGATTGGTATTGACCCTGGCCTGTTCCTCGACTATGCTTCCTGTTCCCATTCCTCCTGTCAAACGATCCAGTTCCCTTGACTACTCACCTTAATCCTCGCAATTTAATTCCTGGCTGCATTAAGTCCTGGAGTAGGGAAAGTATCCTTCCAATGTGAAAGGTAATTGTTATACTGTAGGTAGAAGTGTGACCCATGACTGGGACCTTAGCATTGGTTCTGGGATTTGGGATACTGATTGTGACACCATGTCTCATAGACTCCATTTCAATTGAATAATTCCAATTTTTAAAAAAATAAAATGTTCTCTGAAATAATAAACAGTACCTTGTACTTGATCCCAATTAAGATATAATTAATACTTATTGGTGGCAAAACACTCCTATTGGGTTTAATTAAGTTCACGTTTAACTGTTTTTTAGAAGGTTTAAAGATCCAGATTATGGAAAGATCCCTTATCCAGAAATCCCAGGTCCTGAGCATTCTAGATAACAAGTCCCATGCCTGTATTCAAAATGTTTAAACTTTTCTATTCTATTGTACCTCTAATACACAGTGAACTTTGTCAACAGTCCCTCTGTGGGTACTGAGATCTCAGTTTGACATTGACACTAGACAGGCTGAACATAATCCTTTGGGCTTTACACTGAAGAATTTTCACAGGATTTATTTTAATAGAAATTACATGCACCAAAAACTGAAAATGGATAGTTATGGGTCCTATTTGTTGTGTATAAATATTACTACACTATTTTATAATTTTTTTTGTTTAATTAAAATTACATGATTAAACAGTCTATTGAAGATGGATTTCCTTTCATTCTGAGCTTTCTGGATAATGGATCCCATACCTGTTATATCAACCTTGAAAAGTGTTCATCGTTTCAGCTCTACAGGGCAGATTTATAAAAACTGTTGTTCTGCTCAAGATGAGATGTGCCAAAAGAAGTTAATTTGAAAATATATGTATTTTCTGAAACCAGTATCTACACGGGGAATCCAATTTAAGATTGCTTATGCCTATTAGACTGAACATTTCTTTAAGAAAAATGTTTTTAGTTTTTCTTCATTTCTAAAGGTCATTTGGGTAAAATCATGAATACTGCAGAGGATTTTTTCATGAAACCCCATGTGATTCTTAAACTCATGTGAAGTTTCCTTAAAAATTGCTCATGCTGAAAGGCACAGGCAATCTTAAATTGGCCCTATGAGTTACCACCTTTCAAAAATTCCCTGAATATTTGATCTTTAAATACATCCTCTTGTTGTTTCTCACATTTTTCCCTGCCTTTTCAGTTCATTACTTTCTATTAGATTTTCTGAGGCAAGCACTACAACTCTTTTATTTGTTCTACTCCTTCTACCTGTACTTAAACTTTTAGATTACCTTTTTATTATTATTAGTGATGGCCGAATTTATTCGCCAGGTGCGAATTCACCGCGAATTTCCGCGTTTTGCGGGCAGCAAAAAAATTTGCGAAATTGGGGCGAAAATTCGCTGGCATCAAATTTTTTTGGACGCCAGTGACAATTCTGATGCTTCCGACAATTCTGATGCCGGTGACAATTCTAGGCACCTATTGAGTTTAATGGGCATCAGAATTGTCGCCAGCACCTGAATTGTCGCCAGTGCCAAAAATATTTTGACGCTGGCGGCAAAATTTGCGTTTCGTGAATTTTTCACCATTTTGTGAATTTTGCGGGAAATTCGCCAATTTTTCTGCGAAGCGAAACTGGAGAAATTCGCAAATAACTATTATTGTTTTTTTGTTTGTTTTTTAATTACCAATTTACCTACTTTTTTGCTTCTATATACCACTTCTGTTTTTTTCCCTCTCCCCTGTTTAAACCTGCTGTCCCCTTTTAACCCAACATATTTATTATAGCACTCCATAAGGCTTATTTATTAATTTATAACTATACTGTTTTAATAATGGGTAGCATTTTATAACCTGATTTTGAAGGTGGAACTGACAATTTCAAGTCTTCAAACAATTGCAACAAAAGTTTAACTGATGTACAAAAATGATTACATTTGATTTGGTCATATCCATCATCATCTCTGCTTTGTAACTGTGCTAACTGATTTTTCTATTGACCTGCATATAAATGTGTATCTTCCAAGTATTTTGTGTTACGCTTTTATTTCCATTATAAGTTTTCAAACCATGACAGCAGGTACTGGTAAATGATCTTTTATTGTTTGTTTCTGCTTCTTTGATTTTCTATTTTGCTTCAGAAATGTTGTAGATTGTCTTTTTCTCTGGCTTATTTGGCTGCTTTGATACCTGCAGCTTATACAGTACAAATAGCAATTAAGTCATAATTTTGTTTAGATGTTTCAGATCAGTGAATGAAACTAGGATGACTTCTCAGATTTCACACAGTTGGTAATTAAAAACAGCTTCATAAACTTGTGGAACATCTGGCTCAAAAATTGTAAATACTATTGCATATTTCTAACACGCGTCAAAATGAATATATTATTGTTTCATGCTGTATGCAAAAACTAGAGAGACATACATATGCATAATACATTGCTTTAAAAACAAAACACATAAATACATAATACATAATTGGAAGTCTAGCAAATGAATTATGTTTGAGCCAATATATCCCAATGAGAAAACATCCAAATATCTTTTGTCAAAATTAAACTAGTTGAGTATTTACAATTATCAGAAAAATTTGCTCACCTATTAAATTAATTTGCAGAAAAACAGGAGAAGGGTTAAGATATTCTATGTTACCAAAATGTCCTTTCTGCAATTGTGTGTTTATAAATCACAAATTGGTGTTAAGTGGTGAAATGATCAGTTTTCTTTCCGAATATATCCATGACTAAAAAAGCACCATGTGTATGGATGAAGCAGCAGTGTTTTAATTTTCCTGTTTCAAACAATTAAAGTAAAATAAAATAGGGTATGAGGTGCAAGGAATCTTTGCAAGTAATGGAAAAAGTTGTACTTGTCTACAGAATATAATGGTTTCCTTTGACACTATATCGGGCACCCTATGTTTCCTTGCAATAATTGAATATTGTCATGTACTGTTACCAAGGAAACTATAATCATCAACATTACTGGAGACACTAGGGGTACTCATTTAGAGTAAAATTGAAACAATGCAAGAACAGTTGCATCCTTTCCTTTTTTAATTATGACATTCTCTGCAGTATAATGTAATTGGCTGAAAATGTATGTACGCTCTATTACAAATGAGGTCTTTACATAATATGTATAATTAAAAATTACAATATCTACCAATTTTTAGAATGGTTTTGTGCAAGAAGCTCTGCTCAGAATAAACTATAATAGTAAATTAATCCTGAATGTAAATACATGTTTTAAATCATACTATTACTACTTTTCTGCAGATTCACATAAAAAAAATGCTATATTCTTATTCAGTGCATACTTAATCAAAAAATCGCATTAGACAGTTTGCACACTTTTAAAGATTAATTACGATAACTTTTGCACTTTTTTTTTTACAGGTTATAATTATGTTTTCTTGCTACCAAAAAAGTAACGAGCCATTAATGATGTACTTTTTTGTAATTACTGCATTAGTAAAAATCATAGAACATGTAACTACAGTATCTAAAACCATTACTTATATCACCATAATCTTAAGGACTATCCAATCCAGAATAATAGCAATCATCTGAATAATTTGTTTTATTATCCTTAACGACCTTCCGGTTCTTCTTCTCATTCCAGTGGGTTCATCATTATATTCAGATAACATTTGATTTAATGAACGGTTTTTGGGACTCATATTTTGAAATAAATTATAAATATATGTAAGATAGCTTGTTGAGCATAAAAAATAGATTAGATGATACTGTTAATGCTCCTCTACTTCATTTGAAATTACTGTAGCATGCTACAGAACACCTTCAGAAATATCCACTTTGTGTCACAAAGGTTTAGATTTATATAGCAAATATATTAAGATGACAGCAAATTCCCAAATAGACAGAAGTCACAGCAAGCAATATGGCAGGTTACATCATATGTACAGATTAAATGTACAACTGAGACAAGTTCTTCATACACAACAAACTATTTAATATCAAAGGAAAATAATTCAGAAGCTAAATTATGCATTTAACATGGGTATATTCTCTCTTAAAGGAGAAGGAAAGTAATCTTTATTTGGGGGTGCTAAATTGCATTTACCTACCTGACACCGTGGGTCAGTGCCTGAAAACTGCACCAGGCTGGGGTTATTCCAGCGAGCACCACTGAGAGATCATCTTCCTGCTTCTTCTTCTTATGTGAATAGTAACATAGTAAGTTGAAAAGTAACACAGTAAGTTAGGTTGAAAAAAGACATACGTTCATCAAGTTCAACCTTTGAACTCTATTTAAATCTTCCTAACTGCTAGTTGATCCAGAGGTAGGCAAAACAACTCCATCTGAAACCTCTCCAATTTGCCTCAGAGGGGGATAAATTCCTTCCTGACTCCAATGGCAATCAGACTATTCCCTGGATCAACTTGTACTATGAACTATCTTCCATAACCTTGTATTCCCTCACTTGCTAAAAAGCCATCCAACCCCTTTTTAACGCTATCTAATGTATCAGCCTGTACGACTGATTCAGGGAGAGAATTCTTCACAGTTCTCACTGTAAAAAAAACTCCTTCTGAATATTTAGGTGGAACCTCTTTTCTTCTAATCGGAATGGGTGACCTTGTGTCAGCTGGAAAGACCTACTGGTAAATAAAGCATTAGAGAGATTATTATATGATCCCCTTATACAGTATATTTATACATAGTTATCAAATCACCCCTTAAGTGCCTCTTCTCCAGTGTGAACATCCCTAATTTGGCCAGTCTGTCCTCATAGCTAAGATTTTCTATACCTTTTACCAGCTTAGTTGCCTTTCTCTGGACCCTCTCTAATTCAATAATGTCCTGTTTGAGCACTGGAGACCAAAATTGTACAACATATTCTAGATGGGGCCTTACGAGCGTTCTATAAAGTGGAAGTTCTCATGCCCCTGGGTGGTTTTCCTTTTGTATTTGTGGCCACCCCTTCTTGTATGTTTGTGTCTCCTCCTCCCCCATCTTTCTCTCAGCAGTATTCTCTATCCCAGAGTCGGTTGATTGATCAGAGTTCTAGGGAGAAGTTTTCTTCTAAACGGAGGTGCTCTGAAATTGTCAGATCTAAGTCCTTGTAGTCCGGTTGCATCTAGTGATGTATAAATTTAGAGGCACCATAAGAAATGTTGTCGCTAGAATGCTCTTAATAATTCTCCTATTACAAGTGTAATGTACTGTATGGTAGTAGGAATCTTACATGCACCGAATAAATGCCCCAGTGGTTTATACATGTAATGGCAGTTTGAATGCTTACTTTATTATATGCTCAATTGTTTTTCTTTTTCTGAGTGAAACATTTCTTAAAACTAAATGCATATTTGTATCAAATGGTTCTTATGAATAAGCCATTTTCCAGCTGATATTAAAATTTGAGCCACGAGGAAAAGCACAGCCATGTATTAATGCATCAAAAAGTAATGGTTGAAAATAAAAAGAATATGTTAAAATAAATTTCCTTTATCACAAATAGACAAACATAGCTCACCACAGTTTGTCAAAGGGAAATGTTACAACTATTTATACACTTGTATCGGATTTTAGGGATGAGAGTTCAGAATTTTGTAAATATAAGCCTAAAAATTCCTTGCAAGTTTAAAGAGGAATTTCTCTAACTAATTATCATTCTTTAATACGGTAAATATTTCCCTTAACTTTCATATAAAAGAGAGCTATCCCAAAACTGGTATGGGACCTGTTATCCAGAATGCTTAGGACCTGGGGTTTTCCATATGGTCTTTCTGTAATTTGGATCTTCATACTTTAATGGGGTTATTTATCAAGGTCTGAAATTATCTCAATATAGGCTGCTACAAACTCCGATCTAAGCCGTTCGAGTTTCTAACGCTTATTTATTATTACATTTCACCTGAAACCTCAGATTTTTGCCCGAAACCTCCGAAAACTTTAGGGTTTGGCACGAGACCCAGCGCAAATCAATAAAATCATTTGGACTTCTCCCATTGACTTATATGCAACCTCGACAGGTCTGAGATGCCGGGATTTAAGATTCTGAGTTTTCCAGCCTCAGGGTTTAATAAATTCAGAAAAAATCGTGAATTTTTAAAAGCCCGATTTTATAATAAAAAAATCAGGATTTTTTGTGATTTTTGCATTCAGGGCTTAGTAAATAACCCCGTAAGTCTACAGCAACGTAACTAGAGGGGGGTGGGTCCTGGCGCAGGACGAGCAGCCGGGTTGCCCGCCCCCCTCTATACGCCCTGAACTGGCCGGAATAAGTGGCACGCGTATTGCCAGGGGGCCATGTGGGGGTGCTGTCCCTGGCCCAATCGCATCCCCTGCTACCCCAGTAGTTACACCACTGTAAGTCTACTAAAAAATTATTTAAACATGAAATAAATCCAATAGGACTGTTTTTCTTCCAATAACCATTAAATGTATATTGGTTTTGCCATGTTCTAGGTACTGTTTTATTATTACAAAGAAAAAGGAAATTTGTTTTAAAAATTTTAATTATTTGGATAAAATAAGTCTTTGGGCAATGGCCTTTCAGTAATTCAGATCTTTATGGAACACAGGTTTCCAGATAAAGGATCTCATGCCTGTACCTGCATATATGGATAAACTACTGCTTATATCCTCAGTGGATACACTGTAGTGTAGTACATTGTTCAGAAGATGCTTTTGTGTGCAAACCCTAAAATATGTAAAAGGTTGTAATATATGTCTTTTAGAATTGGGGAAAGATATCAAAACAACAGCTCCCCCTTGTGGTACACAACACGGGGGAAGCCAGTGCAGCCAAACTTTGGGCAATTAGGATTAACGTATGAATTTTATGCCTTATTAAACCATCTGTTTATAGCTCTTCAGATACTAGATGACTACATCTTTCAGCATCCCTACATTTTGTAATAGTTATATTTAAGTAAAATATTTAAGTATTTAAGTAAAGTATACAAGTCAATTCATGAAAATGTCCTTGTATTGAGTTAATCCCTGGTACTTGTGGTACTTATTTACCACAACTAAAAATATTTGCATATTTCATATGCTGCAATAAAATAGAAACAAAATTATTTTAATGACCAACATGGCAAAATGTACTATGGTTTTATTGTTTGCAAGATGTAACATCATTATCTTTTTTTGTTTTTTTCAGATATTCGTGGATTGCAGGGTTTTTTGGATCAGGCATCAAGGTTGGGACTTGATGTTTCCCTGCAAAAAGTAGACAGAAATATAAGCAGAGTTTTTGCTAGCCTTTTCACTTCCATGAAGACTGAGGAACTTAATCGATATCGAGATACATTAAGGAGGGCCATCTTACTCCTTAGTCCAAGAGGTGCTCAAAGCTTCATTAGTGAGGTAAGTAATATATTTCCTAAATTTTGGATTTGAAATTATATAGATTTTAATTAATTAGAGGATGATAAAAATGTAAGAACTTTTTACATAAACTAGGTGAAAAATCAAGCAGTTTTTCCCATTGTGGGAAATTTATCACAATGCAAGTCAATGAGGAAGTTCCAACAATTCAGATCTTTTCACTGGTGATAATAAGATGTGATAAATAATGAAAAATCAAAATCATTTGATAAATGTTCCTCTAGGGAACAGTAATGAATGTGGAAATATTTCCTGACACCTTAGTTTTTATTTTCACAAGAGAATAGGAAAAGAGAGACATTTTCTAATCATTGATAAATAAGTCTGTCAATTTCCAGCACTTTTTACCTCCACTCCCTGTGTTAATATTTACACAATTATAAAACTGCGTAATATTTTGCAATGTCAGTATATTCCTGTAAATTATTTTATATATCTTGCTCACTTACTATCATAGGGGCTAGATGTTACCAGTGTTGTAACTCAGATCAATAAGACAGTTTCATTTTATAACTGCATCCGTGGAACTTTACATGTACTGTAGAATAAAAGCAAAGGAAAATCTTTTTTTTTTTTTTTAGCAAAAAGTCTCAGGTTCACAAATATGATAATAATCCTTCTACATGGTAGGATGAGGTATGAAGAACCTATGTTTATAAATGTGTCTTTGGGTGTGTATTGTTTAAAATATGTAAATTGTCAAACTCTTTCGACTATGACCAAATATACATTCATAAGTTAAAAATTATATATATATATATATACAAAATACACAAAAACTATGAATATCTTGTAAATTATATCCTTATAAACGGTGAGTTCTGATGTCATCAGTTATAAACGGTGAGTTCTGATGTCATTTCTGTCACATGACTCACTGAAATTTGTGTATTATAATAAATAAAGTACCCCCAGTTGTAAAATATGAGGATATCGGCCTTGTGTTTTTATATGGTCATGAAACTCCTCGGTAACTTATAATATCCTTATATTTTACAAGAGGGGGTACTTTATTCACTATATATACTATATATATATATATATATATATCTCTATATATATATATATATATATATATATCTATATATATATATATATATATATACATACTACGTACACTGACACACATACTTCTATAATAATATAAAATAGCAGAACAATAAATCTTTCTGTGCTAAATGACCTCATGTTGCCAAGGATGATAATATAACATATTTTCTATCAAAAGTTTCTGTCAAGAGTTTTACTACATTGATGCAGTGGAGTAAAATTACCAGCAACTTTATCAATCCAGAAATGTATTATGTTTTAAAGTAAAAAAAACAAACACACCAAATGCACAGTCCTATATGATCCTGAAGTTTGATGTAATGCAAAGTACATATCAACATTATTAATACAATGTAAAAGAATATTCTACAATAACAAGTAGCAGTCTAACTATGGATGAACAGAGCTGGGGGAGGTCCTCTGTCTGTTTCGTCTATTCAGGGGGCTCAGAGGGTTTCATGCAAATCATGGTTGACTGACCACGATTCTGTATGCGTTGTGGGTAAGTTTGCAATTTTCTGCAGTGTAATGGGGAAACGGGTGGCCCAGAATTTCTTTGGGGGGGGAGTTACACCTCTGTTAAAAGCTAATTATAGAATGACAATTTGAATATTCACCAACTTAATGAGTGGCATTAAAAAGACCAGAAGAATACATTGTAATGATTTCCTATTTAGTATTAGTATTAAATTAGATCCTCTAACCATTTTAGTTGGTAAACCACTAGATTCTATACTATTCCTGAACAGACTTTGCAGATATATATTTTGACCATGTGCAAATTAGGGACCCATGCGAAAATACAGATGCAATATCCAGTGTGGCAGATATAAAGTAGATGGAACACGTGATGGCTAGATTATGGGAAACACAACCTTGATTTAACAGGGTTTGGTCTAGGTGGGACCTTTTACAACTACAGTTACTGATGATTGGCTTGGTCAGGCATTAATTACAAAACATGAATTAATTCCCATGCAATTGGAAGTGTATGCTTCGTGCCACACCTTCCTTGACAAATATAAATTGCAACAATTTGCATACAATTTATTGACCTGCACAAAATATTTATGCTTCTGGTAACTGATGCAAAATTATACACAACAATTATGCTGGAACGAATATTACATTGCGGGTATTTGAATTGTGCAATATTTTACAGTTTTGTTTTTTTTTAGTATATGTGTCATACTGTATCTTATTATTTCAGCTGTACAGCGAATCAGGTACAAGAAACATAATTAATTTACTGTAGATAACAGCAATGCTGTTTTTCTACGTGTTCTGGGCTTTCCTGTTCTGGAATACTCATGCCTAATTAATTTAGGATTAAGTATCCGATATTCTATGTGTAAAGTGAATACATGTATATTATTTAAGCTCAGCATTTTTCAGTTCTAACTATGATTTATACAGCATGTAGATATTGATAAAATTATTGATAAACATCGGTTACGCGTTTAACTAGAAGATTGTCTTACTAAATTAATTTGGTAAATGTCTTGAATCTCTTCCTATTAACTGTGATTTTAAAACAGCTGTAACATTTTTTCTGCATACTTCTGGTAGAACTAGTCGACTAATAAAAGAATAACCACAGCATTTTCTGCATAAATAGTGTTTAATCAATCTGCAATATAGAGATCTGTGTTTCACTAAAAATGGTATAATCAGATTTAAACTGCAGATATAGATTTAAACAACCATTCTTGGATTTGGGGGCACTCCATCAAAGAATCCATTTTAAACTGAAAGCAGATGTTTGCCAGACACACTATTTTTGGTATAGTAGCAAGCATACAATAACCTTTTCAAGATACTCAGTCTAGATCACTTTTGAAATCCAAATTATGCAGTATATGTATTTATTGATATATATACATTCACGCAATTTACTTTTTACCTTAAAGGAGAAGGAAAGCTAGCAAGGCAGTTTATTGTCAATAGATTAGTCACAACAGCACAAGCTAGAACACAAGTTTTCTTATTTAGAATGCTTTTCCATACCTGAGTAAACAATTTTAGACACTGTCTATGTTTGTTTAGGATAGCAGCTGCCCTATTAGCTTGCTGTGACACCACTTCCTGCCTGAGACTCTCTATGCTTGCTCATAGCTCTCAGCTCAGATTACAGCAGTGAGGGGAGGAGGGAGAAGGGTGAGAAGAGCAAACTGAGCATGATCAAGCCCAAATTCTGGGGGTTTTAAACTAAAAACAGGAAGTCTGATACCTAAGCCCATGTGAACACAAAAAGTGGAAAGAAATTACAGTAGGTGTTTCTTTCCACAGAGGACTCAAAGCAGCATTACTTTGAGGGGTTTCTAGTGTATTTCTATTGACCTTTACTTAGGTTTAACCTTTCCTTTTCCTTTAAGAAAGTGTTTTAGTGCTTACTGTATATCCCACTTCAGAGTTGGTACAGTGGTACATGACACCTACTAGGCTTTACAGTACACTATGTACTCAAATACCTCCTCTGCTTGCTTCAGACAGTGTGGGGAGGACAGAACCTATACCACATATTTTGGAACTGCCTTGTCATAAGAGAATACTGGAAGAATGTACTGATACTCTTTGAACCAATGATTGGAAGATGCTTGCAAAAAGACATTCTTATTTTAAGCTCCATTGCTGAAATATAAAACTGAAATTTAATAGCCCAGAATTGGAAATTATTATTATTACATATATCAGGACATACATCACATGGAATACATGGTGACCTTGCACCACTCTCAGATACTCAATTGTGATTTCTGGACACAATTGAATTTACTACATCCTCCTACAAGATAAGCTTCTTTTGCAGACTTTCTGGGTCAGATAGTGACACTTTACTTTATGTTCAAAATATTTTTCCCATTTCACTACTACCCCCAGCAGGATAATACTCCATTGGGTATTAAATAATATTTACTAAATATAAGTGATTCAATTCAAGACAAGCATAGGCGTCAGAAACGGGGGGGGGGGCTACAGGGGCTGTAGCCCCCCCATAATTTTTTTTTGCTGCTGTCTGTTTGGGCTGGCTCCATCTCCCATCTGATATACTTCAATTTCACACCACCCCCCTCCCCAGCCGTTGAAGTGGAAGTGCCCAGCGGTGAAAAGGAAGTCTGAGCCGAATGTCACAGCAGCATGTCACACGCGCACCTGCTGCACTTGAGACTCCTGCTGCTGACTGGAATTCGACCCCTCCTCACTCACCGGCTGCAGCACTGCCTTAAAGTGATGCCACAGGCATGCCAACCTGCCTCCCCATACCTACTGCAGCAGCCAGCGTCTATGATTTTTTTAAACTGTTTTGTCTCTCCATTAGATCACCTTCTGAAACTCCCCCTCCCTCCCAGAAACCAGGCATGAAAAAAAAGCTACACTCCAAAAAAACTTGTTCTACCCTCCCCTCGATAGTTTTACAACTTCGGTCTCCGTTACACACAAGCTCCTCTCTTGAGCTGCCAGCTCCCCCCTCCCTCCCTCCCTCCCAGAAACTAAAGGTGGACTCCGTGACTGTGACTTATTCCCTGCCGCACATTTCTTATTCTTTCTATGTGATCACTGAGACAGGCGTTAGATGGACAGGATCAAGCTGCAGCAGCACATTCAGCACATTCACTATTTGTGTGTCTCAGTGATCATATAGATATTAATGTGTTGCAGGGAAGTAAGTCACAGTTATGGAGTTAACCTTTAGTTTCTAGGAGGGAGGGGGGAGCTGGCAGCTCAAGATGTAGAGGAGCCTGTGTCTTGTGAGTAACTGAGACCGGAGTTGTAAAAATGGCTATGGGGACAGAAGGAGATCAGTGCCAGTAGGGCACTAACAACTGCGCCTTTGAAGCCACAGAGCTTTCATTCTGTAATGGGATGTCCTTCCAGGTATGTTTGTGCTGAATTTTTACAGTGATATAAAAAACACGGTGGGGAAAAAACACTCAAAAACTACTAGATTTGGCACCGAGTTTGGCACTGGGGGAGGGATGTACAGTAAGTGCGTTTTAGGAGTGGATGATTGTGGGGAGAGAACTGTCCCATCATGGAAGAAATGGACTGTGCCATTATGTTAGGAAAGGGATGGCTGTAGAGTATGGGTTCTAGGGGTATTTATACATACCCCTTTTCCATCCAACTATGAATTCTGGGGGTATTTGTACATGGAGTTGCCCCTGTGCCATCCTACTATGAATTCTAGGGATATTTATACATGGATTTCCAACCATGCCATCTTGCTATGAGTCCTGGGGGTATTTATAAATGAAATTGCCACCATGCCATCTTGATATAAGTTCTGGGGTATTTATAATTTGAATTGCCACCATGCCAACTTGATATAAATTATGTGGGTATTTATACATGGAATTGCCATTTTGCTATGACCTCTGGAGGTATTTATAAATTAAGTTGCCATTGTGCTGTGAATTCTGGGAAATTTAGAAATTAAGTTGCCATTCTGCTATGAGTTCTAGGGCTTTCTGGTTGGGGGGTATAGAGAAAATACAGGGTTAAAGATCTTAGTACAAAGTTAATCCAGAAAATGGTCCATTTGCAGTCAGGAAGAATTGTTTGGAAGCAAATTGGAGAAGCTTTAGAAGGGGTTGTTTTCCATCCTTTGTATCAGCTAGAAGTTAGACAGACCTCTCTATTATGTTCTTGGAAAATCAGTACCTAGTGCTCCTTTGTATGCCTTTTGAGTATCTCACAGTCTCTGCATGTAATGTATTTTAGGTGCCAGAATCTTTTTCCCCCTTTTCCCAAAAATGTGCTTGTAGTGCAGCATTCATAACTCTCAGTTAAAATTGTACATGTGATGTTTATACCCCCTTCCTGCAGTGCCAGACTTTTAGCAAATTTTGCCCCCGATGCTATGGTTTGATTTTCCTGAAAATTCAGTGAAAGCACATTTGAATAGTGGGTGGAGTCCAAAGGGAGTGGCCAAAAGGGGCATGGTCAAAAATGTATATTATATATTAAATTATTATGTATTAAAAATATATTTTTCCAGACCGTAAGTGAGTTTGCATTTGTTTTAACAGGCCTGATGT
Source organism: Xenopus petersii (assembly GCA_038501925.1). NCBI lineage: Eukaryota > Metazoa > Chordata > Amphibia > Anura > Pipidae > Xenopus > Xenopus petersii. The sequence goes on from CM076684.1 coordinate 93,030,070, forward strand.
GTGTTATTCGATGGACAGTGTGGTAACTAAGTGCTTTAATATATCTATATAACGATATGTATTGCTTTTGGTAAAATAGCACTAGATTTTAATGTCCTATTAAATCTTTCCACAGTCGCCACTTTTACATTATTGTTAGTCACAAAGTGGTGTATAGCCTTTTTTTTAAATAAAGCTTTTACATTCTTATTTAAAAACTCTTTCCCACGATCAGTTTGTAGTTTGCAAGGTTTACGGCCACTGATAAATATAGTATCAGTAGCCTTTGTAACGCTTTTGCCTCTTTTATCATACAACCTAACGGCCCAGGCATATTTTGACAACACATCTATGACGGTGAGTATGTATTTGACGCCGTTGTTGTATTGTGCAAAATCCGCCATTGAGACCAAGTCTGCCTGCCATTGTGCGTCTATATCTGAAACACAAATTCTATTTCTTTTAAAATTCTTACGTACTGGTTTGTGTAGCGTATATGGATCCTGAGTGGACAACCACTGCCTTACAGTATTTTGTTTTATGTCTTTATTTTTAACATTCTGATAAACACCACCAAAACTGCCTGTATTTTGACACGTATAGTATGCTTTCTTTAGCACATCTTTGATGTTTTTCGATAATGACGCAATTTTTAACATGAAAGGCAGTGTTTTAAAATGTATCAGTTTAATTATCAATCATTTAGATTAAATGTATAATGAACCTGAAATCTCATTCCCCTTTAGATAAGCAGTAGTCCGCACCTGCCTGACAACTATGTTACATAATGAATTGTGCATTTCAAAAAGGTTCCCAAGTAATTGACAAAGCAGCCATAGTGTCTTGTGCATTTCAAAAAGGTTCACACTGTTTTGGAGGGCTAAAAACAATCCATGATTTTTTTTAGTTTCACAATAGCAGAGCCATCCGTGTGCATTTCAAAAAAGTTCACATGTGAATTGTAATAGTTTTGGAGGAATAAAAACAGTCCTTGTTTTTTTCAGTTTCACAGTTGCAGAGCAGTCCAAATTTCTTGTTTTCCCATAGCTATTTTATCCTTGGAATGTGTTAATTTAAAAAGAACAAACATTTAAGTAGTCATCTGTCTTTTTTCAGTATTCATCTGTAGTTATAGCAATAACCACATGATGGCCCTCGCAGTTACACAGTGACCACATATGGACCTGGTAATATCAAACATAACCATATGGTGGCACTCACAGTAGAGGCTAGCTAGGATTTATGGGGATTACACAAAATGGCAGCTTCATTTCACAAAATGGCAGCTGTGCAGTAGGCGGGGAATGCTTTGCAACAGTGGGCATGGCTATATCAGGTCAAAAAGACCAGCTCAAACTTAGCTCTGCCCATTAGGGGTGGTAACTCCGCCCCCACCTTTCAGGGGCAGGGAACCTGTCAAGTTGATTGATACTGTAGGGATATACTACTATAGTAATTTTTTGCACCATTATATATATTTCTAGTGGGTTAATGTCTTTGTTCTGTTCTCTGTATTACCCTGGGGCAATGTGTAGTTCGAAATGCAGATAAACCTCCCGACAATCCAATAAAGAGACTGAGCAAGGAGTCTGTAGATTTTACTGGATAGGCAAGGGGAATAGGTACAACTGTAACAAACAACAGAAAATATTTCCACAGCATGTACTGCAAGATGGAGTCTAAGCTCCCACAAGGCACTGTATTAGGTCACATGTTGGAACTATGGTAGTCTGATTAGTTCAAATGTAATCCTGTAACTGGCCTTATGAAGGTGCTGGCTAGATACCTGGAATGGCCAGCAGAGGGAGTTCACCACAAGTGAGCAATGAAATATAAGAGCATGATAACAGCTTATGCTGCAGACATGACAGTCTTCCATAGCAAAGCATTATCTCAGGCTCTTGGCAAAGATTGACAAAAGGGAAAAGCCTCAGAATGTTGACTATGGCATTTGTTATAGTTTTGTCAGGTAGAAATATTCAGAACTGACTGAATAAAATATTAAGTTCTAAAAAAAGAAAATATTGCTCAGTGGTGACTAATACATAAAAAATAAAGTAAGAAAAACACAAGCAAGAACAAGTTGCATAAGAAAATCATTTATGTAAGATCACAAAGACTTGGTACATACAAACCTTCAGTTCAAGGGTACTTTAAGACCTCCACACATAACCCACGCTATTGCCCACTTCCTCTTTACTTCAACATTTTTCATTGTCCAGGTTGGGATATAACAGACTAGTCATGAGGATTCAGCTAAATCTGAATCCAAAACCTGGATTCGGTGCATCCCTAATTGTTATGCTACCAAGAGAATTTGTGTAATAAGAAAACCAGTGGTGAAGATGAAGCAAGGGAAGCATTTTTAAACTCTAATAACCATGAAAATACACTAGAGGCATATTCATGATACCTCAAGAATAGCGGTTGGGCTAAACGGCATGCAAGCTGGTGGGATGGAAACCCATGTGCCTCCTGCTTCTTATCAATGCAGCACCAACTAACAGAGTCAGCACTGAATTTGTGGGATAAGAGGCAGCTTTAAAACCTCTGACAATGTAAGATGAACTGAATGGAAAGTGCAAAACAATGGCTTACTGTGTTTTGTAAAATAAATGACCCCTTAAGCATTTGAAAGCCAAGTAAGCCATTTTAATTTCCATTGGTTTAGTCAACGAATTTCACCTCTAGAGAGTGATTTAGCTGTTAATACAGTATATAAATTCTTCCCCTCTCCTCATTTCTGTAGTGATACCTTACTCTTCATTTTATAATTCTTCTAATGGCTCTCAATTATCCATGGTTGTTATCGTGAGATAGGCACGCAATTAAAATATAATCTCTGATCCAGAAGCAAAAAACAAAAAAGCTGTGAACTGATCTCTTCTGCAATCATAGTGTAAATGGGATGCAATTTACTTTCCCTTGGATTATTTAAATTGCTACAGTATATAAGGAAATAACACAAACTGAATGCATACACATGATTTTTCTTAACTGTTTAAGCAGGCCTTTACATTATTAACTATATCCACGTTTTTCCTTCTCCATTTTACAATATCTTTTTAGTGCATTGGCACACAGGTATTTTTAATTTTCAGTCACTTAAGAGAGGGGTATGCAATTCCCTCACCAGCTGCCAGCCACTTAGTTAAGAACAGAAATGGCACATTGGCTTTTCATGAAGCAACTGGCATTCAGACATACTACATACTACCGTTTAGCTTCCCTGTGCTATTCATGTAATAAAAATCAGCCATTTCTGTCTGAATATGAAGCAGCTTCTGGAGAGAAAACATTTATTGATTGCGCCCATTTAAGAAGACTACAGTGATAAAATTCTTCATGTGACACTGCCCTTAACAATAAGGCCATTGAGAATGCTTTGTATAACCCAAACATCTGTCAAATCACTTCATTGACGTGAGTCCCTGTGTGGGTTCTTATTTGAATGATTATGCCATATGAACTGAAGTCATGCTCCAACCTGGTTTTGGTTAATCAGCTATGCAAACCTGCATCAAAACTTTATTTTTCAAAATGTTAACTAGTAGTCTCTACACAATGGCTGATAACCATACAGTTTGGTCAACAATTACATATTGTAAAGAGGACTGAGAGAAATAATCTTTCAGTATAAGAGTAACATTTTCAATGATACATTCACTGTTGTCAGAAGCAAGTGCAATAACAGGGGGCGTAACATTCCTTTGGCCTGTTGCAGGCTGCAATTTGCACATTTTATAGGATTAAAAATTCAGTGCAAAAGTCCAAAACATTTAGGTACAGTGTGCATAGTAGGGCAGCCTGATCTCCTGCACTTTGTGGTCCCTGGTGCTCCCTTTCTAGGATCACTGAATGACACATAAACCAGAAGGGTTTCCAGGGACCAGCCTGGAGTGCTGCTTAATGCATGCAGTGTTGTATTCAGAGAGAGGCCCTATTTTTTGCTCTCAGCGTTAGGAGTGCCAAGAGCTGTTAATTATCATAAATATATATTTTAAAGATGAAAAGGTTAGACTTCCACCAGTTGTGGTAGCAATAAGGAAAGCAAAATGTATACTTCTGTATGTTGCAGATATATGGGATTTAGCCATGTTCAACATAAGAAAAAATGTAACCTCAGGAACAGTTAATATCACAGTATGCCATGATACAACACATTACCAGATAAAAGATTTGTGACTAAAAGAAAGTAAAAAAAATAGACAGGCTAATTTACAAAGACCCCCTACACAAATTCTAGAGATTAAAGGGTTCAAAATTGAGTCCCCATTAATGTTCATTCATTAAGCACTTCAATCCATGACCTTGTTTGGCTGCAGAGTATAGATCAAGTGGGCACAAAACAACCTTGTTCTTACCACCTGCCATATACCCATGACCATTGTAGGGTTTTATAAAAAATATATTGCTTAAAATAGCCCATTTGTAAAACACTGCTTCCTCTAAATAAACCATTGGCGTAAAATTTATTTTCTAGTAGCATGTCCCATTGGCTAATCCTAAATAGAAAAACTGGCATTTTAAGTTTTCAAGGCCACTCCTTGCTCACTTTATTCACTGTGCTCACACACACAAACCAATGACACACATACTTAGTAGATTACATCAGCCACTGAATGATCAGGGCTTTGTCTTTTGTCCCCATACTTCACTGTGTTGCAGACAGAACCCCCCATATTTCAGGTGTTCAGGTACATTTAAAGGACAGTAGTAGGACATTGATTTTTCATTTTGCCCTGCTATCTTGTATTAACTGCAAACATATTAGTTTTTCCTAGAGTTCACAAAGGTTTTATATCTGTTTGGATCATAAGATAAACTAATTTACCTCCATTCAGTTCATCAATAAGCATCTGCTCCTATGTACAGTGTACTATTTATCAGTATTCTGCTTACACTGGTTGCAAACAAAGCCTTGCTGAAAGTGTTTAATACAATATATGATTACATGTTATGAAAAATACTTAACATAGCAACCGTGTTCTAAATTAATATTTCTTGGATTATATGCGGCACTAAGTACCCATAGCTGGTTTGGTGTTTTGCATTTTTATAACCATTTACCTCAACATTATGCCTGAATTGTAAGCCTAACTCTTAAATGATTTTTAAAAGATTATTAGGACATGGGTAAATGAAGTGTCAGTAGAGCCTGGCAGGAGGTTGATACCAACAATCTTAGGAAATGGCATTTGGAAGTTTCAAATACAAACCAGAAATGTATTGTAAAATGTAAAAATATAATTAAATGCTATTAGTGAATAGGCACTAGGGATGTAGCGAACGTCGGAAAAAAAGTTCGCGAACATATTCGCGAACTTGCGCAAAAATGCGAGCGGTTCGCGAACGGTTCGCGAACCCCATAGACTTCAATGGGAAGGCGAACTTTAACATCTAAAAAAGACATTTCTGGCCAGAAAAATGATTTTAAAGTTGTTTAAAGGGTGCAACGACCTGGACAGTGGCATGCCAGAGGGGGATAAAGGGCAAAAATGTATCTGAAAAATCTGCCTGTGTGTGCTTGGAAGAGATAGTGTAGGGGGAGAGCTGTTAGTGATTTCAGGGACAGATGATAGTAAGTTTGCTGGCTAGTAATCTGCTTGATACTGCTCTGTATTGGAGGGACAGAAGTCTGCAGGGATTTGAGGGACATTTTAGCTTAGGTAGCTTTGCTGGCTAGTAATCTACTGTTCTCTTTAAACAACTGCCATACGTTGCCCTTGTAGGCATTGTTTGCCCAGTTTTTTTGGACGCAGCCACTGAAGCACAGTTGCCAGAAAAAATATGCCATATAAATGCTGAAAATAGTCATTTTTCGCCATACGTTGACCTTGTAGACATTGTTTGCCCAGTTTTTTTTGGACGCAGCCACTGAAGCACAGTTGCCAGAAAAAATATGCCATATAAATGCTTAAAATAGTAATTTTTCGCCATACGTTGACCTTGTAGACATTGTTTGCCCAGTTTTTTTGGACGCAGCCACTGAAGCACAGTTGCCAGAAAAAATATGCCATATAAATGCTGAAAATAGTCATTTTTTGCCATATACGTTGAGTCAACGTATGGCAAAAAATGACTATTTTCAGCATTTATGTGGCATATTTTTTCTGGCCTCTGTGCTTCAGTGGCTGCGGCCAAAAAAACTGGGCAAACAATGCCTACAAGGTCAACGTCGTTGACCTTGTAGGCATTGTTTGCCCAGTTTTTTTGGCCGCAGCCACTGAAGCACAGAGGCCAGAAAAAATATGCCATATAAATGCTGAAAATAGTCATTTTTTTGGTCGCAGCCACTGAAGCACAGTTGCCAGAAAAATTATGCCATATAAATGCTGAAAATATAAATTTTTTTGGTTGCAGCCACTGAAGCACAGAGGCCAGAAAAATTATGCCATATAAATGCAGAAAATATGCATTTTTTTGGTCGCAGCCACTGAAGCACAGTTGACAGAAAAATTATGCCATATAAATGCTGAAAATATAATTTTTTTTGGTTGCAGCCACTGAAGCACAGAGGCCAGAAAAATTATGCCATATAAATGGAGAAAATATGCATTTTTTTGGTTGCAGCCACTGAAGCACAGAGGCTAGAAAAATTATGCCATATAAATGGAGAAAATATGCATTTTTTTGGTTGCAGCCACTGAAGCACAGAGGCTAGAAAAATTATGCCATATAAATGGACAAAATATGCATTTTTTTGGTTGCAGCCACTGAAGCACAGAGGCCAGAAAAATTATGCCATATAAATGCAGAAAATATGCATTTTTTTGGACGCAGCCACTGAAGCACAGTTGCCAGAAAAAATATGCCATATAAATGCTGAAAATAGTAATTTTTCGCCATACGTTGACCTTGTAGACATTGTTTGCCCCGTTTTTTTGGACGCAGCCACTGAAGCACAGAGGCCAGAAAAAATTAAACCAGTAGGGTTTGCACCCTAGTTTGTAACGGTGGCGGAGGGAGGAGGACGCTAAAGGACAGCTGTGTGTGGAGTCATGAGGCTTGAAGAGAAGGACAGCTGCATAGAAGTCAGAACAAGTCTTCCGGCGTGCAGTAACCCTCCGAGATCCACCCCTCATTCATTTTAATAAAGGTCAGGTAATCGACACTTTTGTGACCTAGGCGAGTTCTCTTCTCAGTTACAATCCCTCCTGCTGCACTGAAGGTCCTTTCTGAGAGCACACTTGAGGCTGGGCAAGACAAGAGGTTCATGGCAAATTGTGACAGCTCTGGCCACAGATCAAGCCTGCGCACCCAGTAGTCCAGGGGTTCATCGCTCCTCAGAGTGTCGATATCTGCAGTTAATGCCAGGTAGTCCGCTACCTGCCGGTCGAGGCGTTCTTTGAGGGTGGATCCAGAAGGGTTGTGGCGCTGCCTTGGACAGAAAAACATTTGCATGTCTGATGTTACAGACCGGCCAAAGGGCTTTGTCCTTGCAGGTGTGCTCGTGGCAGGATTACTGGCACCTCTGCCCCTGGAATGTTGATGAGTTCCTGAAGTGACATCACCCTTAAAAGCATTGTACAACATGTTTTGCAGGCTGGTTTGTAAATGCCGCATCTTTTCGGACTTGTGGTATGTTGGTAACATTTCTGCCACTTTATGCTTGTACCGAGGGTCTAGTAGCGTTGCGACCCAGTACAGGTCCTTCTCCTTAAGCCTCTTGATACGGGGGTCCTTCAACAGGCATGCCAGCATGAAAGACCCCATTCTCACAAGGTTGGATGCAGAGCTATCCATCTCCGCTTCCTCATTATCAAGGACTGCATCATCCACGGTCTCCTCCCCCCAGCCACGTACAAGACCAGGGGTCCCCAAAAGGTCACCACTAGCCCCCTGGGAAGCCTGCTCCTGTTGGTCCTCCTCCTCCTCCTCCACAAAGCCACCTTCCTCCTCTGACTCCACTTCTGGCACCTCTCCCTGCGTTGCAGCAGGTGCCTGGGTTCGTTCTGGTGATTGCGACCATAAATCGTGCGCTTCCAGCTCCTCGTCACGCTGGTCTACAGCCTCATCTGTCACTCGTCGCACGGCACGCTCCAGGAAGAAAGCGAAGGGTATTAGGTCGCTGATGGTGCCTTCGGTGCGACTGACCATATTTGTCACCTCTTCAAAAGGTCGCATGAGCCTGCAGGCATCGCGCATAAGCACCCAGTAACGGGGGAAAAAAATCCCCAGCTCTGCAGATCCAGTCCTACCACCCAGTTCAAAAAGGTACTCGTTGACGGCCCTTTGTTGTTGCAGCAGACGTTCCAACATAAGGAGCGTTGAATTCCAGCGAGTCTGGCTGTCAGAAATCAAACGCCTGACTGGCATGTTGTAGCGCTGCTGAATGTCAGCAAGGCGTGCCATGGCTGTGTAGGAACGTCTGAAATGGGCCGACACCTTTCTGGACTGGGTGAGAACGTCCTGGAATCCTGGGTACTTGGAGACAAAACGTTGGACTATTAAATTTAACACATGTGCCATGCAGGGCACATGTGTTAAATTTCCCAGTCTCAACGCTGCCAACAGATTGCTTCCATTGTCACACACCACTTTTCCGATCTGCAGTTGGTGTGGGGTCAGCCACCGATCGGCCTGTGACTGCAGAGATGACAGGAGTACAGATCCGGTATGGTTTTTGCTTTCCAGGCACGTCATCCCCAAGACAGCGTGACAACGGCGTACCTGGCACGTCGAATAGCCTAGGGGGAGCTGGGGGTGCACAGGTGTGGAGGAGGAGAAGGAGGACCCAGCAGCAGAGTAAGAAGAAGAAGAGGAAGAAGACGAGGTAGAGAGCGATGGAGGAGTAGAGGTGGTGGCAGAACCGCGTGCAATCCGTGGCGGTGACACCAACTCCACTGTTGTTGTTGTTGTTGAGCTACCCATTCCCTGCTTCCCATTCCCAGCCATTACCAAGTTCACCCAGTGGGCAGTGTAGGTGACATACCTGCCCTGACCATGCTTGGAGGACCATGCGTCAGTAGTCATATGGACCTTTGGCCCAACACTAAGTGACAGAGATGCGGTAACTTGGCTCTGCACATGTTGGTACAGGTGTGGTATTCCCTTTTTAGAAAAAAAATTGCGGCTGGGTACCTTCCACTGCGGTGTCCCAATTGCTACAAATTTGCGGAAGGCCTCAGAGTCCACCAGCTGGTATGGTAAAAGCTGGCGGGCTAAGAGTGCAGACAAGCCAGCTGTCAGACGCCGGGCAAGGGGGTGACAGTCAGACATTGGCTTCTTACGCTCAAACATGGCCTTCACAGAAACTTGGCTGGTGGCAGATGACTGGGAATGGGAACAGGTGGTCAAGGTGGAAGGCGGAGTGGAGGGTGGTTCAGATGGGTCAAGGAGAGCAGAGGTAGAGCAGTAAGATGCTGGACCAGAAGGAGTGTGGCTTTTAGTTTGCCTGTTGCCTTTGAGGTGTTGCTCCCAAAGTGCTTTGTGCTTGCCGCTCATGTGCCTTCGCATAGAAGTTGTACCTATGTGGCTGTTGGGCTTACCAAGGCTCAGTTTCTGACTGCACTCATTGCAAATTACAATGCTTTTGTCAGAGGCACACACATTAAAAAAATCCCACACTGCTGACTTTTTGGAAGTGTGCGATCTGGCGGTAACAGTAGAAGTTGGCGGCATTGGCGGCAATGGCGGGTGCGTTGGCCGGCTGAACACAGGTGCCGATACATGTTGTTGCCCTACTGATCCCTGCGGGCTGGCCTCCCTGCTTCTTCTAAGTCTTATTCTCCTACTGCCTCTCTGACTCTCCGTCTCTCCATCTGAACTACCCTCCTCTTGCTCTCTTCTACTAGGCACCCACAAAACATCAATCTCCTAATCATCATTCTCCTCAGATGCATCAATTTCTTCTGACACATCACAGAAGGAAGCAGCAGCGGGGACCTCCTCCTCCTCCTCATCACTCATCATTATGTCCATCTCTGTCGTGTTCTCTGCCAGAATTAAATCTGGTGTAACGTCCTCATCTCCTTCATCTTCTTCTGCCAATAATGGTTGCGCATTACTCAGTTCAAGAAACTCATGGGAAAATAACTCCTCTGACTCCAGTGAAGAAGGGGCACCGGTGGTGGAGGAAGTGTTACGTGGGGTGGCCATAGCAGTGGAGGATGAGGAGGATGTTGTGGTAAAGTTAGAAACGGTAGAGGATGGGGTGTGCTGTGTAAGCCAGTCAACTACCTCTTCAGCATTTTGGGAGTTCAGGGTCATTGGCTTTTTAAAACTGGGCAATTTGCTAGGGCCACAGGATTGCATAGCAGCACGGCCCCTAGCACGGCCTCTGCGTGGCGGCCTGCCTTTGCCTGGCATTATTTTTAAAAAAACAACAACAACAAAAACTCAGTTGGTTTTTCTGGAAACGATAATACACACAGCTAGATGGCAGTTTGAAGAAAACAGTGTGCAAATAATGCCTACAAGATCAACGTATACACTACTACAGCGGTGGATACGGATTACGTAAAATATATGAATGCTGCTTGAAAAAAAGTAACTCAAGTGGTTTTTCTAGAGACGATAATATTATCAATATTTAGACAAAATGTGAACAAGCTCACACAGCTAGATGGCGGTTTGAAGAAAACACTGTGCAAATAATGCCTACAAGGTCAACGTATACACAGCGGTGGATACGGATTACGTAAAATATAAGAATGCTGCTTGAAAAAAAGTCACTCCGGTGTTTTTTCTGGAGACGGTAATATTATGGATATTTAGACAGAATGAGAACACGGTCACACAGCTAGATAGCAGTTGGTTGAATAACACACTGGGCAAAAAATGCCTACAGGGCAAATAATGCCTACAAGGTCAACGTATACACAGCGGTGGATACGGATTACGTAAAATATAAGAATGCTGCTTGAAAAAAAGTCACTCCGGTGTTTTTTCTGGAGACGGTAATATTATGGATATTTAGACAGAATGAGAACACGGTCACACAGCTAGATAGCAGTTGGTTGAATAACACACTGGGCAAAAAATGCCTACAGGGCAAATAATGCCTACAAGGTCAACGTATACACAGCGGTGGATACGGATTACGTAAAATATAAGAATGCTGCTTGAAAAAAAGTCACTCCGGTGTTTTTTCTGGAGACGGTAATATTATGGATATTTAGACAGAATGAGAACACGGTCACACAGCTAGATAGCAGTTGGTTGAATAACACACTGGGCAAAAAATGCCTACAGGGCAAATAATGCCTACAAGGTCAACGTATACACAGCGGTGGATACGGATTACGTAAAATATAAGAATGCTGCTTGAAAAAAAGTCACTCCGGTGTTTTTTCTGGAGACGGTAATATTATGGATATTTAGACAGAATGTGAACACGGTCACACAGCTAGATAGCAGTTGGTTGAATAACACACTGGGCAAAAAATGCCTACAGGGCAAATAATGCCTAAAAGGTCAACTTATACACTACTACAGCGATGGATACGGATTACGTAAAATTTATTATGGCTGCTTGAAAAAAGTCACTCCGGTGTTTTTTCTGGAGACGGTAATATTATGGATATTTAGACAGAATGTGAACACGGGCACACAGCTAGATAGCAGTTGGTTGAATAACACACTGGGCAAAAAATGCCTACAGGGCAAATAATGCCTAAAAGGTCAACTTATACACTACTACAGCGGTAGTAAAATAAAAAAAAGTTAAATAAAAAAAAATTAAAGTTGGTGCTGCTGAACTACTAGGAGCAGCAGATTAGCACACCAGTCCCACTCCCCAACACTGCTAGACTAATAGCACTGGGCTCTTATAGTAGTAGTAGTAGTAGTAGTAGTAGTAAAACAACAAAAAAATAAATAAAAGCAGTCCTTACAAGGACTATTGCTATTGCAGCAGTCAGCAGATGAGATCAGAAGCAGGACAGCTGCCCACTGCAGCTACATACAGAGCACTGCAGTAGAAGGTAGATTACTAGCCAGCAAAGCTACCTAAGCTTAAATGTCCCTCAAACCCCTGCAGACTTCTGTCCCTCCAATAACAGAGCAGTATCAAAACGTTTACTAGCCAGCAAACTTTCAACTGTCCCTGAAATCACTAACAGGCAGCAGCTCTCTCCCTACACTATCTCTTCAGCACACACAGGCAGAGTGAAAAAAAGCTGCAGGGCTTCGGTTTTTATAGGGAAGGGGAGTGGTCCAGGGGAGAGCTTCCTGATTGGCTGCCATGTACCTGCTGGTCTGGGGTGAGAGGGCAAAAAAAAGCGCCAACAATGGCGAACCCAAAATGGCGAACGTCGCGCGACGTTCGCGAACTTCCGGCGAGCGCGAACACCCGATGTTCGCGCGAACAAGTTCGCCGGCGAACAGTTCGCGACATCTCTAATAGGCACCCATGGTGTTTAAAAAAAATGTTTAAAATATATTTTAAGCATGATGAACAGAAAAATGTTTTGTTGGTCAAATGTTACTAATTGAACAAATACAAAAAAAAACTATAACCATTAGAATTGCCAAAGGTTTTAAAAGAAATGTATTCTTCCTAAATATATACATTTAAATTGGTAAAAAACTTAGTAGTGGTGTTAAAGGAAAACTTTACCCCCAAATTGAATATTTAAGCAACATATGGTTTATATCATAATTAATTATCATATTAAATGATACTGACACTAAAAAACTCCTTTTTAAAATATGAATGTACATTAAAAGTTACCTACAAGTCATGTTGATCATTTTTTGCTAAGAGGTTTGTAGAGTTATATGTTAGCTGAAGTTTCTAAACCTGACTCTTTTGCTAACCTGATTGTCCCATCTCAACCTGTCATTTTAAGTTTCTAATACTAACGGACTCCTGCTGCACAAATATGGCAGCCCATTCATATAGGAACATGGGGCATCAGACAGGTAATGTAAAAGCATTCTGCAAATACTTTAAAAAGTTATAAGTAGCTTTCAAAGGCAATATTATGATAGATGTAGAGTTTAATTTCTGGTGTCAATATCTTTTTAAGTGACATATTAAAGAGCCTTACTAAACTGGAATATATATTTAAGTAAATATTGTCCTTTTACATCTCTAATCTTGACCCACCATTTCATGATGGCCTATGTGCTGCCTCAGAGATCACCTGACCAGAAATACTGCAGCTCTTACTGCTTCTTCTTACAGGAAGAAGTGTGGGAAACAAAAAACAGAACTGTCTTTTAAATTGCTCATGTAACCTAACATGTAGGGCTTGTTTGTGTGCACTGTGAATCCTAGGATCCCAGGAGGTGGCCCTTATTTTTTAAAATGACAATTTTCTATTATAATTACCCAATGGCACATACTACTAAAAAGTATATTATTATGAAAATGGTGTATTTACATGAAGCAGTTAATTCAATTTTTTTCTTTCAATTCTCTGTCCACTCTTTTTTTATAATTCTTTTTTTTACAGACTAATGATATTATATGCATGTATTTCTTGCTTGCTAAGTAGGGTATCTGTATAAATATTTAACCAACACAATACACTAGACTAATTATACCTATTATGTTTTAAATGTTTCTAAGAATGCATTTTACTGGGAGGAGAAACACCCTACACTGTTCTACTGTACCATATAGCATGTGTAGACTATGGTCAAATTTGTTGCTGAATAAATGTCTTTAATATCTATGTGAATCTTAAATACAGTCTTGCTGATCACCTTAGTCAACTACAAGTTATTGCAAATATTTCACAAAGACTAAGGGGCCCATTTATTAAATCTCAAATTATTCTGGTGGAATTTTTAAAGGGACAACTCGAATTTTAAGAGGAAAAAAAATGAAACTTTTTAGAGATTTATTATTCCCCAAAGCTGCTAAAAATCTGAATTCAAGAAATACAAACCTGTTGAGGTCATGTAGAAGTCAATGGCAGATGTCCCTGAAGACGTTTCTTGACATCGTTATTCTCACTGGTTTTTGTCTGATAATCCGATAAATATGGGTTTTTGCTGTGACAATTCGATAAAGTTGAGTTTTCATAGCGTCAAAGATAAGATTTGAATTGACGCACAAATCTGTCACACCATTTTTACTCTCCCAATTTTTCAAGAATTATTGAGAAATGAGTTAAATTCATGGATGGGAGTTGGGTTGACTTAAAAACAATTAGATAAACTCAAGTTTTAGTAAATAACCTCCTAAATATCTCACATGTCCTAGGCCACCTGTAGCAATCCCTAAATACACACACCTATACACATATGGTCAGGGAAATAATATGTAACTCACTCATTGTCAGTAAAAGCATGGGTTTGTGTTTACCAACAATAACTGAAATTGATCAAAAGAGGCATTATAAATTATTATTGTTATTATAAACAATTTCGCAGTTGCAAACCATATACCAGTGTGAAAATAATACTTTGCTGAATATGCAATGAGCTTTAAATGCTCTAGGGGGTCATTATAAGATTTACAACATTGAGAAAATTATTAATTGTACCTCTCTAACTGTAAACTTATAGAACAATAATGTGGTTAACAGTGTCCAGCATAAAAATTCATTGCCTGTGTATTAAAATACTGTATGGCCTTAGGTAATGTGTTTTTCTGTCAATGGGTATACAACATCTTAGTATAGAAAATTATTGCACCTCCTCTTCTTTCATATGGTTCTCCTGCCTTGTGGAGCAGATCTCCCTAGACGGTCGACACACATCAGTCACACACGAGTAGAGTATTGGAAGAGAGTTGCACAAACACCATATTTGTTGAAGGTGAAGAGCGCACCCCTTTTATTGTCACCACCCATGCATCAACATTATCTTGATAAAAGGGGTGTAAACCCCCCCGAAACATTGATGCACGGGTGGTGACAATAAAAGGGGTAAGCTCCCCACCTTCAAAAAATATGGTGTTTATACAACTCTCTTCCAATACTCTACTCGTTTATACAAAATCTTAAGGCACAGTGCAATTTGGCAGTTGGATGTTGGAGGGAAAATATTATTTTAATGTTAAAGCAATTTACTTATTGGAATTTATGTACTGTATACATTTTCTTCTGTAAAGTTCTTGTAGTAGCAGCCAATACCATATGCTGACTTTACAATTCTCTGAAAATGTTCCTTTCAGGCACATTGGAAATACTAGTTTATATTTTCTGGGCCAAAAATGCCTGGAACATGAGCATACAGGGAATATTTTTAGAGGTCCTAACATCTGTGTATGTGGGTCATATAGAAGAAAATACCTTAAAAATAATTTATCAAATTCTGCATCTTTATCTGAGCCTTGAGATTAGAAACTACAAATTTGCAACGTCATGCCAATCCAATGATACAGGCACCCTTGGCACTTTTAGTATATTATCCTAATGCCCTCATTTTTAGCTCCGATTTTGCAGATGCATGAAAAGATGCAAATAATCAGCTGCAACAACTTGGATCATGCATTATGTTAAAGGCCCATTAAATGCTCATGTTTGACAAATTCCATAAGAATATAAGAATGCTTGACTGAAAACATACCAACAATATATCCTCACTGCACAAACTTTCTTTTGTACATGTGCATATGTTCTATTTGTAAATATTCTCACAGGTTTTTACAATAACAGAATATTTCTGCACTGTGAACTTAATACAAAATATACAAAAATATGCACTGGCATATAGTAAGCTCTTCTCAGTAAACAGACTATGTGACTTCAACTCTGCCTTACAAATATGATTCTTTTATTGCTCACATTCAGAGTGGTACATAGTATTTAGTATACTCTAAACCAGGGGTCCCCAACCTTTTTAAACCATGAGCCACATTCAAATGTAAAAAGATTTGGGGAGCAACACAATCATGAAAAAGTCCCTTGGGATACCAAATAAGGGCTGTGATTGGCTATTTAGTAGCCCCTATGTGGACTGGCAGCCTACAGGAGGCTCTACTTGGCACTTTACTTAGTTTTTATGCAATTAAAACTTGCTTTCAAACTTGGAATTCAAAAATAATCACCTGCTTTGAAGACCCTGAGAACAACATCCAAGGGGTTGGAGAGCAACATATTGCTCACGAGCTACTGGTTGGGGATCACTGCTCTAAACCAATGTTTTTAAGAGATTATATTAGAGGAATTTACCTATCAATTTTAATTGTATTAAAGATGAATACTCGCCATTGCTTGGATGGAATCATGTAAAATGAAGCTTGTGGATACCATATTTTCTCTTATTTATATAAAAATGTGATCAGTAATTTATTTATGTCAAAATCGCATTATTGTCAATAAGACAGAGCAACTTTATGAAAGCTACAGAATAGCTAATGAAAGAAAATGTCCTTCTAAGCAATGTTTGTCACACAAAATAATATTTGTGGTTTTACATCACTTTAAACAATATAATTTCTTGTGGGACATGGTTGAACATCAAAGGGGTGTGACCAGAACTTGAGAGATCAATATTGGCTTTGATCTGGCATAAAAATTTCTCTATTCTGGGTGAGACTTAAGAAACCATATTTTAAAGATCATGGTAACTTTAAATAACCCAATGATAAATCAAGGAGAAGTATAAAAAAACAGATTAGATATTAAGTTTGTATATTTATCTGATTATCTTTATGTTTCATAAAATATGTACAAAAACCTGCAAAATCTTCAGATGACCCTGTCAAGGGAACATATTAAACTCTTTTACCTAATCCGATTTTCTTTGTTTTCTAACAAATCTTAAACTTTTCTGTATAAACTTTAACATACTGAAGTTTACTTTCATGCAGTCTGCCCAGAACAGTATGAGTTTTGCTGTAAGATATGTGCAAGAAATAAAAACAGACAACCACCAACTGCTACACTGCACATATTATGGTTGTTATGACCAGTTTTTAGATGTGAGTTTATCTTTTGTAGCAGATTGGATTATAGAACTGGCTGCTGCATGCTAAGATGGGTATAAACAAAGGAGAAATTATACAACAGATATCTGACCTAAAGCTGAAGTGATACATAGAATTAAGGTAGATTTCAAGCTGCAACTCTTGAAACTGCTGGTCAGTAAAATAAAATCTATGCATTTTGTATGTGTTACAGAGATTTTTTTCAAGGCCAGCAGTTGTTATTTATTAATGTGGCCAAACTTCAAACATCATTTTGTAGCAGAAAACAGCATAAACATTTGTATCTTGGTACAGAAATTATATAGCTTCAAAAAGGGACTCTCTTATGGAATATTTTCTAAATTGGTCATTATAACTAAGAATAACTACTTACTTACCTTTTTTCAGACAAAACGTGTGCATTGTTACATTTGGTCAGTTAATGCAATGGAAACATTATTATGTATTAGTAACAAAATCTACAAGTATTAGAATAGATAATTAAGGGTGGGTGTGAGTGTTGAATGTCAAACCTAAACCTCAATCAGAATCCTGACTAGGGTTTCTAGCAGAAAACAGCAGAAATATTTGTATCTTGGTACAGAAATTATATAGCTTCAAAAAAGGACTCTCTTATGGAATATTTGCTAAGTTGGTCATTATAACTAAGAATAACTACTTACTTACCTTTTTTTCAGACAAAACGTGTGCATTGTTACATTTTGTCAGATAATGCAATGGAAACATTATTGTGTATAAGTAACAAAATCTACAAGTATTTTGTCAGCATACATGAATTGACGTAATCTATTTAAATTCCTTCTATGCTTGTTTAAACAAACCAGCAAAAAAAGTAAGGTAGACTTAAAAAACATAAAAATTGGGATTTCTCCCACCACTCCTCTAACTGGCAGGATGGCTTGACTAGCATAATTAACCCAGGTTTACTTTAACCATATTTCAGTAGAAACCTTCCCCCTCAATAATGAGTCCTGATAAAGGCAAATGAACTCCTTCTGCACCTCCAATGTATCTACTCAATGACTTTTGAGTATTTTGAGAATAGATAATTAAGGGTGGGTGTGAGTGTTGAATGTCAAACCTAAACCTCAATCAGAATCCTGACTAGGGTTCTTATAAAATGGATATGTTTCCAGTTGCAAACTATTTATATACACAAAAAAACTAGCCATCCAAATTGTAGCACAGATAATGCATTGCATTATGTAATTCATTTTATTAATTGATTTTGGTGAACTTTACACGGTCTGAATACAAAAATCTTTATTCAACATATCTGAGATATCTGGATTTTCTTCAGGGTTTGGCTGAATCCCATCAATTTTGTCAAACTTTTTTTTTTTTAAAGTTTTACTTTTATTTAACAAAAAGGCAAATTGACATATCAGTACACATCAAGTAGACAAGTGTGATCAAAAATATACAGTCCACATAGTATATGCAAGCAGGTACACAAATAAAACATTGCAGTCATCAAGGACAGGTTTGAATCAAAGCAATCACTGGACTTTGGGATTGGGGTATACCTCAAGCCATCTCTCCCAGATTTTCCCGAATTTAGTTGAGGAGCCACGAGCCTCATAAGTGAGTTTAATAAGTGGTAAAGTGCGGTTGACCAAAGTAATCCAATACTGAACTGAGGGAGGTGCAGGCTGAAGCCAATGAAGGATGATGGCTTTTTTTAGCATAAAATAGCAAAGTACGATATAGAATTCTAACATGGGTTTGTGGAACCATATCATCTACGACTCCCAAAAGACAGGCTTCAGGAGAGAGGTCTTGTGGCAACTCCAGGTTATCGGACCACTGTAGTTGGATAGATGGGGGTCGAAGGTCATCAGGGATAGGATCCAATGGTAGAATAGAGGATTTATCCCAGTTGACCTTCAAGCCCGAATATGTCCCAAATTTTTGAATAAGTGAGAGGGCATTATGAAGGGAAGGACCTGGATCTGCAAGAAATTGCAAAATATCATCTGCATATAACGCAATGCATTCTTCGCTGGTTTTGTAGTGGAGCCCAGTTATTTTGTTAGACTGTCTAATAATTATGGCTAGAGGTTCAATTGCCAATGCAATAAAGGAGATAACGGGCAGCCCTGGCGGGTGCCACAATACAGTAGAAAGGGAAGGGAGGTAGAGTTATTAACCCTAATCTGAGCTACTGGATGAGCGTAGAGTAACTGAATCCAAGATATAAATTTAGGACCAAAGCCAAATAGATTGAGTGTTTCCCACAGAAAGGGCCATTCTACTGTATTGAATGCCTTAGCAGAGTCAAGAGATACTATGATTCGGGAGCCTGAGTTATCATGCAGCATTTGCAGGTTTGTATATAGACGTCTAAGATTAATAGAGGTGGATTTGGTGGGCATAAAGCCAGATTGATCCGGGTGGATGATAGAGGCTATAACCTTGATCAAGTGGTTGGCCAGGATTTTTGCTAGTATCTTGGTGTAAGTGTTAATAAGTGATATTGGGCGATATGAAGTACAGGACTCAGGGTTTTTGCCCGATTTATGTATCAAAATTATTAAGGCCGAATATAGAGAGGGAGGGAGCCAGTGTTCAGCTAAAGAAGCATTGTACAATAACAGTAACTTAGGAACCAGGTCCTTGGCCACTGTTTTATACCACTCAGCCGGGAGACCATCAACCCCTGGAGTTTTATTATTCGGAAGGGAATTTAGAGCTTCTGCAATTTCTTGTAGAGTAATATCAGTGGGAATTTCGTCAAACTTAATCAATATTCATGATTTTAAGTGCTTGACAAGTCAAGGAGACTTTTGGTTAAAAGATGCAACTGTTAGGGGTTTCAATTAAATGTAAATAAACATTTTAGGCCAAGGACAATGTGGTAACTTTACATGTCTCTTTAAAAGTATTATTAGTTCCTCAATGGAATGGGTGCTGGCACAAATTTATTAGTAACATGTACTGTATGTAAATGTGATCAGGTACCTTGCCATGTTCTGACTACAACCCCATCATATATGGCAAACACAATTGCATAGCATCACTATTGGTGAAACATCATACTCATTTGCACTACTTTTCTGCAATATTTACAAACCTGGGAATGTTGGCAGTACAATAAATACTGTATACCTCGTACACTTTTTAATACAGACTTCATATCTGACAAACTGTTTATCTCTCTTTTTGCTTGGTTTTACAAGCAACTGTGCAAGTATTTTATTTTTTAATAAAATTTAGGATGTTATTTATTAAGGCTCGAATTTGAATTTTGTCAAGATTTTAAACTTGAAAAAAAATTGAGTTTTTTGAAAAAGAAATCGTAATTTTTTTTTTTCAGATTTATTACACCCCAAGCCTGGAAATGGCTCCAATCCAAAAATACACCATCTAAAACCAGTCAAGTTCATGTAGGAGTCAATGGCAGAGAGTCCCTTGAACCATTTGTAGATATTTAATGCCTGCATGATGTTCAAGTTTTTTTCGGAGGGTTTTGCCCAAACACTTAATCAATTTGAGAAAAACTAAAAACTGTATTAATTTGAGTTTTTGGGCAACTCTAACTCACAGAATCAAAAAAAAAAGAAACCATTCCAGTTGTGAGTTAATTTGAGGTATAAAAATCTCTAACATTCAACCTTTGATAAATAACAAATGAACTGTGTCAGAATAATGGTCAGAACAATGTCTTTGCTAGCACTAAATACATATTGGAACAATATGTCAATGGGTCCCCACCAAAACAACTCCCAAAACCAAACAACTCCCTTTAACCTATGTTCATAATGGTAATTAAGTTTGCAATGGTGAAAATTTGCCAATAATTAATAAATTAACCCCCTTATTGAATTAAATTAATTAATGACTCAAATATAACAAACAATCTACAGTAACTTATTGTGCTGACCATAGCATTCTTTTTAATGCTTGATCATTATCAGGAATATCTAAATGCAGAATGCATTTGGAACTTTAAAAATAAAAACATAAGTGTTGGATAATAGACAAAAGCTAATTATTATGTAAATAAAATTGATCTTTTTAGAATCTTTACTCACTTCCACCATGTGTTCCAATATTCTTCCCTACAGCAAACTACTTATTAATATATTCTGTGACTAAGGTGCAATCCTTTTGTGCAATAAATGGGAATGTTTTGGCTTTAGAGCCTTAAGTTATAACTCTATGAAATATGATCAATAAAAAGTTATAAAATTAACTGTCTAAGATTTTGGTTCTCCTTGCAGGAATATGTGTTACTTTTGAAAGACTGCTATGAATCAGTGCATAACAATTTAAGGGCGTATTTATTCCCATTTATTCAGCATCTTTCAAATTTATGGGTGTAGTACCTGCAAAGCTGGTACATTAACAACTTGCATACAGTGACTTCAGGCAAAAGAGAGAGAGGGAAAGTGGTTCAAGGTGCCATCACTTCAATCATTTGAACAACAAAGTTGTTTCTGCATTATCTGGCCATGGAAATGTGAGAAACAGAGAAAATTAGCACACAAAAAAAAAACAAGATACAGAATCACAAACATGCCCAGTCCCATTCCTTGTATCACCTCTACATTTTGGGGTGGGAGGTAGTTAACTCTTGCTACTAATTAAATATAAGAATACCATACTGTGCATCTTTTTTTTCATCAAGAGCAAGAAAAGTATGTGACTCAAAGACCATACACTTTTCACACATTTACTAAAATGAGCTCAGGAGCAGATAGTACATGTAACCTCTCCAGCCCATGCCTTAAAGTATTCAGTATCAGAAAGTTGCACAAACACTATTGCTTCTGAGTGTTGCGGTGGGTGGTTAACTTTTGCTGCTACTAAAATAATGAGCTTTAAATAGTTTTTCCCCATTGATTAGTTTTAGGCCCTGGGGACTAAGCATTAATCATTTATTATCTATAGCTATACAGTTTTTGTATGTTCCATTTAGATTCTAAACTTCAATGGTATTATAGGTAAAGAATCACTGAGGTAACTTCATAAAGATCACAAATGATTTGTTTTAAAACCCTTGTCTAATCGCAGGTCTCTAATTACCTGGGTTTATTTCCATTTTGGTGATATTTTAGACAGAGAGAACATTTCAAAAGCATGTAAACATCATTTTCTAAGTCTCAGAGTAATGCAACAGCTCACATGGGACACTACTTCTTTATAAGATACACGTTAATTGCTATTTGAAATTGTTGGATTAAGTATTATGTGTATTTCAATCTCTGGTAATTAAACTAATTGCCTATGGCTTACAAATGTGTAAGTGGCTAGTATACCAGCTGTTGCAAAAGCTTCTTTTTTTCAGGATAGATAATTGAGCTAAAATAATATATTTAGACCAATTACAATAACTATATGGTTCACTATTGCTGGGGATCAAGAAAGAATGTGAGGTAGTTGTAACTATAGAGGTATGGTATCTGTTTTCCAGAATGCTAAGGACCTGGGGTTTTCCAGATAATGGATCTGTAATTTTAAAAAATAATTTAAACATTAAATAAACCCAATAAGCTTGTTTTGCTTCCAATAAGGATTAATTATATCTTAGTTTGGATCAAGTACAATGTACTGTTTTATTATTACAGAAAAAAGAAAATCGTTTAAATTTTTTTTAAATTATTTGGAGTTAAAAATGGTGTCCCATAAAATGGAGTTTATGGGACATGGCCTTCCCGTAATTTGGAGCTTTCTGGATAACATATCACATACCAGTATAGTTAGAATATTGTAATTGAATAAAATTAATTATGAAAATTGTTGTTGAGTGGCATGCTGAGTTTAATAAGGTCTATTTTGTCCATAAAGAAAATGAGTGTGGTCTTCAGCAGTTGCAGAACAAGGCAGAGGATGTGGGGGGCAACAGTAGGGAGTTTAATGTGGCAAACAAGCATCGGGTTCTATAGCCTTGAAGCAAATAAATTGACACCAAAGTATGTGAAGACATTATCCCTTATTTAAATAAAAAGAGGCATGTTTCAAAAACATTTCAGAGATGCAAGTTAGGCAACAATGAAGGGCTATGGACACAAAGGGACCTGTAAAGCCACCTGCCCTATTTCAGGCTGTAAGCACAGGTCTGCATTCTACCTATTTTATATGTGCTGTTGAGCACAGCATGACTCTGGACGCAAGTGCTTTTTGTATGAGAAACATGGGGCCAGTACCGTAACTAGAGGAGGGCGGGCCCTGGTGCGTGACGTGCAGCCAGGCCTCCGCCCCCTCTGATCGGCCCGCATTTAGGTGTCGTGCGGGCTGCTGGGAGGCCTGAGGGGGTGCGGGCCCTGGCCCGCTCACACCCCCTGCTCCCCCGGTAGTTCCGCCACTGCATGAGGCACCGATTTGTACTCCTTAGTGTTCTAACATTTGCTTTCAGGGTCAAGGTAAATTACCTCTATTATTTTCAAATTTAAATAGAGCCCTTTTCAGCCTTTCTGATGAAGCTTAGGATTTAGGAAGCTCACATATCTTTTCCCATAATTAAACTTTCTAATTAGTTACTATCCTGCTGACCTAGCTAGAAGTACCTACCAATAGTGCACAAAAATAAATAACTAATGGTAACGTATTTGATATTGAACTATTTAATATTTACTAAACAGCACAGGGAATGACTTATACACCTAGAAGGAACATGAAGGTACAGAAAGAATGTGATACAAATTCTGAAAGTATGGAGTTGTACTACCATTATTTTTGTGTGAAAACAATCAATATTTTTCATAGTTCATAAAGTCTTAAAGTACTGTTAGAGAACTTTGAAAACATTTGAACTTTGCTATGGAAACAGAAATAATTCTAAAACTAAAAGCTTGCTGGTAAATTTGTGCATTGGTATAGAGTGCAAACATAAATTATTATGATGCCATGGAGATAGATAATGTTTTATGCTTTTGGGCAGTTCAACCAGACAAGGAATATTGGCAAATACAGGTGAAATGTTGACAGTACAGACTCATGCTAATTGTCAATTCTACTTTACATTGAAACAGAGCAGTACATTTCTTTTTTGAATTGGTATTTTTTTAACAAAAGCAATAGGTCAGAATCCTATAATAAAGTAATGTTATTCTTATATTCCAAAATGTACTTTAGTCTTTGAATTGTGTCTATTAGAACATTGCAATGCATTATCTTTACAGCAGTTGAAAACGATCCTATCCCCTCAAACAGAAGTGAACAACATTTGTATCCTAGACTTAATTGTTGCTCCAATTCACTCCACCAAATTAAACAGAGGAGAATGTAATTGTAAAGTCTTGTGTTGACTTTCAAAGCCTTAAGAGAAACAGATGGTCATTTCAACAGTCTGGAGCTTCAATGATGCCTTTCATTCTGATCTCGGCACAAGCCAATAATCATCACCAGTCATATATGTAAGGAGGATTGAAAAGACAAGAAACTACATAATGTTGTCATGCTATATACTGTATAATCATATCAAAACACTGTTCTACTTCCGATTTATTATTAATGTATTGTTAATAATTCTTGTTTATATCACAGGGTTCTTCCAGCCATGCTGGAAGACCTGATGCCACAACCTGCTTACTCCCTATGTACATCATCTGCATTTGGACAGAGGTTGGGAAGACTATACATTTGGTACCCAAGTGCTTTCAGGATAAACAAGAGATCCTTGTCTTATCCTTTTTCAGTTCTCTGCTATCAACTTTATTTCACATGTCCATGTCAGATTCCTACTTTGATGTAACTGCATCCTTTTGTGTTTCAGTGTGTATGTCTATATGTATCTTCAGTTGCTGTTAGAAATTGTAACATCATGCCTGATGAAGAAAGCTTGCCAATAAATAGTATCACATAAAGTACTCTTTTCCTGTCATACTCTATGGAATGTTGGAATCTTATTGATCATGTAGAATGGGGCCTGTTGTGGGTTAAAGGGTCAGTGATTTATTGACCAAAGATGAGAGGATGTTGTCTGAAAAGGTTTGGTGCATTTGGGGGCCGATTCACGAAGGGTCGAATTTCGAAGTTAAAAATACTTCGAAATTCGACCCTCGAATTGAAATCCTTCGACTTCGAATATCGAAGTCGAAGGATTTAGCGCAAATCCTGCGATCGAACGATCGAAGGATTTTTCGTTCGATCGAACGATTAAATCCTTCGAATCGTTCGATTCGAAGGATTTTAATCAAACGATCGAAGGAAAATCCTTCGATCAAAAAAAGGTTAGCAAGCCTATGGGGACCTTCCCCATAGGCTAACATTGACTTCGGTAGGTTTTATCTGCCGAAGTAGGGGGTCGAAGTTTTTTTTAAAGGGCAAGTACTTCGACTATCGAATAGTCGAATAGTCGAACGATTTTTACTTCGAATCGTTCGATTTCGTTCGACTTCGATCGAATTCGATCGAATTTAACCAATTCGATGGTCGAAGTACCCAAAAAAAACTTCGAAATTCGAAGTTTTTTTCATTCGAACCCTTCACTCGAGCTGAGTGAATCGGCCCCTTAATGTCCAAAGGAATGATTTCTGACAACTTGAAATAACTCATGATATGGGACCCTAAGATATACATCGCAATTAAGAGGACCCAAATTTCTAAATATCTAGATTATCTTGATCAGTCCTACAGTACCTCAGCCTCAGAGTTTTTTTCTACTTCTTCTTAGGTGACAGAGAGTGAGTCACCCTTATATTTTCTTATAAAGAGTCACCAAATTCTGTATATTAGATATGTATATACAGGAGGGATCTCCTGGCCTTATAATTTTTTCCTTAGCTATATCTGGAAGAGATTATATGCCTTTTAACATTTTAAAGAAAAACTATACCCCTGAACAATGTAGGTCTCTCTAAAAATATATTGCATAAAACAGCTTCTATGCAAAACCTTTTTTGATCTAAACCAGTGATCCCCAACCAGTATCTCGTGAGCAACATGTTGCTCTCCAACCCCTTGGATGTTGCTCCAAGTGACCTCAAGCCAGGTGCTCATTTTTTGAATTCCAGGATTAGAGGCAAGTTTTGGTTGTATGGTGCACTGCCAAACAGAGCCTCAATGTATGTTGACAATCCACATAGGGGCTACCAAATGACCAATCACAGCACTTATTTGGCACCTCAAGAACATTTTTCATGCTTGTGTTGCTCCCCAAATCCTTTTACTTCTGTATGTTGCTCACGGGTTCAAAAGGTTGGGGTTCCCTGATCTAAACAAACCATTTTCATAAAAATATGCCTTTCTAGTAGTATGTGCCATTGAATAATCCTAAATAGAAAATTTCCATTTTATGTATGGAATGTCTCCCCCTGGGATCATATGATTCACGGTTCACACAAACAAACCAAGGGCACACATACATGTTAGGTCACATGAGCCAATTGCTCATTTACACACTTCTAGTTACAGTTAGAGCTGCATTATTTCTGGCCAGGTGATCTCTGAGGAAGCACACAGACAATCACAAACTGGTAGCTCCATTCTTTTTTAAGCAAACCATTTTTGTACCTATGCATGGAATATTTAAAGGGAAACTATGACAACAGTGGAAATAAGGGTCAAGCAAAGGGGTTGTTGTTCATCACCACAGCATCCTCCAACCATTTCTGTCCTCCTTGATCATTATACTGCCATTTGTTCTCTGACCTTCCCAAAGAAGTCCTATTGCTAAACTATTGAAGGCATTTTATCCAAATAATCCAATTTTTTAAAAATATTTTCCTTTTTCTCTGTAATAATAAAACCATACATTGTACTTGATCCCAACTAAGATATAACTAATCCTTATTGGAAGTAAAACCAGCTTATTTAATGTTGTTAAAATTACATTTTAGTGGAATAAAGGTATGAAGACAGAAAGATCCATTATCTAGAAAACCCCAGGTCCCAAGCTTTCTGCATAACAGGTCCCATACCTGTGTATAACTATACATATATATGCACACACATACAAACACATAGAGTAGAACCCCCATTTTACATGCCCTGACTTTAAGTTTTCCCTCATTTTACATTGTTATTTTGTGGTCCCACCTATATATTATGCATAATACATTTCTCTGATTTTACATTTTCCTGGATTTTTTTCTGGTCCCCTGAAAAAATGTAAAATGGGGGTTCTACTGTACATATATACACAGTTTATATACATTCACATATATAAAGCTAGCTGCAGTGTATAACCTGTCTAAAAAGACAAATCAAATCTCTCTTGAAGGCAGTCTCATTGGTCTCACAGTGAAAGATTATTTGTATTGCTTTAGGTAAAATGTTCTTTTCTATGTGGAAATTATCTAAGGTTATCTGTCTATAATAATATGCATTTGAAAAAATTAATTGTCCCTTAATACGTGCCTATTGTCTATTTAGTTTAAATGTTTTAATTATGTTAACCATAATTCCCCAAATCCTTAAAGGTCCCAATACAACTCAACTTAGTTTCCAATTTGAATTCATGTTGTTTTTGTCCGATACATAACCCTGTTTCTACCAACATTGGTCCTCGTGGTTAAGGACTGTTTTACATTTCTCAGCAGCACCCTTTTCATTTCCAGTTATTCATTGTCTGGTTCGATTTTTGTATGCTTCATTGGCCTCCCTGTACTTATTAAATGTTTCAAAATACCCAGCTAGCTTGAATATTGTATATGCATTTTTTCTTACCAATGCCATTCTTTTAAACCACTGAGCGTTTTCATTGCTTTTTCTTACTTTGTTCAGCAGTAGTTTAAAAGTATTCCTGTTGCCTTCTGTTTAACGCCTGTGAAAAGACTGTCCCAGTTCATATGCTGCAGAGATGCCTATATGATTAGGGATGTAGCGAACCGCCGACAATGTGTTCGCGAACGCCGTTCGCGAACACCGGCAAAAAATGCGAACAGTTCGCGAACAGTTCGTGAACTTCGAACATCCGAAAATCGTTCGATTCGAACGATCGAAGGATTTTAATCGTTCGATCGAACTATTTCCGTTCGAATCGAACGATCGAAGCCATTGGATCGAATGATTTCATTCAATCCAATGGCTTCGATCGTTCGATTCGAACGAAAATCGTTCGATTTTAGCGATCGAATGGTCGAACGATTTTGACACGAACGCCTATTGGCGAACGTCGCGCGACATTCGCGAACTTGCGGCGGACGCGAACAGTCGAAGTTCGCGCGAACTAGTTCGCCGGCGAACAGTTCGCTACATCCCTATATATGATATTAAAGCTTGCACATATAAAATATAGATTCTATTTTACTTCTTTAAACAGCTTTCTTTACAACATAATCTCAATGTAGATCAAGGTATTATCAATTTTGTGTAAATGCTTGCCTATACTAGAGTTGGAGCCGAATTATCATTACTAACTAAAATAAAATGTGACTTTCGGTTCGGCACCTGAAGGGATGGAGGCGCAGAGATAAGGCTCCCGCTATTAGGGTGTAGAATCAGCATAAATTATTTGATTCCCCCCAAAATTCGTCCTTACTGGATAACGGAATGGCTGGCAGATCTGAGTGGGTGAAGAGATGCTGATTTGCTGGTGCTCAAATACGCACAAATTTTGCTGCAGCTTTCTACCAACTCACCTCAGCACCCCCCATTTTAGTCGCTGTGCCTGCAGGACATAACTTTGGCCTCGTCCCTCGGGGAACAGCTTGATAAAAAGTTTTGCGGGCTGTGACTTCTGTGACGGCTGTCACAGAATGTGTTCTTACCTGAACTTAGTCGTAAATCTACCCGGTCTCATGTAGACTCTACTGCGGCACTTGAAGTATTTGCCTCAGCACCCGCCATTTTAGCAGCCAAGCCCGTGGTCCCCGTTTATTTATCATAGCTCAAAGAGCAGTTTGGTACCCTGGTTATCTGGCTGTTTCACCTTCGCGTGACGGTTCTTTTGTTTTCACTGTGAAATTCCTTCTTGTTTGGCTGATTTTAATTAAATTAAATATCTGTGGCAAGATGGCAGCGCTGCACTAGATGCTGGGACTCTGAGGCAATTAGTGCTTATTACTTCAAACCTGTTGGCTGAATCTGATTAGTTTACATTGCCTTCACCTTGGTGGCAAATGTATACCGTATATACTTCAGTATAAGCCGTTCCGAGTTTAAGCCGAGGTACCTAATTTTACCTCCAAAAACTGGGAAAGCTTATTGACTCGAGTATAAGCCGAGGGTGAGAAATGCAGCAGCTTCTGGTAAGTTTCAATCAAAAAATTGAGGGTTTCTGCTCCCAGTGGAGATGCAGGCGTCTCGTTTTTGGATATTCTTGGAGACTATTCTTGGACGCCAGCGACTATTCTTTGATGCCGCCGACTATTCTTAGACGCCGGCGACTGTTTTTCCGCTTGACCCGAGTATAAGCCGAGGTAGAGTTTTTCAGCATATTTTGGGGACTGAAAAACTCGGCTTATACTCGAGTATATACGGTATAACATACAGAAGATAACCCTGTTTTTATTTTTGGTGGACTCAACTTGAAAAATCAGCAAAATGGCGGATTTGGATTATGCCACTGAGGCATAACTTGTTCTATTAAATCTGCTAATTATATACTACCATCACTTTAGTGGCAATTGTTTGTCACATGCAATAGCAAACCCAGGTTTTTTTTCTGTTTTTACAAGTTGCCTGTCATTCAAAGTTAACTTCTTCATTGGCTTTCACTAACTCTCATTAGACTCCAAAGTTTTGTAACATCATTTCAAATAAGAGAAGTCAAGGAGGAGAGGGGAAAACACACAAAAAAATACTATATAAATAAAAGAAAGGAGATAAAAAAAATGTAAAAAAAACAGAATGAAAAACAAAAAAAAGAAAAAAAAGATATTAAACACAAATACAAATATCTCACTCAATATAGAAGTTTTGGTGTTCAATACTTCCTGTATATGGAAACATTTTCTCCCTCATCTGCAATGTCTTCTAAAGCACATGGCAGAACGTATGAAAAGGTTAACAAGGAATACGGAAAGCAACAAGATTCAGATACTAACAATACTTCGTTATCTCAAAAACATGCTTCTCTCAGATCATCCTTATCGGATGACTACTCTCTTATTGTGGCTGAAGTAGACAGACTCATTAATCTGGTCATAGAGTCTTCAATTGCTAAAGCCATTGACAAACTACAGATTAAAATCACCAACATCTCATAGAAACTCTCTACGCACGATAAGTGATTTAGCAAGATTGAAGATATGGTTTATCAACTCCAAGACAATATGATTGATTCTTCAACCAGGTTAGACTTGTTAGAGAAACAAAACCAAGAACTTACATTGAAACTGGATGACTTGGAAAATAGATCTAGGAGAAACAATCTTAGATTTATAAACATACCAGAATCTATCCAAAACGATGCACTAAACTCATTAATCTCTAAAACATTTCCCCTCAAACTTGGTCTTCCTCAAAATGAGAGACTACACAGGATTGGTCCACCTAAGGATCTCCAACCCATGAGACCAAGAGCTGTAATTGTCAAATACCTGGACTACTCAGATAAATAGACTATTTCAAGCTTAAAAAACATTGAATATACTTGATGTTGAAGGAAATAAAATGTTGATATTTCAAGACTACTCATTACTTCTGTCTCAAAAACGAAAAGAATTTTCCAAAACTTGCCAATCATTGGCTAATCTACATGCCAATTTCTCCATGATGTATCCTGCTAAACTAAAGATTTTTCTGCCTTCTGGTGCCAGAGTTTTTAGTGATCCTGGAGAGGCACATACTTTTATTTCACATCTGGAAAAGAATAGCGCAAAAGCTCCAATTACAACATCTAACTCGAAGAGCGGCTCTCCCCCAAAAGATCAAAGATGGAAGAGATATCCCTCGACAGTCTAGAGTTTCAAATGACTCAAAACCTTCTCAAGTCCAGACTAAATCTAGGTCTAGATCGAGATCTCCACTTCCTCCTAGAACAGGCAGTCTTCCACATTCCAGAGAAGAAGACATGATCTCTGATACTTGACTCTTTAAGGGAACTAACTTTTCTTCAATATGACCCTGTAGTGGGTGTTATGATTTCTGTTAAACTCATCTCATAGAGAGAGAGTTTTTAGCTTTCCATCCTTAGGGTAAAAAGGAAGTGCCCTATTACTTTACACATCTAATCTGTTATTAGGATTTATAGGTCACTATTTTTCAGTTCTATATGTTGTTACTGATCAATATTGTTTGCTCTGTTTTCTTTATACCAGTGGATGCAACTAAATATGTATTATTTTATTTAAGTCTGCTCAAGCTCATATTTCAGGTTGATATTCTCACCTAGATCAAATTCTTTGTCCTGTGTTTACTGGAATGTTAATGGATTGAATCACTTTTCTAAGAGAAAGAGTTTAAATTTAAAGAATACCAAATGTGACATAGCATTTTTACAAGAAACCCATCTTAATGGTTCGGAGAATATCTGGTTGAAAAAAGATTGGGTTGGTGAACTAGCCTTTTCTCCTGCTGTTAATAAAAAATGTGAAGTAGCTATTTTATTCCACCGTAAATTAAATGTTGCAATAACAAAGTCAATTGAGGATGAGCTTGGCAGATTTATTTATACCGAAGTACTCATTAACGATGTTGTGTGGCACTTGTGTTCCGTATATGCTCCAAATAGTTCTAAATCTGATTATTTCAACTGTCTTAAAAAACAAATTTCTCTGCTTCCCGCTAATAATATAATTCTGGCGGGGGACTTAAATGAGTCCTTTCTTAGTTCTTTAGACAGATCTGATTGGAAATTGAATAATCCTTATAAGAAGTCTATTCTACATAATTTTTGCAGAGATACTAACCTTAATGATGTTTGGAGACTTTTTCACCCTGCTGAAAAAGATTTCACCTTTTTCTCATATGCTCATCATGTAGGTACAAGAATACTTCGACCATCGAATTGGCTACTTCAACCTTCGACTACGACTTTGAATCAAACTAAAAATCATTCGACCATTCGATAGTCAAAGTACTGTCTCTTTAAAAAGAACTTCGACTAGCTATTTCACCAGCTAAAACCTACCGAGCACCAATGTTAGCCTATGGGGACTTTTCTGATCGAAGGAAAATCGTTCGATCGATGGATTGAAATCCTTTGAATCGTTCGATCGATGGATTAAAATCCTTTGAATCGTTCTATTCGAAGGATTAAATCGTCTGATCAAACGATTTTTCCTTCGAACGTTCGATCAAACAAGCGGTAAATCCTTCGACTTCAATATTCGAAGTTGAAGGATTTTACTTCGATGGTTGTCTTTTTAACCCTTGATATTCGACCCATAGTAAATGTGCCCCTTAGAGTCATCCCGAAAAAAGACAACAATCCATCCCTTCCTTCTTCCTATAGGCCTATTTCCCTATTAAATCAAGATATCAAGATATTATCTAAGGTCCTTGCTGATAGGCTTTCTTTAATTCTTCCCTCTATAATCTCCTCTATAATCTAAATGGTTTTATTCAGAACAGATCAGGAGTAAAAAATATTAGAGCTCTGATTCATATTTTATATTACACCAAAAACACAAAATTCTTAATATTGATGTTGAGAAAGAGTTTGATAATATTACCTGGGAACATCTATTTTTTTGCCTTAAAAAATTCGGTATCACGGGCCCCTTCTTCCAATATATCAAATATCTTTACAAAAATCCCAGAACACAAGTCATTTTGGGGTGAGCTAGGTCGCCACCTTTTGAAATATTTAAAGGGACGTGACAGGGCTATCCTTTGTTGCCCCTTTTATTTAATATTGCATTAGAACCGCTAATTTGTTTCCTTGATCAATCCAAGTCAATTAAATGAATTTCTATTAATAGTAGACATCTCAAGGTATTAGCCTTTGCCGATGATTTATTATTAATTTAAAAAAATCCTGAGTCTTCACTTAAGGTTGTTTTTGATCTATTTCAAGTCTTTCAGTCTTTTTTTCTGGTTAAAAAATTAACGCTGAGAAATCGGAAGTAATGAATATTTATGGGTTTTTTTCTAATTCACTACTTAAGAAATTTCAATTTACAAACCCAAAGAATCAAATTAAATACTTAGGATTAATAATTCCTTCGGATCTAAATAATTTATATTCTTTGAATATTACCCCAGCCTATAAATGTTTTTTGTGAAAAATGGGCCAATTCTCCCCTAAATATTAAGGGACAAACACTATTTTTTAAATCCTTGATATTTCCCAAGATAATATATCCATTAATTAATCTCCCTTTGCTTGTAAAACACTGCAATATTAAGAAACTTGACTCTGCTTTAACTAAATTTATTTGGAACGGTAAGAAGGCAAAAATTGCCCTCTATAAATTGAGAGCTCCAGTTAAGCTTGGAGGATTAAACCTTCCTGATTTCAGAGCTTTTAATTTGTCAGCCCTCACCAGATATCTTATTGAGTGGATCTCTCAAGGCAATAAATTTACGAACCCCGACATCTTTCAAGAACCCTTTATTAATATATAATCTGTTTTGCAAAGCAAATGGGGCAATGTTCCTTATGATTTTAAGAGGAATCTGATCTATTGTGACTCTATATTTGTGTGGAGACATTTATTCTCTCAACATAGGTATAGCTATACAGTAACCCCTTACATTACAGCCAAACTCTTACTTAAACCTTCAGATTATCAAAAGTCTGATACTTTTATATTTTCAATCAAGAGCAAGTCACTGGTTTTGGTGAAAGATATATTTGATCCGCTTAAGAAAGCCTTAATGCCTTGTTCAAAACTCAAAGAACAATACAAGCTTCAGGATTCTGATAGATACTATTATTTAGCATGTCAATGCGGTCTTTCTCTGCTACATAATAATGAAAACTTGGTTTTAGCTAAACACAAGCTTGCAGATAATTTGGCAGAGTTTTTGGAATTCCCTGGTTTGATCTCTATTAGCTCTCTTTCTAAAAATTTTTGGAATGTCGATAGTACAGATTCACACCCATTATCTAAACCTTCTAGTAAATGTACTGAATTTTTATATTGTCAAATAACTCAGATTTGGTAAAATCTATACGGGATTACAATAAATTAATATTAGCAGAAAGTTGGAGGATACAACATTTTAAGCTTACCCACCTAGGCTATGGAAAAAATAGCCTATTTCATACTGTCCTAAATGTGACAAGACTAAGGTGTCACTTTTCCATTATCTATGGTCCTGTCCAAAGATCTATATTGGAGGAAAATCACTGTTTTTTTGAATTATCAATTGAAGATAAAGATAACATTTTCTCAGTGTTTTGCTTTTTTGCATCTAGATAATATAGTATTTTCTTCAGTTCCTAACACAAATTTTATTTCCCATGAAAATAAATTATTGACAGTTTTTTTCCTAGCTGCTTCCAATAAAGCTTTATTTAATTCTTGTTTATAAAAAGAACCCCCCTCGTTAGCAGATGCTATTTATTTTATGAACCAGCTTAGTTGGCAAGAAGCCTTATTATCCAAAACCAAAGGAATTAATTCTATAGACTCTTTTAAACTGATTTGGTCTCCTTATCTTGAAGTTTGTAACTCTAATACTGGTGAACAAATAGGACGTTTTCTCCAAGTGTAAGATGCGCTTTCAGACATTCCAGTTGATGAATGGATATTTTTCTTTCTTTCAATATGTGTACATCCACTGGATTAGTTAATTTCAGTTAGTTGCTGTCAGTCTCTTTAAATAGTATTTAGTTTTAATAACACTATGCCATTGTATCGATTACAACATATCTTTCTATATCTGCATAATATTTGCTGTCATACTGTTATTACTTGTTTAACATAAAAATCAAATAAAATATATCTTTCTATATCTGCATAATATTTGCTGTCATACTGTTATTACTTGTTTAACATAAAAATCAAATAAAATATTTTTAAAATAAAATGTGTACTTTATCTTTACTAACATGTGCTAACTTGGCTGATTCATTATTCCAGGTGAATGTCTGCATAACTTGAATCACCCATAGTTGCCACCTGACCAATGTTTGAAGCTTTACTGTTTAGTGATGGGCGATTTTGCGCCGTTTCGGTTCGCCAAAAAATCAGCGAAATTCACGAAACAGCAAAAAATTTCCAAAATGGTGATTTTTTATGGGTGAATTTTCGCAGGCGTTTCGCAAATTTATTCGCTGGTGGCGAATCGCGCAAATTCGCCGCAAATTCACCCATCACTATCACTGTTGTATCAGTAACTGGGCTTCATTCTCCTTCCTTATATTTAGGGATATATACATTTAATAGTGATAATTTTCACAGCAAATACAAAGCATTACAGCACAATTTCCTACTACTATCATTTAACAGTTGGATCTTTTTATCAGGTTTGCTAAATCCATATGAATACTTATTAACCTACAATAAACATCTTGTCTAGTTTAAACACCTATCCAGTCTTAGGTATCCTTTTCATCACCACATGGGATGCCTTTAAATGAAGTATAATCCATAACTGCTGTAGAAATTATACCTAGATCAAAAAAATATTAACCCAGTGCTTTTGAAAACAAAAACCTTCTCTATACCAAGAAAACAATTTATTAATTTGCATTTTTTCACAAAAAATGTTTTTCAAATATAAAGGCAATATTTTTTGTAAGAAATGCATTATTGATTAGAAATTAGAGCTATGTTCAAGAATAAAATCCATGATCTACATTTTTCTTCAATTGGCAGTCCAAAAATGAAATAGATAAATTTGCCTACACAACATTTTTAAGCATAGGGCCTTTGGACAGACTTCCTATCCCCTAACAACCAGACTTCTCAGAGCAGCGCTTTCCCCCATACCAGAAAGGCAGAGTTTTGCAGCAGGGTTTTGCAGTGGGGTTGCCAGCTGTCTTGTCTTTAACATGTTTAATGAACCAAACCTTCAAAGTTGTCTGCAGGAGTGTGTAATCTTGAATCTTTTTCATCTTTATTTCATGTGCCACTGACTCTGCACATGCTCAGTATGTGGCAAGCAGCTGGTGAGAAGTCAAGCTTAAGGGTTGTTGGAAAGTGTCACGCAGAAGATGAGGTTTGGGTCTGTCATAGGAGCTGATGCCATAGGGCTCATATATGTTGGGTTTTCCTTTTATTTTAAGGAGAAATAAAGAAAATACATGGTTGGCTCATCTATGCTGTTTTTTTCTTCAGCCTATATACTGTATGTACATGAGCCTACTGAGCAGACATGTAAATATGTTTGACAGTTTTGTGTTAACAAACACACTACATTTGCTTTAAATGTTGTGTTTAATTAAACTCTTAATTAGCACAATGTTATTTTCATAAAAAATTGCTAAATATGTCATGTTCATTGCCAATGACTTACATACAGTTGTGTTTGCTAATGTGGCTCCAGGGAGAATTTGGAAATTCATTTCTAAGGTTATTCACTTTATTAATTGCTTTAGCAGAACAATTGTCATCCTAAAGTGGAAATGTAACAAAAATAATTATAGAAAATGTGTGTTTGTTTTGCAAATCCTGTAAGCCATTACTTGGATATTTCCCTTGGTTCATTATTTAATTCACTGTATGTTTTCTTAACGGTTATTGAAGATTTGAAGACAAACTTTTATGATAAAATAGTACATTTTATTCTTCAACTGGAAACATAAATGCCATTATTGTCCCCAATGCTGCACTAAACAGTCTGTTTAATCACACTGACTTCTCTTAGTTTGATCAAGTTTATTTGTATTATTATAGTGCTAGTTCAGAAAAATAAAAATGATTTTCTTTGGGTTTCTGTAAAAACTGTTTGTGACCAAGCTGTGAGAAAAATTCAACTTTCACACAGAACCTTAGGGTCTGTGTTCTATACTTCAGTTGCAGAATCCTGTCAAAATCCTATTAAATACTTCTACAGTATGTAGCAATTTATGACCAGTTCAATATTATTAAACTTATTTAAACATGTATCACTTCCTTCCTTCCTACCTTCCTACTTTTTTGTTTTAATTTATAAATTGATAAGTAATATTAGACTTGTTTTTCCTTTGAGCACAATCATAAAAGCCATTTGAGGATAAGGAAATAAAGGCAAAAACACAGAGATGTGAATAGTCATATGGTAATAATCATTTCATCCTTATTTATTCACTTTAAGATCACGTTTATGTGCCAGTGCAAGAAAATAATTTGAGTTATTCACTGTTTTTTTTATTAAAGGGGTTGTTCACTTTTAAATTAATTTTTAGTATGATGTAGATAATGATATTTTGAGACAATTTGCATTTGGTTTTTATTTTTTATTTTTGGTTTTGATTTATTTAGCTTTTTATTCAGCAGCTCTGCAGTTTGCAATTTCAGCAATCTAGTTGCTAGGCCCCAAATTACCCTAGCACTGGCCATTCTTTAACATACTAAAAGTTACTTCAATTTGAACCACCCCTTTAAAGACAAAGTCTATCTGTTCAAGGTCAATAACACTGCATTAAAACTGTCTGTATCCTACTTTTACTAGAAGCTTTATATTTCTCTATTTATAAGAGAAATGAGTTTAACCCCCAAGCCAATGGATGTGACATATTCTTATTCTAGGTAATTAGAGCTGTAGCGAAGTGAGGTCTTACAACTTGAAATCTTACATATTGAAATTTGTTTTCAAGATAAAAAAGTGAGGTTGAATATCTGGAAATGTTTTACATATAATATGGTGAACCTTTGCTGGATGTGGCACCCAAATCATCTGACAGTATAAGGATCTTATATGACTGCAAATTTCTGGTGTAAATCACTATGTTTTTACCCCCGATGCAATGACCATAGCAGGGGATGGCATCAATTCCAGCACTTGGCATTTAAATGGTATAATAGTTAGTGATGGACAATGGGTGGCATGCCCCTAAAAGCATTGTAGACACAAAGCTCCTGCGGGCCAAATTTGCACACAGGAAAGGGGGGGGTGAGGAATGGTCATCTGACCTAGGTGTACAGATACACTGAGTCCAACTGGAGCTATGCAGAAGAGCAGGGATCATATTCAGAATAGGGTCAATGAGTATACTGTACGACACCGAGCAGTCACTGTGTATATAAGGCTGTGATTCCTTATTCCTAACCTCCCTCTAATCCTGTCTGCTTGGATCAGTGCTGTGACATTAAAAATTAATATCGCTAAAAATTCAATTTTTTATACTGAACTTATTGACCCAGCTTAAAGGTTCAGCATCTCTATAGTAATACTGATCCAGGCATTCAAAGTTTCCCATCTTGGATTTTGTTAGGAGTGTCTGCGACATGTACATGCTCAGTGTGCTCTGAGCAGCTGTTAAGATGCTGAGCTACCATGTAGCAATATTTATTTACTAATCAGCCTCAGCCTTATATTGTGACACTCACATTATATATATTCAGTATGATTTGCATCGGTCCCTAAGCTCAGTAACTGACAGCAGCATAGAGCATGTGCTGGAATTAGCAGTAAAGAGGTTGGGGAGCTACTGGGGCATCTTTCAAAGAAATTTACTGCTGAAGGGCTGTGGAAGCCTTGGGCTGTTATAGAAGCCCAAAACATAATGGTACAACATTTCTGCCCTTGTTTAGATGAGATTTAGCTTTTCTTTAAATAAGTTGTTGAGAGTTACAGTTGCATGCAGAACCCCCAGTTGGGGGTCAATTCCAAGAACTTGCACATTCTGTCTGCTGTTCTAGACTAAAATCTAGGCACCAATTGTTGCCCGTGTGTCCGCAACTATAGCATACTGTATATTAAGTCTGAACTACCTATAGGAGATTTTTCAAAGTTAAAAACTTTTTTTCAGTAAAGTTTTTAAATGTAGCTTCACTGACCCTTTTAAAAAGCTAAATGCACAGATTTGGAGTATTCAGACCTTCTTAAGCCCTTAAAGGGGTTGTTCACTTTTGAGTTAACGTTTAGTATGATGTAGAGAGTGATATTCTGAGACAATTTCCTATTGGTTTTCATTTTTTATTATTTGTGATTTTTAAGTTATTTAGCTTTTTATTCAGCAGCTCTCCAGTTTGCAATTTCAGCATCTGGTTGCTAAAGTCTAATTTAACCTAGAAACCATACATTGAATTGAATAATTGAGTGGAATATGAATAGGAGAGGCCAGAATAGAAAGATGACTAATAAACAACAGCAATAACAATAGCTTTATAGCCTCACAGAGCATTTGTATTTAGATGGGGTCAGTGACCCCCATTTGAAAGCTGAGAAAAGGCAGAAGAAGCCAAAGAATTAAAAAACTATAATAAAAAAAAAGTATTGAAAACCAATGGAAATGTTGCTTAAAACAGGCAATTCTATACTAAAAGTTAGCTTAAAGGTGAACCACCCCTTTAATCTACCCTGATTATTTAAAATTCACAGAGAAGGCAATATACCCAATGAGAGAGCTGCAAGTAAGTTCATTTCACATTAAATTTGTTCTTACAGTGCATAAAGGGAACTTTGCGTTCCTTTAAGATGGCTGGTATTTTAAATTTGATTTTAATCTAAATCTTTAGTTTGTAAGAAAGTACAGGCACAATAAGATCAGGACACTGTTCAGTGTTGTAAATTAATGGCTCATTTAATTAATTTTGTTGCTTCACATGATCAGTATACCAAAGTGAATGTCACAAGGGCATATTTAAAATACATGAATTTTGATAATTAAATGTTTAGTGAGACTTGTTTAAATAACTCTTTCAGGTGAATTCAATGGCTGCTCTTGTTTTTTTTTTTTTTGTTTTTTTGTTATATTGAGGGTTAATTGTAATAAAATAAATGAATCATAACAGAATGAAACCCGATAAAAACAGGAATGGGTAGGGATAAGGACACTATATATATATATCCAAGGTACAACGGGCTAGGACCCTGGAGCATGGTTGAAAAGTACGCTGGCCAATTAGTCCGCGGGTGGGATTGTTTAAAGGGGTGATTCACCTAAGTTAACTTTTAGTATGTTACATATAGGCCAAATATAAGCAACTTTTAAATTAATTTTTTTTTATTTCTTTTTTTATCGTTTTTGAATTATTCGCCTTCTTGTTCTGACTCTTTCGGGCTTCAGATGGGGGTCACTGACCACGTCTAAAAACATATGCTCTTTAAGGCTACATATTTATTGTTATTGCTACTTTTTATTACCCCTCTTTCTATTCAGGCCTCTCTTATTGATATTACAGTCTCTTATTCAAATCAATGCATGGTTGCTAGGATAATTTGGACCCTAGCAACCAGATTACTCCAACTGCAAACTGCTGAGCTGCCTAATAAAAAGCTATAGAAAAGTTTATATCAAAAAACGATATAAGTCCCAAGGCTTCTTCAAGTAAAAAATATTAATTTATTGTTGTTCACATTAAAAAGAAGTAACTAGTACATACTACCCCCCATACCCCACCTTACGCGTTTCGCACCCTCCGGCACTTAGTCATAGGTGTATCTTGTATCTTTGAGTTATTTAGCTTTTTATTCAGCAGCACTCTAATTTGCAATTTCAGCAATCTGGTTGCTGATGTCCAAATTACCCTAGCAACCATGCACTGATGTGAATAAGAGTATATGAATAGGAGAGACTGGAATAGAAGGTTAAGTATTAAAAAGCAGCAATAATCAGTGACCCCCATTTAAAAGCTGGAAAGAGTCATAAGAAGGCAAACCGTTCAAAAACTATAAAAAAGAAAAAATGAAGGCCAGTTGGTCATTCTATAACATACTAAGGGGCGGATTCACTAAATTCGAATGAAGGATTCGAAGTAAAAAAACTTCGAATTTTGAAGTATTTTTTGGGCTACTTCGACCATCGAATGGGCTACTTCGACCTTCGACTACGACTTTGAATCAAAGGATTCGAAGTAAAAATCATTCGACTATTCGACCATTCGATAGTCGAAGTACTGTCTCTTTAAAAAAAACTTCGACCCCCTACTTCGGCAGCTAAAAGCTACCGAAGTCAATGTTAGCCTATGGGGAAGGTCCCCATAGGCTTTCCTAAGTTTTTTTGATCGAAGGATAGTCCTTCGATCATTGGATTAAAATCCTTCCAATCGTTTGATTCGAAGGATTTAATCGTTCGATCGAAGGAATAATCCTTCGATCGTACGATCGCAGTATTTGCGCTAAATCCTTCGACTTCGATATTCGAAGTCGAAGGATTTTAATTCCTAGTCAAATATCGAGGGTTAATTAACCCTCGATATTCGACCCTTAGTGAATCAGCCCCTAAGAGTTAAGTTAAAGGTGCATTTGAAAATCTTTCGAAATTTGCAACACATTATTTGTTGCGAAAACATTCCATTGTGGATGGGTGAAAATAAAATAGCCAATAGCAACTTTATTTTGCATTTTTCACATTGCACTTGCTTAGTTAATGAGCATTTGTATCTTTGCAAAATTCCCTTTTACATGCACCATCATTGTAACTAACACAATTAGCTGGTTTTGAGTTTCAAGTAGTCCCACTGAGCACAGTAATAGTGCATAGCAACCAAACAAGATTCTTTAACTATTTAGCATCCAAGGGGCCGATTCACTCAGCTCGAGTGAAGGGTTCGAATGAAAAATACTTCGAATTTCGAAGTATTTTTTGGGTACTTCGACCATCGAATTGGTTAAATTCGATCGAATTCGATCGAAGTCGAACGAAATCGAACGATTCGAAGTAATAATCGTTCGACTATTCGACCATTCGATAGTCGAAGTACTTGCCCTTTAAAAAAAACTTCGACCCCCTACTTCGGCAGATAAAAGCTACCGAAGTCAATGTTAGCCTATGGGGAAGGTCCCCATAGGCTTGCTAAGCTTTTTTTGATCGAAGGATTTTCCTTCGATCGTTTGATTAAAATCCTTCGAATCGTTCGATTCGAAGGATTCAATCGTTCGATCGAACGAAAAATCCTTCGATCGTTCGATCGCAGGATTTGCGCTAAATCCTTCGACTTCGATATTCGAAGTCGAAGGATTTCAATTCGAGGGTCGAATTTCGAAGTATTTTTAACTTCGAAATTCGACCCTTCGTGAATCGGCCCCTTAATGTGCTAACAAATTACTGAATGTCAACACTCCATTTACTTAGTTCTCCAGCGGCGTATGTCCTTGTGGTCAAAATACACACGCAATACACAATTGCATTTAATGTGCTTTGAATATTTATTTGTCATTACCTTATATTATAAATCAAAAAAAAAAAAAAAAAAAAATATATATATATATATATATATATATATATACATATATATACATATAAATGCTAAATGTTAATCTCTAAAATATCCTTACTTTTATATACTTTATGATATAGATGGCAGAGGTACTGAAAGTGTGGGACAGTTATTACTTATGAATCATTTAGATGTTTCCATCATAGTTCAACATAGAAGTACTTCTTTATGAAAACTGGTACTTATTTGTAAAAATGCAGTTGCCACTGCAGTCCCCTGCCACATGCCAGGGTGGCAGGGGCGGCAAAAATGGACCGACCAGGTAACTATGAGCCGAATTTCCGGTTTTCAACCCGGAAATTCGGCTCTTCTAGTGCAGAGAGTGCAATTGCGCTTTCTGCACTAGCGATGTGGACGCGTCCGGCACTGAAGGTGAGAGGCCGGGGCGGCAAATTGGGCAGGATCGCCCCTGGCTCTTTCTCAAGCTAAAATGCATTGGAGTCAATTGCTTGTTTCCTTCTAACAAAATAAAATGTATGCTGAAAGATTGTGTCACAGAATTATTTTAGCCACTCATGAAAATGCAAATTTTGCCAGGCTCATCCCTACTCACTGATGGGGCTCAATGTACATCATAGTACCATGACACCTAAATATACACAACATTTCCTTTTAATATATTCATAAGACAAGTCCATTGACAAAATAAAAATTGAAGGTACAGTGGCCCTTTAACCAGTGAACACATTGGCTGTAATGACCTTTACATTTGTTTCAGGTGAGCATGAATGATTTTGACAAATGTACAGATCCACATCAATTAAATGCTTATTTCAGTCAAAGTATACATTTTCAGTCAGAGTATACATATGAATGCACAGTCATCTTGGCTAACGGAGAACTGACTCCCGATGCTTTGTTTCAGTGAAACCCAAGGATCAGAATGGGAAAAATACACACTGCTTTCACTACCAATATTTTACCAATAATTTATCAGTTATTTATCATTGTCCGAATTTATCTCAACATTTTCTGAAAAAACTTGCACAGGTTTTTTGGGCCTATTTATTAATACACTTTCTGATTTTCATGATTTTTTCAAAATTTTCATCTGATTTTCATGATTCTTTCAGATTTTTCACTCAAATTTTTTCTCTATTAGTAATAATGCAGTATCTTGTACTTGATCTTAACTAATTTGCAGGAATCCATATTGGTGGCAAAACAATCCTATTGGATTTATTTAATGTTACATGTATGGTATGGAGATCCAAATTCTGGAAAGATCCCTTATCCAGAAAACCCAAGATCCCAAGCATTGTACTTAAATTTTTACTTGTTACCAACATCTAATTGCTGATTAATTTTTATGGTCTTGTATAGGCAAATTTGCCTATTGTTAGTAAAGGAGCTCTATTATTTGTACTTTTATAGTTTACAGAGTAGATTTAAAATACATCTTAGGTCAAATGATATTCACAAAAAATGGTTTATATAATATGCGTGGTGATTTATCTTTAAAAACACAGACATTTTGGCACCATGGGCAGCATTACAAAATACAGCATAATAATGCATGGGTCCACCTTTATAGGTTTTATTTTCCTTGCTCATTAAACAGAAAAAAGGTAAAGTTTAAAAGTAAACTTTCAAGAAATAAATCATGGGAATGGGATTTGCTAATTTTAGCAAAGTATTTCTGACATCTCCAAGCAATGAAATTGGCTATAACTTGGCAAGTATTTTCTAACTCAACATTCCAAATAAGCAAATAAGGCAGACTTTAAATTGTGCAATTTCCTATGCACAGTGTGAGACACAAAAGACTAAAATTGCGTAATGAAAATGAAAAATGTTTTTAATTGTGGCAAGTTAAAGTATGTTTTTGTTGCATTTAAACAACAATATAGATTATTTTTGTTAAATAAACCAATCAAAACTTGCA
Source organism: Xenopus petersii (assembly GCA_038501925.1). NCBI lineage: Eukaryota > Metazoa > Chordata > Amphibia > Anura > Pipidae > Xenopus > Xenopus petersii. Next base: position 93,073,853 of record CM076684.1, read on the forward strand.
CTGTCCCAAAAATAAGTGACTAAGAAACATTTCCTGTAAATCAAAAGAACTCTTCAAAAATCATTTGTCCTTGCTTAAAATATGCAAGGAATGTTATAAACTAAACTTATTCAATAATGTTATAAACTAAACTTATTCAATAATGTTTCTGTTGCATTTCCAGCATTAACAACAAACCTTTCAAACTCTTCAAAAATGATTTTTCTGGATGTATGTTGCTAAATTATATTTTTTACTGTATTTTCAATTAAAAGCTATTTAATGGTCAATATACTGTATAGAAATCATTTTTTTTTCAGCAATGTTGTATAATAGTTTGAAAATACAAATAGAGTTCTGGCTATGCCGAATAATTTCTCATGGTATCACTAATTTATTTAGGAGACAGCCCAAAAGACCAAAAGAGTTCAACATATTATACCTTTGGGAATACATCTTAGAAAACTTAATTGCTGTATCTGGAATCTATTACCTTAAAAACACTAGATGTACACAATTAGCTACTTTTACTTTTCCCCCAAATGAAAACTCTCAGTAGACTTAATAATGTTTTTCTGTTATGTTTCTGGAAACTGTTTTGCTATCCCTGATTCATATTCCCTCTTATAATTTACATATTACTAATGTAGACAAAAATAGTGCAGCTTGGTTTTTAGATTTTAAAAATCAGCACCCACACAGGAGTTCTGATTTGAATGAGCATTTCAAAGCTGTACTTCAGTTGCTATTCATGCTGCTTTACCTTTGCATTAATTATTGTCCTCTCTATAGATATTCAGATGCACCGATGACCTGAGTTGTTTTTGTCTAGTTAAAGCAAGATTGCTTCAGAGAATGCTTATTGAAATATCAATCATGGTCCTTGAACTTCACTTCACACTGTATCATGAACAACAAATTGATTTATTGTAGTTTTAAAAAAAAATATATATATAATATTCGGCTTTGATGTCATACAATCAAAAATGTATGCGCATATCCAAGAATTTATTGTTGAAAACAATTAGAAGAGCCACATAAAAAAGATGATATAACAAATCAAATGTAAACGCTTTACCATTTTTTAAATTGTTGCTGTTATGCTTTCCTATTTCTTTTTAAAAGTGATAAATAGACTTCAAGAGAGCATTGCTGCAAGGAAATGCAGATGTGCCAAATCCAAAATTTTTTGACTTGTACAAATGTCAAAGCTTCCACAAAATGTTCAGTCAAGTATTGAAAAGAATCAAAACATTAATGTGCATATTTAAATTTGAGAAAAAGACACAATTAAAAAAATCTGTGAATTAAATAGTTCTGTTGTCTAGGGCTTAAAGGGATTCTGTCATGGGAAAACAGATTTTTTTTTGCAAACTACATTAGTTAATAGCCCTCCAGCAGAATCCTGCATTGAAATCCATTTTACAAAAGGGCAAACAGATTTTTTTATATTTAATTTTTAAAATTGACATGGGGCTAGACATGTTACTTTCCTAGGTGCCCTCAGTCATGTAACGTGTGCTCTAATAAACAATGGAAGGTAACCAGATAACAGCTCCCAGCCCACCTGCATTGCTAAAAATGCTCCCAGTAATAGATGAGTAAGTATAGCACTCAATAGTAAAAATCCAAACACGGTTAACCCTATGTTGCAAATTATTCAGTTGCATTGAGTAGGGGAATGATTGGCCAATCTGAAAGCAGTTTCAAAGTAAAGTGCTGGCTCTTTCTGAAAGTACATGATGAGGTAACCTTAGATGGCTGCCTATGCAACAATATTGCTTAATAAAAAAAAAACTTAGTTCAAGAATAAAATTTTAACTGGTGGAATTAATTACTTGCAATGTATACAGTGTAATCTAACAATAAAAATGATACAATAAAAATCATGACAGAATCCCTTTTATAGATACATGATTTTTAAGGTTCCGATTTGGTTTGGCAAAAAGTGCTTGGATTTGATCAAGTATTGAATTTAGTCCATCCCTGAATAAAAGGAAAGTTTTTTGTTTAATATGAAATAATATTACATATTGGATCCAGATATGTGAAATGGATCCAGATATGTGAAATGCAGCCATTATTTGCATCTTTTATCATTCAAAATTTGTATATATATATATATATATATATATATATATATAATTTGTAAAGCGTTATTTTTAAAATGCTATCTACTTAGTGCAGTAACCTCATCATAAGGCTATAACATCTTAATGGAATGCTATTTTTATTTTGTCATACATTACATAACTGATCCCCCATGCTCCTCTATGAGGGGGCTGCCATATTTACACAGCAGTATTCTGTTAGGAATAGAAGCTCAACTGTAGGTTGGCAAATCAGTCAGGTTTAGGAACTTCAGGTAACAATTACTTACAAAAGCAGTCCTGTCAGCAAAAATTATCAGCATGACCTATAAGTAAATATTAATGTACATTAATATTCATGGACAGATTATAATGAAGGCTTGGGGAGTCTTAGCCTTCCCAAACCAGCAGGGTCAGGGTTCCAACACTGAAAATATGGTATCTGCCTTAAAAAAATCCTAAAATCCAAACAAGAATCATAAGCCTGCAGCCAAAATATCTGTACCTGTTCTCTAAGAAAGAGTTAGGAGCAGTCCTACGGGGCGTGTGTATTCTAGCAGGATGAAGCTGATTGGAGAATGCCACTGTCAATCTCAAATAGTGGCGGAAGCAGGAGCAGAAAGAGAAAGGAGGAGTTGGGAACTCCAGTGAGATTGAGATAATCGTGCCAGCTTAGATGTTATGAGAAGTGAGTGTCAGTGCTGCTGCAGCCCATGTGTCTGTATATATATATATATATATATATATATATATATATATATATATATATATATATATATATATATATATATATATATATATATATATATATATATATTACATACTGTGTATGATAATTAATGTGAGCTGTTTGCTATACAATAAGTTATTCATATGTCAAAACGCTTTAGTTGCCTGATAAAATACTCAGTGATTTTTCAACATAATGTTTGATATGTTTTAGCAATATAAACATTTATTTGTTCTTGTGTTCCATTGCCCAAATTATTTAGCCTGGTCCATTTGATTTCTGGCTGTCTATAAGAACTTCATGTTGTTAGGAAGCTGCCCCTGGGGAAACGTGAGGCATCAGTTGTGGATATTTGAGAGATCCTGGTATATTTCTGGATGTGCAGCTACAAATCTCTTCTGAATCAGTGTGGGGTCTGTCTGAGACTCTGACCGTGTGTATCTGTGTGTATGCCAGAGTCTGGGGCTGCCTAAGAATGTGTATATGTTGTGTACAGTATCTATGTACCTGCCAAATATGTGTGTAAATTTTCATTGCCTGCCCCAGTATTACTGCATCTCTGTGTGTACTCCTGCCTAAATAAGCCTGTATACCTAATTATATCAGAATTTGTGTCTTAATCTGTGTTTGCGTATGTTTATATCTATCTGAGTCCCTGATTTAGTGTAGTTAAGATTTGGGTTCTTTTAGAAGCTCTAAACCTCAGTTGATATTATTCTACAGCTATGGGATCCGTTCTCCGGAAAACCATTATACAGAAAGCTCCAAATTACAGAAAAGCCATCTCCCGTAGACTAGATTATAAACAAATAATCAGTAATAATAAAACAGTACATTGTGCTTGATCCCAACTAAGATATAATTAAACCTTATTGGAAGCAAAATCATCCTATTGGGTTTATTTAATGTTTATATGATTTTCTAGACAAGGTATGAAGATCCAAATTAGAGAAATATCCATTATCCAGAATTCCCCAGGTCCCGAGGATTCTGGATAACGGGTCCCATACCTGTATTTGCAAATACATTCATTTTTTTTTTTTTTTTTTTACACATTTACATATAATTAATAATTCATGTAATTTGCACTGCATTTGACCCTGGCTTATTTATAAACAGTGAGCACATGTGCACCTGGGCAGTAACCCATGGCAATGAAGTTTTGCTTGTGTTGAACCTGAAGCTGGCTAAAAATTGCTAATCACAGATTAGTTGCTAAGGGTTACAGCCTAGGTGCAAATTTGCCCAAAGTCCATGAATGTTTTATCTACTTTTTTTGTGTGATTTGACTATGAAACAAGTAGTGGAAGGTAAAGCATTGACTAGCCTTCCCAAACAAAAATATCACGCTGTGCCAATGTTAATATTAGTAGTTTATTTTGTGTCAGTATCACTTTAAAGCCCAACTCATTTAAATGCCCATTTTTAAATGGCAAAGTAGGGAATATCTGTTATAGTTGCACATTAATAGCATAGTTAATTAGACAGCACAATTGCAACCCCTATTAAAACATGCAAGTCATTAGACAACACTACGGGGCCGATTCACTATGGGTCGAATATCGAGGGTTAATTAACCCTCGATATTCGACTAGGAATTAAAATCCTTCGACTTCAAATATCGAAGTCGAAGGATTTAGCGCAGATAGTTCGATCGAACGATCGAAGGATAATTCATTCGATCGAACGATAAAATCCTTCGAATCGAATGATTTAAAGGATTTTAATCCAACGATCGAAGGAATATCCTTCAATCAAAAAAAGTTAGCCAAGCCTATGGGGACCTTCCCCATAGGCTAACATTGACTTCGGTAGCTTTTAGATGGCGAACTAGGGGGTCAAAGTTTTTTTTAAAGAGACAGTACTTCGACTATCGAATGGTCGAATAGTCGAACGATTTTTACTTCGAATCCTTTGTTTCGAAGTCGTAGTTGAAGGTCGAAGTAGCCCATTCGATGGTCGAAGTAGCCCAAAAATATACTTCGAAATTCGAAGTTTTTTACCTTCGAATCCTTCACTCGAAGTTAGTGAATCAGCCCCTACATATTCACAGGACATAATGGTGCCAATCTGAAAAACATATAGGGGCCGATTCACAAAGGGTCGAATATCGAGGGTTAATTAACCCTCGATATTCGACTGGGAATTAAAATCCTTCGACTTCGAATATCGAAGTCGAAGGATTTTAGCGCACATAGTGCGATCGAAGGATCAAAGGATTATTCCTTCGATCAAAAAAATATCAAAGGAATATCCTTCGATCAAAAAAACTTAGGAAAGTCTATGGGGACCTTCCCCTTAGGCTAACATTGAGTTTGGTAGGTTTTAGATGGCGAACTAGGGGGTCGAAGTTTTTTCTTAAAGAGACAGTACTTCGATTATCGAATAGTCGAACGATTTTTAGTTCGAATCATTCGATTCGAAGTCGAAGGTCGAAGTAGCCCATTCGATGGTCGAAGTAGCCCAAAAAACACTTCGAAATTCAAAGTTTTTTTACTTCGAATCCTTCACTCGAAGTTAGTGAATCGGCCCCATAGTATAGGCCATGAAGACAGTAAGGAACAGGAAGTTTTTTTTGCACGACAGCTACAAGGAACAATTTCAAGATTTTAAAAAAAAAATGTACATGCTATCCTAAGCTAACAAGTATTTTAATTTCCTATTCAAAAAGAGTAATTGCATAATTTTTCAGAACTGCTGCAATGCCACTGTATAGAGTCTGTGCCATTAATCAAATCATTGAAGAATAAGTTTTTTGTCCAAGATGTTTACCTTGTTATAGGGCAATGATAACATTTTCTTTAGCACCTCTACACCCCCTGCATTTGAAGGGCCAAACAGATTCATATATATATATATATATATATAGTGCCGCACAATACTTGTAAGAAAGTCAAGATTTACTGAAAAATTATGACGTTTCTAACACCAACTGTGCTCTTTCTCAAGGATTTTGTCATCTTTGAGAAAAAGAGCACAGCAGGTGTTTGAAAGTCGGATTATATATATATATATAAATATATATATATATATCCATAGCAAAAAACCGGGTATGTTAGAAAAAACCGATACCTCTCTAACATACCCGTGGTCTCTAGGGGGCGTGGCCTATTGGTAAACATCGGAGTCATGACCGGTACACGGACCGACAAGGAGGGGTAAGTCTGCTAAAGGGCGTGGTGCGTTAAGGAGGTCGGTTAGGTATAACGTCATACCATTGGAACATGTCTCCTACCTACACAGGCGATACCATGAGCATACAGGAGCAACGCTGCTTCAGATCCCGTCTTTGGTAAGCACGGTCCCTGGTGTTACATCACGTATGAGGATGTGTTTTGGGCGTTTAGAAGCACTAATAAATGAGCACCTTATTGCAACATATAGTTTAAGCACTCGCCGCATGGACAGCGCACAAGCACTTGGTACACACACCATAGAGAGCGGCGGCTGGACACTGCTAAGTATATATACACCTTCACTTGAGGGGGTGATGACGTCATCATTGTGAGCTTGATTGTTTGTTTGGCGCCATTTTAGGTTTAAATTTGAATGTTATTTTCACTGTGTAACCCACCTGAAGAAGGCTCAAGTAACAGGGCCGAAACGTCGTATATTTAATAAATCTTCTTTTCACTTGGACAAAGACCTGGTAGTGCGGTTTTTTGCTATGGATGTGTATTATTTTTAAACCTGCACCCAGGCAGTCACAATTTGCAGGAAGAGTGCTCCAGTTTACTTCAAGCATATATATATATAGTGATGGGCGAATTTATTCGCCAGGCGCGAATTCGCGGCGAATTTGCGCGATTCGCCGTCGGCGAATAAATTCGCGAAACGGCAGCGAAAATTCGCGGAAAAAATTCGCCGGCGTCAAAAAATTTTTTTCGAAAAAACTGACGCCGGCGCAAAAAACGGGCGCCGGCGTCGAAAAACGGGCACCGGCGTCGAATAACGGGCGCCGGCGTCAAAAACGGGCGCCGGCGTCAAAAACGAGACGCCGGCGCCGTTTCGCGAATTTTTCGCTGTTTCGCGAATTTCGCGGCGAAGCGAAACTGCACAAATTCGCCCATCACTATATATATATATATATATATATATATATATATATATATATATATATATATATATATATATATATATATATATATATATATATATATATATATATATATACTATATATATACTGTACTTGCAGGTCTTAGTATCAAAATAAAAGTGTTATATTAAAAATGTTTCAATAATTTTCCAGATAATCGGTCTTTCTCTAATACAGGTATAAGATCTGTTATATGGAAACCGTTATCCAGGAAACTATGAATTACTGAAGGCCGTCTCCCAAAGAAAAAATATTTCCTTTTTCTCTATAATAATAAAACAGTACCTTGTACTTGAGCCAAACTGATAAACTTAATCCTTATTGGAAGCAAATCCAGCCCATTGGGTTTATTTAATGTTAAAATTATTTTTTGTAGACTTAAGGTATGGCGATCCAAATTAAAGAAAGATCTGTTATCAGGAAAACCCCAGGTCCCAAGCATTGTGGACAACAGGTCCCATACCTGTACAAGGAAATCATTTTTAAATATGGAATTATTTGCCTTCAATGGACTTTATGGGAGATGGCCTTCCAGTAATTTGGAGCTTTTTGGAGAACAGGTTCCAGGATAAGTAAGTGGAAAGCAGAGAGAGGAAAAACAGAAGGCTATAATACCTGTCAGTACGATTTTGATGCAGTTTTACTTTTTTCTTGTATTGAGAAGAGCCATCCTTTGATGGAAAATAAATACAGATGGTTTCAAAGATTCTTTGGTATCCTGTAATATATATAGCGAAGGATAAAGCTAGCACTCACAGGTCTTATGAACAATCGCTTTTCAAAAGCGAATTTACATGAAATAATCGGCTATTCAATCAAAGCTACTACTTTTGGTCTTGATCAAATCTAAAAAGTTATTTTTGTATTTTATAGTGATATCTATTCAGTAATATATGCCACTCTTCTCAAGCATCACATTTAAATTAATTTTGCTAACATATTTTATTTCTATTTTGAGTTTAAAATCTCAGCATGTGTTCTGCTTAAATAATGGCAGTATGTGCTAGTATATTCTTCTGACCCAGAAATATTTGCCATGTGTAGTTTGAAATTTTGGAAGAAGAATCAAATGTTTCTGGGCTTGAAAATTATATCCTAGTTACTTACCATAGATAAGGTCAAAGGCCTGAAGGATCTAGGTCCCTAAATGAAGCCCAAACTGAGGGCAGTGAGCAGTTAGATATTCTGAGTAGGGATGGGTGAATTTTTTCGCCTCGTTTCGCCGAAAAAATGACGCCCATAGACTTGTATGGAGACGTGCGTCAAAAAAAAAAAGACGCGCGACAAAATAATTTCGCCACGCAACAAATTTTTTTGACGCCCATAGACTTTAATGGGCGTCTGCGACATTTCGCCGGTGGCGAATTTTTGGCGAAACGAAACCGGTCAAATTCACCCATCCCTGATTCTGAGTAATTTGGGAGACTAATATCCCCAGTGTATGATAAGTAGTACTTCAGGTCTTAGCTGCAAGGGAGAAATCTCTATTATTAGACCCCAAAGGAAACCATATTTATTGTGATGATCTGTTGCCTGCCATGCGACCCCGCAAAACACCTTTTCAATTAAAGGAACTTGTTTTCTTATTTTGACTTTTTGCTATGATATTTCATTATAACATAAACTACTGCAAATCTCTGGCAACCATGGTGACAATGTGTCTTACCACACAACTCTGCATGAGATGTTTAGGTTTCACATTTCTTATTAGTTTTAATTTCTTATTTTTTACTATTTATTATGTTATTTCATCCAACTGCTTATATTTATAAGAAAAAATATATTGGCAAACAACCAATTGGTAATATTAACTGGTGTACTCATTCGGAGAGAAAACGCTACCATTACAATTTAATGTAATGTTACTATGTTACTATGTTATTAACATATAATAATACTTGCGCAGCAATGTATACATGTATGTATAACTTTATTTGTAAAGCACTGTTAAAGGAAAACTATACCCCCCAAACAATGTAGGTCTCTATTAAAAGATACTGAATAAAACAGCTCATGTGTAAAACCCTGCTTCATGTAAATGAACCATTATCATAATAATATACTTTTTTAGTAGTATGTGCCATTGGGTTATCATAAATAGAAAATTGCCATTTTAAAAAATAAGGGCCGCCCCCTGAGATTGTAAGATTCACTGTGCACACATACAAACCACGTGTAAGGTCACATGAGCCAATTAACAGACAGAGTTCTGCCTTTTGCTTCCTCACTTCTTCCTGTTACAGTTAGTGTTGTAGTATTTCTGGTCAGGTAATCTCTGAGGCAGCACAGATAGAGTCATGAAATGGTGGTTCAAGGCAAGAGATGTAAAAGGGCAATATTTATGTAAATATATATTCCAGTTTGGTAAGATTCTTTAATATGTCATTCAATTTGATATAAACTATCTGTTGCTTAAGTATTCATTTTGGGGGTATAGTTTTCCTTTAAGGAGCTGCAGCACTGCACAATGCATAAAAGTACAATGATCATATCAGAGCTCATATCAGAACAAAGAGCTTAAGTGCTATGTGGTAAGAGACAGAGGGAATGAGGTCCCTCCCCAGTAGAGCTTACAGACTAATCTGTATTCCATCTGTATTGTATACTATTGTGGCTGACAACTAAGATATACGTGTCACTTTCTGCTGGCTCCTGCTATTGGGAGCAGGTCTATACTTCTCCTTCCAAGCTAAGGAACCTAGTGTTGCCTAGGAAGCATGATGTTAGGTTTCATGTTGGGGGAAAAGTGATAGAGGTACCGTGATGACATGCTGGTATCCCATGTGATCCTCATGTCATACATAAACAAGAAGAGGCAAGACAAGCATATGCAGGACTTAGACTTTGTTTTCAAGCACATTCTTTTGCCCATAACAGAGGGTTTTAAACACAAAGAGGAAGTTAGTAGACTCCCTGCATGTCTAAGGGATAGATTGTATGAACTGATTACTTGCACTTAGAACAACATCTAGCAGCACTGTAAATTTTACCTTGACAAGGGGACTCCTCAATTTGACCCTTCACCTTGAGCTATCCCACTGGACCCCATTATTACATACCTTAATGAAACCAGGAGACAGAGATGGCTGTAAAATGGCCACACCATTTATTCACATTTTATTAAATAAATAGGACCTTGCCAGCTTTCTCCCTCTTCTAAACTTACCTGTGCAGTACTCGGGCAAGGTCCTACCACTGCTGTGACAAATAAAACTTAAACTATAATATCATATGTGCACTGTTTTGATCCAAAGAAAGGCAAAAAACCCAGCTCAAAGCCAGTGCCAATTATGCTTCAAGAGAGAAAAAATTCTTTCCTAACCCCAATGGCGATCAGAAACATTCCCTGGATCAAGCGATTCACATTAATTTAACATAAATAAATACAATACAGACTCTTACAATTATAATTTGTAAAGATACAGAAACCACAATATAACAGCACTTTCATGAAAACATCCATATTCAGTTATTAATAGAAAATATGAGAACATAAAGTAGAAAACTCAATTTTGCAAAATGGGGGAGGGTGGGATGTTTCTACCTAATATATTAATAAATATATGTGATGGTAGCTCTTTAATTGAATATATCTATATTTACCGCACTGTAAACCAATATAGTTTACTTATAATACTTATATATTTATTGCACACTTGTTCATCAGTACAGATAAGATAAAACTTCAGTCTGCTAACTACATGACACCTCATTTATATTATTTTTCTGATTTTCTCACCCTTTGCTATACAAATAGGAATAACTACAGCAATTTTTGTGTCATTTAGAGCAACATCTGCTTTATCCGCTTTACACAGCACAAAAAAAACAAAACACAAAGCAGTCCATTCTTCCCTTCATTGAATCTCTTCATGTACTTATTATTCTTTTCCTCTTCAGAGCCAAGAAATTATCACATTCCCTTCTGTACATTTAAAATAAGTATTTTTTTGTTCACTCAGCTAACTAAATATGAATTCAATAAAAACTTTTATGAGGCTGCTCTCTTTCAGGAAAAGACTTACATAAACGTTTCTTTCTGCACAATTTATTAATATTCGAGTATTGAAATCAGTTGTTCTGCTAGAGTGATACATCTAGGATAAAGGGGACTTGATACATGATCTGAATGTCAATAATGTAGCAGCGGTATTGATGTATGCTGAAGGGAGATGGGAATGTTTTCTACTGCAAAAGTTTTTGCTGGATTAATAAAAAGGAGTACACCATTGCTGTGGATTTCTGATAACGATCTAAAAGTTTGCAGCCTAAAGACATAAGGGTTCATTTACCAAACCTTGGGAAAGCTCTGGCTTTTAAAATAGGCCATTTAAATGCCATATAAACAGCACCTGCAGCACTTACATTTTAGTTCCTGGCAACTTAACTATACATTAATCACAAATTTACAAAAAAGTTACATATAAGCACCTGCTGACAATAGGAATGGCATGGACCAGGGATGTCATTGGCAGCATTCGAAGCTTATTGCATTGCAAGCTTATTTAAAGGATAAGTAAAGCTTAAATAAAGAAGTAGATGTTTTGGGTATCTATACCAGCCCTAGGCAACCACAGCCCTTTAGCAGTAAAGAGTTGTGTCTCCAAAGATGCCCCAGTAACTTCTTTTCTGCTGATTCACTGCACGTGCTTTGTGTTGCTGTCACTTACTGAGCTTATGGACTGACTCAAAATATAGGAGCTCAGAAGCGTGTCTTCTCCCGGTGGTGCAAGATCCAAAATGGCGGCACCCATGGCCGCCAAGTGGGTGGCGGCGATGGGCGATGACGTAAGCGACTCTGTTCAAAAGTTGAAAGAGTCAATTCAAAAACTATAAAAGAAAAAATGAGGGCTATTTGAAAAGTTGCTTAAAATTAGTCATTCTGTAACATATTAAAAGTTAACTTAAAGGTGAACTACCCCTTTAAATAGGCGTTCAAATTGATTTCATTGGTCATAGCTTTTAAGCACTGTATGCATAGAAAAACTTTAGGAGACTGAATGTTTTTTTTTTTTTAGTTTTTTTTTTTTACTCTTTAGAGATGGAAAGTGCAGTGAGTTCATGAGAACTACCAACACCATATACAGTAGTTAACTAGGGTCCTTTGTTAACTGAAGAATCACTTCAGTTATCCCAAAGAAATCAGAATCTTACTTAAAATCAGATCACCAAATATGGCTTCTTAGTACATATGGTTGTTTTTACACTAAAAATGTTCAGCAATATTCTTTTCTTATGTTGTGTATGCAGCAACCATATTTGTGTGAGCCAAACCGCAATCAACTTCTGTCACAGGAACAATTTTTACTTGTAAAATGCACAATAACTCAGCTAAACTAAATAGGTTCTCTGGGTTTACACAATATTTTTTTCATAATCCAATAAACTACCCAAGAGGTTGTTTTTATTGAATCTCCTGTATATTTGAATTCTACAGTCAGTAGCAGTATGCCAGTATGTGAGAGGTTTAAAAACGTATTCATGACTACAAGCAACCCACAAGGGGAGCATGAGTTTAAATGGTCCTAAAAAGAATATTTAGCACAACCCCTAGCCATGACCCTGCAATATTGCCATAGGGTTCATATCAATATACATCAAAGATGTTACTGGCAAATATGCACCTAGACATTAACCCATAGCAACCCATCAGTGATTAGCAATGATAAGCAAGCTGCAGGTAAAAAAATGGGTTACAGACCAAATGCAAATTTGCCTAGTGTTGGTAAAGTTGCTCAAGTTTGGCTCCATAAAATAGAACCCCTATTCTAAACTAAATGACCAAATATAAAAATGCTGCAGCTTAGATTCAATGGCAACTCAATAGAAACAGAGTTGACTAGATTCAAATTACTTCCATAGAAATGGTAAAACTACCATGGCTGAAAATGATTGAATCGTGTCATGCTCTTTATCTCCATTTATGTAGAACTTACATTCTCACAGTACAAGTTCTTTCCAATAGCAAATTCAATATGAATAAATGAAATGTACTTTTATGCATATATCTGAATGCAAGATAAACCCCCACCAAAAATAAGTATTTCATTTAACTTGTCACCTTTTAAAAAAATAACTGCCACCCACAGTTAACTCTTTATTAATACATTTGGTAATTCAGGTTTAATCCAGAAAGCTCCAAAGGGAGAATCAAATAATAAAATATTTCAAATTTTTAAAAATGATTTCCTTTTTCTTTGCAATAATAAAACAGTACCTTATACTTGACTATGAAGATTTCCATTCATCCAGGTCATGGTATATCTAGTATAGGTAAATCTAAAAAGAACTGGACTTGCTGAGTAATCAATGAGGGCGTTTCACTACTCATCCGAGCATATACACTTGATCCTAACTAGGATGTAATTAATGTTTATTGTAGGCAAAACATTCCTTTTTGGTGAAGACAGAGTATGGAGATCCAAATTATGAGAACATCTCTTATCCAGAAAACCCCAGGTTAACAAATACAGGAAAGGGATCTGTTATGCAGAAATCTCGACCTGGGGTTTTCCAGATAACGTCTCTTTCCGTAAATTGGATCTTCATACCTTAAAGGAATTGTTCAATGTAAAAATAAAAACTGGGTAAAAAGATGACTGTGCAAAATAAAAACTACTTTCAATACAGTTAGTTAGGCAAAAATGTATAAAGGCTGGAGTGAATGGATGTCTAACATAATAGCCAGAACACTGCTTCCTATTATGACCATATGGCTCCCCTTCAAGGGGCAAATTTACTAACCTCCGTAAATTCGCCAGTGATGGCTTTGCTCACAACGAAACATTTAGACAGGCGTAGATTCGCCAGGACAACGCTAATTCACTAAAATCCGAAGTTGCGTCCAGGGCGCCGAACTCTGGCGAAGTTGCGCTAACATTACTGCACCAAGCAAAGTGAAGTTGCGCTAGCGTTGGCTAACTTGCATACGGCGGGAAGTTAAAGTTGAATGGACGTATATGTGGCAGCAAATACATTACATTACACAAGCCCAGGGAACCTTAATAAAATGAAATAGAGTTGGTATAATGCCCTACACATGTGCCCAGTGTATAGGTTATGTGCCATATGGTATGGGGGAGCCCAGGTACCCAAAAAAAATTTACGGACTTTTGCAGCATATCTCGAGAAAAAACGAAAAGATACCAGCATTTTTTGGGACTTAGAAAGTTCAACTAGAAATTTAAGAAGCTATATACATTCCATCGCACTTCGCCTGGTCTGAGCTGGCGAAGGCAAGCCTGGCAGAACAAGTAACATTCAGTAAAATGCGCATCTTAGTGAATTTGCAAAGTAACACTCTTTTGCCAGAGCGAAACTTCGCCTGGCGTAAGAGTGTGAAGTAGCACTAGAGTCTATCTCCTTCGCTAGCAAAGTTACACCAGTCCGTCAGTAAATCTGTGAAGTACCGAAATGACGTCACGTTGGTGAATTCTATTCCAATTCTAGCCTATATATCTATGTAAATTGTGAGCAGGATCATACGAAGAGATGGGTCTTGAACAGGGCAAAGTCCATTTATTGTACACATATAAAGATTCTGTGAGCAAAGCAGCATAAAACAAAATAAATAAAAAAAAGCCACACTTCGGCTCTAACTAATACACAGGGTCGTTTCCCTCTCTACTACTGGTACCCTACTGGGATTCCCAGTCAAACACAAACAGTACAACTCCCCAGAGTTACAGTACCTTTACAAAGTTCTTTCCCTTTGGGAAAAAAAATTCTAACGCCATGAAACGCATTAAGAGTGCAGCCCCCATTGAGATATGCTGCTGTGATTTTTAATGGATGTATAATAAATTTTGAATTTTTTTAACTTTATATCCTGGCTCTACGGTGCTCCCTTATTCTACACAAACTCTGACCAAAATAATTTAATAAATGTTACACGGTACTCACACAATACAATCTTCTCTGAGGCAAAGTGGTCAAGACACTTTCAGTAACAGAGCATAACACACACTGACATTCCTTTGGAGACAGGTTTGGCAGAAATCCCACTTCACCTCTGTGACACCTCCAGTGGAACCTCCAGTGAAATCCTCTAACATGATTCCCTATCCAATATGACCCCTACACTAACAGGTAGTGTCATCTATGAGATATATGTCCAATCCAACCTAATACTTTGAAATGCAGAACTGTTATTTCTAGCTCAAATATCTGACTTACACTCCTATCTCATACCTCATTCAAGGGGCCCTGTTTCCCAAATTCTCCAAGGTTCACTTCTCTTTGGAGCCTTTCCTTATAGGAGAACTAAAGTTTAACTAAAGAAGTAGGCTAAAAATGTTGTACATTATAATTGGGGCTTCTGAACCAGCCCAAGACCACAGCCCTTTACCAGGGAAGATCTGTGTCTCCAAAGTTGCCCTATAGCTCCCCATCTTCCTTTCTGCTGATTCACTGTACATGCTCTGTGCTGCTGTCACTTACTGAGCTTAGGGACCAACTCAGTCTTGCTGCATCATTATTATATTACAGGCCAACCTCATTTTCTGGTTGATAATTTGCGACAGCTCCTTAGCTTAGCTTCTCAACAGCTACTCAGAACCCACTGAGCATGTGAGTGTCACAGACACTTTCCAAAATGGTGACCCCCTGTGACAAGTTTAAAGTCCTGGATCATTGCTGCTATAAAGAAGCTGAAACTTTAGGCTAGTGCAATAAGTTCAGTATATAAAATATGACATTTTATCACTGTTAATTTTTAGGGTTTTGTTAGGGTTTAGTTCTCCTTTAGGGCCCAAGTCCCAGGCAGGTGGTGCTCTTATAAAAAACTTAAGTAACACTGGGGCTCATTCATAAGCTTTGTGCAGGTTAGATTGGTTTGCACAGTGATTATACAGTAGTTTCCCTGCACATGGTTACATTTATAAAGCTGAATTAGAGAATTTTTTTTCACATTGCAAATGTCTATAAGAGCTTTTTAAATATGGCAAAAATCACAAATATTATGTGCACACTATGGGACAAATTTACTAAAGGGCGAAGTGACTAACATCAGCGTAATTTCGCTAGCAAAGGGGATATACTCTAGCACTACTTCGAACTCTAATGCCAGGCAAAGTTTCACTCTGGCAAATTCACTTAGATGCGCATTTTACTGAATGATACCTATTCTGCCAGACTTGCCTTCACCAGCTCGGACCAGGCGAAGTGAAATGGAATGTATAGAGCTTCTTCAATTTTTTGTTGAAAAATTTTCTAAGTCCCAAAAATGCTGGTGTCTTTTAGTTATTTTCAGGGTGATAGGCTGCAAAAGTCCGTAAAATTTTTTTTGGGTACCCGGGCACCCCCATACATTTTCTACCATATGGCACATAAACTATACACTGGGCACATGTGTAGGACATTATAACAACTCTATTTCATTTTATTAAGGTTTCCCTGGCTTGTGTAGTGTAATGTATTTGCTGCAACATATACAGTACATCCATTCAACTTTAACTTCCCTCGGTATGCAAATTAGCCAACGCTAGCGCAACTTCGCTTCACTTGGTGCAGTAACGCTAGCGCAACTTTGCCAGAGTTCGGCACCCTGGACGCAACTTCAGATTTTAGTGAATTAGCGTTGTCCTGGCGAATCTACGCCTGGCGAAGTGTTGCATTGTGAGCAAAGCCATCGCTGGCGAATTTACTTGTGAATATGCATTTGAATTATTTGAATTACCACAACTACACCACAAGGTCACAAATCAGTTTGTGAATTTAAGCTACTGTCAATGCTATTTTCGCGCACAACAACATTGCACAGTGGGAGTACTCACACATATAATTTGCGAGCCATTTGCGAAAATGCATTCTCAATGTGAATTTGCAAAAACTGGAAAGACTGGAAAAAACATAGGCAATACAACCATTTGCGCATAAATATGTGATGTGCAAACTTTATAAATGACAACCACTGACACCTCATAGCCAAATCTGGAACTGCCAGGGAAACAGTCTATGTTGAGAAACACTCCCCCTCCCATCTCTAAATTAGGCCCAGTTCTTAGCTATCCATACCAGGGGATTTCCAACCAGAACATAGGGGAAGTTAACCCTATGGACCCCTAGATACAATTTGAATCTATTACAGAACAGAGCAAGATAAATTGTATGAGACAGATAAAATAAATATAGCTATGTATATATAAGCGAGAAAGAGAGAAAGTTCCTTATGGAGGAATTCATGGATTGAATTCCAGAGGGAAGAAGCAGCAAGATGAGAGGTAACTCTGCATAGTGTGGGAATGATGGTGGCCCTGAGAGGAATGGAGAAGTTGGTCAGAAACATACAATGAGACAAGTGAATAAAGGTAGTGACAAGCAGAGGAGTGAAGGACTTTGAATGTTATAAGAAGGATGTTATATGCTATCCTTTGTCTAACAGAACTAACGTTTTAGCCTGGGGTTGAAAAGGTTTCCTCTTAGGAGAGAGCAAGAGGATCCTAGTAGAATAGTTTAAGATTGCAGGGGAGAGAGATGGGAATCAGGTTAATAAGGGATTACAATAGTCTAAACAGGATAGGATAAAGGCATGTGTTATGGCTGTTATTTGTGAAAAAAGGGGTTTATGTTGGCAATAATTGCAAAAGAACAAGTGACAGGCTTAGACAGTGTTATTAAAGGGATCCTGTCATCGGAAAACATGTTTTTTTTCCAAAATGCATCAGTAAATAATGCTACTCCAGCAGAATTCTGCACTGAAATCCATTTCTCAAAAAGAGCAAACTGATTTTTTTATATTCAATTTTGAAATCTGACATGGGGCTAGACATTTTGTCAATTTCCCAGCTGCCCCCAGTCATGTGACTTGTGCCTGCACTTTAGGAGAGTAATGCTTTCTGGCAGGCTGCTGTTTTTCCTTCTCAATGTAACTGAATGTGTCTCAGTGGGACATGGGTTTTTACTATTGAGTGCTGTTCTTAGATCTACCAGGCAGCTGTTATCTTGTGTTAGCGAGCTGCTATCTGGTTACATTCCCATTGTTCTTTTGTTTGGCTGCTGGGGGGGAGGGAGGGGTGATATCACTCTAACTTGCAGTACAGCAGTAAAGAGTGATTAAAGGAGACCCGTTCCCCAAAAAAATTATTCAAAATCCTATTTTATGAGATTGGTCAAGGAAAATTAACTTTAATTACACTATATAAATTATTTGAATCTTGTTTCCTTCAGTCTGGGATTTCAAAATTATAGCAAGCAGGCAGCAGCCATTTTGTGGACACTGTTATTAAGGCAAGCCCTGCATCATCTCAGAATTTTGTTTGTGCACAAGAATTGGGGACCCGATGTCCATCCCCATGCCCTGGCCATACAGTTATATGGTAAAGAGAACTGGGAGAATGTGTGGGGAGCAGTGACATCTAAAGGTGGCCATACATGGATATGGCGATGTCGCCAAACGAGCGTATCTCCCTCCGATATGCCCACCTTGAGGTGGGCAATATCGGGCAGATCCGATCGTGGGCCCTAGGGCCCAACGATCGGATCCTAGCTTTCACAAACGGGCGGTCAGATAGCGGGACCGCATCAATGAACAGATGCGGCCGCGATCCGACGGGATTTTTAACCCCATCCGATCGAGAAGTCGGCCAGATCTCGATCGGGGAAGCCCATCGGGGGCCCCCATACACGGGCCAATAAGCTGCCGACACGGTCTGCCGGCAGCTTTTATCGGCCCGTGTATGGCCACCTTAAGAAGTGCTGAATTGAAAGTGAAAGTAATTGTCTGCCCTGCCTCTATGCCACGGGCATAGAGGAGGGGCAGACAATATTTGATTGACAGCTGAGATTTTTAAATGAGCTAACAACAGATATGCTTAAATAAAAAATAGAAATTGGATTTCATGTTTAATTTGAAAAGGACTTTTATTATACAGATTTTTGTGTCTGGGTGACAGGTCCACTTTAAGTTTATCAGAGCACAAGTCACATGACTTGGGGCAGCTGGGAAATTGACAATATGTCTAGCCTCATGTCAGATTTCAAAATTGAATGTACAAAATCTGTTTGCTCTTTTGAGAAATGGATTTCAATGCAGAATTCTGTTGGAGCAGCACTATTAACTGATTCATTTTTAAAAAAAAAATTTTCCCATAACAGTATCCCTTTAATATGGATAGAGAAGGACAATATTCAATATGTGATGCACTCCTTTTTATGAATCATCTCGCAATTTTGCCTTTCTTTTAAATAACAGAAATTTGATAAAGAAGAGTGGCACTTGTATATTCAATATATATTTATAGAATATAAAAAATTTGATGTAAATTCTGATACATCATTGTCAATTAAGACTATACAGGTATTTAGTCATACCTAGGTAAGAATAATAGGTGTCATTTATCAATGCAGTCACAAGTGCATCTGTGCAAAAATTGATTCAGATGTTATGCTTATCTTATTAGAAGGAAAAAATTAACTCTTAGAATAAATTAAATAAATGCTCAGACTCTACAGCCACACAAGGTGTAAATCAATTATAAAGAAAAAGTAGAAGGAAAGAAAAAGGACCTTGTTTTGTGATCAATTCACCAAACTTCTATAAATCAAACACTTCCCTCAAAGTTTATCAAAAAGATAATTTAGTTTCAATTCGTTGTATGGTTTAGAAAAGGATACCCTTATCTTATTTCTGTTATCCGTCTTGAAACTTTGTTTGCAGTCTTTAAAATAAGCTGATAACACCAGGCTATCAAATTACAATGTTGCTTGTTATTGGGATTAAGTAAATTTAACTCCTCTCTGCTAGATAACGGACCATGTGCAACGTTCACCTTCAAAGACCTCACAATAAATGTTTTTAAATGGAAAAAAACGTATCAATTGGTATTGTTTGTTATTTTATTCAGTTTTAACCCACAACATCAATAACCACTAGAGATAAAATTCGGAGCTAATTACTCCCTATTCAATCAATTTGATTTAAGGTGCCAGTGTTTTATAAAGATTCAAATTCATTCATAAATTAATTAAATTCACTCTCAACGTTCCAATCAATTTAACCAATTAAAGTGTTTGCTGTTACAATTCATTAAAATATACAATATAAAGTGACCTGTGCAATCGATTAGATTTCTAATAATTCGGATGTGCTCTAATTAATTAAGTGCCATGTGCAATCAATTAATTCACCAATTCATTTAGTGACTTGTGCATAAATTAATTAAAATCTAAAAGTTAATTACTATGGTCACAATTAAAAAAACCCTGGTTATCAACCTTTTGATTAAAAGTTGAGGAAAAGTGAAAATTGTATAGAGGGTGGAGTTGCTCCCAAGATTATAACTAATAGTTTTTTTCTAAGTCCCTAGGAGCACCACAAAGATGTACTGTAGAACGGCAGGAACTGTAGGGCTGTGGTCTCAATTGTACCTTCCTATCTATATTTGAAGAGGCTAGCTTAACATACAAAACCGCAAACCCCACAGTCCTTGGAATAGAAAATAGATAAGTAAAAAGAGTCTGAGAATGTTGTTGATAAAAGTTTTCCAATAGTCTCAATCCCACCCCACCATCCGGTGATTTAAAGCTAAAATCAAGGAGACCGTCAGTTGCCCTGACGTACGTTTCGCAATTCGCTTTTTCAAAAGGCAATTGAGTTGTTATGCTTATCAACCTAGTGCTATTGTGTCTGTTCTGCCTCTTCTTTGTAATTGCCAATTTTTGTACAACATTCCTTGTAATTCCCACAATCATTCAGAAAAACACTATTGCAGACTAAGGGTCAAATTTGTCAAGGGTCGAAGTGAATTCGAGGAAATTTTCGAAGTAAAACAATTCTAAATTCAAAGTAATTTTTTGGATACTTCGACAATCGAATAGGATACTATGATTTCGAATTTACTTTGAATTTGATTCAAAGTAAAATAGTTTGAATATTCGAATAATTGATAATCGAAGTACTGTCTCTTCAATAGTTCGCCAAATTAAACCTGCCGAAGTGCTATGTTAGCCTATGGGGACCTTCTAGACCATTTTTCTAGAATCGAAAAATCGTTCGATCATACGCTAAAATCGTTCGAACTTCGATATTCAAAGCCAAAGTATTTTAATTCGATGGTCGAAGTATTTTTTACTGCCCTAAATGTGCCCTAAGCATTAAAGCCATGCTCACTTGTCCACTTCTGCATGATGCAGATGGGGAAGCTTTTTAGCACCAGCTGATTAAGATGAAAACAAATTCCACTTTCTACAGGATTGGTTCAGTGCCTCTTATTTGGATACCTTCCACCTCATGTAAAATTGTTGTACAGCCTCTTACACTTCCTTTGCAATTTCTTTCTCTTGGTTACATATGAAACCCAATATATTTGTTTTAAGATCAGCATACCAGCTCATGAAATAAAAATATTTATATTATATATTTATATTATCTATTAAAATCTGGTATTGATGTGAGCTGGCATGTTAATTCTAAAAGGAAAATATTTAGCTAGTTAGAATATATCTATGGAAAAATACTAAAATGTTGAATGATAACGAAATCTGATATTAGGTTACAGTTTGAACACAAAATAGAAAGGCATTTGCATCAATAGGTACCTAGAGGACCTATCACTGTCAAATGAAAGGCTTCTAAATATACAATATATTGAAATGCAACAGGGCTACCCTGCTCAAGGGATAGGGTAGGCCTTTACTGTATAAATCAGACATCTTACCTGATGATTCTATGAGAGTCAAGACACAATGACTTGACGTTTTGATGTATCTTTAGTTACATACCAATAAAATAAGCACTCTCACATCCTTACTCAGCTCTCTCTCTCTCTCTCTCTCTCTCTCTCTCTCTCTCTCTCTCTCTCTCTCTCTCAGAAGCATTCAGTACACCTCTTCTGTGGAAAGATGATAGCAAATTGTCATAACTATTTAGGGGCCTCCTTTCCTTTGCTTCTCTCTGTTGTGTCCACATACAGTACATAATCTCCTACTCACTACAGCCCGTAGGTCCCCCACTGATCAACACCTGAATGCTTCTATCCCTAACTGGTGCATGATCCCCCGGGGTCGTAACACCAATCACTACCGACTAGTCAGGGTCATAGACTGCCCTTGCTACCTAATCAGTTGCCTACCATCTCTGAAGTGATATAAAGCTGGCACAACAGAGCAATTAAATATGGGAAGCTTCTCCTAAATTAAATTCTCCAAAATACATCGTTTTGGGAGTGGTCCCATCATCAGGACACAGTCATACCATAAGGTGCAATTCAAACTTCAAGCACCATCATCAAATTGATGCTAGCTGTAATATGCCCATTTATGCTACTGTAATATGGCCATTGTCAACCCCTCATTTAAGTACAGTGAAAGTGCAATGGTAGAGTCATTAATTATGCCATTTAGTGTTACATAGTTAGTACATAGTTAAATTGGGTTGGAAAAAGACAAAGTCCATCAAGTAAGTTCAACCCCTTCAAATGAAAACCCAGCATCCATACACACACCCCTCCCTACTTTTAATTGTTGAGGGAGATTAAGCAATTAATAGTTAGTGATGGTCTCATATATTGCTGTGTTGACCTGTAATTAGTTGACTCAGCCAGTATATTTTCATTTTGGAGTATGTTACCCAAACGTTGACCCATAAACCCAATAACCAGGATTCCATGCAACCAGGCATTTCTAGATCAAAAATGTAAATAATTAACTTGTGCATATAGTAAAATCTGTAATATATAATCAGCTTAAAATAAACTAAACAATTTAACAGGTAACCACCAAATAAACAGTGACACTGGACCATTATGAGTACATAAAGTTAATAACAATTAGATGTATTAAGCAGCTTTTGGCCAGTCTAAAGTGAGATAATAGCTGCTTAGATGATTACAGGCTAAGCCATTAATACCATCACAGAAGCTTAGCAGCAAAAAATGAGTGGAAAGTAAATAAATCCTCAACTCATTTCCATCAAGCAAATCCATATGGAATATAAAAAAAAATTATGTATAAGGGCCCTTTAAGAAGACACATGTATAACTTTATTATTTTTATAAAGTATTTTTGTTGTGATCTATAATCCCAATTATTTTAGAAGCATTTTTCTTTTCTTTTTTTTGCAACACCCACACGGAAATGAATCCACATAAATAATTCTTGTGCGTGTCTATTATTTTTGTTCTAATTAATAAATATATTAAAATGACACTCGTGTAGGCGAGATGTTCACAGAATAATTGAAACTTAGTAATATTAGAAAATGTTTTTAGCACATTTTGGAGGAGACAAGGAAATATTCAACTGGAAAATGTTGTTTAAAACTCATAAATTCTCTAGATACAGTATATTGTGCAGTGCTATGGAATATGGTAGCGCTTTATAAATAGAAATTTGTTGCATGGCATTGTGGTTGATAACTATTGTGTTTTATGTTTAAGGGGTTGAATTATGAAAACTTGAATTCGGGAAACATGAAATCTGTAAAAGTAATTTCCCAAGCAATACATTTAAAAAAATATTATGATGTCTCAGTACAGGTATGGGATCTATTAACCGAAATGCTTGGGGCCTGGGGTTTCCTGAATAAGGGGTTTGGATCACCATACTGTTACTCAAACATTTAGTTATTTAGTTATTAAATGTGGTTGTTTTACCACCAATATGGATTCATACAGCTTAGTTGCCATCAAGTACTGTTGCCATCATGTACTGTTTTATTGTTATAGAGAAAAAGGAAATCATTAAATAAAATTAGAATTATTCATTTAGAATGAAAGATGGACTTCCTGTAATTCAGAACTTTTTGGATACATAATATTCACAAATCTTAAACAAAGTCCCATAATATTCTTTTCATACAAATACTTTTTTTATGCTCTTTTTCCATAAAATGGTGATGGTTTCATGTATTTGAAGCTAACTAACCTTGTATATATCCATTTTGACAGCAAAACAATATTTTTTTTTTAAATGTTTTCTCATACCTCCCAACATTTAGGAAACAGAAAGAGGAACAAAAAGATTTGGCGTGTGTATTGCAGCTAAATTTTTGTTGACCGTGCCCATTTTTGTGGCCCCACCCCTAATTACCATGTTCATATTACATAATTTGGAAGGTTATGAAAGTTTGAACACATTTCTGTGGTTTTTATATGTTATTACAGTTTTGCAAATGAAGGTGAATTGCCCTTTAACCTGTGAGTCTTCCATTCTTATCTTCTCAAACTGTTACAAAAGAATGTACAAAAGTATCTATTCTGGGCTGAATATACAAAAGTATCTATTCTGGGCTGTCTGCCAAGACCAATTACATTAGAAACTTTGTATCTGGCTGTTCAGTGCAACAGATCAAAGAGAAACCCAGGATTTATCAGTACAAATCTGTGACAGTGGGTCGAGCTGTCAAAAGCGGGACTGTCCCGCTCAAAACGGGACAGTTGGAAGGTATGGTTTTCTTATTGAGCAAGCATTTATAATAGTTTTATATTATATAATAGTTGTCGTTCTTCTACAAAAGTCTTGCTCTGTCCTAATAAAATAATGCAGCTGTTAAAAGATAATTATTTTGGTGAGATTTCAAAATAGATAGGAAATGGAGATAATTAGTTAATGGGTGAATTTTCTGTTAAACACATGGAAATACAGTAATGTCTGTTTTTGGCAAACTTTAAAAATGTTCCTGCCAGATTATAACAATTTCATTTGTTTTTGCTAGCACATATTTATAGACAATGTAACACCTGTTACATTAAGACTTGCATATCCATTTTCCTACCTGCATTGTGCACTATTTTTTGTCTTTATGAGATTATTATGCAATGATTTCTGAGTGTTTTTTTTTTTGAGTGAGTTACGGTACCATGTGACCAAAAAGGACCCTGGTCTTCCTGGTAAACAAAGTGTGTTAGAGAACAATGGTGAATATGTGTCATGAGAAGTCTAATTTGGAGTAGTGGACCTCTTGAGGGAGGAATAATTTGTAGTTTTATTATACAATAACTGCAATATGTAATCTAGGTGACATACAGTATATGTGCATTTATATTTATTTGGCAAATATATGAGGTGATTAATAGTCTTAGATGCTTTTCAGAACACTTTCTATGCAATAGTGTACAGGAGTTATCTGTTTTTGAAATTTAGCTCTTTGATCTAAACACAACATCAGGAAATCAGATAATCTTCACTTTTTCTTCACTAATTTGCTATCAACGTTTAAATGCACTTTTCTAACGAAAATTCACCAGAAAGAATTTGCAGAGACATATCCATTTTACTAAAAGGCAAATCGGATGATTTGCTGGTGAAAAAGCTCAGCACTAGAGAATTTTTGTGCTCTTTTGCCAGGGGCAAATTTTTGCTCAGGCGAACGATTGTTACTCTTACAGTGTGCATCTTTTGCAGCTGAGCCCATCTCTCTGTATCGGCAGCCGATCCGACTTCAAAGTAGCAGATGTGCCATGCATGGCGCTTCTGCTACTTCCCTCCTCCTCGACAAACATCCACCCACTAACTTCCTGCTGTGCAATAACTCTGCATACACGCTGTCCAGGGTCCCTCCAGAGATGCCAGCGATCCTCCTTGTACAAAAAACTTGCACATTTTTTACACTTACATGTACCTACACACACACTAACAGGACATTTATACACTTACAAACACATTTTAGTTTAGTTGGTATTTTTTATTTTTTTATTTTAGCACACTTGCTCCCTTTTGTACACTTATTTACATGTATTTACACACTCGGACAACTTTTAGAAGTGCACAAACATGTATACACAAAAACTCACAAACAGGTCTTTTTTTTTTTTTTTACTTATTTATTGTACTGTTATTTTTTGTTTGTTTTGCCTAAAAATGTTTTATTTTGACAGCGTGACTATTGGATAAACAATTTTGGCCACTAATTATGCTGTTGGATTAATTATTTTATTTCATTGATTTACATAATTTTTGTGGTTTTATTGCAATTTTATCCCTGCATTATTATTCCTTATATATCTTTTGTATAGTTTTGCTGTTTGGTGCTTTGGTATAGAATGATATATTTTACTTAGTTTGATCCATCAGAATATGTGCTTTCCAGAAAATATATGGTTTTCTGGGGGTCTGTTTACAGATTGGGGGTCTTACAGCACATAACGCACAGTTGGGGCTCTCTTTTCAGCAGTTGGCCAGCGTGAAAATTCATATGCACATTTTTAATTTGGGGTCCCTACATACCACATACTTTGGTAAATCTATGCATATTGGGCATCAAACTATTCAGGAGACGTCTGGCGTCCATATTTAGGGTGATTTTTCTTTGTACATAAAACATTGTGTGCGATAAATGCGGCAAACTACAAAATTTTTAGGCAATTTTCAGAAATGTTGTAAAAACCTCTACGTTTAGAAAAACTTTGCAGTTTGGTAGTTTGCTATAGAAAGACGTCTTTATCTTTGTTGGACTCATCAGAATGCGTACTTGCCAAAAATACATGCGTACTTGCCAAAAATACATGGGTTTGGAGGGTCTTGAGGCACATAATATGAAATCAAGGGTCTATGTTCATAGAAGGCGAATATGCTGCAGAAAAAACTCATATCCACTATTTTCATTTGACGTCCATAAAACTGTTCAGTAGACCCTTGGCATCAATATTTATGGTGTTTTACAATTGTATGTAAGAAATTGGGTAAGATAAATGCGGCCAATTGCAATATTTTTAGGCTATTCTCAGAAATTTAAAAAATGTTGCTTTTATCGCCACATTTAGGAAAGGTTTGCTGCTTGGTGCTTTGGAGTAGAAAGACATGCATACCCAATTTGGATTCGGCGGAATGTGTACTTTCGGAGTTTTCTGGTGTGAACTTACTTATTTCTACCTTTGCCCCCCCAAAAAAACTATGTAAATGTGTTGATTTTGCAGTATCTGAAATGACAGACCATATGGGGGTCTTCATTTTGGGGCCCCTATATGCTATGTGCTTGGGTACACCTATACATATTGGGCATCAAACTGTTCAGAGGACCTAGGCTTTCATATTTGGGGTGATTTACATTGAAACCCAATGATGTGTGGGAGATATGATGCTGTAGAGTGGAAGCTTCAAGGTCATTTATTTAAAAAAAAATTCACCAATTTCTATAAAACATTATACCTTTAGGAAAAAATTGCAACTTGGTAATTTGGAGTACATAAATATAAATATATATATATATATATATATATATATATATATATATATATATGTACTCCAAATTAAAATTAAAATATATTTACCCATTTTTGATTCTCCAGAATCTGTTCTTTCTAATAATTGGTAGTTTTCTAGGGTAAACCCGCTGTTAGTGGAATGTTTGGCCTTGAAATGAGACGTATGCCATTTTGGGGAGTTGTGCTTTGGAAATGTGGTAGTGTACTGCTTGTAGATTTTGATCTATACAAGTGAGAAATCTCCATAAAACTATATATATTTGTTATTGCCGCATTCAGGAGACATAGATATTTCAAAATCGGTTGTGTCCTCGTACATAAAATAAATGATGTTTGAGATATGTGATTGTTCTTTGAGAAACATGATTTTTTTTCATTTTATTAGACACTTAGAAGCCTATATTTTTTTTACAGAAGTAGAATTACACCAAAATTCTTGCATATTTTGAAAGTTCAGGTTGTCCTGAAAAAAAAAAAACTATTTATTGTTTTCCTGGGTAAACTAAAAGACCACCTTAGGAAATTCCCTTAAAGTGAAAGAGTACAAAATGTCTAAAAACTGCTTGGCAGTAGATGTTCGCATCTAGGACAAAATGGCTGGCAGGGAAATGGTTAAATATATGTTTACACTTTTTTTGTAACATGTACTTTTTATTTTTCATTACAAAAAGCATAAAGCTGTAAGCTGTAACATGTTTTGCACATCTCATACAAGTCTTAAGGAACAATGTGAAGGCTCAGTCACAGATTGCTGTACATTTCTTTGAATCATGTTCCATGTTATACATGGTAGACTGTACATACTGTATAGTGATTGGCAAATAAACATTCAGTTAAAACCAAACCGCAAATAAAAGGAAAAAGAAGAAAAAACAAAACAGGGAGGGGAACTAGAAGAAAAGGGAACCCAGATCGCTGGATGTAACCATAACTGCTTAGCCGTTAGTGGTTGAGGTTTGTGGCTTCCCACATGGAGACCAAACTTTGAGGTACAGGGGAATTTTATTTTGTATTCGTGCCAGATTGTACTCGTATAGCTTAATACTGTTGACCCTTTGTTTCACTTCTTGCAAGGAGCTGTTAGAGGGGATCTTCCACTCAATCTCTGCATGTGCTTTGGAAGTTGCTTATAAGGTTTCCCCAAAAGTATATTTGGAATGCTTTTGTCTATGGTCTGAAGAGTAATCTGTCTTAGTAAATTTAGAAATTTGTCCCAAAATACTTTAATTTGAGGGCAGAACCAAAATATGTGGGGTAGGTCTCCCCGGTGTCCACACTCTCTCCAACAATGGGAAGAAGTCCCTGGAAATAGCCTATGGAGCTTAGCTGGTGTATGATGCCAAAACATTAAAATTCTGAAAATATTTTCCTTTTGTCTGACACAGGTGATCCCCCACTTGGTGTTGTCCCTATAGCATCCCATTGCTTAGCCTCGATTGTCCTCCCTATACAGTCTTCCCATTTTTGCATATAGCTGTGCTTATATCCTGTTTCTAGAAAAGGGTTGACTAGTAGCTTATAAATGGTAGCGATTATACCCTTTTTGGGGTAAACCCTCAGCTGCCATTTGTTCAAAGGAGGTGAGTGAGTCATCTCTATTTGCTGCTAATATTGGGGCATAATAGTGCCTTAAGTGGAAGTACTCGTACCATGGTAATGAGAGGGCTGGGGCCTTGTCATTTAAAGTTTCCCTCTCGGGGAAAGTACCATTGGTTTGTGTGATCAAGTCCCTTAAGGTGAAAAAGGGGGTATTTTTCCAGTGCTTTGTGTATTGTGAGGTTACCACTGGCTGAAACTGAGGGTTACCTAGGTGTGAGAGTAATAGGGATTGGTTTGATGCTAATTTAGCATGACTTTGAAATATGTTAGGCCAGATTCAATTCAGTGAGACAAGGGTTTATCATTTGAAAACTCATGGACGCGATTCAATTTGAGTTGCAATCCAATTCAGAAAAACTTCTCACTTTTTGTCACGTGAAAAGTTTATGGGGAAAAAACTGGAACTGATTTTGGAGAAAAGTTTTTTCTCCTCAAATTGAATTATGTCCATGAGTTTTCACTTGATAAACAATGAGATAACTTTTTCTCACTGAATTGAATCTGGCCCATTATGTTCATATGACTCCTTAGTCATTCTGTAATGTCAGCATTCGTATCTGTAGAATCAACGTTTTTTTTGTTATGTGACGCTTGATTTAATTTACAGTTTGAAATGTTTCCTACCCAGATTTTACATTTTACAAGACTGCTGAATTTTGAAGCTACCATAAATTCAAATAATATTTCCTCTTCCATTCCAATCACAAATCCAACCCACAAAGCCTGTTTTCTCTATTCAATACTCTTCTCCATCCCTCATCAACAGTATCAGTAAACCAGACACACTCTCCTCAAGACTTTGCAGATTTCTTTAAAGACAAAATAGAGTCCATCCGCAATCAGATCCCTACCTCTACTAATGTAAACCAGCTCCTCCTTCCTAAGCCCCCTTCTGCATGTCTTAATTCCTTCCCTCCAGTAACAATGTCTGAAGCTTCTTTTGTCCTCCCCACTCACAACTTGCCCCCTTGACCCTATGCCCTCTTCTCTGCTCAAACACTGTGTTACAGAGCTTACCCCACTACTTACTCACATCTTCAATTATACTCTAGCTTCTGGAACCTTCCCTTCTCCTTTCAAACAGGCCTGTGTAAAGCCTATTCTTAAAAAGGCCACACTTGACCCAGCCTGTTTATCAAATTACCGTCCTGTCTCCCTTCTACCACTTGCCTCTAAACTCCTAGAGCGTATTGTGTTCTCCCATATTACTAACTTTCTACACACTCATGATCTGTTGGACCCTCTGCAATCTGGTTTCTGGCCTAGCCACTCTACTGAGAAGGCTTTGTGCAGAGTTACAAATGATCTTCAGGTTGCCAAAGCCAAAGGTCACTTCTCCATCCTTCTCCTCCTTGACCTATCATCTGCATTTGATACAGTTGATCACTCTCTCCTGGTGCAGATTCTCTATTCGCTTGGCATCCATAACCAGGCTGCATCTTCACTCTCTTCTTACCTTTTTAACCGATCATTCACTGTCTCCTATGATAACAAAAGCTCATCTCCAATTCCACTTAATGTGGGGGTGACGCAAGGCTCTGTACTTGGTCCACCGTTGTTCTCCCTGTACACTCTGTCTTTGGGAGATCTCATCCATTCATTTGGCTTTACTTATCATCTGTATGCTGATGATACCCAAATATATTTATCCACCCCTTCATTAACAGCTGAAACAGAGGCTCAGATCTCTAACTGCCTCCTGGCTATGTCAAATTGGATGAACCAGCGCCACCTCACACTCAACCTAACAAAACTGAACTTATCATCTTTCCACCTAAGCCGGGTCCTACTCCCCTATTTACTATCTCTATTGATGGCATGCAAATTAATCCTGTCAACTCAGCTCGCTGTCTGGGGGTAATCCTTGACTCCTCTCTCTCCTTCTCTGATCATATTAACACCACTGTCAAAACCTGTCACTTTTTTACGCAATATTGCCAAAATCCGTCCCTTCCTTTCAGCTGATACATCCAAGACGCTCATGCATGCTCTCATCCTATCCAGACTAGATTACTGTAACCTTTTACTAACTGGCCTCCCTAACTCCCATCTCTCCCCTCTACAGTCGGTATTAAACACTGCTGCCAGAATTATCCTCCTCTCATCCAAAAGGGTACAGGCCCCTCCACTGCTAAAGTCCTTATCATGGCTTCCTATAAAACAAAGAATAACTTATAAACTCCTCCTCATAACCTTCAAAGGCCTTTATTCCTCTGCACCTAACTACATCTCATCTCTTGTCTCTCTATATGTTCCTGCTCAAAACCTCCGCTCCTCTCCGAGCAACTTGGCTGTACCCCCAATACTACTGCTGTTTCCCGTATCAAACCCTTCTCTCTTGCCACTCCTTATATTTGGAATGCCATTCCTGAATCGCTCAGGAGAGAAACCTCCTTCAATGTTTTTAAAACAAAACTCAAAGACTACCTCTGGGAACACCTGGACAACACCTGAACTGGCACTTATATATCAGTGTAACAAACTGTAACCCGCAGCACCATTATACCCCTCTGAATTGTGTCTGTATGTTACCCTCCCATTTAGACTGTAAGCCCTACAGCAGGGATCCCCAACCTTTTTCAACTGTGAGCAACATTCGGATGTAAAAAGAGTTGGGGAGCAACACAAGCATGAAAAATTTTCCTGGATCAAGCCAAATAAGGGCTGAAATTGCCTATTGGTAGCCCATATGTGGACTAGCAGCCTACCGGAGACTCTGTTTGGCAGTACATCTGATTTTTATACAACCAAATCTTGCCTCAAAGCCTGGAATTCAAAAATACGTGCCTGCTTTGTGGCCACTGAGAGCAACATCCAAGGGTCTGGGGAGTAACATGTTGCTCACGAGCTACTGGTTGGGGATCACTGCCCTACAGGGTAGGGTCCTCTAGCCTTTTGTTTCCTTGACACTGAGCACTTAATCTGTGTTGTAATTTTATGTGAATTGTATTTCTAATAATGCACTTATTGTTACTTTTTATTCCAATGAACCCTTGTTTGTTACTACTAATTTATTGTTTTGCTGTACAGTGCTTTGCCCTCAAGGAGCGCTTTACAAATAAAAATGTACATACATATACAAAATATACATACATTTGGACTCATTCATTCATTTTAAATTAAGCATAAGAAAAATGTCTGCATTATCTGAGAAACAAACTTTGAGATAAATGGCACATAAACCAATAAACAAGAAGTCTCCACTGATTTATGCATCATTCATCTTTCAGTAGTCTACAAATAATGCAATTTTGTCCTTAAAATTCTAAATTGATCAGAAGAAAGGTTGAATTGCAGGATAAATCCAAGGCAGTAGCCTTAGACTGCAAATAATCTTTCATTGGGGAAGTGAATGTCACACACATTCACTTCCCAAATTCAATTGGGGTATTATCACAGGATACCCCGTGTGATAACCAACAAAGGAACCTCTATCAGTGAGCTGCAGTTCATCTATATATTTAAAATACTAAAGACTACCAAGAAAACCCCATGCACAGTATTAAAGCACTTAAGTTAACTATGCGAGATAAAGTTAAACAGAAATATCCACTACAATACTGCTGAGCATTGCAAAGCAATACTACTCCATGGGGCAGAATGATATTCTACTGCTTAAAGCACTAAAAAAAAAATCAAATATTGTAAGGAATTAACACAGGTATCATTTCTTTAAAAATTTCTGACTGTCAAAAGTTTTGTTAAATCCTAAAATAGATAAAACAGATGTCATTTTGGATTTCCAATCTAATCTAAAATGAATAAGCCCTTAAGCATAATTTATAAGGATAATGACTATTTTGGGATGCCTAGTCTCCTCAAAAAGAAATCAACCACTATATATACACCTTCTTATGATCTGGTGATGTCCCTAAAAAAAATGTACCCTCCCCCTAAGAAACATATTGTCAGGGCCCTCCAGTTCACAATACACAGGATCACGTACGTTGCTGCACACAACAGTGTCTGTCATGATGCAGCATTGTATGTGCCATAATGCACTGGACCCCTCAGATGCAGGGCCAACTTATGGTTGCTCTTTACTACTTACCCCCAGCTCTCCTGCTTTGATGTGCAAGGGGGGGAGTAGGTTGAGAAGTGGCACACATGAGTGCAAGCAGGCCAAAGATCCCCCAGGTGCTGTATACTAGGATGTAGTCATCCAGAAGAGGTACATACTTGGCACCTCTCCACACACAAACCGTTGAGCACTAGGCATGCACCTCTTATTTGCCTACCCCTAGTTCAGGCCCTGTCCTTCATTTTGCTCCTGTGACTTTCTTCTGATTTTTTAGTGTTACTGTTGTTATTTACTTTAGATCTGATCTGTTATATGTCACTGTGCTCATACTTATACTGTGCATACTTCCTGGTAGCTTAGAAGTGAAAGTGAAAGATACTGTTGTGTAATGCCTGCATGACTCTGCTAATACAGCACTGTTACACTCTACTCATCCTTGGCTACCCAAAACATAACAAATGGTGACAAGGAAGGCTCTTCTACCTCTACAGCAGCCTGCACCTTTTCTTCCAAACCCTGGTGAGCCTACAATACCTTTTACTGCTTGGATTCGTGTATTTGAAAATTACATTTTTGCTGCTGACCAAGGTGAGATTTCTGCTGCTAGAAAGTGTGCTTTACTTATTCACTGCCTGGGAGCAGAGGGACAGCGTATATTCTATACATTACCATTACCTGATGATACTTATGAAACTGCTCTTACTGCTATAAATAACTTTTTCGTGCCAAGAGTAAATGTGGTTGCAGAAAGATATAAAGTCCACCAACATGAACAATGTAATGTCGAATCCACAGAACAATTTGTAGCAGCTTTGAGAGAGCTGGTTGTTACCTGTGACTTTGGGAATCTAACGGATGAAATGCTAAGAGACCAAATAGTGGAAAAAACAAACTCACCTCGCATTAGAGAGAGACTGCTCCTAGAGCAGCAAAGGCTATTACAGTTGCTAGCCAAATTGAAACAGCAGTGACAGAGGCTAAAACTCTCAGTCAGGGATTTTCTGGGAATGTACAGACTGTGAATTCAACACTGTGGCCTAATAATGCACAGGCAAAATACAGTGCTAAGGAAAGGGATTCACCTACACTGCAAAACCGTGCAGCAAATACAAATAGAAAATACTGCTTTCGCTGTGGTTCAACACAACACACTGCAAATCATGTTACATGTCCTGCAAAGGCTATACGGTGCCGCAGATGCACAAAGGTAGGACATTTTGCTAAGATCTGCCGTAGTTCTGCTAAAGATGTTCATGAAGTCACTAATACAAATGTTACAGTATTAAGGGGCATATTTACTAACATTGGAGATAAATATCTGGAGAGATTTCTGGAGATGTTGCCCATAGCAACCAATCAGATCTTTGCTTTTGTTTTCTAACTTAAAGATGGCTGTTTAAATCTAATTGCTGATTGGTTGCCATGGGCAACATCTCCAGAAATCTCTCCAGATATTTATCTCCAATGTTAGTAAACATGCCCCTTTGTGTGGATAAAGCTGGTCCATTTTTATATTTATTCCAGTCAAGTTTATATGCACTGTCAGTGTCAGTACTGCGTCTGCTGACAAAGGACACTCCATTAACCTGATGCTTGATACAGGATCAGCTGTTTCTATACTATCAAAGGATATTTTCTTGAAATACTTTGCAAAAGATCCGCTTGTTCCACCTGCCCTGAAACTCGTCAGTTACTTAAAGGATCCAATCCCTGTGCTTGGTTGCTTGCTAGTGACTGTACAATTTGAATCAAATACTGCAAAATGTGACTTTTAGATTGTGAATAAGGGTACTTCTATAGTTGGAAGGGATCTCTTTGCTGCATTAAACCTACAATTAGTTGATGGTCTCATTACTACAGCACCAGTGCCTGCCACACAGCCTGTGTCTAAAATTTCACCACAAAGCAACACTTCACTGGGTTGTGCAAAGAACTTTGTACACAAAGTTAAGTTGAGACCAGGTGTCAAACAAGTACCATTCCCTGATTCAGCATTTGAAAAACTTGCTTTTGATATTGTCGGTCCTTTTACAGATGCTCCTATAGATTGCAGATTTGCTATAACCTTGATAGTGTATTATAACCTTCAGGGTATTTCTGACAAGCAAATGGAGAAATCAAGTGATTCAACAGAAGTCTGAAAGAAGCACTACAGACCACATATCTTACTGGGAAATCTTGGAACGTATTTACAACAGAGTTCCTACATAACAACAGAGCAACGTGCCATGCAACAACCCAATCATCTCCAGCTGAATTATTACATGGCAGACATGCGCACTAAGTTACATGTTGCAGACATCAAAATACTGTGCCTACAAAATCATCTACTGCTGACATTGTGAAAAATCAACAAGCCAAATGCAAGGTTTATACTGACAGAAAACGTGGTGCCAGAGAAGTACACTTTCAGCCTGGATCTTTAGTCAGAATTAAGAAACCAGGAATACTGAAACAAGGACAATCTAAATTTACTACACCACTTGAAGTAAGATGCCAGCGAGCACCATACACATATGAACTGTCTGATGGATGCATAAGGGATGCAAGTCGCCTTGCTCCTGTTACATATGACTAAGCTCCATTTGATGAAGGACATTTTCCTACTCCTGTTGTCAACTGCAATAGGCCTGAAGAAAGTGAGCCTATAAGGCGTACTGAGAGAATCAGAAAACTACCTGCATGGACCAAGGACTATGTGATGTGAATAATGTATATTATTGCTTTAAAATGCATACTGTTTAATGTTGCTGTTTATTATAGTTGTCCAAATGCTTTCCCACTATAGGAGGAAAATGTGGTGTTCATGCAAATGGCGACCTGAACTTCGCCTTTTGTGAAAAGCTTGAGTGATCCTAGGCCCCTTAATGTATTATAATTACATAAAATACAGGCATGGGACCTATTACCCAGAATGCTTGGGACTTGGAGTTTTCCAGATAATGGATCTTCTATCATTTGAAATGTTATGCTTCCAATAAAGATTAATTCTATCTTAGTTTGGATCAACTACAAGGTACTATTTTATTATTACAGATGAATAGGAAATAACTTTTAAAAATGTGAATTTGGATAACATGGGAGTCTATTGGAGACAACCTTTACGTAATTAGGAGCTTTCTGGATACCGGGTTTCCAGATATACCTGTAGTATGAAATGTTAGTGGGCTGAAAATTCACAGACTGCTTATGAAACTTTAGTATTAATATATATAATTTAATCTATTTTATTATTTAATCCAGTAATGTACAGTATATGTGTGTGAGCAGTTATTCATGTTGCAGTAAACAAACCTATCATTCTTACTGTCTTTAACTTAATTAAATTAGAATAAGATTAGAATTCAATTTCCAGTTGGTTCATTTACAATGAATTTAATTTTATAGTGCATTTTGTTTAATGTTTGTTATTCCCAACGGAAGAAAATATAAATAAAATTCCCATGATTAGCCGCTGCTCTTTACAAGTTGAA
Organism: Xenopus petersii; assembly: GCA_038501925.1. Taxonomy (NCBI): domain Eukaryota; kingdom Metazoa; phylum Chordata; class Amphibia; order Anura; family Pipidae; genus Xenopus; species Xenopus petersii. The sequence goes on from CM076684.1 coordinate 93,109,980, forward strand.
TACCCATTTATCTCAGCACTCTCTTATCTATCAGTGTTAGAGAGGAAGCTTAATGTTAAGCATTGGTTCAATAAATGTCACTAGGGGTAGATGGTTTACAAGCATTTTGACAAAAATCATTTGGCCATTTTGACGTAAAAGAATGTAAATAAAACCCAGGGGTGAACCTCTCATGGGCTCCAAAAGCTATTCTGTGTCTGAAATGTGTTGCAGTAAAACTGCAAAAAACAGTAAATGGACAAATAAAATCAGTTGAGCAGATATTATTCTCTCTTTCTTTTCTATGCTTTTCTTTTCACAGTTCACAGATATTTTTTGCCTTGCTCTCTGCAATGTTACAAATAGTGACAAAATTCAAACAAGTCAGAAACCATTTCTGGTGCTATAATAAATGCCACAAGTTAAAATGTAAATGGTGGGACAGTTTATTAATTTTTTTTTAGGATTGCCTTTATCTTTCCTGTTATTTATTTTTTTCAAAAACCCTCTCAGGGAAAAACATTCACATAACAAGCTGAAGTAAACAGATCAGAAACCACATGTAAGTTCAGGAATTATACATTACAAATCTGCTCCTTCTTCCCACTACTACATTTTGGGGACATGTTTATCATTCAGAAAAGAGAATTATTGGTAATTTAGCAATATATAAAAGTATCCAAAAAACATAAATTTAACAAACAATCTTGTAGAGATAAATAGGCTTCAATGGCCTATATGTCTTCATTATTTGCCTCCAAAGATCCCTTGATGGCACTGGTGGTTAAGGCTTCAGTTTGTCTTGCCTACACAGACATATGTTCAGTATCTCCTATCAGCTCAAAATTGGCTCCTACTATGTTTATAAAAAACATAAGGGACATTATCTGATTGACAAGGGGTGTGGCATAACAAAAAAGTGATGGCAGTTAGCTGAATAGGGTTTTAACTAGAGATACCATAAGTATTTGCTAGTATAGATATTGGTCTGTACTAAGTGCATTACTGGGATTATTATTAACTCTGTTGGAGACTCTTGTAAGCTCTTTATTTCCTAACTTAATTTTCAAAGCAGTCTTAGTTATTCAAAAACCAATGAAGCCTATTGAGACCTATTTTGTGACATTTGAGGGCTTATATTCCCATGTCTTAACTTGTTTCCTCTGATGTCCGTACAAGAAAAAGATGTTTTCTGTGTGATTTATTATGCTTAGACATAATTTTCTTTGATGCATAAACCACATAGGTTTTTAAATGTGACTTTTAAAAAATACATCAATTACAAGCAAAAAAGCAGCATGGCTTGTTCAATTCAATTTCAGTTAAATATTAGAAACAATGATTAATTTCGATACAGTTTCTGCTATCCCAGTGCAGGTGAAGACTGTGGAGAAATGAACAGATGCTTTAAAGGGGTGGTTCGCCTTTAAGTTAACTTTTAGTATACTATAGAATGAACAATTTTTAGCTACCTTTCAGTTATTCTTCATTTTTTAGTTTTTAAAATATTTGCCTTCGTCTAACTCTTTCTGGGGTCCCTGACTCCATTTAAAAAACAAATGCTCTGTGAGGCTAAACATTTATTGTTATTGCTACTTTTTATTACTCTTCTTTCTATTCAGGTCCTCTCCTATTCATATTCCAGCCTCTTATTCAGATAAATGCATGATTTCTAGATGAAATTGCCAACTGGGGAGCTGCTGAATAAAAAGCCAAATAACTAAAAAACCTCAGAATATCTTTCTCTATGTCATATGAATAGGCAATCTGCATATACGATAAAATAGATTCTGTTGAACTCCTTTGTAAAGCTTATCAAAAGTATTTTAAGCAAGGAGAAAGTACACACAGAAAGTAACTACTTTATACATTGTATTTGTTAGATATTAGAGAATTCAAATTTCTTTCAAAAATTTCCACTTTGAATGCAAGCAACTTTTGAGACCATTGATTCTATCTTTAAACAATTAGGGGTTGCTCACCTTTAAATTAACTTTTAGTATGATGTAGAGAGTGATATTCTGAAACAATATGTTATTGGTTTTCATTTTTTATTATTTGTGTTTTTTGAGTTATTTAGCTTTTTATTCAGCAGCTCTCCAGTTTGCAATTCAAACAAACTGGTTGCTAGGGTCCATGTAAATGTTTGTGCGAGGCACATCAGATATCAATTTATTTTGTAATAGGTAATGTATCATCATTTTGCCAAGTCAGTAGTAGTCTTTCCATCACTCTCCATTTAACTCTTTATAAATAGATTTTATAATAGAAACAAATACTCTGGTAATGTTGTTGTCTATGGTGCATTATGATGAGCTTTGCAATGTTTAGACAAGGTTTTCTCAATCTTTGAATAGGACTCATAAGTTAAATTTCTGCCAAGGGTCAACCTACACTTTAGGTATGCAACTCATGAAGCTTGTGCCTTTGGAAACAATAGTAATTATGGTAGCAATGGGAACTATGGGAACAATAGTACCTATGGTGGCAATGGAAACAATAGTAACTATGGTGGCAATTGTAACAATGGAAACAATATTAACTATGGTAGCAATGGTAAGAATGAAAACAATAGTAACTATGATAACTATGGAAACAATAGTAACTATGGTAGCAATGGTAATAATGGAAACAATAGTAACTATGGTAGCAATGGAACCAATAGTAACTATGGTAGCAATGGAACCAATAGTAACAATGTTACCAATGGTAACAATGAAATCAATAGTAACTATGGTAGCTATGGTAACTATGGTAGCAATGGAAACAATAGTAACTATGGTAGCAATGGTAAGGATAGAAACAATAGTAACTATGGTAGCAATGGTAACTATGGAAACAATAATAACTATGGTAACATTGGAAACAATAGTAATGGTGGCAATTGTAACTATGGAAACAATAGTGACTATGGTAGCAATGGTAAGAATGGAAACAATAGTAACTATGGTAGTAATTAGGGATGCACCGAATCCGCTATTTTGGATTCGGCCAAACCCCGAATACTTCGTGAAAGATTCAGCCAAATACCGAACCAAATCCATATGCAAATTAGGGGTTGGAAGGGGAAAATATTTTTTTCTTCCTTGTTTTGTGACAAAAAGTCACGTGATTTCCCTCCCCGCCTCTAATTTGCATATGCAAATTAGGATTCGGATTCGGTTTGGCCGGGCAGAAGGATTCGCCCGAATCAGAATCTTGCTAAAAAAGGCCGAATCCCGAACCGAATTCTGGATTCGGTGCATTCCTAGTAGCAATGGAACCAATAGTAACTATGGTAGCAATGGTAACTATGGAAACAATAGATATTATGGTAGCACTGGTAACTATGGAAACAATAGTAACTATGGTAGCAATGGTCATGGAAACAATAGTAACTATGGCAGCAATGGAAACAACAGTGGTGCTATGGTAGCAGTGGTAACTGTAGAAACAATAGTTACATAGTTAAGTTGTAGTTAAAAGTCCAAAATTCATCAAATGATACCAAGTGCACATGACACCTTGAGAAAGGCCTCGGAGCAGGCTGTAACATTGGTCCACTTTTAATAAATAAACAAGATTTTATAAGACCAGAGAGTGTGGATCTTATGTAATGGATTGTGATTCAAATTGTGATGATTCTGCATCCAGGCAAATTAATCTTAGTTTTCGAGAGTGCTGGCTCTTCAATGAACTATATATATATATATATATATATATATATATATATATATATATATATATATATTATGGTAACAATTGAACATAGCAGTAACTATGGTAGCAACTGTAACTATGGAATTAATAGAAACTCTGGTAGCAATGGTAACTATGGAAAGAATTGTAGTAGTAGTAACTATGGTAGCAATGGTAACCATAAAAATAATAGGAACTAAAGAACTATGGAAATAATAGTAACTAGGGTAGCAATGGAAACAGTGCTAATACTATTAAATATGAAGGCATTAATGGAAACAATAGGAACTATAGAAACCATTGTAACTATGGAAACAACAGTAACTATGGTAGCAATGGCAACTATTGAAAAAATAGTAGCTATGATAGCAATAGAAACAACTGTAACCATGGTAGCAATCGTAACTGATAGCAATAGCACTTATGGGAAAAATAGTAACTATGGTAGCAATGTTAATTGAAACAATAGTAACTATGGAAACAATAATAAATATGGAAGCAATGGAAACAGTAGTAACTATGGAAGCATTTGTAACTGATAGCAATGTCAACTATGGAAACAATAGTAACTATATTATCAAAGGTAATGCTGGAAACAATAGTTAATGTAAATAGATAAATTGGGTTGAAAAAAGACCAAAATCCCTTGGATTTGTGAGTTAAATGCATCATGATTTGGGATTAACTGAATAAACTGTGTTATCTAAAGTCATCTTAACTCTAACTCTAATTTAATGCATTTAACCATTTGATTGGCATACCAAAGCACCATTGTTCACAATGTTGAAGGTTTTAATTAGATGGAATGCTGTGACACAATTTCCTGTGTTAAATAAGTGGGATATGCATTTCTATACTGCAAGAAAGACAGGAGAATAATCCTATATGTGTGTGCCAGCAGGAGGATCACTGAGGTTGAACTGACTACAATGCTATTGTGAACTGTGGATAAGGGTAGTATTACTATTAAAACTACCAATGTGGCCTGCAGGACCCCCCACATCCCTTTTGAAGTGCTGTTCAACTTCTGTGGTAGCGAGACCTAGAATTTTTTCTGGCCTTCATGGTGGAGAGCCAATATTGGAGTCCACTGGTGACCATGCCCCTTTTAAACCACACCCACCTTAACCCACACCCATGTTATCACAAGAAATGTTAAGATAATACCCACATTAATAGTGGTAGCACACCAAAAAACCAAATGGTTGGTGTTCGTTGCAGAAATATCACCTGGCATGTATATGTGAAAAGAAGCTCATATCATACCCTTAAATCCATATGCTTCCTCCTCACCTGTGGATAGTACAGCATCCCCCAGCACATGATTAAACATATTGGGGACCGGATAAGCATTTCCAAATGCTAACATATCCCCACCAGGTCCACCATCCCCAGGTAGAGCAGGCAGAGTATGGCATACACAGACAGCATGGGGCAGGCAGAGTATGGCACATACAGGCAGCATAGGAAAGGCAGAGTATGGCACACAGGCAGCGTATGACAAATACAGCCAGCATATGGCATACACAGGCAGATAAAGCAGGCAAAGCAGTTTAGGAGACCTATCAGGATCACTTCACTCTACTGTACTATGTACAGTGACACAATGCCAGTTCTGTTCCTACAGTCTATAAGAGATGTGAACAGATGAATAATGTGAGCACTGACAGGTGTAATTAATGCAGGGTTTTAGGTGTGAACAATTCACAGGTCCTTCCAGATGTGAACAATTCATGGGATTAGAAGTGTGAACTATTCAGGGATTTTACAGCCTGAATCTGAGGTATGAACAATGCTGGGGCCAGTTGATTTCAGTTCTGATACCTTTTGAAGCTTGCACAAAGGCAAGTTATTAGAGCAGCCACAGTGTGGAGGGCCACACAAGGAGGGGCCATGCCCCCAGCAGTTACACAGTACTGCCTTATTGTATACCCACATGCAAAGTTCTCCCAGAGGATATTACATGACACTTCCCTAAAAACACAGTTTCTGAGTACTGTGAAACTTAATTAAAGATCAGACAGTGTTGTTACAGGAGAAATACAGGAGGCAAACTAATAGGCTATGTACTGTACACATCAGGAGGACCACCAGTCCTGTGTGACATATTAGTGTCACACCCACCCTCATTCTGCATAGGAACTCCATCCATATGATATGTAATATAAATGTCTCATGGGAAAGAAGTGATACTTTGAACCCTATTGTCTCTATAAATATTAATACACAATATATAATTGAAATGCATTCACCTGGTACATGTGTAAACACTGTGTTTGTATTATTGCTTGTATTTTAATGTTATTTTACAAGTTGAGTAAATTGAATGTCCTAGATCTACAACACCATTAAATATTATTAATATTTACATAAAAAATTGCTGGTCCCAAAATGCTATTCATAAAACTATACATTAAGCTTAAAGGAGAAGGAAAGCTACCAAAACAGTTTATTGTCAATAGATTAGCCACAATAGTGCAAGCTATAACACTATATTTATTCCTCAGAATGCTTTATCAAACCTGAGTAGACCACTCTAGAAGCTCTCTGTTTGTTTTGGATAGCAGCTGCCATATTAGCTGTGCCTGACATCCCTTCCTGCTTGAGTATCTCCCTGTTCGCTCATAGCTCTGGACACAGTTTACAACAGGGAGGGGGCAGGGGCACTAACCCAATGAGGTCAGTTGAGAAACTCGCCTCAGTCGGCAGTGCCCCACTAGGTACCAAGGGCGGCAAAAATGCTGCTCCTGGTATTTTAAGTGGACCCCCCGGAACCCCTCTGGCATGAAAAAGGTGAGCACACGGGGGAGGGGGGCAGCAGCAACAGCAAGCTGCCTCAGGTGGCGGAGGGGCCACCATCACCCCTGGGAGGGGAGGAGGGAGGGGGAAAAGGAAGGAGGAGATGGATAAAGGAGCAAACTGAGCATGCTCAAGCTCTAGTTTATGTTGAAAACAGGAAGTCTGATAAAGATGCCCATGTGTACACAATAGAAGGAAAGAAATGTGGTGTTTCCTTTGACAGAGGACTCAGTGCAGCATTACTTTGATGGTTTACTCGTGTATTCATAGAGACCTTTCTGCTAAAGCTTACTTAGTTTTAGCCTTTCCTTCTCCTAAAGCCATACATTTTTTGCACCTATCTGCAGTATCTCCAAATATTACTGTGACACAAGACACAACATGCAGAGGCAAAAGGGTACCCTGCACTTAACACCAGCTATTGACCAGAGAGAGGGTATTGGACTCTCTTTGTGCTAGGCATTACTTCACCCTCTACTCTTGCATCCAAAAAAATCACATACTAATAATACATTTCAGGATAAAATATAGCAGATAACATGTTGTTTTTCAAGTATGCTGTATGGGTGGTACAATATAAACATTCAGCAGTATTTATGAATTAACTTATGGAAATGCTGATAGCACAGATATATCTACTGTATCAACAGCTAATTGCATATTTTTAAAAGATGAAATGATGTTTTCTTTCCTTCCTATAATTTCTGTCTTTTTGGCACAGTCACTGCTAATTGTTTTGTTTTTGATGTGCTCCATTCATATACAAGATTTTTTTAAAACCACTGACCTACCTGTATTGACACTTTTTCCTGTAATGAGGAAGATTATGCAATTACATGTATTGGTGTAATGTACTGGTGTGATAAATTACTGACGATACAGTGTATGACTAATGTCTACAGAAAAAAAGAGACTATGCATTCAATATAAAACAGATATGGAAAAAAATAGATTGTGGTGAATAGAATTGTGGTGAAATAACTGGGGCTGATTTATCAACATTCACATTTCTTTGCACTAAAACTAACAAATTTAAATTAGAGCTTTCAAAACTTTAATTGTAGATATTTATTAAGTGCAAAAAGCTGATGAATATGTGTAGAAGTCAATGGGAATTTTTGAAGCAAAATGTAAGCAACTTTTTTTCAGTTGATTTTGTAGTGTTTGTAAAATTGATGAGTAAAATGTGACTTCACTGCAGTTGAGTTTTTTCTCCTGTTTAATCAATCAAGTGTTTTAGATCCAAGATTCAAGTACACATTCAAGTTTGATATGTTTTTGAGTATTTTTGAATTAAACAAATTAGAAAATTCACAAAATACATTTATGATAAATATGTCTACACAGTTATATCTTGACATGCCTTATACATTTTGTAGCTAGGCAGGATAACACATAAACAAGACATGCCAAAGGAATTCTTGATGTTTTTCAAAATTTGGTAAACAAAGTAAGATCCGTAAAGTAATTTAGGAATTTACTAATCAGAGTTTTTCTTGTTGTTCTCCAACTAAATTTTGATCTAAGAGAAATGTTTCTTGGGACCCAAAAAGAGTTTTAAGAATTGGATTTGCCACCCACATTTTTTTTTCTCTGGTAGGAGAAAATGTCACTGTATTCAAGGGGAACACGCTTACCAAAGAGCATTGCAGAACTTTTTTTGGGCCCATGGGTTTTGAATCCCTTGATAGTGTCTGTATAATTTAGACAAACACTGAAATTGAATGTAACTTATTAAACATAAAAAAAATACAAAAGCATCTATGACAATGAGTCCCCCCAATGCCAATATTCTGTATATAAGAATTAGAGCACATGTCAATTTCCATAGTATCCTACATTTTAGCACTGCAAGCTTTAGTGTGCACATATGCATTGAATGCAAGTGCTTCTTGAACAAAACTATTTTGTACTAAGTGCACTTGCATTAATATATGGTAGGCTTCATGAGTTGTTTACCTGTCTCTGGAATTCACACATGTGAAATATAATTCAAAAATGTAAATGCTACACATTCAACTTCTGTTAAAAAAATTAGATCAATGGTTTAAATTGTCCATTATTACAATCAGAATTATTAAATTGGCAACCATGTCCCACTTGAAAATCTTTTATGACCTACTCTTTCAATGTTTTGGCAAATCATATGATTAATTTTTGTGTGTGGAGACTGAATATCAGTAACCACATTCTACTTTCATCCTACTCTCCACACCAGTTACTGCTAGGTCTACTCTAACATCCATTTGCTATGTTTTAGTATCTTTCTGTTTTGTGTGTGGAGCATAAAAGTATAAACTAATTGCATATGAGTTTCATATTGTCACTTGAAAAATAAACATAGGACATCCCATTTAGGCAATAGTAATGGTTTCCAGTAAGATCATGTAAGGCTTCCCATAAACTCAGATTCAAGATTCTTTTAAAATGCTTGGTCAGGTTCAAAATTGTCAAAAAACAATGCAATGTTTCATTTCCCTTTCAGTTAATAAATAAGGTAAAAGTCTCTGTTTCAACAAAGGGAATGTGCAAAAGTATTCAGCACAGACTGTTAATTAACTATAGAATATTTTGCTTTTCATTTAAACATTCACCTCTATGTGGCTACATTTTGCAATGACAGTTCAATACATTCAGTACACCTAAACCCTGTAGTATGAAACTTGTCAAGAACATTGTGAATATACATGTTGAATCCTTCACCTACAGCCATTTGTAGTTCTTGTGAGTTTTCCCCAGTGCGTTGCTCTCCTCTAAGGCACCTTTAGGCACTTCCAGTGGTATAAAATCTCTTTATATATATCATGTTAAATTTAATCTAGCGACACAGGATTACTTTAATCTGTTCTGCTTTTAGCACTGCACATTTAAAATGGTGTATAGTTCTTTAGTCTGATGCTTAGAGTTATTAAAGTATAGTGGCTTTAATATAGTATTTCATGACCATATTTTTTTAAAAAGTAGGTTATATTGGACAGTGGGACAGTAGATATTCTTGGCTGTCAAGTCAGCATTTATATTTACTAGGGGCATCTGGGACAGAATTTGTTTTTCATAGTTTTCAGTTTGATTTTTAATCACATTTGCATTAATTATAGAGCTATATTCTAATAACCCTCCAAATAAACTTCAATAGTAATTCTACATATATATTTGGAGATATATATCAAAGAGTAAGCTTTGCTTTAATGTATTTATGTCTAGGAATCTAAAATTTTAACCTGAAAAATTATGCATTAAAAAGTGTATAACATTTAGGGGATGAAATGTAAGAAATGTTCACAAAGACCATTGCGAATGTTAGCCACTAAGATTTTCATTGTTTTAACCAATTTCAGACCTCAACAACTTACAAAGTTAAAGGAAAACTACAGATGAAGCCAGAACGGATTGTACATCTGGCACGCTGTAACGTTAGCTAATTGGTATACCCCTCAAACAATGTATAAAAATATATTGCATACAACAGCTCATATGTAAAACCGTGCTTCATGTTAATAAACCATTTTCAAAATAATATACTTTTTCAGTAGTATGTGCGATTGGGTAATCCTAAAGAGAAAAAAAAGTAAGGGCCTCCCCCTGGGATCGTATGATACCATACATGTTACGTCACATGAGCCAATTAACAGACATAGTTCTGTCTTTTGCTTCCGCACTTTTTCCTGTTACAGTTAAAGCTGCAGTATTTCTGGTCAGGTGATCTCTGAGGCAGCACAGAGACCATCACAAAATGGTGGTTTAAAGGAGAAGGAAAGCCAAAAAACTACTTAAGCTCTAAGTGTTGCCAATGAATAGTATATATAATTACCAGCAAGCAATCTCCAATTCGTTTTTCCATTAATCTTTTAGCTGCAATCGATTTTTTAAAAAGTGTAAGCATGTATAATATAGCATACCTTTGCTGTTGTCCATAAATCTTTCTGAATAGGGCACACACATGCGCAATCGTTTCAATCCGTGCCCTGCGCATGCGCACGAGAATAAATTTTTTCCTTTTGCAGTGATGACGAAGCGGTCACGTGACACCTCCGTTAGTCATCGCTGACCTCTCTGCCACTGCCTCATCTCTTCATTCACCAATCGCGTGCTCCTGCTCTCCCATTGCTAAGAGATTAGGGTAAGCTTTGAAGCTCCTGCGCTCGCTCAGGATTTAATTTACTGTCTGTCAGCGAGCCGAGCGCAGGAGCTGAGGAGGGGGGAGATTTAAAAAAAAGGCAGGCAGCAATCAGGTCTGTCTGTCTGAGGTCTGTATTAATTTAAAAGGAAAAAGAATGAATGCCATTCATGCCAGTATGATTATGTCAGGGGGGGTCACGAAGGAGGTACATGCGCATTACAGAAAGAGCGCAGGGCGGAAGTGATGCGCCTATTTGAAAATGGCGGCGCCAAACTGTGGAAAGGGGCAAAACTTCTGAAGCATGGTGCACAGAAGCAAGAATGATTTCAGATTTTTTAGTATGGCGTTTCAGGAGGGGGCCTGATGGAAAACACATTGAAGGTAGTGTTGTTTTTTTTGTTTCCTTCTCCTTTAAGACAAGAGTTGTAAAAGGGCAGTTTTGTACTTAAATATATATTCCAGTTTGGTAAGATTCTTTCATATGCCACTTTATTTGATATAAACTATCTGTTGCTTAAGTATTCATTTTGAGGGTATAGCTTTCATTTAATGAACAATTGGCTTTTGCGAACATGTATATATTTTGCTCCAAAATATTTAACAAATCTTCAAGGTGTTACCTTTGCATAGCAATAACGAGCAATGTTATATTCACCAGCGAAAGATTTTAATTTGCGAGCAGTAGGGATGTAGCGAACGTCGGAAAAAAAGTTCGCGAACATATTCGCGAACTTGCGCAAAATTGCGAGCGGTTCGCGAACGGTTCGCGAACCCCATAGACTTCAATGGGAAGGCGAACTTTAACATCTACAAAAGACATTTCTGGCCAGAAAAATGATTTTAAAGTTGTTTAAAGGGTGCAACGACCTGGACAGTGGCATGCCAGAGGGGGATCAAGGGCAAAAATGTATCTGAAAAATCTGCCTGTGTGTGCTTGGAAGAGATAGTGTAGGGCGAGAGCTGTTAGTGATTTCAGGGACAGATGATAGTAAGTTTGCTGGCTAGTAATCTGCGTGATACTGCTCTGTATTGGAGGGACAGAAGTCTGCAGGGATTTGAGGGACATTTTAGCTTAGGTAGCTTTGCTGGCTAGTAATCTACTGTTCTCTTTAAACAACTGCCATACGTTGACCTTGTAGGCATTGTTTGCCCAGTTTTTTTGGACGCAGCCACTGAAGCACAGTTGCCAGAAAAAATATGCCATATAAATGCTGAAAATATAAATTTTTTTGGTTGCAGCCACTGAAGCACAGAGGCCAGAAAAATTATGCCATATAAATGCTGAAAATATAAATTTTTTTGGTTGCAGCCACTGAAGCACAGAGGCCAGAAAAAATATGCCATATAAATGCTGAAAATAGTCATTTTTTGCCATACGTTGACCTTGTAGGCATTGTTTGCCCAGTTTTCTTGGTCGCAGCCACTGAAGCACAGTTGCCAGAAAAAATATGCCATATAAATGCTGAAAATATAAATTTTTTGCCATATACGTTGAGTCAAGGTATGGCAAAAAATGACTATTTTCAGCATTTCTATGGCATATTTTTTCTGGCCTCTGTGCTTGAGTGGCTGCGGCCAAAAAAACTGGGCAAACAATGCCTACAAGGTCAACGACGTTGACCTTGTAGGCATTGTTTGCCCAGTTTTTTTGGCCGCAGCCACTCAAGCACAGAGGCCAGAAAAAATATGCCATAGAAATGCTGAAAATAGTCATTTTTTTGGTCGCAGCCACTGAAGCACAGTTGCCAGAAAAATTATGCCATATAAATGCTGAAAATATAAATTTTTTTGGTTGCAGCCACTGAAGCACAGAGGCCAGAAAAATTATGCCATATAAATGCAGAAAATATGCATTTTTTTGGTTGCAGCCACTGAAGCACAGAGGCCAGAAAAATTATGCCATATAAATGCAGAAAATATGCATTTTTTTGGTTGCAGCCACTGAAGCACAGAGGCCAGAAAAATTATGCCATATAAATGCAGAAAATATGCATTTTTTTGGACGCAGCCACTGAAGCACAGTTGCCAGAAAAAATATGCCATATAAATGCTGAAAATAGTCATTTTTCGCCATACGTTGACCTTGTAGACATTGTTTGCCCAGTTTTTTTGGTTGCAGCCACTGAAGCACAGAGGCCAGAAAAAATTAAACCAGTAGGGTTTGCACCCTAGTTTGTAACGGTGGCGGAGGGAGGAGGACGCTAAAGGACAGCTGTGTGTGGAGTCATGAGGCTTGAAGAGAAGGACAGCTGCATAGAAGTCAGAACAAGTCTTCCGGCGTGCAGTAACCCTCCGAGATCCACCCCTCATTCATTTTAATAAAGGTCAGGTAATCGACACTTTTGTGACCTAGGCGAGTTCTCTTCTCAGTTACAATCCCTCCTGCTGCACTGAAGGTCCTTTCTGAGAGCACACTTGAGGCTGGGCAAGACAAGAGGTTCATGGCAAATTGTGACAGCTCTGGCCACAGATCAAGCCTGCGCACCCAGTAGTCCAGGGGTTCATCGCTCCTCAGAGTGTCGATATCTGCAGTTAATGCCAGGTAGTCCGCTACCTGCCGGTCGAGGCGTTCTTTGAGGGTGGATCCCGAAGGGTTGTGGCGCTGCCTTGGACAGAAAAACATTTGCATGTCTGACGTTACAGACCGGCCAAAGGGCTTTGTCCTTGCAGGTGTGCTCGTGGCAGGATTACTGGCACCTCTGCCCCTGGAATGTTGATGAGTTCCTGAAGTGACATCACCCTTAAAAGCATTGTACAACATGTTTTGCAGGCTGGTTTGTAAATGCCGCATCTTTTCGGACTTGTGGTATGTTGGTAACATTTCTGACACTTTATGCTTGTACCGAGGGTCTAGTAGCGTTGCGACCCAGTACAGGTCCTTCTCCTTAAGCCTCTTGATACGGGGGTCCTTCAACAGGCATGCCAGCATGAAAGACCCCATTCTCACAAGGTTGGATGCAGAGCTATCCATCTCCGCTTCCTCATTATCAAGGACTGCATCATCCACGGTCTCCTCCCCCCAGCCACGTACAAGACCAGGGGTCCCCAAAAGGTCACCACTAGCCCCCTGGGAAGCCTGCTCCTGTTGGTCCTCCTCCTCCTCCTCCACAAAGCCACCTTCCTCCTCTGACTCCACTTCTGGCACCTCTCCCTGCGTTGCAGCAGGTGCCTGGGTTCGTTCTGGTGATTGCGACCATAAATCGTGCGCTTCCAGCTCCTCGTCACGCTGGTCTACAGCCTCATCTGTCACTCGTCGCACGGCACGCTCCAGGAAGAAAGCGAAGGGTATTAGGTCGCTGATGGTGCCTTCGGTGCGACTGACCATATTTGTCACCTCTTCAAAAGGTCGCATGAGCCTGCAGGCATCGCGCATAAGCACCCAGTAACGGGGGAAAAAAATCCCCAGCTCTGCAGATCCAGTCCTACCACCCAGTTCAAAAAGGTACTCGTTGACGGCCCTTTGTTGTTGCAGCAGACGTTCCAACATAAGGAGCGTTGAATTCCAGCGAGTCTGGCTGTCAGAAATCAAACGCCTGACTGGCATGTTGTAGCGCTGCTGAATGTCAGCAAGGCGTGCCATGGCTGTGTAGGAACGTCTGAAATGGGCCGACACCTTTCTGGACTGGGTGAGAACGTCCTGGAATCCTGGGTACTTGGAGACAAAACGTTGGACTATTAAATTTAACACATGTGCCATGCAGGGCACATGTGTTAAATTTCCCAGTCTCAACGCTGCCAACAGATTGCTTCCATTGTCACACACCACTTTTCCGATCTGCAGTTGGTGTGGGGTCAGCCACCGATCGGCCTGTGACTGCAGAGATGACAGGAGTACAGATCCGGTATGGTTTTTGCTTTCCAGGCACGTCATCCCCAAGACAGCGTGACAACGGCGTACCTGGCACGTCGAATAGCCTAGGGGGAGCTGGGGGTGCACAGGTGTGGAGGAGGAGAAGGAGGACCCAGCAGCAGAGTAAGAAGAAGAAGAGGAAGAAGACGAGGTAGAGAGCGATGGAGGAGTAGAGGTGGTGGCAGAACCGCGTGCAATCCGTGGCGGTGACACCAACTCCACTGTTGTTGTTGTTGTTGAGCTACCCATTCCCTGCTTCCCATTCCCAGCCATTACCAAGTTCACCCAGTGGGCAGTGTAGGTGACATACCTGCCCTGACCATGCTTGGAGGACCATGCGTCAGTAGTCATATGGACCTTTGGCCCAACACTAAGTGACAGAGATGCGGTAACTTGGCTCTGCACATGTTGGTACAGGTGTGGTATTCCCTTTTTAGAAAAAAAATTGCGGCTGGGTACCTTCCACTGCGGTGTCCCAATTGCTACAAATTTGCGGAAGGCCTCAGAGTCCACCAGCTGGTATGGTAAAAGCTGGCGGGCTAAGAGTGCAGACAAGCCAGCTGTCAGACGCCGGGCAAGGGGGTGACAGTCAGACATTGGCTTCTTACGCTCAAACATGGCCTTCACAGAAACTTGGCTGGTGGCAGATGACTGGGAATGGGAACAGGTGGTCAAGGTGGAAGGCGGAGTGGAGGGTGGTTCAGATGGGTCAAGGAGAGCAGAGGTAGAGCAGTAAGATGCTGGACCAGAAGGAGTGTGACTTTTAGTTTGCCTGTTGCCTTTGAGGTGTTGCTCCCAAAGTGCTTTGTGCTTGCCGCTCATGTGCCTTCGCATAGAAGTTGTACCTATGTGGCTGTTGGGCTTACCAAGGCTCAGTTTCTGACTGCACTCATTGCAAATTACAATGCTTTTGTCAGAGGCACACACATTAAAAAAATGCCACACTGCTGACTTTTTGGAAGTCTGCGATCTGGCGGTAACAGTAGAAGTTGGCGGCATTGGCGGCAATGGCGGGTGCGTTGGCCGGCTGAACACAGGTGCCGATACATGTTGTTGCCCTACTGATCCCTGCGGGCTGGCCTCCCTGCTTCTTCTAAGTCTTATTCTCCTACTGCCTCTCTGACTCTCCGTCTCTCCATCTGAACTACCCTCCTCTTGCTCTCTTCTACTAGGCACCCACAAAACATCAATCTCCTCATCATCATTCTCCTCAGATGCATCAATTTCTTCTGACACATCACAGAAGGAAGCAGCAGCGGGGACCTCCTCCTCCTCCTCATCACTCATCATTATGTCCATCTCTGTCGTGTTCTCTGCCAGAATTAAATCTGGTGTAACGTCCTCATCTCCTTCATCTTCTTCTGCCAATAATGGTTGCGCATTACTCAGTTCAAGAAACTCATGGGAAAATAACTCCTCTGACTCCAGTGAAGATGGGGCACCGGTGGTGGAGGAAGTGTTACGTGGGGTGGCCATAGCAGTGGAGGATGAGGAGGATGTTGTGGTAAAGTTAGAAACGGTAGAGGATGGGGTGTGCTGTGTAAGCCAGTCAACTACCTCTTCAGCATTTTGGGAGTTCAGGGTCATTGGCTTTTTAAAACTGGGCAATTTGCTAGGGCCACAGGATTGCATAGCAGCACGGCCCCTAGCACGGCCTCTGCGTGGCGGCCTGCCTTTGCCTGGCATTATTTTTAAAAAAACAACAACAACAAAAACTCAGTTGGTTTTTCTGGAAACGATAATACACACAGCTAGATGGCAGTTTGAAGAAAACAGTGTGCAAATAATGCCTACAAGATCAACGTATACACTACTACAGCGGTGGATACGGATTACGTAAAATATATGAATGCTGCTTGAAAAAAAGTAACTCAAGTGGTTTTTCTAGAGACGATAATATTATCAATATTTAGACAAAATGTGAACAAGCTCACACAGCTAGATGGCGGTTTGAAGAAAACACTGTGCAAATAATGCCTACAAGGTCAACGTATACACAGCGGTGGATACGGATTACGTAAAATATAAGAATGCTGCTTGAAAAAAAGTCACTCCGGTGTTTTTTCTGGAGACGGTAATATTATGGATATTTAGACAGAATGTGAACACGGTCACACAGCTAGATAGCAGTTGGTTGAATAACACACTGGGCAAAAAATGCCTACAGGGCAAATAATGCCTACAAGGTCAACGTATACACAGCGGTGGATACGGATTACGTAAAATATAAGAATGCTGCTTGAAAAAAAGTCACTCCGGTGTTTTTTCTGGAGACGGTAATATTATGGATATTTAGACAGAATGTGAACACGGGCACACAGCTAGATAGCAGTTGGTTGAATAACACACTGGGCAAAAAATGCCTACAGGGCAAATAATGCCTACAAGGTCAACGTATACACAGCGGTGGATACGGATTACGTAAAATATAAGAATGCTGCTTGAAAAAAAGTCACTCCGGTGTTTTTTCTGGAGACGGTAATATTATGGATATTTAGACAGAATGTGAACACGGGCACACAGCTAGATAGCAGTTGGTTGAATAACACACTGGGCAAAAAATGCCTACAGGGCAAATAATGCCTACAAGGTCAACGTATACACAGCGGTGGATACGGATTACGTAAAATATAAGAATGCTGCTTGAAAAAAAGTCACTCCGGTGTTTTTTCTGGAGACGGTAATATTATGGATATTTAGACAGAATGTGAACACGGGCACACAGCTAGATAGCAGTTGGTTGAATAACACACTGGGCAAAAAATGCCTACAGGGCAAATAATGCCTACAAGGTCAACTTATACACTACTACAGCGAGGGATACGGATTACGTAAAATTTATTATGGCTGCTTGAAAAAAGTCACTCCGGTGTTTTTTCTGGAGACGGTAATATTATGGATATTTAGACAGAATGTGAACACGGGCACACAGCTAGATAGCAGTTGGTTGAATAACACACTGGGCAAAAAATGCCTACAGGGCAAATAATGCCTAAAAGGTCAACTTATACACTACTACAGCGATGGATACGGATTACGTAAAATTTATTATGGCTGCTTGAAAAAAGTCACTCCGGTGTTTTTTCTGGAGACGGTAATATTATGGATATTTAGACAGAATGTGAACACGGGCACACAGCTAGATAGCAGTTGGTTGAATAACACACTGGGCAAAAAATGCCTACAGGGCAAATAATGCCTAAAAGGTCAACTTATACACTACTACAGCGATGGATACGGATTACGTAAAATTTATTATGGCTGCTTGAAAAAAGTCACTCCGGTGTTTTTTCTGGAAACGGTAATATTATGGATATTTAGACAGAATGTGAACACGGGCACACAGCTAGATAGCAGTTGGTTGAATAACACACTGGGCAAAAAATGCCTACAGGGCAAATAATGCCTAAAAGGTCAACTTATACACTACTACAGCGGTAGTAAAATAAAAAAAAAGTTAAATAAAAAAAGAATGAATATTAAAAAAAAAAAATTAAAGTTGGTGCTGCTGAACTACTAGGAGCAGCAGATTAGCACACCAGTCCCACTCCCCAACACTGCTAGACTAATAGCACTGGGCTCTTATAGTAGTAGTAGTAGTAGTAGTAGTAGTAGTAGTAGTAAAACAACAAAAAAATAAATAAAAGCAGTCCTTACAAGGACTATTGCTATTGCAGCAGTCAGCAGATGAGATCAGAAGCAGGACAGCTGCCCACTGCAGCTACATACAGAGCACTGCAGTAGAAGGTAGATTACTAGCCAGCAAAGCTACCTAAGCTTAAATGTCCCTCAAACCCCTGCAGACTTCTGTCCCTCCAATAACAGAGCAGTATCAAAACGATTACTAGCCAGCAAACTTTCAACTGTCCCTGAAATCACTAACAGGCAGCAGCTCTCTCCCTACACTATCTCTTCAGCACACACAGGCAGAGTGAAAAAAAGCTGCAGGGCTTCGGTTTTTATAGGGAAGGGGAGTGGTCCAAGGGAGAGCTTCCTGATTGGCTGCCATGTACCTGCTGGTCTGGGGTGAGAGGGCAAAAAAAAGCGCCAACAATGGCGAACCCAAAATGGCGAACGTCGCGCGACGTTCGCGAACTTCCGGCGAGCGCGAACACCCGATGTTCGCGCGAACAAGTTCGCCGGCGAACAGTTCGCGACATCTCTAGCGAGCAGCACTAAACATTCCCAAAACTGCTTGCAGCAGTGGCGTAACTATAATACAGCAGACCCCGTGGCCACGGGGCAGGGGACAAGGGGTCTGCTGAATTGAAACTCCCGTACACTGTGTGCTGTCATCAAGATTGCCGCTTGCTGCAAGTAATCAAGTGGCGTGGGTGGATTTGAGGCTTTGTGATGGGGCAGGAGAGATTGATGTGTGCTGAAGGAGATAGGCTGTAGCTGTAATTATACATAATTATATGTCATGCAGTTTTAATTACATTCCCCTATAAAAAAAAATTAATGTGCAATAAATTACATTACATTTAATGTATTGACCATTTCAGCAAGGATATTAAAATTCTGTACATTAAAGCCTGGAATTTTCCTTTAAGGACCACTAAAATAACCCAAAATTAGTGATGGTCGAATTTATTCGCCAGGCACGAATTTGCGCGATTCGCCGCCAGCGAATAAATTCGTGGAACACCCGCAAAAAATGGCGTCAACAATTTTTTCTTTTTTTTTTGAAATTCGCGAATTTCGCGAATTTTTCGGCGAATCGAAACTGCGCAAATTCGCCCATCACTACCCAAAATATTGTTCATTTCTACTCAAAACATTGAAGTAAACGCGCCCTTACTGACACTTCAACTGGCAGCTTTCTTTTATTTTTCACAGTTTAAGGGCTCTTAAACATGCTCATTTCTTCTGCGCTCCCTTGCGTTGCCACAGATGCATGTAAGCGGCAAAAGCTGGTGGGATGCAGCATGTTGCATTTCACCTGCATTCGGTGCATACATGCATCTATGTTAGTACGGCCCCCTTCACAATAATTGAGTGCATCTACTCTTGCGCTCCACTGCGGCTGAATGGAAAAAAAAAAACGCCCGTGTGTAAGAGCCCTAAAAGAGAACATGCTGCATCACCACACCTGATGCCTTTCAGGTGCTTCAAACGTCAAACGAGTGTACAAATAAATGGTATTAAAAGACAGCGCCATATCAGCACCATAACAGATCTGGATAACAAATCATATGCCTGTACTTGGACAGTATCTTTATCTAGTACTATTTATAGAGTTACATTTTTCATTAACAGTCCTTTAAATTTCTCAACGCAGCAATCATATAACAAACAAAATAACTTTGTTTTCTTCCATAATCCATGGATTTGTCATTTTACTATATTCCCCAATTCAAATGGAGTATCCACTCTATCTATCTATCTATCTATCTATCTATCTATCTATCTATCTATCTATCTTTACTGTATTATATCACAATATATATGAGATAAGTCTTGTATTATATTGGAAAGAACTGAAAAGCAATTGTTAACACTGAAAAGCTATTGTTAACTTGGAATTTTCCATTAATAACCATAAAATAGTGCCTCTACCTTAATCCAACCCTTTCTTGCTCAGATTTTACAGATAAACATTCAGATTAAATAAAAATCTGGGGAGATCATAGTAAATCCTGTTGGGTCCTTCCTGAATATTTCATGAGTTGGGGCATGCAATCCAACAGTGTACTTAATCTTCTAATTTAAAATAATTTATTTTAGCATTTTTCTACATTAATTTTGTCTTTTAATTTAAAATACAACAACTGTATATAATTTTGCCAATGCTGAGAATACTTCCCAGTAAAATCACTAAGATTAAAGGTCCACCCATATGTTTTTTCCCTTTGCATAAGGAAAATTAATATAATTCTTAACCACTTTCCAATATGAATTAATTATTAATATTAAAATGTATTTGTCAATTAAATTGCAACTGAAAAGTATGTCACCTAAACTTTTATTTATGCCACATCATATTGCAAGAATACAGAAATAATATCTCATAGACAGCTATTCTCCAGTCAAGGCTCCATTTCCCACAATACCTTGCATACTAGCAAGGATTCTAGAAGGTTAAATGTTGAGTTAATCTAGTAAACAACTGGGTTTTTGAGCTGGTGTTGGTCAATTACCCTATCGGGCATCCAGTATCTCTTTCTTCGGTACTCTTTCCTCTGCCTACCTTGTCATGATTTTTATGGTGTAGTTTTTATTTCTAATGACTATGAAGATTTTCATTCATCCAGGTCATGGTGAAATAAGTCAATGGGAGATGCCCCTATCCAGATTTGAATATATCATGGTTTGCTCTGGGTTTAGCCCAATAATCTGAAATATTTGGGGGTTTTGGGCAAAACCCCCAAAAAAAGAGCAATTCAGGACAAAAGTCAGAAAAAAATCATATGATTTGGGTTTTTGCTTGATTTTATTGGGGTTTTTCCCTATCCAATTTATTTAAGTGCATGTGCATGCCAGTGCCGGGCCAGGTCAGCTGGGTACCCTAGGCAACCCCAGTAGCCACGTTGCCGCCATGCTCTGACCCTTGTGCATGCGCTTGGACACCGCTGTGCAGTGAGGCAACATGGGCCCAGATTAGGGGTAGGCGACAGAGAAGATACATGCATTGTGCCCCTCGCAGCTTTGCTCCCTAGACTTGTGACACTTTTGCCTACCCCAAGTTCCAGTGCTCAGTGTTGTCATCAGATATAATCTGTGCTTAGTATTGTAATATGTCTCACATGACTCACTGAAACCTGTGTATAACAATTATGTATCCACTATTAAATAATAAATATAAATAATAAAATATTAGGATATTAGTAGTGATGGGCGAATAAATTTGTCAGGCGCAAATTTGCAGAGAATTTCCCAGACCCGGATAATACCCTCACTGCGCTCCATGCCACTGTGGCATACTCTTTAGAAGTGCTGCGTAATGCCCCCATATAGGAAAGCAAAAGACACTCCTATTGCCATCCTGTACCGATCTCGTTATTAGGAACCTTGTATATTGAACGGTACCTTTGGATGCACAAGTGAACCCTGTGGATTTTGGTGTCCACCGACACCCTTTTGGGGCCCCGGGCTTTCTGCTACAGAAGCCAACAATGAAGTGCGTAGCAAGAACATAAACAAGGTACTGGCAGGGATAAAGAGAAAGCATAGTCAGTCAGGAGAAGAGTTTAAGGCAGCCAGCAATAATTGTAGTCAAAAGATCAGGCAAAGGTCAAAACCAGGATATCAATAAACAAGAAAATGCTTGAGCAGAAACAGATAAATGAAGGCCTAGCTTGGGCACTTTAAAAATGGAGACAGGGCTTTTTATGAGAGATTTTGAAATACGTTCACAAAGATGACGTCATGATGCTCAGCGTCAAACACCACTGACGTGCCGATGGTGTCCATTAGCTCTTGATGACGTCAGCGTCGGATGCCTGCACCCCTTGAGATGAGCAGAGATGTGCCGGGTGGTAAGAACAGAGGAAGATCTCCCTGCACGTCTTACACATCCATACTGGCAACCCCACCAAAAATATGTGCACTGGCCTTCAAAACAGTTTCCAAAGCTAACCCCCAACCCCAAGACTTTCTCCAGTTGCCAGACTTCGACTATTGGCCTAGGTTAGGGATCAGGCATTTAAAAGACCTGAACGGAAGACACCTTCCCTACTATGTCCCAACTCTAAACACTAAAGTTAAATCATCCTACAATCCATGTGTACCACCATCTCCAACTGTGTCATGCATTTATATCCCAGTGTGGGTCCCAGATAGTCAACATGATCTCATATTATGAGGATAGAATATGGGACCCCAACCGGGAAAACTAATCTCTGATCTATTCAAATCCCTAATTCCCATTTTAGGAAAAAAAAATAATGGGTCAGGGACATACCCCACCCTGATGATGAGATGTGGGAAGAGGCAATAGAAGGCATTTATGAATATCTCTCTACTAGAGACAAAATGGTGCAATATAGGACAATGCATAGGACATACATTACCCTAATGAGCATGTCCAATTACTACTGATCGGAAGTAATTAAGTATCTCCAAATCTTGCTAACTGTAGTAGTAACCCCAGAAGGTGCTTATTAGGCCTAGTAGATGATATAGTCCCCTTGAACAAGACCAGAACCCTGCTAAAAACTCTATACTTTCATGCTAAGACACATGTTGCAATGAAATGGATAACCCCCCCCACACACACACACACACACACTGTTCAACAATGGGTGCAATTAATAAACAGCAAACTGCCTGTAATGAAATTAACCTACAAAGCCAGACACTGCCCTCAAAAATTTGAGAAGGTCTGAGACCCGGTGCTGAAAGCAAGTCCAGAGGCAGACCCCCAGGTCTGACAATACCTATTACTAAACAAGAAACCCATCCCCGAAGGTCCTCCCAATGTCTCTCTGCTACATGCCTTATTTAGATTCTGCTACCTATGAATTGCTGTATGAATGCATACCCTCACTTTTGAACTGTCATAGCAAAGCATATTTATGTTTTAGTTGTGCTGTTGAGAAAATGCACAATAAAAACCTTTTTTTTTTAAAAAAAAATATTATATATATATTTAAATATATTTTAGTTAACATATATTCATACAACTTACATCTTTGGATTTGGGTTCTTGGTCACATCTTAAACATCATACAAATAATTAATTAATTGATGTCTGTTTAATGTGTATTTATCTGAATTTTATTGCAAGTTGCCAGAAGCTTGCACAAGCAATAATCTGATAGTGGCAATTAACATTTAATAGCCCTGCTGATACTTTATTGACTTGCCTGACCTATGAATTAAAGAGACCTGCACCACAATATCGTAAAGTATCATTAGTTGGTATGCAAAATTCCCTACACAGTATTGATCTGTCCATCATATTTCCCTGGGTTCTGTCCTCTCATGTAACCTATATATGGGAAACTCTAAATGCAAATACTGCAGGTCTCTGCAAAAAGGTAACACATGTAAAACATTTAAATAAAACCTTTTCATGAAAATATATTCTTCTAATATTATGTGCTATTAGATAATTCTGCATATTAAAACTGCTATTTTTCTTTATTTTCCCACTTTCATACTCTTTTTTTTTTTCCCCTTTGAGTCAGATAGATGGAATATATTAGTATATATTGTTCAAGGTTCATCTGTTTTTGACATTTGGAATGTATGGGATTTAAAGCCTGATAATGCTACCATCGTTTGTGTTTTGTGGAATAGAATGCTGTTACTTTGAATGTAGTAAACTGAGCATTTTTAAAATCATCATCCTTGATTTCTTTCTAATCCACCTTCAGACTCTCTAGGGCATGCTCCTGCAATGAAGCTGTTTTGAAACCAGAGTTTTGGTTGTTTCCATGACCTTAAGGTGAGATTGTTTCAGGATATTAACTTGAACTTGACTTCCTCAGAGTTTCTAGTTTTCCAGCAAGATTGTTTTCTCCTGAGAATAAAATACTCTAGTTTATAAAGTGTTTTTTTTTTTTTTATAAAAATACTTCATTTTCACATAATAACTTACAGAAATAGATGAAATGTGCAGAGCCACTGCAGAGAAAGAGAGTTTTCCCTTTCCTCTTGCTCATTCTCTACCAGAATTTACATCATGCAGGTTCTGTAACTTTATTAGCACCCTGCAAGAGGAAAAGTCTATATGAGACCTGCTAAAACAATATATACAGTATGAGTTCTAAGATCAGAAGTGCTTTGTTAAGACACTTTTACAATGTACTATTAGATGACTGGTGCTAATTTTCTCTATGTACCTGGCAGAACTTAGATGTACAGTTAGTTTGAAAAATATACCATAATACCTTACAGTATGTGCTGCTGAACACTGGAATCTATTTGTTTTTAAGTAGTGTGAAAAGCATAAACTCTTAAAGGGGTACTTTACTTTTAAGTTTTTAAAGTAATTGAATGATCAGTTCTTAGTAACTTTGTCATTAGTCTTAATATTTTATTTTTTAATAGTTTTTGAACTATAATTATTGAACATTGTAGGGGTCCATAGGGTTAAGTTCAGAAAATCCAAACATGGTTGAAAATCCCCTGGTGTGGCCAGCTATGTGTTGGACCTAAATTGAATATGGGATGGGGGAGTGAGTTCTTTATCCTCAGTGCAGTGTGCCCTGGCAGATTCCAATTTTGTCTAGAAGGTGTCACTGTTGCATAATTTCTTTATAAAGCAGAGCTGGCATGTGCTAATTCCCTTTTAGAGTGGTGAGGCCCTTGGTGGGCTCAGGGATACTGGGACCCTATAATTGTTTGGGTGCTCCACTGGAATCTGATGTTTCGGAGGCAGCAGAGCAAGTAACGGAGCTGCCTGGTGATGGATTCCTGTGAAAGAGGTCTGGGTGTGCTCATACTCAGATGAGTGAGACTATGTGGATGCCTGTCCCAGCTCTGTGTGAGCCCTCTGTGAGTTTCTGCCTGACGAAAGGGTTATTGAAAGTTTCTATCGTATGCCCTTGTGAGGATAGGTTTTGCTCCATATCCTGCTACATGGCTGCTACTGTCTCTATCCTAAGAAGAGGTATTCGGGGCAGGTAGCTCTACTTAGGGTAAAGAGCTCTTGGGACTATGACTGTGTTTGTCCACCAGGAGTGGAGTTTGGACCTGTGTCCTGGGTAGAGACAATGCCAGGGGTTGGGAAGACCACATGGATACCCTAGGGCAGGGTTGATATTGAAATGTAATTGTAATTTGCATTTTTCCTTCAAGTTCTATAAAGTTATATTTGTTACTGCACTTGTGTGTTTTATTATTGTTCCTAGTGAGGCCATCCGTAGGTACCATTCCCTGATCCCACTAGGTGAAGACACTGCACATTAAAAGTATCTTACGGTAACTTTCACATATCTTTCAATTAGCAAAAGGGATTCAGGCCCTGTATTGGTAAGAATTTTTTTTATTAAAAGTGTACATCTATAATACACAGGGTATCACAATAAGGTTACAGCATGTTCTAGACTGGGGAATATCCTAAAACTGAAACTCATACTTGAAGTGTATTTATTTCAAATAGTACTGTACAGGTATGGGACCTGTTATCCAGAATGCTCGGGACCTGGGGTTTTCTGGTTAACAGATCTTTCCGTAATTTGGGTCTACATGCCTTAAATCTACAAGAAATTCATTTAAACATTAAATAAACCCAATAGGCTGGTTTTGCTTCCAATAAAAGGATTAATTATATTTTAGTTGGGATCAAGTACAAGCTACTGTTTTATTATTACAGAGAGAAAAAGGAAATCATTTTTAAAAATTTGGATTATATGGATAAAATGGAGTCTATGGGAGACAGCCATTTCCTAATTTGGATCTTTCTGGATATTGGGTTTCCGTTAAGGGATCCTATACCTGTATAACCAGCTGAACATGAAAAGTTAATTTACATTGTGATACTCACTCACGTCATTGTGTTAAGCTTCATAACCTGTGAGCAGCAACCTGCCTTGACTTCATGCTTTAGTTATTAGTAATAAACCTCAATCATAGTCAACACCAAAGGGATTTTTTATTTGCCAAATCTATTTTCATCTCTAAGATTTTAGGCCAAATGGGCATCCCCATATTTCCTGATTATAGAGAAAAAACACGGAATACATGATAAAAGTTGGCTTTGATGTGTGATGAAAAGAAATACTGTATTATATGAAGACTGATGATCACACTGTATCTCTCCATCTGCCTATAATAACTAATATCTCCTTAAGGAGCTGACAATTTCTGTATGTTTTAGTCATCTGTCCCTTTGAAAAGGCAAAACCATAAATCATAAATACAGGAACATCCCATATGCTGCATGGCTGAACAAAGTCAATCCAAGCTGTAACTGGAAGTTGATATTTCTCACAAATGCGCATACAGGAATTTGGTTAACTCTTTGGCTTATTCTTTCAATACAGAGAGATTAGAGTACCATATATACTCGAGTATAAGCCGACCCGAGTATAAGCCGAGGTACCAAATTTTACCTGGGAAAATTTATTGACTCTAGTATAAGCCTAGACACAACTACAGCCCTGTCTCCCAGCAGTGCACATTCTGCCAAAGCGACCCCCCCAGCGATCAACCGGACTTCTTTGCAAAGTTGATGGTGACAGAGAATTGCCAAACAGATTACTGTGTGCATTGTCCCACTGTCCCACTACCATGTGCAGAGGGTGCTGTGTGATATTGTCATCACTGTTAATCTTTCGTATAACCAACAGAGGGCGCTGTGTGATATTGCAGTCACTGTTAATCTTTCATATAACCAACAGAGGGAACTGTGTGATATTGCAGTCACTGTTATTCTTTCATATAACCAACAGATGGTGCTGTGTGATATTGCAGTCACTGTTATTCTTTCAAATAACCAACAGAGGGCGCTGTGTGATATTGCAGTCACTGTTAATCTTTCATATAACCAACAAAGGGCACTGTGTGATATTGCAGTCACTGTTATTCTTTCATATAACCAACAGATGGCACTGTGTGATATTGCAGTCACTGTTATTCTTTCATATAACAAACAGAGGGCATTGTGGGATATTGCAGTCTCTCCCCAAGTGAACTGTTGGTATAGGAATGATTAAAAGTGACTGCAATCTCAGCTACTGCCCGCTGACCCGAGTATAAGCCGAGGTAGACTTTTTCAGCACATTTTGGATGCTAAAAAACTCGGCTTATACTCGAGTATATACAGTAGTTAGAACTTTTTTCATACTATTACTTCCACACATAACACATCAAATTTTGTAAAATGATGTGGCTTTTAGGGAATGTGGCAACAAGGGGTGTGGTCAGATTGTTTTGCCACCCTACGTGCAGCACATCTTTTAAAAGTTAGGAGTTATGGTGAATTAGTGACTGACTATGAAACTGCAGTTATGAAAACAGTGGATAAAGTTAACTGAGGAATACAGTCAAGGCTATGTGTTGATTGCTAGGTAGCTTCCTATGAAAGAGGGTAAATGGGGGCCTGTAATAGGGCACAGGTAAACTATCACTACTGTTCACAGACTATCCTGCTGTGAAGCTGCTTGGTAAGTAGAGTTAGTCATGCTATGCACAATGTGACTATGTGTGAAGTGTGTTAGGGGAAACTATATCAGTTTACCATAGATTTGACAATATGCTGCAATTTATTTTTTAAGTATGTCAAGTTATATCAAGCTTATATTTAATTGAAAACTTTAAATAGTACAACAATAACTATAATGTTTTTCTGATGGCAGTCTATGCCTGTGGGCCAATATACAATATTACTACATTGCACCTCTTTTTTAAAATGACCTGTAAATGTCATTAAAAGAACAGTTCAGTGTAAAAATAAAAACTGGGTAAATAGATAGTATGTGCAAAATAAAAAAAATGTTTCTAATATAGTTAGTTGGGCAAAATTATTATCTATAAAGGCTGGAATAAGCTAATGTCTAACATAACACAAAAGAATACAACTTCCTGCTTTTGAGCTCTCTAACTCTGAATTAGTCAGGGACTTGAAGGGGGACCATGTGTGACATAACTGTTCAGTGAGTTTGCATTTGATCCTTAGCATGCAGCTCTGATTCAAAAGCAACAGGTATGACCCATGTGCCCCCCCTCAAGTCACTGATTGGTCACTGCCTGGTAACTAATCAGTGGAAACCAAGAGAGCTGCAAAGCAGGAAGTAGTGTTCTGGCTATTATGTTACATATTCAGTCACTCCAGCCTTTATACATTACATTTTTGATTAACTATATTGAAAACTAGTGATGGGCGAATTTTGGGCTTCTAGTTTTTGACGCCGGCGTCCATTTTTTTTTACGCCAACGTCCATTTTTTTACGCTGTCGTCCGTTTTTTGGACGCCAGCGACATTTTTTTTTGACAACCACGAATTTTCGCCTGGCGAAAAAATTCGCCCATCACTATTGAAAACATTTTTTATCTATTTGCCAAGTTTTTATTTTTACACTGAACAATTGCTTTAAAGTGTGAAAATCATTGGAAGCACAAACTTCTCAATCTACAAGTCTTGACTTTCTCAACTAGGGGATAAAAAAAACAAGGTAGATGAAGGTAGAGATGTGCAGATACATTTACTTCAGTGACTAGGAAAGGTATATTTTATTAACTTGCAGGGAGGAGTTATTGCATTAATGATTTAAACAATTATTTTCCAATCCACACTTCATTGAATTATTTCAGCATTGAATACAATGCTAAACATTGGTATGGATTGTAACCAAGTGCTAACAATCCATACCAAAATCCTAACCAGTAAATCCCCTCATGAACTCAAAATATAGATCTGTATATAGATAGCTGTATTTTAATAATTGTATGTATTAAAAAATTCAAATTCTTTCTTTGTCTCATCCTATCTCATAATTACAGAGAAGAAAATGGATTATAGGAAAACCCAAAAGATATTGGGACCTTGACATAAGCAGTCATCTCCATGCGTTCCAAGTTTTAGTGAATTTTTCAGGGCATCCTATACACACGTATGTCAACTTGTACATGGGGAGTGTGTCGTTGGCCAATTTTTTATAGTACTATCAGGGGGGGGGGTCACTGGAGCTTTCATTTAAGTGATATGGCCTTTCTTGCATAAAATAAGAGTAGGCAAAAGAGTTGTTTGTGTTGGCATGGGATTAACTGGTCAATATGACTCACCATGAATACCTCAAGGGAATTAACACAAGGGAACGTAAAATGAGTTAATAATAATGTTGGCAACACTGTTCCAGTAGGGGGCTAATCACTGTACAAGAGCAGAAGGTATGCAGAAAGGTGCCCAGGACTAGCTGACATTTGTAGCATACATCATCAGGGGTCAAACCCAGGTTGTACACTAGTGTGTAGTACAACCTATGAATCATCTTGTATTTGATAAATTTGTCTGCTCTACTAATCACTGTAGACATGAAGGTATCATTTATATCATCCCAGTTGTCTGTGTCTAGCATAGGAGTATCCTGTAACCACATATTGTAACAGTTTGTACGGTCTCCAAAGCTGTGGTTTGGGCATACTCAGAAATTGTGCAGTCAGGGCATGTCAGGGCATGCCAGACCTGAAGGTACTGGTAAAACATGGTGTGTGGCAATTGAAATTCTTGGATAGGTCTGCAAAAAATTTAAGTGACTAGTCTTTGTAAAGTTGGCCAAGATACTTTATTTTCATGTTTTGCCTATATTTGTGGGTCTGGGATTGTTTGTAGGTGTGCCAAGGTAGAGTTTAACCATAACAGTGTGTTGGGTAAAAGTTTGTAAATGGCAGATCTATCTAGGGCCAGAGATGCCCAGTGTGCTGGCTTGAGAGGTAGAGAGTGGGCAGCTATTCTGGGTAATGTGTCTAAAGAGGAGATTGGCCAGTGATTCAAAGGAGCCAGCCACTGCAGCTGTTATTATACTGGTAGTATCATCTGCTGAGGGGCCAAGCCTCCCTGCTACATGAGTAAGCTGGGAGGCTAGGAAACAGTTTGGCATGGCCAGCCCACCGTGGTTCTTGGGTGTGGTTAATACAGAGAGTTTAAATTGTGGTTGGTTGTTTATTCACCCATAGAAAGGTGGTCACCATGGAATCCAGCTTGGAAAACAGTGCTGCAGGTAGTACAACAGGTATATGAAACATATACAGCAATTTAGGTAGAATAATGATTTTTACCATGCTGATTCTGCCCAACAGGTTAAGTGGGAGTGGGGACCAGAGTGAGAGTTTGTGGCTGATGTTGCCTAGTAGAGGGTCTATATTTAGGGCACAGAATTGAGGAAAGTTAGGATGGGCCAATATCCATGGGCGTCCGTAGAAAATGTTCCGGGGGGGTGCAAGGAAGAAAACATATTACACAAATTACTTCATATTCACACAAACCTAACAACAGCTTTTCTATAAATATATAAAGCAGTAATTGTTGCACGTGTATAGTATTACCATTCTACTAGTGACTCAAACTCCTTGTTTGCCAGGACAGCACTTTCTCTTTTCTACTTTCTTAGCACAATTACTAGATTTACCAGCGGTTTGTACAATGTTATTCTCTCTAGAGTTCTAGTTACAGCTGGATACATAGAGTGAAGCCTTCATTTTTCCATCTTAAAATGTTGGTGGGACCACAAAAATGGTATACAGTAAGTTTTTCCATACGTTATACCATTTTTGTGGTCTCACCAATATTGAATGCATAATACACTTCTTTGACTTTAAACCATTTTTTCTGGTCCCCTGAAAAATGTAAAATGGGGGTTCTACTGTACATAAAGTAGAGTAACAACAGCAGGAAGAGGCTGTGCACAAAAAAATCTCATTAGTATAGAATCTATGTTTATATAGTCTATTTCAGTCTAGGAGAAAGCTGCTTTGTTGTGGCAGAAGTGTTAAAAGATAAGACATCCAAAAACAAACAATGGGGTAGATACAGGACAGGAGCAGGAGAAGGGGGTGAGGTGCAAAAGTATATTATAATATTACAGATATTTCTATCTATATAGATATATAGGGGCAAATTTACTAAAGGACAAGTGGCTAACACTAGCGAAAATTCGCCAGAGTGATATCATTTTGCCACTTTGCTGATTTACTAACGGGTGCTGGAGTAAATTTGCTAGCGAAGTAGACATATTCTAGCACTACTTCGCACCCTAATGCCAGGCAAAGTTGTGCTCTGGTGAAGGGACGTACAGTAACTACGCTAATTCAATAACTTGTGGATTTTATTGAACGTTACCTCTTGCACCAGACTTGACTTCACCAGCTCAGACCAGGCGAGGTCCAATAGAGTAGCTAGGAGATCATACAGATGAAGCCACTTGGATTTGTGAGTTAAATGCGTCATGACTCAGGGGTAATTGAAGAAACTGTGTTATCTTAAGTCATCTTAACTCATTTAATGCATTTAACCTTTTCATTAGCATACCAAAGCTCCATTGTTCACAATGGTGAATGCTTTAATTAGATGGGATGTTGTGACACAGTTTTCTGTGTTAAATGAGATAAATGGGATATCTGTGTTTAGTTATTCTGTGTCAAACAGACAAACCAAAGTGGCTGCATCTGTAATTTTTGGGGTACCCTACTTCCCCCTTACATTTGGCACCTAAACTATACTTTAGGCACATGTGAAGGGCAATATAAGACCTCTAATAATTTTATTAAGTTTCCCTGGCCTTGTGTAGTGTAATGTAGTTGCGGCAACATACATGTCCATTGTACTTTAACTGCATGCCCTGATGAAGTGTGGCGAAGCCGTCTCTAGCGCATTTTCGGCACTTAGTGAATTTGGCCCATAGCGTGAGTCAAAGGGTTATTAAAGACAGAGAGGTGGGTGTGGGGGTAATTCAGCAGAATGAGAAGGGAAAGTGTTAAAGAGGACAGTGAATAGAGTGAGGCAATTGATAGATGGGGGATACAATGGAGCATCTAGGGTTTAATGTGCTTTGTGATAAATGCACTGGGAGAATGGCAAAACCCACAGCCAACCTATATCTATAAGACTGAATAATGAATTTAGTTACACAGCTATACACAGGTTCATTATAGTCTCTATAACTCACATACAGTCTGTCAGACCTTCTTACACACAGTTGCCCTTACACACAATAGCACTGACAATTAATTTTACACACACACACACACACACAAAAGCTGGCATTCACACTTGAAGCTTAACACAACAGATTCACATTTGCCCTGGGAAGGAAGCTGCTTCATCAGCAGAAGATTCTATACTCTGATTCTCTCATTCCTCAAACAGTTGAGGAACACGAAGCGTCTCACATAGTGTAGGGGCGGTGCTAAATCTGGACTGCTGATCTGAGCAGTGGAATAGGCATTGGGATGCTCCATTAAGATGTAAACCTTTGATAAGCTTATTGCAGGTTCTTAATGGTAATTTTAAGAATAAAACAATATATTTACATATGGCAGGTGAATATCCTTTATTATAAAGTACAAGTCCAGGGAGGGAAAGTGCCTCCCCTGCCCCTATCTGTGGACCCCCTATGCCCCTGTCCTCTTGTTACTTATTCCTATAATGATCTACTGATCTGAGCCTGAAGCAGATCCTGTATGGTGGTGACAGATGGACATCTGCTTACAAATGCTTGCTTTGGCATTTTGCTATTTAAACAACTGCAAGAAAATTTGAAATTACTTTTAGAATTTTACAAAATGAAAACTCAGACTTCTGAAAGAACTGACAGAACATAGATCAGAAACCTTTGCCTTGGACTAGTACATTATCTACAGTGCAGCCTCTTAACGAGTATGAAATTAAATCTATATATTTTATTCACCCACAGTTGGCTACATTAGCCCAGAGACGTGTATATCAGTTATCCTCTACTTCAACTCTTATATTGTTTGCTGTTTTACAAAGTTAATAAACAATGATAAACTGATATTACATCTGTCACATATCTATTCTCCTGTAGTCCTCCAGAGATATCAGATTCTCACCCACAATGAGAATGAGCAAGTCTCTCTTGGATATGAATAAATACTTATGCAAATCGAGCCTGGCCCCAAAGTTCCCTCTGGGCCTGACTTGAACCATTCAGATTCACTCAGGATATTAACCCAACAGCTTTATTTGAGGTATACATTAATACAGAGAAATATAAAACAGAGTATTAAATAGCTCATATGTCCTGAAAGCTCGTGAGGACATAGGGGACATTTTATTAATATAACATATAACCATTTAACCATTTCTTCTCTCATGGGGCTGATTCTGTGACATCCAATCATTGTCCTTGGTTTAGCATAATTGTGCCTCTCTGTCCATCTTAAGTTAAACCATTTCTAACCTTTTTATACTATTCAAATAAGTACAGTGGTGTGCCAGCACAGTGTCCAGATTTGTATCTATGCAATGGGTGTGTTTTTGAGCCTATATGTCTCTTTCTTAGCCTTGCACTAGGAATACCTGTGACATTAAACAACAGATTCATTCCCTGCTCTGTATAAATATTCTACTACCCTAATTAGTAAAACGGCCTTTAAGCTTGAAGTCTAATGCAACTATTCTGTGGCAGTGTCCTGATCTATAATTTATGCATAACCATTTATATAGCTTCTCTCTAAGACCCTGATCTACAACATCATATAGTGAAAGTATTACACACCCATTATCAAAATATCACTAAAGATATTAAATATGTGTAACTGAGGGCAATAATATTTCTTTATACTCATTCACTCCTTCTTACACGCTTAAAAAATGTTAACTATAGTATCATAGACAAACAATAATCTAGTTATCAATAAATAGCTGTTTAACTGCACATCTGATTTTGAAACAATGAAAAGGCAACCAATACACTTTTCACTTGATATTTTACTTATCAGTTGACTCCACCAATGATACTATAATTACTTTCAGGTCTTTTATTCCTTTTGGGAAATCTTGTGTTTTTTCCCAATAGTTTAGAAAGATGGATAAATGTAAAAACTGAAAAGAAAATTCTTAAAATATTGTCTGCTTTGGCTGAAAAATGGTTGTATCCAATCTATTTTCTCATAGAAAGCTTGTTAATTATCCCAATATTAAACAGTACCACAGGGAAATACATAAACACATTTATATACCTTATAGTTAATTCACTTTAGTTTTAGAACAGCTCATATTATTATATATATTATATAATATTATATATATGTATTATCATGATAACATATAAAAGATGGCTGAACACAGATAACTTGATAAACCATCATGCTGTGATAAGCATTCAAAGAAATGATTTTTACATGTAGAGCATAGAATATAGATCATAGTATTAATTTTAATTTTAAAGGTCAAATAATTTGTTTTAAATAACATGTTAAATACAAGCCCTTTTTAATCAGTGGGCCCAGTGGTAGAAAAGTGCTAAACACAAAAAATTCAGCTCCCACCCAGAATACCAGCATAACTGTGCCACCATAAATCAGTGAAAAGTTTTCCAAGTACTGTTATCTAAAAGCTATACTAAGTAAGTATGTGTAATTTAATTGGTGCAAAATAAAGAGACAAGTTCCTTATTCATATTAAGGGGTTCACAATAAAAATTGACTCTAACTAAGATGTGTTAATCCATATTGGTGGCAAAATAATTGGGCTTATTTAATGTTTAATTTATTTTTTTAGTATACAAAGCATGGTGATCCAAATTAAAGAAAGATCTTCTTATCCTGAAAACCACAGGCCTTGAGCATTTTTGATAACTTAGTGATATCATCATTTATAATCAGACAGGAGTACATTAGTCACCATGGAGTTCCATGACCTATATAAAAGCACTCAGACTTTGACCTGGTGCCATTATAGGTTCTGTGACTTTTAGGGGCCCATTTACTAAGGGTCGAAGTGAATTTTTGAACTCAAAAACTTTGAATTTCAAAGTAATTTTTGGGTACTTTGACCATTGACCATTGTATAGGCCAAAATTAGATTCAAATTAAAAAAAAATTGAATATTCGACCATTCAAAAATCTAAGTACTGTCTCTTTAAAAAACTTCGACTTCGACACTTCGCCACCTGAAATCTGCCGAATTGCTATGTTAGCCTATGGGAACCTCCTAGAAACTATAGCCAGTATTTGGCTAAGAAGAAGTCAAAGTTTTTTTTTGGAAAATCGTTCGATTCGAACGATTTCTACGTTCGATTCGAACGATTTCTACGTTCGATTCGAACGATTTCTACGTTCGATTCGAACGATTTCTACGTTCGATTGAACGATTTGAATTAGATCGAAAACAACTAAATTTAATAAAAAAAAAACTTTGACTATTGAATTTCTACAATTCGATGGTCGAATTTTGAAGCTTCGAAATTTGACCCTTAGTAAATGTGCCCCATAATATCCATATATTTTATAATAGGGGTGCATTATTCACTCTATGGGGCAAATTCACTAAAGAGCGAATTTTCGCCAGCGACCACTTCACCACACTCCGCGCCACTTCACCAGGTACAAATTCCCTAAAGCCCCTCAAATTAGTTTAAAAAAATTTTTGTGAATTGACTTGTGAAGGCAATCCCGCTTTAAAAAAAAGAAAAGTCACCAGCGTTTTTGACAACTTTAATGCATTTCCGGCATACAGGATATGATGTCACTGACATAAGATTGAGGATTTTAAGAGTCAGCAGTTCACCTATTTGCATCTTAGTGACTTTGCGGAGTAACGACCATTCACCAGAGCGAAAAGTCGCCTGGCAATAGGGTGTGAACGAACACTAGCGGCGGTCTCGTTAGTGAATTGGTGATGTCCCTGCAGATGTGATTTCTGGCGAATTTTCACCATCATTGGCCACTTTACCCTTTAGTGAATCTGACCCTTTATCTCATTTAACCAATCCCAAGACAGAGTGAGTTTTCTTAACACTGGAGTTGAAATCCATCAGCAAGTACTATAATTTATTCAAAAGTATTTATAAGCATCTGCTCATGTTGTTTATTTTGGAACGGTCATTGATAAACTTCAGTAAAAATAGTGTCCAAATATTATCTCACAAATGCTAAATGCATACATTTAGGTGGATTTGTGTATTTTGTAGATTTATTTTAAAACCATATAATGGGCAAAACATGGGTATGATGAATTATCGTTGGGGACAAATTTTCAGCAAAATGTGCACAGGTTTTCTGAAAATGATTTGCCTAGGGCAGGCAAGCTGGAGATGTGATCAGGATGTGCACTGCCTGTCATTTCTATCCATAAAGTCTGGAGAATGCTGCTGCTCTGCACAGTCCTTGCCCATAGAAATGACAGCCAGGGGAAACAGTAGATGCAATCTGGTGGCATCTCCTACTTTCCCTGCCTGTTATTTCTGTCAAAAACTTGAAACTTAAAAAAAATTTGAAATAATATTGAAAACCAAAATTGAAAAATAGCTTGAAATTTGAAAAAGCAACTCCCATTGACTGATAAAAGTCACCAGCTTTTTGAACTTTCAAGTTTTTTTACTTTTAGATTTGAAATTTTTTTGAGGTTTTTTTTCTTAGTAAATTTCAAATATTCGAGTTTTGGAAATGCAAATTTTAATTTGAGATTGTTTGCTATAAAAAACAAGTCAGATGTTAATAAATCTGCCCCTTAGACACATAGAAGAAACATATATATCACCTAAGGCATATATCTATATTAAAATAATACATTATATGGTCTCAAAGATAACATTTAGGATGATTTGATTATGATTAATTTGTCTAAATTGTCTTTTTTTCTCTTCTTAGGCTGTGGAGACCAATCTTGCTTCCAAGGACAGTCACTGGGTCTATGTGAATGAGGTATGAAAATCATACAAACAGCAATTTGCATATACAGGCAACATTATTAAGGCATGTAAATCACATTGATGTCAACTGAACCAATAATAAGCAATGGCTTAATAGTGCTTCAAAAACTTTTATAGACATATAACAGCTAGTCTGTATTTATTTGTTGTTTGGCTGTAAATTATTATTTTTTCATTGTGTTTTTTATATTTTTTATATTATGGTGCTAGTATTACTAACTCTAGCATCCAGAAGGTACAATGATTGATATGTTCACAATATTAATATGTAGAATACATAACTCTCCTGTGTACGATATGCTAAAAGACAGTGTTAAGGTGAACTGTCCATTCCCACCTCCTTTCTCACTATGATATTTAATTATGTCTTATCTATATTGCCAAGTTAAATAACTATGTTTAATGTGCTCATTCTAAAAATGTTATTTTATATGGAGAATTTTATATTGTATGTACTGGTTAATTATTTTCTCCTGACTACTGAAACTCTATTTACATTTCTATGGGGCCTGTTTGTAATTTCTGTGTTAAAAAAGCTGTGCCCAAGTACACTATAAATTGCCTTCTGGTTATCAGACATTAACGTGAAAAAGCGAAAAAAAAATATTGTGTAAAAATGACAGTCCATCACCATTGTTTTCACTCAGGAATTTACTAGGACCCTATGTTAAATTGTGCACATCTGTTTAAGATTGTATTGTGAATGTACCCCCTTATTTATTACAATACAACTTTTAGTGTGACAAAAATTACATCACTAGTCAATGTTTATAACTGATAACTAGTGATGGGCTAATTTGGGACGTTTCACTTCGCCGAAAAATTTGTGAATTTCCTGTGAAATTTGCGAAACAGCGAAAAAATTCGAGAAACGGCACTGGCATCTCGTTTTTGACTCCAAAAAAACGGATGCCGGCATCCATTTTTTTTTGATGCCGGCGAATTTCCGCTGGTGAATTTTCGCGTCTGTCTAAAAAATTCGCCCATCACTACTGATTACATCACTAGTCACCGTTTATAACTGATTACATCACTAGTCACAGTTTGTAAGGATATAATTTACAAGATATTCATGGCTTTTGTGTATTATGAATATATAAACATCATATAACCTGAAGGCTTTATTTATTTATATAGTAATCGGCCCACAAGCAACTTGTCTGAAGAGAACATACTGTATAATATGGCTGTTCTTCTCCAGAGAATAATCTAATTTTAAGCTTCTGGAGCAAGGAATTAAACATAAATAGCACACTAGCCAAGCTCAGAGGTCACAAAGAGCATAGCAGGATAGAAAAGAGTTTTCCTCTTGAAGTGTAATGCAATCTATTGGATGATATAAAACAGATAAGTAACATGGGAGATGGAGAAACAATAATAACTAATGGCTCCAGGAAAACTAGCAATTAAACAAGAATGTGCTTGGTTTCTAGGAATGTAATTTACAATTGATTATCTGCTAAAAATAAAATGCATAAAAATTAATAATTACATAATAAAGCCATTTTCAACCTATAATATGTACAATCTATACTTCAACAAATAATGTTTTGTTATTTTATGCAAGGGAAGTGAATAAAATGCAGGAAATATAGTTTAAGATCAATGTATTAGTGATTGATTGTTTCATATACATTTCAGCAAGATATACTATCTTTTGTCTTATGTGGCAGGAGATAAGTTATACAAGGATTTAAATGACTTTAATCCAGTTTCTATAAAATACGTTTTTTATTTTAGATCTCAGCTACAGAGACCTTTTTTTGGCTGTTTTAGTTCCTTCCAGAAGAAGTATGTGCTTGAGTAAAAGTAAAACAAGTTGTATTAGGAAATGTACAGTTAGGCTAAACCAAGTAATGAAAGATGAATACTGACTTAATCATTTATACACCATGTGGATTTCATAAATATCTTACATTAAAGTGGTAAAGCAGCAACTTTTCTAATGTATTCTATGGCACAACCAACAGCCTACTTGAAATAAAATAAAAATCATTTAGGGCAGAGTTTGCCAGGTTATATATATGCAAACATGTGAACATTTCCCTTTATGAAAATGCATTGTACATATATATGTCAAATACATACAGCACTACATTAGGCACTCTTCATAAATGTTCATCTGAGTAGATCTTCCTGATATTAATAGTGCATTTTTTCAATGTAATTTGTTTTGAATGGCCCACAATATGAATTGGCTGGATTAGAGTAAAAACTCTCAAATACCTCAAATATGAGGTATGCTTGTTTAGCAGCATTACTGGCACAAGAGCTGAAGCTTGATGGGATGCAGAGTTGTACCCAATACAGGAAAATTTACCCAATACAGGAAAAACTTGAAGCAAAACCATAGGCAGAATTTCTGAGAACAAGATATTGCGTTAGCCCGATTTGATCAACCACACAGTGTGACCTAACTTGTTTCTTGTTTGACCTATTCAAACAAGTAGATTTACTTATATATTACAGCATACAATGCTTTAGTTTGCATGTATAGAACATCCATAAAGTTTATTCATTATACATTTTTTCTATGAGGAATGAAAAAACAGTACAGGTTTGGGACTCACAAGTTTTTGCACATTGAGCCCGATGCAAGAAGCAGAGCACTACTTGTTTTGGTGCAAGAAAACCCTGCATACCACATGCAATAAACATATGTAAAGTATGACTCCCCAATATCTTGCATCCCCTAGCATTCCCCATCTTTCACTTCAGAATGATATATTGGCACTAAAAACCTACAGCAGTACAAATATATTTTCATATGTTGAGTAATATTGTTGAGTAATATTATGTACAAGCATTTATAAAAGTGATGCTCTTACATATTTTTTCACAATGTTCAACATCTGCAAAATTGATGTGCATGTATTCTCTGATGAAACAGTTTGAAAGGTGTTAGTATTGGGAGAAATCATCCAAAATAATTTTTTCTTCACACATCGAAACACTGCTAGACTGAATAGATGTTGTTTTCTAAACAATATACCAGTATTAGGCAATTCTCAGTTTTGCTGTTTTATGCCAGAAATACTGGTTAACTCTATTCAATTCTCTATGTTTACTGAATAACAAAACCTACAGCAAAACTTAACATCCAGTCTTTTACTGGGGCAATTTTTTGGTTTGAAAAAAATTCATAACTCTCCCCAAATAGTTTCTATGTTGTGGTTCCCATGAGGTAAGTGTGTAGTAGCTTCAAACACGGTTCAGGGGTAATTCTGGCCTATTATTTTAGACAGTTTTGCTTCTGAGGTGACCCTGTATCACCTCAACTTTGGAATGGTGCCACAGATTTTAAATTGGATTTTTCAGAGCCATCATACTATAATGTTACTTTAGCATTGTGTTTGGGATAAGCGTCCTTGTGAAAATGTGGTTATTTACCACATTACCAGCCAATTTCACAAGACCAAGCTCACTTGAAAAAAAGTGTACTGGTCAGTAACTATGCAGTCCAGGTTTCTAGACCAGACAGGTCCTAACTCCAACCTTTATAGCAAATTTAAACAATCATTGAAACCCTCTATCTTAATTATTACTTTTCCAGTGATCATATTTTTTTTTATAATAACATATTTCTAATATGTTACAAACCTAGCAGACAGCAATATAGTATAAAATTCATATGGATTTAGATTACCATAGAATGTATATGACCCCATAGAGCAGGCACAAAGTTGGCATGTTTTCAGCAGAAAACATTTATGGCTAATATCTATCGGCACAATTTCCTCCATTAAATTTGAACTTTAAAGCAAGTAGAACTAGGTGATGATTTTATATATTTTGCTAAATGGAAATTTTGAAAACCAATGCCAAACTTAAAATATAAGTCAGTAATATAAGTAATTTTTTTTAGTCTAGCATTTCACTAAATTTCATTTAATCATGCTCGCCTTTGATTAATTTTGCTAAAGATACATAATATCCATTCATTTGCAAGTATATTGCCTGCTTCTAAATGTTCTTGGCTTTTCTTTAGCAAGCACGCTTTCCATGAATGATTTGTATGAGCCAGCTGTAATCAGGTCAGATATTACACACTGAGAGAGAAATGTCTTCCTTATAAATGAAATGGAAGTACAAATAGATTTGAATGCAAAACGAAGTGTAAAATATAAACTGTATTTTTTATATATATTTACCCATTTCTTAGAAGGGTAACATGACTTTCAAACTGGAATTACAAAACCTGATTTTACTTTTTCATTTTACAAAAAAATGAGAAGGTTATTTTTTACATTCAAATATCCATATAACCCAAGCAAGGTGCATACAATTAGTTGCAGCCAATTTGTGGCCCGCATTGGAAAGGTGTCCACATTTACTTTATATTGACATATTTACCCACACCGATATGGGACCTAACCTCTAAATGCGAATAAACAATATTAGATAGCCAGGGCCATGCAGATTATATTAAAAAGCAATATTTATTATCACCATGCCAAAATTACTAAAACCATTTAAAATAAGCAGCGCTGCTTGGGGGGTGGGGATCCCATTATTCCTATTTAACACGTTATACACAATCTAATATAAGAGGCTGTGTGCACGCTGTAAGTCGAAGCCTCCAATATATATCGATTGCAACCAACTCTTAATCAAGAGCACCAATCTGGATGAATCCGTAATTAAATGTTCATAGGATGAGGAGAGCGATGAATCATCACAGCTGTGATATGAGTCGCCAATAGGGTACTCAGTTTCCAATTCAAATTATGAATAAGATATTAGGATGTAAAACGGCATGTGAGGGCGGAGCCGGTGTAGGGTTAGTTCTTTGGTGCCCAGAATAATTCAGTCTTAGATAGTGTGGACGTGGGCACTAAAAGGGGAAATATCCCCTATGCATATCCAATGGACATCCGGATTCCGGTGTTATGATGGTATGACAATCGCTATGTGATTGTATTTATCCCACCGCTCTGCAGCGGACCGCTGTACAGAATAGAGAAGATACTGACCGTGACGGATCACCTCCCACACCGGCTGCTCAATGCTCCGTACTCACATCCGACTCTCGCAGTCACTTGTGCCTCTGATGCGCGTCATCCTCAATAGAGAAAGGGAAGCAGGAAACCACAATTCCCCTTGCAGCGCTGTGCCTCGACAGCTGTTTCGCCGCTACCTGCGGCTTTGTCAAGAGACCGACAAACCGGAAATGACATCCTTTTAAGGGTAAAGTCACATGACTTCAATAGTCGTAGTTGCCACAACATTGTTGCGTAAGGCCTTTAAGTGTCACTAGTATCCATGTGGTGACATTGTTGAAGTAAAGTACAATCTAAGGACATCCTTTAAACAGAAATGAACAAAACAATAGTACACAAATCGATACATCATATATCAAAAAATGAAAAATAAAAAATAAACATATGGGAGGTAAGCCTTGTTGTGGCACCACCCATCTACTGAGGGAAATTAACGGTTTAATTTTGGATTCGGATTGTATCTTGGTGGGGTAGTTACAAGTGTGGTGCTTGTGAACAGTGCCAATATATCAAAGTGTCTACAAGTTTTGGAAATGGAAAAGCGAACTATGACATGTACCATTATACGTGTTGCACGACCACACATGTGATTTATTTATTCACTTGTCACTGTGGCAGTAAATATGTTGGCAAAACGAAAAGACCTTTTAGGAGACGCATATATGAGCGTATGCGTGATATTAGAAATTGTAATTTATCAGCAATTGCCAAACACATTTTTTGCATGCACAATGGACATTATGCAGGTTCCTATTTCCAGGGCATTGACCGTCTACAATGGGGGGGGTGATTTGGACAATAAACTATTACAGTTGGAAACAACATGGATTTTCAGACTCCATACTTACAAATCTGAATTTGGTCTTAATGGCCATCTAAATTTCCAGGCCTTTGTAAATAAATCATGGGACAGGATGTTTAATGACCCATCGTATGGTCATTGTATCTGGTTGCCCACACTGGCAAGTTTAATAATTTCATATCATATCTCTTGCCTAGGATTGTACTAATTTTGTGTATATGCCATTGTTCTTTTCCCTTTTTCTTATTTCCTTCCTTTTATATATTTTTCTCTAACACATTTATTTGTATTTCTTATTTTGTGCTCTTCCTTTTTCTTTTTCTCTTTCTTTTTCTTTTCTTTCATTCATCTCTTCTCTTTTCTCTTTTGTTTTTGGTTTTTGTTTTTTGTTTTTGAAGCGATTTACTAGGTTAACCTGGTGATCATCACTTTATTGAATTAACTTCTCTACGATGTTTTGAGAGTTCAACCTACACATATATATTTATAACCGAGTATCCTGATTATCCAGGGCCTATTGGATAATCTTCCAATTGTATCTTATCACCATGCCTTAGGGGTATACAAACATAGCGATTAGTCATGTGAATATTACCACAACAAGGCTTACCTCCCATATGTTTATTTTTTTATTTTTCATTTTTTGATATATAATGTATCGATTTGTGTACTATTGTTTTGTTCATTTCTGTTTAAAGGATGTCCTTAGATTGTACTTTACTTCAACAATGTCACCACATGGATACTAGTGACACTTAAAGGCCTTACGCAACAATGTTGTGGCAACTACGACTATTGAAGTCATGTGACTTTACCCTTAAAAGGATGTCATTTCCGGTTTGTCGGTCTCTTGACAAAGCCGCAGGTAGCGGTGAAACAGCTGTTGAGGCACAGCGCTGCAAGGGGAATTGTGGTTTCCTGCTTCCCTTTCTCTATTGAGGATGACGCGCATCAGAGGCACAAGTGACTGCGAGAGTCGGATGTGAGTACGGAGCGTTGAGCAGCCGGTGTGGGAGGTGATCCGTCACGGTCAGTATCTTCTCTATTCTGTACAGTGGTCCGCTGCAGAGCGGTGGGATAAATACAATCACATAGCGATTGTCATACCATCATAACACCGGAATCCGGATGTCCATTGGATATGCATAGGGGATATTTCCCCTTTTAGTGCCCACGTCCACATTATCTAAGACTGAATTATTCTGGGCACCAAAGAATTAACCCCACACCGGCTCCGCCCTCACATGCCGTTTTACATCCTAATATCTTATTCATAATTTGAATTGGAAACTGAGTACCCTATTGGCGACTCATATCACAGCTGTGATGATTCATCGCTCTCCTCATCCTATGAACATTTAATTACGGATTCATCCAGATTGGTGCTCTTGATTAAGAGTTGGTTGCAATCGATATATATTGGAGGCTTCAACTTACAGCGTGCACGCAGCCTCTTATATTGGATTGTGTATAACATGTGTTAAATAGGAATAATGGGATCCCCACCCCCCAAGCAGCGCTGCTTATTTTAAATGGTTTTAGTCATTTTGGCATGGTGATAATAAATATTGCATTTTAATATAATCTGCATGGCCCTGGCTATCTAATATTGTTTATTCGCATTTAGAGGTTAGGTCCCATATCGGTGTGGGTAAATATATTATTTTTTACATTGTAACAGAAATAATAGCAAAAATGGAAATAATTTGTATGATTTGAATTAGTTTTTAAAATGGAATTATTAGGGATTAGTATTTAGAAATACTAATATTTGCTGTCCACATGTTTAGTAAAAGAAAGGAAATAAACACAGCGAAACCTTAATGTACCTACAGAAC
Source organism: Xenopus petersii (assembly GCA_038501925.1). Classification (NCBI taxonomy): domain Eukaryota; kingdom Metazoa; phylum Chordata; class Amphibia; order Anura; family Pipidae; genus Xenopus; species Xenopus petersii. The sequence continues at coordinate 93,154,326 of CM076684.1, forward strand.
ATTTGTCATATAGGTAGATAATCAATTTTCTGGAACTGCTAAAAATCATTTTAACATGAAATAAAGACAATAGGATTATTTTGCCAGCAATATGTATTCAGCTTAATTAGGACCAAGTACAAGGTACTATTTTTCATTACAGAGGAAAAAGGAAATCAAGTTAGAATAATTTGCTTAAAGTGTACTCTATGGGAGATAACCATACTGTCTTTGGAGCTTTCTGGATAATGAGTTTTAGGGTAAAGTTATATAATACTAATAGCATTAAAGAAAAGGCCTTTATAATTGAATTGTACAAAATAAATAAAACAGGAATGTTACCCCCCTCAAAAATCTGCCAGTCTTTTTGACCTTTGTTTTAGAAAATGTTGCCAAGAGAGGATTATTGTTGTGCCATTCCAAAATATACCTAGACTATTAGAGATAGTTAGGGCTGGGTGCAATTTACTTTGTTTGCACTCACCAACTCACAAATATCAGTTTTTAGGGGTTCAACGCATGGCCCTCTTTTGACTACAAACCATTGTATCTTACACTGTGGTACAGATCATTGATCATTACGCCCCACAATGTTTCACTATTGTCCATACCCAAGCTAGTGCAAGTAAGGAAAAGTGCGGCCCAGTGGACCCTTTATTTTGCAACCCCACCTTCCTGTGCAGCATAAAGCAATGTTTGTCTCCCCAATGCATTGCTAGAGCAACTTATTTTTTAATACCCTGTGGTGCAGGGATGAAGAAGGCATGATCTACTAGAAGAAGACTGAGTCTTCTGGTAAAATTCAGATTCAAAATATTTTCATGCATTCATTTTAATTCATTTACATGTATATATGAATTTTACAATCTTTTTTGTGGACATTATACTTGAGTCACGTTTTAATAATCAATTTCAATTATTCCATTTTAGGGAATGTTAAATTAAGGATTGAATGACAATAACTTTGCTCATCTCTGTAGTGAGAGCAATAGAGCCATTTACTTTACAAAATACAGTACATTTGCTTATAGAGCCAAAATCACAATGCTCTTGATTGTCCTTATATATTTTAGACCACATATGAGAGATATATACTGTAGGTGCAAATATCCTTAATATTATTTTTTATGTTTATACTGCTTTGAAACATTATTCTTGTTCTGAAGTCCCAGTTTGTTTTGTTATAAATGTAATTATCTATGAATGATCTATTGTTTTACAAATTAAAATGTAAATATATTTGATATTCACAGTGTTATAAAAAGTCATCCTATAAACCTTAATTTGTTAAGTAAAACATATCTAACTTTTTTTAATAGGAAATCAATGATGCAGAAATTGTGGAGCTTGTACACAGTGCACTCGGAAGGATTACAGTTATCAGACAAATTTTCCCTTCATTAAAAGACAACAGTGTCAGATGTTTGAGGAATAACCATAGGATTCCTTCTCTCCCCTGTGATCCACAAGAGGGATATCTACAAATGTTACAGGTTAGCAGTGTGAAATACCTTTCATCTGGATGTTTGTGAAGAGATCAGAGAATGGATCACTGAACACTAGCAGATTGTTTTATTATGAAGATAACTTAATCAGTATAGTCTGTTTATTGCTGTCAAAATGTGAGCCAAATGTTAAACCAATTGGGGGATACCCTTATTGTTTCAGGGACAAATTGTGAGATACAAAGCACAAGGGCATGTTTGGAAATTTTGTCTCTGACCATGGTGAATATAACAAGAGTGCTTCTGTGCTTTGGTTTTTCTGTCTCTCTTAAGGCAAAGTTTTTATCTCTCCTGCACAGTAAATTAATTCCTAATGGAGAAATATAACAAATAAGCTGCCAAATCTAAAACTACAGATATTTTCATTGGTACTTTTCCCTCATACTTAACAATTGAGAGTTGAAGGAAGAACCTTCAACTCTCACTGCAACAATAAGGCCCTAACAGTACTTATTTTCTATTTTGATTAGGTGGGGCAGGAGTTGGTCAGTAACTGGTTCACAGATTTAAGCAACATGGTACATAGTTTCATAAACTGGCCCACAAATCTCACTTACTGAAATCAAAACAAATAACATTGGTTTCTTAAATATATGTTTCAAAGTGTACATGTATTTTTATAAGTGCTGCCAAACCTTTAGGTACTAGATGTTCAGCTTTGCAACTACACTATTAAATGCACAAGGCATTTTTCACAGTTTGTCCAGCTAATGAACAAAAATTGCTGATTAGATCATAGTTCCTGTGAAGTTTTTTTTTCATTGCAATGAAAAATGTGTTATGTCTTACTGAGATAAATATAAAAATGTGTATTTTACATTCTCAAAAAGAGATCCAGATTCTATTGTTTCTTCCTCGTGATTCGTTAGGAAAAATATATCTATACTAATCTAGGAATTCCCTTTTTTTCTAATCCTTATTGCACCAATTTCCTGTACATCTGTGGAATATAATGCACCACATTATGTGCAAACACATAATTTAGCAGGTAATTAAAACACAAAACCCTTCTGTGGGGGAATTTGTAATTTATAATTGTCCATCAAGATCAGGACTTGCTTAATTTATATTCTAAACAATTAAGAAATTGTCTTAACTAAACTAACAGCATAAAATTAGCAGAAGCTACAGGAACCTGAAATAATTTCAAGTTAACACATCTAAACCTTCAGATAAATATGTAACCAAAATGTAATACCAATTGCAAATGTTCAAAAACAATTAAATTGGAGTTCTGTCCTTGGGTTATCAAAGCATATAATACTTTGTATATGATCAATATTAAAACACATTCTACAGTACAACCCAAAATGTTCATCTGCAATTTATATGAAGATTAAATGACATATAATCCGTAATAAATATTGCATAATTAATATTATTGGCCAATTTATGCTGCAGATTGACTTGGCTGCAGTTAGAAACAATTTGATGCAGTTTTTTTTTTATTAAATTCAGTATTTTAGATTTTAATAATTTTTGAGTTTATTGAAACATTTTGATTAATAGGCTTTCTTGTGTCATTTAATAACTTAGCATGCTCTAGAACTATATCACAACAAAGGATGGCAGAGTTCATTATATTGTAAATATGCAAGCAGAAACAGCAGTTTACGGTCTGTTATTAGTTTATATTTGATTTTATATCTATGAATTGTTGCCTTATGTGGCATAATGTCTCCCTAGAAATAGAGCAGGGATTATTATTATTATTGTTTAAATATTTGAACAAACAGACCTAGAGCTGTTTTTCATGAAAACCTGGTGTTCATTAAAGCCATATACTATACAGTATACATTTGTTTAAAAAAAGTAGGGGAAATTATAATAGATTTAGCAATAAACTAGGTTCTGTGGTGTTCTGTTTCTTTATATACTTTATTGACTTCAGCTGTCTGTAATGTATTGTACTTTAAATCTGTTGATCAATATTAAAGTCCAGTTCTAATTACTGCAATAATAGAATACATTTCCTTTTTTTGATTAATGAACTTCTTTATTCATGCTAAGTCAGGCTAGTGTTAAATCAAGATGAACTATAAATATTATAAGCTCAGAGAACTCACCATGTCACTCTGTCATTATAATATTCCACTGAAGTTGCATGTTGTAATACGGTAGGCAGGTTGCACCTTATGATGCCAGAATTACAAGTTGTGTATACTTGAGCATTTATTTAAGAAAAAAAGTGATAATTTTAAAAATGGGATTTTGCCTATGTGGATGGATTACTTATTATAAAACATCTGACAATGACATGTTCTTACATCAAAATGTATAGTGTGTTGTGAGCACGGCTAAAACCAGATAAATAAATCATCATTGTATAATTTCTGTTTTCAAAGTCTAGTTTGAAAAAAAAAAAGGAAGCGCTTTTGTGTTTGACTTGAATTTAACTGTTTTAGAATTCTTCCATAAATATTTCACTATGGGCATAGCTATCAATAACTGCAGAATTTGGATATATTTCAGTAATCAAAGTCCTGATGTTAATTATCACAGTAAAACAAAAATATAAGGGGACAGTTCATTTTTGATTTCAGCGATGAATAAAAGATAGAACAGAGCAGTTTCATCTCTGTATTCATTGCCAAAGATTAATACTGACTGCTGTTTAGCTTTCCTTTGCATGTTATAAATTAAGAGGCAGAGATACTAGCCTTTAAATAAGTCTTTCCCACCAAAGTCCTACCTTTTGTTTTAGCAACTAGATGAGGTTCAAAGGATAGCTCTTTGGAAATGGAGAATAAATATAAAGAAATTAATTTACTATTTCAATTGGTTAAGTGAGAGCCATATTCTTTTGTACTAGTAACTTACAAAAAAAACTAAATAAAATGTTGTACAGGTATGGGACCTGTTATCCTGGGACCCCTGGGTATGGGACCTGGGGTTTTCTGGGTAAGGGGTCTTTACATTCTGTACTTTCCATAGTCTACTAAAAAAAACATTTAAGCATGATAGTTTTGCCTCCCATAAGGATTAATTATATCGGAAGAAGGAAATCATTTTAAAAAATGTGAATTATTTGATTAAAATGGAGTCTATGGGATATGGTATTCCTGTAATTTGGATCTTTAAAGATAATGGTTTTCGGATAACGGATCCCATACCTGTAGAGCTTATTTATGCATATATATTTAATAAAATCTGTTATTTTCATGGTTTCTCTATCATTCAAGCTTCAACAGTTAATTTTATATTCTATGAAATGTAAGTGAACATGGTGGGTTGTCTGTTCCTTTCATGAATTATATGGTATATCTCCACTGATCTTTCAAATGAATCAGAAAATTGCTGGTATTATGTCTGTACGATGATAAACATATGTTTTGCAGAAACAATGTATAATTTGAAACAGTTGGTTTCAGCGACAGCTATAAAGCAAATGGTTTTTATTTTATTGTTGTGTCTGTAGTGCATACCTATATTAATTTAAATTGAGAAAACAGAATCTGAGTTAGATGTCACATTTAATGTGTGTATTAATGAAAAAAACTCTAAATTTTTTTCAAATTTTTTTTGATACATTTCTACTTATGTGTATACTGTGCTTGAATACAAAAGTCACCCGTATATATAAGGTGGATCAAATTTCATTGAATCCTTTATACTATATATATATATATATATATATATATATATATATATATATATATATATATAGTATAAAGGATTCAATGAAATTTGATCCACCTTATGCAGGGGTAGGCAACCCGCGGCTCCGGAGCCTCATGTGGCTCTTCATCCTGCTTGCTGCGGCTCAGTCTTGCGGCTTTGCCTGTCACATTTAATAGGGCTATTCAGTGTTTAATTTATTTCAAAGTAGGCCAACACATACACACTGCACTTCTGTTAGTTGTTTTTTGTTGTTGAAAAAGTTTAAAAGCTGTGTTATTTTTTGCGGCTCCAGATTATTTTCCTTTAGTGGAAGAGGGGCAAAATGGCTCTTTTGATAGTAAACGTTGCTGACCCCTGACCTTATGTATAAGACTTACTTTATTAGTTCAAGACTATGAATGCAAAAATTCACGCCTAATAGTTTGGCCCCTTAACTCCCAACTGCTCTTACTGATGTCTGTGCCCAGTATTCTTGCACGTTTCTCTGAGTTTGTTTACTAACAAGTGAATGTATAAAAATAACTGACTGAGCAGAAAGGTCACTAATATATGTCAAACAATAAGTAGAATGAATTAATATGTTTCAAACCACTGGAACATTAAATCAATCCATTTGATTTCATATTACAAACTTTCATTTACTTGTACATTTGTTCTAATCTGGCTCAAATAGATTATGCAATGTTCCTTAAAATAATGGATTGGCAGTTAAAGGTAATGTCACACGGTGATTTCAAGAACTTTTGTAGGTTTATGGGAGGCACAAGACCCTCACTTTAAATGTCTAAGTTTGGATATTTAAGGAGGCCATAGGCTGATACTCTCTGGTAAAGATAAATGATCATTCACATATATGTATATCCTACAATCTGCCGATACACCATGTGGTCATTGATGTGGTGCAGCAGCACATTACATTTTGCAACATATAAAACCAACCCCCAACCATATGCTTTTTTTGGTTATGGTTGGAAAAACAAAGTAACATGTATTCCCACCAGGATTGATATTATTACCGGTGGAAAAGCAATTTCAGGAGATTAAGTCACTCACGATAGAGCATATTCATCACAGGTGACTAATCTCAACGTGTGCCATCACCTTTACTGTTCCTTCAACCTTTTCTGTAGTTTCAGAGTCAAAAATAACATACAGAAAATTGATACTTTAATGCCATAAATGTATACTATTTGTCTCAAACTTAACATGCTATTGGAATAGTATTCCACAGTTATGCCAATGCCAATTATTTAAAAATATACCTATGAGCCTTTTAACTGAATTAAGTGATATAAAACCTTGTAGGGTGGTATTAGATCTAGGGTGTTATTTATCAAAGGTCAAGTTTGTGAGTTTTTTTTTCTACCTTGAATAAACTCACAACTCCAATATTTGCTTATCTATGAAAAACCCCAAAGTAAAAAATGTGATTGAAGGCAATCAGGGGGGGGGACTCATATTGATTGAGTTATTGATAAAAAAAACACCTTGAATACCTCAAATTGATTGAGTTTTTGAGCTCAAACCACCAAAAAAAAAACAAAAGTCATGAAGGCTAAAAGCATCTTCAAATGGTTCAAGGGACCTCTGTCATTGACTTTTACATGACCTGAACATGATTTAGTCAGAGTATTTTCAGATTCTGGCTTTTTGCAGCTTCGGTGCATTTCAAATCTCGAAAAAAAAACCTTGAAAAATTTGAATATTTCAGGAAAAACACAACTCAAACTCACAGTCAAAAACTGATCATTTTAAACAGGTTTGTAGTAGACCAACTGCAATTGTCTATGTTGACATTTAATGTTAGACATTATGTTTTTTGATAGCTAAATACTTCCTTAAATAAATGAAGCATATGTGTGTTTTTTTTTTGCAGGTTTCTAATTTGTATCTGTATGACAGTGTGCTCATGTTGGCCAATGCTTTCCATAGAAAATTAGAAGACAGGAAATGGCATAGTATGGCAAGTCTAAACTGCATGAGGAAATCAACAAAGCCATGGAATGGTGGTAGATCCATGCTGGATACTATAAAAAAGGTAAATTTTTATAACCTGCTGAATCCCTAAATACAGGTAGTGATATCTGCAGAAGCCACCAATGGGAAACATAGGATAAACTGTAGTATTGACTTTACTCTATGTTCAAATAATATTAATTATGTATATAAAAGTGATCTACTTTTGGAAATACTAAGGATTTGGCGTTTCCATACAAGCTATGTTTTTATGTAACACCTTAAAGCTACTAAAAATATTTAAACGTTTAAAAAAAAGCACACGTGTCAAAAGTGAAGAAATAGTAGGGCACTATGGGAAATAGTAATGATATGTTTAGGAACCTGAATAAAAGGTTACCCAATAACTGATCCCGCACATGGGACTCCTTGTTAAACCATACGTCTTTACGTAGGTTTGAATTTTTTTAATATTGACAAGTGAGCATTTACCTGCAGCTTCATCCCATATCACTTATCTTGTAAGGTATCCTCTTTATCCTTTGTGCCTTATCTCATAAAGGTTATTTTAAACTTACAACATAAAAGACATTGTAACTGTTCTGTGATGAAGTCACTGACAGTAAGGGTAGGATTTATTAAAGTTTGAAATTTGAGCTCAGCACAGTAAAATTAAACCACTTTCTATATATTGTTATGGAATTGGGAGGAGTATTTATCAATGGTTGAATTTTTTAATTTTTCATTTGACAAATATGACTGTTAAAATCCCCTGGAAATGAATTGCGAGTGGTGGAATATTATTGTGAGTTCTAACTTCAAAAATCTGCCCCATAATGCTAATGTCATAGATTCTTATTAGGGATGGGCGAATTTGACCCGTTTCGCTTCGCCAAAAATTCGCCGCCGGCGAAATGTCGCAGACGCCCATTAAAGTCTATGGGCGTCAAAAAAATTTTGTCGCACGGCGAAACTGTTTTGACGCACGTCTTTTTTTTTGACGCACGCCGCCATACAAGTCTATGGGCGTCATTTTTTCGGCAAAACGAGGCGAAAAAATTCGCCCATCCCTAATTCTTATTTAAAGTATTGTGACATTTGCTCTTGTGTTTTACAATAATTATCAAAATGTATGTATGTAAGGACATTATGGCCTGGGAGTTTTCAATTTTATCAACAGTAGTTCTTTTTGAGCATGCCAGATTTCTATAGAAATAGTCATGAGAACTTAAGTCAACATAGCCTTTTCTACGTACTAAAGGAAAATGTATGTTTAGCCTTTAAGAAAAGAACAGATACTTTCCAGGTAGCAGATTATACATACTTTGATACCAATGTATAAAGCAGCAAAATACAGATTATCCCGATTTTCATAAATTATTTTTAAAACTGACACTTTATTGCATATATTTAATTCTGATGCTGATTCAAAGCAACATCTCAGTTGAATTATAAAGAATATCACCATCAATTTTGACCAAAATAGTGCTGATTTTGCTTCAAAAGCTCAGACCTTCAAAATGTCATTATTTCCTAAGGGAGGACGAAGAATTTCTGTTTGTCAAAATGAGAGAAGGAGTCATCAATATTTCACTACTAGGCAATAATCTAGTCAAGGTCAATGAAATGAAATTGAAATAAAGGATTTTCAATGACATTTACGTTGATGACATTTTCACTACTACTTTGACAAATACTTTTTTTCCCTCCAACTTGAGTGGGAACTTTCTCAGGCTTTATAAATAGTATAAGATACACAGAAACCACTAACTTGCAAATAGAAAGGAACAACTAGTAGCTTTTACTACTGTTAGTAATTATTACTTTGCCACCTTTTTAAATAGCACCCTTACAGTTGGTTACTATTTTTAAATATAGTTTTTATTAAAGTTTAGCCATCTAACAAAAAATCAATACGAACAGAGGGAAGAGAGAAAAAAAAAGGAAATATTTATGAGAAACGGGCATTCTCACTACATTTCTGGGAGTAGTTTAATTTCAATGCATTAATTTAAACTGAATTTGTCTTGGTGGTTGGTTTGGCTGGAGAAGGTTGAAAGGTGTAACATCCTAAAAGATTTATTTCTTAGTGGACATTCATACATTGGGATCTATTAATCTGAATTGGTCTTCCATACTACATTACTTTATCTGACTGAACATTCATATCATCAGTATAATCAATATCATTTGCTTCATTTATCATAATTTATTTTTTCTTATGGAGTATCTATATCCACACATGTTTTATCAACACTTGTTTTTATGAAAGGTAGGGAGTACTATCAGGTCATCATATTTGTCATGGATAGAATTTTTAAGAATATTTACTTTCCTGTAAAATGTTAAATGAAATTCTTTCTGAAGGTTGTAAATAGTTTATATATTTTACAATTACTGTATGTATGTAGGTGTTTTCAGTGCCTTTTTTAGGTTTTGTCCATCATGTACCTTGTTAAAATGTTATGGATTGTTTAAACTGTTTTAGGATTGCTAGGCTCAGCAAACCGTACTCTGGTGACATGCGTTCTATATGCAGAATATTACTTCTGTTATGTTCATTGTGATGATAATATAAATCATGCCAAGTTCATCCAAGACCACGTAGTGCTGTCCTGTTTTCACACACACACACACACACACACACCACACACCACACACCACACACACACCACACACATGTATGGTGCAATGTTTAGCTAAGAGCACATATTTGCGACCCTGCTTTTATCCTCTTACCTCCATATCTATTATCCCTTTTTTTTCTTTTTGAACACTGCGTGCATACTTCCATTCTATTAAAGGGGTTGTTCACCTTTAAATTAACTTTTAGTATCAACTCCAAAACAAAAAAAGGAAAGCACTGTTTATTAAACCATGGAAAAAGCAGGTGGCTGAAGTCTAATTAGGCGTCCATTACACTTCAGCCATCTGTTTTTTAATGGTTTAATAAACATTGCTTTTTAATTTAATGGGCCCTTTTTTTTTTTTGGATTTGGAATTTAGCAGTTGAGGAGCTCTGCATGGTTGAGGGTACACTGAATCCTCTGCAATCCCTCTGGGACAACTTGCAAAGGGAGCCAGTGTTGGTTTGTGTTGAACTGTTATTAACTGGGATTAATAAGACTGGGATTTGAATCAGAGAGGCCTGATTAGAAAGATGACCTCCATTTGAAAGCTGGAATGAGAGGAAAAAGTCAAAATATAAAAAAAATGTAAGAAAGAAAAAAATGAAGGCCATTTGAAGAGTTTCTTAGAATTAGCCATTTTATAACATACTAAAAATAAACCCTTTAAATGACAGCAGAATTTAGCATTTCATTTGCACTCGGTGTCAGATGTTTTTGAACCATTTTGTGCTCTCTCTTTTTAGGGGCATTTTCTGAGGGGAAACTCTTAGGAAAACTATACATTGTTTTTTTCAGGAGAACCCAAGCTTTCTAAATCTGCATTCGTTTTTCATGTATTTCCACCTCTGCCAATATTTATAGTGCTGAACAACAAAAAAATTAAACATTCCTATTTTTCCTAATATATGAATTTATACCAGAAAAATATTTCATTTTACTCATGAAAATCCAACTGATTTGGAATTTTCCAAAAGTACACATTCTGATGAATATAAAGCAGGTAATTACATCTTTCTACTGCAAATTACCAAACTGCAAAGCTATGCTAAACATAACGCTGTTTTTCTGAAAATCGCCACAAAGCTTGCATTTTACCCCATTATATACCCCACATTTCTTAGCCTACCAGCATAAAGCATCCTAAATATGAACGCTAGAGGTTTACTAAACAGTTTGATTATTTATTATTATTATTTATTTATTAACATGTATTTATATAGCGCCAACATATTGTGTAGCACTGTAAAGTAAATGTGATTATACAACTACATCACATGAATTACATACATAGAACATATGGAGTAACAAACATCACAATCAATACAGGTACAAAAAGGTGAGGAAGGCCCTATGCATAGGCATACAATCTAAAGGGAAGGGAGTAATACACAAGGTGTGGGAGTGGGCAAGATTGAATTAAGTGGGTGAGAAATGTGGTATTGTATGTGGTGTTGCGTTTGGTAGTTAAGCAGAGTGAGGGTAGGCTTCTCGAAAGAAGTGCGTTTTCAAAGATTTCATGAAAGCAGAAAGGTTGGGAGAAAGTCGGACAGACCATGGGAGAGAGTTCCAGAGGAGGGGTGCAGCCCTTGCAAAGTCTTGAATGCGAGCATGTGAGGAGGTAATGAGAGAAGAGTTGAGTAGCAGGTCAGTAGAGGAGGGTAGTAAGCGATTGGGTGAGTATATAGAGATGAGTTCAGAGATGTAGGGTGGGGCAGAGTTATGAAGTGCTTTGAAAGTCAGTGTCATTAATTTGAATTTGATTCTGAAAGGTAACGGAAGCCAGTGCAGGGATTGACAGAATGGCGAGGCAGAGGAAGAGCGGTTGCTGAGGTGTATGAGCCTCGCAGCAGTGTTCATTATGGACTGGAGAGGTGACTGTCTCTGGAGGGAGAGGCCAATTAAAAAAGAGTTACAGTAGTCTAGACGCTATATGATGAGAGAGTGGATAAGAATTTTGGCAGCGTCATGGGTGATAAATGATCGTATTTTGGATATGTTCCTTAGGTGGAAGTGACTTGATTTAATAAGTGACTGGATATGAGGGGTGAATGACAGAGCAGAATCTAGAATAACCCCAAGGCACCGGGCCTGGGGAGAGCGGGTAATAGTGGAATTGTTAACTATGATGGATACTTCCGGGATGTTACTGGTGTTAGTTGGAGGAAAGAGAACCATTTCAGTTTTAGAGAGGTTTAATTTAAGGTAGCGTTGCGACATCCAGGTAGAGATAGCGGACAGGCAGGAGGAGACGCGAGTTAGGAGTTCTGGGTTGAGATTAGGAGATGAGAGATAGATCTGAGTATCGTCAGCATAGAGGTGGTAACCATACGAATGTATTAATTTGCCGAGGGAGGAAGTATAGAGGGAGAATAGTAATGGTCCCAGGACAGAGCCTTGAGGAACTCCAACAGAAAGAGGTAGGGGAGAAGATGATACTCCATTGTAGGAGACACTGAAGGAACGATTGGTGATGTAAGAAGAGAAACAGGACAGGGATTTGTCACGAAGGCCAAGCGACTGGAGGGACTGGAGGAGGAGAGGGTGATCTACAGTGTCAAATGCGGCTGAGATATCAAGCAGTATTAGTAGTGAGTAATGATTGTTGGCTTTAGCGGTTAAAAGGTCATTAGTTAGTCGAGTCAGGGCAGTTTCCGTGGAGTGTTGTGGCTTAAAACCAGATTGTAGGGGGTCCAGCAGGTTATTGTCAGAGAGGAATGAGGTTAGTCGGTTGTAGACTAGGCGCTCAAGTAGTTTAGAGATGAAAGGTAGCAGAGAGATAGGTCGGAGGTTGTCAAGATTGGAGGGATCAAGAGAGGGTTTTTTCATAATGGGGGTTACAAGAGCATGTTTTAGTTGAGAAGGAAACAGTCCATTTGAGAGCGAAAGATTAAATAGGTGAGTTAAGGCTTTGATTAGACAAGGATTGGTATTGCGGAGAAGTTTTGAGGGAATTGGATCAAGCGGGCAGGTGGTAAGGTGAGAAGAGGCCAAAAGCTTTGAGACTTCCTCATCAGTGACAGGGGTGAAGGAGCACAGGAGAGACTGGGGAGTGTGGAGGGAGGGTGGTGGAAGTCTAGGGGGGTTGAGTAGTGTAATGTCCCTTCTGATAGTGTCAATTTTGTTTTTGAAGTGCTCAGCAATATCTTGAGCAGAGACAGATGTGCATGGAGGGGGTGGAGAAGGGGAAAGGAGAGTGTTAAAGGTGGAGAAAAGTTGTGCTGTTTTTTTAGAAAGGGAGTTAATGAGTGAAGTAAAGTATGTTTGTTTGGCTTGGAAGAGGCTGGTGTTAAAGGAGCGCAGGGCAGATTTGTAGCTCCAAAAGTCTGATTCTGAACAGGATTTGCGCCAGCGACACTCAAGTGCACGTTAGTGTCTTTGCAGCACTTTTGTATGTGCAGTATGCCAAGGTTGAAGTGGTTTGGCTCTAGAACGTTTAGTTTTTATAGGAGCAAGCTCATTTAGGGCAGTGGTGAGAGTACTATAGTAGACAGAGGTAGCCACATTAGGACATGAGATGGCTGAGATATTAGAGTGAAGAGAGTCAAAGGAAGAAGAGAGATGTGACTTGCAAGTCACGGTAAGTACGTGTTTGGGGAATAGCAGGGGGTGAGGAGGGAGTTAGTGAGAGTTGAAATGTGAGCATATTGTGATCAGAGAGGGGAAATGGTGAGTTAGTAAAATTGGTGGTTGAACAGAGTCTGGTAAATATGAGATCCAGAGCATTACCATTGGAGTGAGAGGGGGGGTCTGAGCACAAAGATAAGCATAGGGAGGAGGTATAGCGGTGAGCTTGTTGCAAACAGATCTGGCATCCCAGAGAGCACATGAAAGATTAACTGGGTTTTTGGGTATAGGAGTAAGAGTTCTGTACTTTTTGAATTTGCTCCAGAGAGAAGGAGCTCGTGGTCGTGATATAACTGGGATGGGGTAAGGGCCAGGGTTTGGGGAAATGTCCCCAGCTGCCAGCAATAGAAAGGAAAGATGCCCAATATGCATAGATTTACCAAACTATGTGGCATACAGAGATCCCAAAATCCAAATAGTGCATATGCATTTTCATGTATGACACTCTGGCTACTGCAATATAAGCACCCAGTATGTGTATGATGTGCCATAAGATCCCCTAACAGATTCTGATGAATCTAAAATGGGTAAATATGTATTTCTAATGCAAACTACCAAACTGCAAAGCTATGCAAAAGATAACACTTTTTATAAAATTTCTGAAAATCATCACAAAGTTTGCATTTTGCCCCATTGCACCCCACATTTAATAATGTACCAGCAAAAGGCATCCTAAATATGAACACCATGGGTCAATAGAACAGTTTGATCCCCAATATGCATAGGTTTACCAAACTTTGTGGCATCTAGAGACCCCCAAAGCCAAATAGTGAATATGAATTTTCATGTGTGACACTCTGGCTACTACAATATAAATACCCAGTATGTGTATTATGTGCCACGAAACCCACTAACAGTATGGAAAACCTATAAAACCATATATTTTCCAAAAGTACACATTCTGACAAATCTTAGGGTAACTGTGTTTCTACTGCAAAACTATGCTTAACATAAAGCTTTTTATGAGATCGCCACAAAGCTTGCATTTTACCCCATTATATAGCCCACATTTTGTAACATAACAGCAAAATGTATCTTAAATATGAACGCCATGGGTCTAATACACAGTTTGATGCCCATTATGCATAGTTTCACCAAACTATGTGGCATACAGAGACCCCCCAAATCCAAATAGTGCATATGATTTTTTGGTTATGACACTCTGGCTACTACAATATAAGCACCCGGTATGTGTATTATGTGGCATGATTCCCCCTAACACTGTGCAATAAAATGACTTAACATGCCCCAAAATCACGAAGTTGCAATATAATCACAGAAATAACATGAAAACCCTTTTCATATATATATATATATATATATATATATATATATATATATATATATATATATATATATATATATATATATATATATATATATATATATATATTCACTCACATATGTAGGCGCATTGTCAATAATATTAATGCTAAAAGGGGTGGTTCACCTTTAAGTAAACTTTTAGTTTGTAATATAATGGCCAATTCTAAGCAACTTTTCCAGTTTTATTAGTTGCCTTTTTCTTCTGACTCTTTTCAATCAATTGGGCGTTGCTGACCCCATCTAAAAATCAAATGCTCTGTAAAGATACAAATGTATTGTTATTGCTACTTTTTATTTCTCATTATATTCCATATAATGCAAATTGTAGAGCTGCTGAATTAAAAGAATTAAAAGATAAATAACTCAAAAACCTTAAATAATAAAAAATGAAAACCAATTGCAAATAGCCTCAGAATATCACTCTCTATATCATACTAAAAGTTAACTCGAAGGTGAACAACCCCTTTAAGTAAAATTATCAATAACACATTGACAAGACAATACATGTTCCTTGTAATATTACAAGTTAATCAGATAATGTTTACAATAGATTGAAAACATTATGTAAAATATGAGTATTTCAATTACTTTTTAAGAAGCCAAAGACATTTTTAATTTTTTTCCTTTTTAAATCTTTATCTTTATTAAGGGTCGTATTACAGGATTAACTGGGATTATGGAGTTTAAAGAAGATGGAACCAATCCTCACGTCCAATTTGAAATTCTTGGAACAAGTTACAGTGAAACTTTTGGCAAAGATGTGAGAAGGGTAAATATGAACATTTTATTTATTACTGGGTTTTTGTTTATTGTAATGTGCAGTATTTTGTCAATTTTGGAGTCTATGATCATCCCTGGAAATATAGTATGTATTGTAAAATTATTTTCCCATAATAAATCAAAAATGTAAATCTTACATCAGTTGTCTCTACATTCTCTACATCTATCTATCTATCCAGTTCCAATTACCAACTAACATAAACAGCATTATGTTTTAAACCATCCAATGGCTTTTTTAACTTTACTCACCATCGTTGTGGAAATAGTACTATGGGTTAGTAAAGATGTTAATGTTTCCCAGAAATGTTATACATGTTTGTTCCTGAAGCATGCTAATAATTGATTATCTAATCATCATTTTCCAGTATCATTAATACCGCTCAGATGAAAACCATAGAGCTCCCTCATTTTCATAGATACATATCATAATAATGACCCATTCAATGTGCATGCTCAGAGTCTGTCAATCCACTAGATAGTTTGAGGATGCACCTGTACTTTTTCAAAAGATTATAAATCATATTATTATATTAATTATTGCAGAGGTAAATTATCTAAAGTATTTAAAAAAAAATATGTAAAAAAATGTGTCAGTCAGTAAGTATAAACTGTGTATACATGTATATTACATACTATTTGCATTTGCAAGCACAAGCGGCTTCACTAGCAACACATTTGGCTCTCTTGCTAAGGCAGAGCAACAGATTTATTCAGATGGATTCATGCAATGAATATTTATATGACCTGCTCTGTTGAGTTGTTTTGAAAAGGCATTAAAAATAATCTGCATTATTGTGGCATGCATTAATGATGGAAAATCTGAATGTGGTAGAGATGATAGTAAAAGCAGCTCTATTTTTAGAACCATCCCAAATTAGAATTCTTGGAATGTTTAAAACTGTAAATGTAAATAATAAATGAAATGTAAAATTATATGCATTGACACCATCATGTTTTAAGAAGATTTTTTAATGTGTGATATACATATGTGGTTTATTTTTCTTTTTTTTTAATAATCTTTGTTAATTTTCAAGATTAAGGGGGGGGGGGAGGATACAGAAAGGAAGAAAGGGGGAGGGGGGAGGGAATCAAAGCATTTTGTACTTACATACAATTCAGATGACAATCAAACATGTATGTACAGTCATAGTAAGGAAGCAAATGCAAGTATCAGCAATAATTAACAACATTAGCAATATTGTTAAAATTAACTGGACATATAAATACATAAGCAGAAAGCAAATGGCAACAAATTCTATAGAATCGCTGGTAGTTATCTAACCTAATCAGCTGCATCTAGGTGGATGGATGGATAAGGCTAAACCTTGTGTACCTGTAAGAGGGGGACTATAAGAAAGTGTGTTATTAGTTGTTGTTTAAGTTACTGGCGAACTAATACGTAAGCCGCGGTATTTGAAAGTTCAACAATCCTTCTCCATTAAAGTAAAATCTATCCATGGCTTCCATATAGACCAATAATGTGCACTCTCTTTTCTCAAGAGGTATGCAATTTCCTCAAGTTTTCTAATTTCCTCTACCCTCTTTATCCAATCTAGAAATGTAGGAGGTATAGAGGATTTCCATTTGTACGGGATCAGTGCTTTGGCAGCCTGTATAAGATGAAGAAATAGTTCATCTTGCACCACCCTATTAGAACTAACATCTAGGTGAAACAAAGATGTTATTATGGTCATTACCAATTTTGACGTTGGTGAGTCGCCATATGACCTTGGATATCAATGTCCAATACTCTCCTAATATAGGGCAATCAATCTACAAGTGTCGGTAAGTGCCTTCAGAAATATTGCATCTCCAACATAAATTAGAGCAGGTGGAGTATATTTGATGTAACCAAACTGGTGTATAATACCATCTAGTTATTAGCTTATACATTGTCTCCTTTGTCCTCGAAACTTTTGTGTATAGATTTAAATACGTTATTCCAAGTCCCTATAGGGATATTTGTCCCTAATTCTTTTTCACAGTTGTTAATACAAGGTGATTGGAGTGGGTTTTGCATTTGAATTATTAGCTTATAGGTAAAAGATAAAGGTTTCTTTATTGGAGGTTGTCCTTCCATAATATTCTCCCAAATTGTGTTATCTCGGTCCCAACCATCAAGGGTAAGTGACTTCAGATAATGGGCTAATTGATTATAACACCATAGATCCCTTGGGTGACTTCCCCATTTCCTCTGAATATGAGCCAGAGATAGTCGAGTCCCTTTCCTAAAAAAGTCTTTAAGCTTAATAGGAGTGGCCTTAACAGTCTTCCAATTTGTGAAAGTGCCATGATCCAGACTAGGTGGGAACTCTGGATTCATATGTAGCGGTTGTAATGTATAAGGTTTGGGAGAAAGGTTAAGCACCTCTCTATATCGGAACCAGATATCTAGTGTCGAATTTATAGTTGGATGATTCCGAATATAACCCATAGCCGTATCTCTGTTAACCCACAAAAAATTCTCTGATGGAATGTTTACATTAGCTTTTTCAATCTCTATCCAAGGTTTAGGGTCTTTTGAACTATGCCAAGCTAATACTCGCACCAAATGTATTGCTCTATAATATGTGAACGGATCAGGAATTGCTAGGCCACTTCTTTCCTTGGGACAAACTAAGTGGTTGTATTTAAGCCTAGGACTCTTATCTAGCCATATAAATCTAGAGATCATAGATTTGAGTGAGGAGAAGAAAGCTCTCGGAATGTGGATAGGCAGCACTTGTAATGGGTATATTACTTATGGCATTAATATCATCTTTATGGCCTGTATCCTGCCAAACCATGACAACCTCAATTTCTTCCAATTATCAAGTTTATGTTCCAAAACCTTCAACAGTGGAATGAAGTTCTCCTGGTATAGCGTATATAATTTAGATGGTATTTTAACTCCTAAGTACTTGACAGCTTTAACGGTCCATCGAAAGGGGAAATTCTGTTCTAATAAGTTTTGAGTTTTGGTAGTAAGATTGATATTCATAGCCTCATATTTACTAAAATTTATTTTAAAATGTGAAAGTTTCCCATATTGATTGAACAATGACATAACGTTAGGTAAAGCGATAATGGGCTTGGTGATAAACAATAATAGATCATCGGCAAAAGCTGCTATTTTGTATTCCTTATTTTTGATCATTATTCCTGTGATGTCTGGGTTTTGTCTAATATGTGATAGTAAGGTTTCTAGCACCATTACAAACAACAAAGGGGAAAGTGGGCAACCCTGTCTTGTCCCATTAGTGATTTCAATTTTAGAGGACAGGATGCTATTAACTCTTATTCTAGCTGTGGGAGATTTATAAAGTGCTAATATCCTCTGTTTCATCATGTGTCCCATCCCAAATCCTGACAGAGTGGCGTCTAAGAATGCCCAAGAGACTCTGTCAAAGGCCTTTTCCGCATCTGTAGTAAGGATGAGGGATGGGACACATTCCTTTTTTGCAAAATGCATTAGGGAAATTACCTTAGTGGTATTATCTTTCCCTTCCCTCCCTGTGACAAATCCTGATTGGTCAGGGTGAATGAGTAGAGGTAAGTATTTCTTTAGTCGTTCAGGGATTATTTTTGCATATATTTTAAGATCCACATTAATTAGCGAAATTGGGCGATAAATGGCACATTGTTGGGGGTCTTTTTCAGATTTATGGATAACCGTGATGTGTGTTTCTGTTGCTTGGGGGTGGAAACCAGTATCTTTATCAATCGAATTAAAATAAGATAAAAGAATGGGGGACAACTCCTCTACAAACGTTTTGTAATATAGGGCTCCATATCCATCGGGTCCTGGACTCTTCCCAGAAGTCAAAGAATTTATTGTAGTGTGTATTTCTGCTAATGTAAATGGGCTATCAAGTAAATCTCTCTGTTGCACAGAAAGAGGTTTTAAGTTAGCCGTTTCAATGAAAGTGGAAATTTCTTGAGACAACTGGGGTGAAGGAGGCTGAGACTGGAGTTTATATAGTGATTGATAGTACTGTTGGAAGCATCCCGCTATCTTTGTGGTAGCATGGTGAATATTTTGTCCATTATCTTTAATCAATACTATGTGCGAATTGGGCTGCAGACTCTTCAATGTCCTAGAAAAATGCTTAGTGCATTTGTCACTATATTCATAAAACTTGTGCTTAGTTTTCAGGTATGCCTTATAGGTATATTGGTCTAGCAGTGATTTAAGTTGCAAACGTTTACTTTCTAGAGTGGAGTATGTTTGTTGTGCCAGGTTTTCTTTGTGTGTTTGTTCCAATTTACGAATCTCATCTATCAGAGTATTAATGGCTTTATCTCTTTGCTTTTTTTGGGAACTGCAAAAAGCGATAAGATTTCCCCGTAGTACACACTTCAATGTCTCCCATAGAGTTCCTGAGGAAATATCAGCAGAGTCATTTTCCTTAATCACTCTAGCAATCATTTTAGATATCTGATTCTTTGTATCCTGTTTATGCAGTAAAGCATCATTAAATTTCCAATTGAATTCTGGCTTAGAAGTATTGGGAATATTAAATGTAGCAAAGACCGGAGAGTGATCTGATAATGTAGTCAGACCAATCTCAGTTGTGGTAAATAAGTGTAGCCAATTCTGTGATATAAAAAGATAATCAATTCTGGTATAGCATTGATGGACTTTTGAGAAATGAGTAAAATCGCGTGTCGTAGGGTGAAAGCTACGCCATATGTCAACTAAGCCCATGGAGGTGAAAGCCTCTTTAATAGTTTTTAAACCTTTATACGATAGACTTGTTTTGGACTTGGAGGAGTCTATTAAAGGATTCAATGTTACATTCAAGTCACCTCCTAAAACTATAAGGCCTTCTGCGAAATTTGCTATTATCTTTACAGCTTCTTTTAGAAAAGCAGATTGACCATGGTTCGGCACATATATGTTTATTAGCGTCACCTTAAGACCAGCAATTGAACCCTTTACACCAAGGAGTCTCCCGTCTGTGTCTTCTAACTTATCCTTAAATTGAAATGGTACATCTTTATGTAGCATTAACATCACCCCTAGGCTTTTTTTTGTAGGGTTATTATTTGCAAATATAGTAGGAAAGTGTTTGACTTCCAATTTAGGTGTATTCCCCTCTTGAAAATGTGTTTCTTGGAGTAAAACAATTTGAGCTTTGCTTTTCCTACATTCAGAAAATATTTGTGCCCGCTTCACTGGCTCGTTTAGCCCATTAACATTATAACATACAACCTTACAGTTTAACTGAGACATTGATAAACCAAATATCAGAACTATTATTAATGTCCAAAGTAAATCTAATGCCACATATTAGTAGTGCTTCCGTCCTAAGTACAGTCTCGGAGGAGGAATAGGGTAAAGAGAGGGGGAACCAGGGTAAAAACAGTACATTTTGGGAGAAAGAGAGGAAAGAAGGAGAAAAAAAAAAAAGAAGAAACGAGGATTGAGGGGTGTAAGAACCAAGTTGCTACAGACTAGAAGGCTTAATGCCTTGTGGCTCTATGAATATAAGCAGGGCCGGCCTTAGGCCGATTGGACCTATTGGGCCCAATCGAGCCCCGCACCCATGGGGGCCCCGCACAGCAGCTCAGATAAGGAGCTTTCCTCTGGGTTTTTCCATTGTGCCGGATAGTTCTCTTTATGATCGGAACTTGCGCCAACTCAGCATTTTCCCCTGCAGTTCAGGTCCTTTCACTGGCTGTTCGGCTCTTTCCTTTGTGTTCTCGTGAGATGAGACTGGTGTCCTGTTACTTGCCGAAGTTTCCCCTGCTACTGTGCCCAGGCTGGTTGAGACTGGAGGAGTGGATGAGGCGGGCTGTATGATAACCTCTGTCCTTGTGCTGCGCTCTACTCTGCCTGTACTAAGCACAATTCAGTAGGAACAGCCCCCGAAGTTTGCCCATAGTCTGTACAGAGAGATCCCATAAACCTATGGCAGCATAGGTATTCCCTTGTACTAAGCACAATTCAGCAGGAACAGTCCCCTAAGTTTGCTCATAGTCTGTACAGAGAGATCCTATAAAACTATGGCAGAATAGGTATTCCCCTGTACTAAGCACAATTCAGCATGAACAGCCCCCTAAGTTTGTTTATAACCTTTACAAAGAGATTTCATAAATTAATACCAGCATTTCTCTGTACCATAGAGCAGGAACGTATGAGGGTAGTTCTTTAAAGATGCATCATGTGTTTACTATGAAAATGTATAGCTGGTGCTGAGTATGCAGTTGCGCCATGAAAATAAAACTGAGTAACATGCATTAATTTTGTATATACTGTATAATCCATGGTGCTGCACACACATTTTACACTAGTAACTAAAATTTGCCCCCAACCCCAATTGGCAGCAGTCACTTGAACAGAGGGAAAAGCAGACACTATTTGCTATCTCAGCCCTAGAACCCTGTAGCAGACTGCAAAATTCCATCAAAGGGGCCCCGCCAAAATGGTTCCAATTGGGCCCCACAGTTGGTAAGACCGGCCCTGAATATAAGCAACTAAAAAGATTGGAGGGTCAGTAGTTGCCTAGCTGCATTAAGAAGGGAGCCTATCATCGCAGCCCAGCTAGCTCCCCAGGCTAATGTAACAAAAGGGGGAGGACTATAATAAGTCCATTCATGAAGTACAGTGTGGCAGTATAAATTTAAAGTAAAGCCATGGTATATACAGAACCATTATATAAACCCAACAAGAAAACAATCTTAGATCAATACGAAAACTACTGCAGTAAGAACTGTAAGTAAAAGTAGGACGTGTAAGTCTTTTGAATGTCTTACGTGAACCAGATCACTTATGAGGAGTATGAGCTGCTTTCCGTTGAGGTGAGAAAACCGGGTTTCTAGGACTTCTACCCACGGAAGATCGGGAAGGACGTCTCGGAGTGGTGACTGTTGTCCAATCTCCTTGTAGGTCCAGATCTAGTTGGAGGGATGTATTGGTCTCCGGCAGCCATCCTGGAAGAGCAATCTGTGGTAGCTGTAATCGTCGAAAGAAGTTTTCTGTATCAGCTGGTGTTCGCAAAACTGCTTGTATGCCATCTTTAGACACATTAATGGAAAAAGGCAAACCCCATCTGTATGGAATGTTACTTTCCCTTAGATGATCAGTCAGAGGTTTCAAAAGCTTCCATTTCATCAATGTAGATCGTGCAACATCCTGGAACAATTTTATAGTGTTGTCCTCAAAGGATATATTATCAGCCGTCTTAGCTTTGCTGAGAATTTCTTCTTTTGTTGTAAAGCTGTGAATACAACAGAGAATGTCTCTCGGTGCGTTAAGGGGTGCGGCTTTAGGTTTAGGGACACGGTGTGCCCGATCAGTAGCAATTTCCATGTCTAAATCTCTGCTTAGAATATTGTTGAAGATCTGAAGGAGGGTTTTATGGATATATATTTGAATACAAGAATGGAATAGGAATATCTCTTTATTTCATGCCAAGTTCTTACTGGATTTTGTTGTTCAATAGCAATACATCATTGTTATAAAAAAATTGTGGTTCAGCTACAGAGGATGCTGAGAATTGTGATCCAGAGAGAAGAAATCCCAACACCATTAGTAACAGTGTTCACATAATTTTCATTAATAGGTAATCTGCTCTGTTTCTTTTTTAATTATTTGGGTTATGGAACACAGTATAGTTATTGCTGTTCTTTTTCACTAAAAAATTACTATCTTAGACACCTAGCGCAGATTTATCAAGGGTCGAATTTCGAAGGTAAAAATACTTCAAAATTCGACCATCAAATTGAAATACTTTGACTTCGAATATCGAATTTGGCTATCCTGTGGTCGAAGTAAAATTGTACGATGGAAAAATGAAAGAAGATTAAAATTTCAGCGATCGATCGAACGATTTTACTTCGACTACAAAAATTTTTAAAAAATGCTGTAGAAGGTCCCCATAGGTTAACATAGCACTTCAGCAGGTTTAATTTGGTGAAGTATTGAAGTTGAAGTTTTTTAAAGAGACAGTACTTTGATTATCGAATGGTCAACTAATCAAAGTATTTTTACTTTGAATCAAATTCGAAGTGGTAGTAGCCTATTCGATGGTCAAAGTATCCAAAAAAACATTTTTCTTCACAAATTCACTTTGACCCTTAGTAAATCTGCCCCCTAGTGTAGAATTAGCTTTAGTTATTTTGAGCAAAAAAGTATGTGACCTGTT
Source organism: Xenopus petersii (assembly GCA_038501925.1). NCBI lineage: Eukaryota > Metazoa > Chordata > Amphibia > Anura > Pipidae > Xenopus > Xenopus petersii. The sequence goes on from CM076684.1 coordinate 93,177,876, forward strand.
ATCCAGGATGCTCAGGGTTTTCTGGATAAGGAATCTTTCCTTAATTTGCATGTACATACCTTAAGTGTGCTGAAATAACATTTTAACATTAAAAAACCCAATAGTATTTTTTTGCCTCCAATAAAGATTATTTATATTTTAGTTGGGATTATGTACAAGCTACTGTTTTATTATTACAGACGAAATGGACTAGTTTTTAAAATTATTTGATGATGGCCTTGATGGGAGATAGGAGATGGCCTTCTCATTATTCATAGCTTTCTGAATAATGGGCTTCCAAATAATGTATCCCATACCTGTACAACCTCTTTAATGTTTAATGGTGCATTGACTATTTTACATAGCAAAATATCGCTATTGCTTCTCTTCAAAATGTTCTTCTAAAATTAGTGAGCTATTTTAGAAACTTTGTACATGTGTCCTGGTCTTATAATTCAGCCCATTAAGGTGCATTCCCTGACCCTCGTGGGCCCCCGCCAGGCCAGAACCCTTCTTCAGACATTTAGAATTGCAAAAAAAAAAAATGCTCACCGAGCGGGGATGTTACGCATGCGCGCCGAACGGCTCACTCCGATGCGTCTTAGTAGGAGGGTGGGGGCTTTCAGATGGGGCCCCTGGACAGCAGTCCCGGTGGGCCCCGGGCCCCCCAGTCCGACCCTGTGCATTCCTATGCCACCTGAATTAAGGAAAACACTGGACAAATGTGCACCCATAGCAATCAGTGACCTGCCCAGATTCAGCTTAGTCCAGTGTTTATAAATGAGGCCCACTAGTTTTGCTGAATTATACACCTACTCTGCATCCTTTCATGAAATGACATCAAAGTGTTAATATGGAAACCCCTTGGATTAAAAGTATTGCTTGCCAGTGCTCATGTGGTTTGCATGGGCAAAATGAAAACTGATTGGCTTTCCAATCTTTCAGAAATTGTCTCTACTATTACAAAGGGGAAGACGTGTGTGTGACAGTCCTACTGTAGGACATATAGCTATTCCAATGCTTCTTAAGGTGCATGTACTATTACGTATTTCCATGCAGAGATACAGATGCAGCCACTTTGGTTTGTCTGTTTGACACAGAATATCTAAACACAGATATCCCATTTATCTCATTTAACACAGAAAACTGTGTCACAACATCCCATCTAATTACAGCATTCACCATTGTGAACAATGGAGCTTTGGTATGCTAATGAAAAGGTTAAATGCATTAAATGAGTTAAGATGACTTAAGATAACACAGTTTCTTCAATTACCCCTGAGTCATGACGCATTTAACTCACAAATCCAAGTGGCTTCATCTGTATGTATGCAGTCAATATATCTGTACAATATATCAAGGGCCAAATGGACAGAGGGAATACATATTATTAAGGTGACAAGTTAGTTATTCCTCTGCATATTCTTTATATTTGGTACCTTGTATTGAATTGTAATTGAATAGAATTACATTTATTGATGTGTATATAATGTGGTCAATAATAACAGTAAGTATAAAAGCTTATTGGTTAATTTCTCTATCACAAACATAGGTATATAGTTAATTTGGACTGAAAAAAGTCAACCCCTCCAAACAAACCAACGTGCACATAAATACGCATACCGTATATACTCGAGTATAAGCCGACCCGAGTATAAGCCGAGGTACCTAATTTCATTGAATCTAGTATAAGCCTAGACACAACTACAGCCCTGTTTCCCAGTAGCGCACATTCTGCCAAAGCGACCCCCCCAGCGATCAACCGGACTTCTTTGCAAAGTTGATGGTGACAGAGAATTGCCAAACGGATTACTGTGTGCATTGTCCCACTACCATGTGGAGAGGGTGCTGTGTGATATTGCCATCACTGTTAATCTTTCGTATAACCAACAGAGGGCGCTGTGTGATATTGTCATCACTGTTAATCCTTCAGATAACCAACAGATGGCACTGTGTGATTTTGCAGTCACTGTTATTCTTTCATATAACCAACAGAGGGTGCTGTGTGATATTGCAATCACAGTTATTCTTTCATATAACCAACAGAGGGTGCACTGTTATTCTTTCATATAACCAACAGAGGGTGCTGTGTGATATGGCAGTCACTGTTATTCTTTCATATAATCAACAGAGGGTGCACTGTTATTCTTTCATATAACCAACAGAGGGTGCTGTGTGATATTGCAGTCACTGTTATTCTTTCATATAACCAACAGAGGGCGCACTGTTGTTCTTTCATATAACCAACAGAGGGTGCTGTGTGATATTGCAGTCACTGTTATTCTTTAATATAACCAACAGAGGGTGCACTGTTATTCTTTCATATAACCAACATAGGGCATTGTGGGATATTGCAGTCTCTCCCAAAGTGAACTGTTGGTATAGGAATGATTAAAAGTGACTGCAATCTCAGCTACTGCCCGCTGACCCGAGTATAAGCCGAAGTAGACTTTTTCAGCACAATTTGGATGCTGAAAAACTCGGCTTATACTCGAGTATATACGGTACCTATACAGAGTAAGACCTATCTATACGCTCACATACGTATATACTATGTATAAGGATACCTATACTAACCGTAGGAGCCAATTTAAGATTGTTTGTGCCTTTTGACACACTTAATCTTTAAGGAAACCCAACATGTTGTAGCTTTTAGGTTTAGTTATTTAGGTTTAGTTTTTCTTCATTTTAAAAGCCTGTTTGGGTAAAATGATTAAGATTGAAAAGCAATCTTAACCTGGCCCCTTATTGTAGATCTTAAAATCACAATAGCCATGGATATTAAGCTTGTTCAAGAACTCAACCAAGCCTTAAAGGCATCAGTAGAATACGTTTCTTTAGCAACATAGGACTTGTACAATTTGCATGCATTAAGGGTGAAATTCACATAAAAGCAGATTATGCTGCATTCATTTGATAATAAAAGCCACAATATGAGACTTGTAAATAATTATAATTACCTGAAACCATGAGAGGTTCTCCTTATTAAAGAGAGAATAATACTGGGTTGTGTAACTAATGTCTGCCTGGTAAATTTAAAGGAGTGGAATTAATATAGAAGTGAAGAAGCAAGTGTAGTAGGGTAGGAAGTTAATTAGTTAGGTTAATGGATGACAAATATAGCTTAATTCAACTAATGCTGGATAACACTTTGTGATCTAAACATTACAAAATTTGAAGAGGGGGGAAAAATAATTGCCCAGGATCATCAGCTTAATACAAATGAACTAAAGATTAATTCTGCCTTAAAATGTATTTTAAAATAATATGCTTAGGTTTAATGTCATAAAATAAATTAATTATCGCAGCTGTGGACATTATGTTGCATGTACAGTATTTATAGAAAAACAATCCTCTTAATTTATTTTGCAATTTCAAGAAAGTAACCTTGTTTATATGATGATAAAATTTGTTGCAAGGTACACAATTGAATGGAAATGTGTGCAACCTATCCCTAATTTAGAGGTGTTCTTACTCATTTTAATTTACATTTCTGCAAATCTCTGGATTGATTTTTTTAAACCAATTTCTGACAGGCTAGCATGGTTGTAACAAAATTACTAAATCAATAATAATTTAATTAATAATAATATAGCCTCTAATTCTATACATCTGGCTTTAAGGTTTTGAAGCCCAGCAAACACAGATGCAATCCAGCTGATAGCAGTTTGGTACAGTATATATGGTATGTTCTACTCTCTACCACATGCTTGGTAGGTTTTAGGTTTTAAAATGTTATATAAATTGCAATTTGTAACAATTTCTGCTGCTAATGACCGATGAGCTCTCCACCATCACTAGTAGTTAAGCCTGCCAAAGATATGGATTATTGGATATATATCTCTTTAAATTTGCCATTTACTTTTATAGCAAAGTTGATTTAGGTTGATCAACCAAATTGCTCAAGGAAGTCTGGATACTCATTAGATTGATGATCTTGTGAATATATTTAGTGAATATATTTGTGGTCGGTTTATTTTTTCCTGTCAGTCAATTCTCTGTGGCCTGAACAGTTTCACATACATAGACCTTTGATCATAGCAGTTGGTAATTTAATAAAAGAAATCTGTCTACTAGCTTTAGAAACTATAGAGAAATGTGTAGATTTAAATTGTAGGACAAAGACAAGATGCAGTGTGAAGGAGGTACAGCTGTAGCTGGCTCAGTCATACCTAGGTTCTTGAAAATCAATATTAGAATTGGTTAGCATGACATAGGGAGCTCAAATTTCTCAGCTGTGAGGGACATTGAAAAAATAGTGTCTGTAGATAGAAATATTACAGAAAAGACAAAAAGCAAAAGGTAGGGGCATTTAACCTATATATAGTATAAATGTTCATAAAGTTATTCTCTTTTGGAGAGAAGTCTTTGGTGCCCATTTGCACTTTGGAGGTATTACATTCTGAGATTGTATTTATTTAAATATTAAGAGAATACAACACTGCTGTGAAAATATTCTATTCACTAATTTTATAGAATATACGGCATAGATTTTGTCCACATACATGAATCATAGGCTGGTTATAGCATTGGTTTACTCTTACTCTCTGTATATTTTAATGTGTACTTGTATTTAAATTATGAATGATTTATAAGGTTTCTAGAATTCACTGAAAACAGAAAAACATATCGTAAACTGTCTTTAGCTTTCATGATAACGATTTTTTAGTATTCAGTATTCCCTAATGGAAAAAGAAAAAGTAGTATCATACAGTAAATATTTGAATTTCACATTACTGTTTTATTTCTTACAATATTAAGACTTCTTATATTTTAGTTGAAACACATTATCATTAAATCTGAAATGATATTTTCATGTTTTACTATTTGGTTTATCCCAGCAGCATACATCATATAGTTAGAGTGTGTGCTTTTCAAAATCATGTACTGTCAAGGACAATAACAAGGTGCAGTGGAAATAATATTTCTACTTATCCTTTTAGCATAATGTGAAAAAGCACCATTGAGTTAGATTTTGTCTGCTATACCCAGGAGGTTGATTTATCAAGATATGTAGCATACATCTTAATGATTGGGACTGATTTGTTCTCAATCATCTTTGTGAATTTCATTATGATTGCTTTTATTATTTAAAGGAACAGTTCAGTGTGAAAATAAAAACGGTGTAAATAGATAGGCTGTGCAAAATAAAAAAATGTTTTAATATAGTTAGCTAGCCAAAAATGTAATGTATAAAGGCTGGAGTGACTGGATGAATAACATAATAGCCAGAACACTAATTCCTCCTTTCAGCTTAGTTTGGGCTTGGTTTTGCTGCATCTAACTTTGTTTGAATCTGTTCCTGCTGAAGCTGTTGAGAGGGTATTTATTTCTCATACAGTATGTCTGAGGTCATGAGAATACAATTTGTCTGAGGTGTGAGAATACAATTTGTATAGCCACAGTCAGTTTGGAGTCACCATCACCATCATATACTGTATTGCAGCTATGAGATGGGTCTTACTGGTCTGTTCAGTCACAGGTGCTACAGTATGAAATATAAAATATGCATTAATGAACTTTACAGGGCTCGAGGTTAGTAAGTTTACCCTTAAGCTGACACTTCAATTGCTTCCATTAGAGAATACATAGAATTACAAACCAAATATTTTGTCTATTAAATTTAATGCTACCATGTCATGGTCTAATAGCATAAATTACAGGCTCATACAATGTACACCACCTGTCATTCCTTTCAAAGGGTAAACTATATGGCAGTGTGTGCTGAAGATTTCATCCTCTGTGAATTGATCCTCTTAATATTAACCTTTACATAGAGCATGCATAATGAAATATTGCTGGCACTACAGTGACATCCCACTGTACAAATATATTCTTAAAGGAAAGTACTGGTTAAAAGTAGTGGTCTCAACCTTGATCACTTTATTCTGCAGAAGAACCAGGAAATGTGCATCAAAATATTTGCTTAAGATATTTTGCTGTGTCAGTTTAAAACTGTAGTGGGAGGATCTTTAAAGCACCAGCTCTCTAATAGATTTTTTTGCATTGCCACCTCTTTCCTATTTTGCCTGTCTTTTTCTGTTTCCATAAACATATCTAGCTGGTTTCTAGCAGTTTTCTTCTTCTTCCATATCTGTACATGCTTTATGCAAAGAAAGATAAAACTGTGCCCAGACAAGACCAAAACAGTAATTTAAGGCAACCGAGCCTGAACATTAAGTAGGTTTGATTTTAATTTTTTGCAAAAATCTAATTTTAGATTAAACAATGATTGTTGGGGAAAAAATAGATGCAAGAACTGTGAAAGGTAGAGATCGTTTGGCTGATTTTTTACATTGATGTGCCTGAACCCAACCTTTGACTAACAATAATTCTTGCCGCAGCTGCCAATGCAGCTGATGAGACAAGGAAAACATTTGTGCATAATCATATGTGATAGTGTACAATATTATAATTAGCCACAGAAGAGTTAATTTACAGTGAACTGTAAAGCAGCCACAGCAATGTATCTTTTTTCTTCATTGCATTAAAAGAGTAATTATTTGCTATCGAAGTGACCACAACCCCCATATTGTTAGATAATGTAACTAGTTTGTTATGTGATGGTGAAATGCCTGTTTATGCACACAAATGGCCTCAAAATCAAGAGGTTTGGCTGGTAAGTTTGATACACACCAAATATACAGATGGACAGTTATAAAAGGAGCTATCTCTAGAAGAGCATCACATTAACCAACTATGTATAATGCTCTGCCCAAGATAATGATCCTAATTTGTCCCCATTATATAGTTATAGATATACTGTACTGCATGCCAGCATTTTCAGCTCTCATATCTGATATCTGGAAATCATATACAGTTTATGGCCATTGAATGTTTGTCTGGGTCACACATTAGCAGAGAACATAAACTATACAGTATCTTTGGATTTTTTTTAACTTTTACATAAACCACCTGCTATTAAAGGCTTCTGGCACTTCAGAAGGTATTCTGAACTCCAAAGGGATGAGAACAAAATACAAGCTACATAACAAGGTTACAAGCAGTGTGAAGACACGCTTCTGTGCGCTCCCGGCGGCGGCATTCCTGACAAACATTATGTCAAAGTATGATAGCAGACTCATATAGCGCAGACAACTGTCTATCAAGTACTAGTTAAATTCAGTGCACAAACTTCTTTACACATTCTGATGAATGGTGTCTTGTCCCCTAAAATGGGTGTTAAAACACCCTTGCACACTTTTTTGGTAATATTGGTAAGCAATGTGCCATGGGATAATTAGGTGTCCCTAAATAAATAGAATGTTGGACTTATTTTTACTATACTATCACATTGGCATCACATTGGATCAGTGGGTATCACTACTGTTTTGCACCTCTGGGAATCGAAGTTTGCCGGGGACCATGTGCAAGAAGTTTGCATGTTCTCCTTATGCTTGCAAGGGTTTCTACACTCCAAAAACACAGAGACTGATAAAGTGGCCGTGCGGTGTGTTAATGTGTTAGGGACCTTAGAGTGTAATCTTCACTGCAAATCAAATTCCCAAATGTCACTCACACAACTGCAACAACTTGTGTTTCTTACTTGAAGTCAAGCCTCTTCTTCAAATGCTCGAACGAAGTTGTAACCTTCATTGAAGGAATACAGGGAATGATGTATAAGCCCTGTATAAAAGCTTCAAAAATGTATTTGCACTATATAAATTCCAGGCAGTAAATAGAAATACTATATACAGATTAATCGGTGATTAAGGAATTTTTTAACTAGATATGCTAAAATACATGTTACCGTCTGTTTTGCATCTGATATCTCTTATTTCCCAAGATGTAACTATAATGTTTACATTTCAATATATGGGTTTGGAGTGACATTTTCATTACAAATGTGCAGATTGTATCGGAATGCAGATTTTTCTGCTTAGTAGGAAACTTTATCTGAATATACAGTAGATATATATTCCCAAATCCAAGGTGCACACCGTTGACTAATTTATTGCTCGGGTGCCAGCATAAAGGATTTATATAGCAGGATGTGGCACTCACAGGGACTTGATGCAAAAACAAAAAATCTTTATATATATGACTTTTGTGTCATCTGCAAACAGTCATTAATGAGCAAGTTAAGTAAAAGTGGACCTAATACTGACTCCTGAGGAACCCCACTAAGAACCCTACTCCAAGTAGAGAATGTACCATTAACAACCTATACCCGATCCTGTAGCCAGTTTCCTATCCATGTGCAAACGACTTCAGTAAGTCCAACAGACCTTAGTTTCTAAACGCAATCATTTGTGGGGCACAGTATCAAACGCTTTGGAAAAGTGCAAATACATGACATCTACTGCCCCCCCCCCACTGTCCAGCATCTTACTTATCTCATCATAAAAATTCATCAGATTTGTCTGACATGATCTATCCTTCATAAAGACATGCTGATTGCCACTCATAATAGCATTCACTATGACAACATTTTAAATGCGCATTCAAATAATTTGCCCACCACAGATGTCAAACCTACTGACCTATAATTGCTAGGCTGAGATTGTAATCCCTATTTAAATATTGGAATGACATCAGCTTTTCTCCAATCCATAGGTACCATACCAGATGAAAGTGAATCTGAGAAATCAGAAATAGGGGCTAGTCTAAAACTGAACTAAGCTCTCTTAGAACCTGGGGGTGCAGCTATGAAGTAACCCTGGGAACTCTGACTCCTCTATTGTATACACTGAAGAAAAAAACTGATTTAGCAAATTTGCCTTTTCCTGTATCTATTACAACCATACTGGTACCATTATTTAAAGGAGCAACACTCTCAACCTGCATAGTTTTACTATTAATATACTTAAAAAACTTTTTCGGGTTATTATTTACCTCAACCACAAGGCGCTCCTCATTACCTATCTTTGGCTTCAGAATTGCTGTTTTACAACATTTAAGGACAGATTTTTCAAAGGTCGAAGTGAAAATTAGAATTAAAAAAAAAATTGCATCTCAAGCTAATTTTTGTGTACTCGATTAGGAAATAGTCCAAATTTGATTAGAATTTGAAAAAAATCAAAAATTTGAAATGTATGATGTACTGTCTCTTTAAAACTTCGACTTCGACCATTTGCCATCTAAAACCTGTTGAATTGCTGTTTTAGTCTATGGGGGACTTCCTGGAACCTAGAGTCAATTGGTGGACTTTGTACTATTCAAATACGCTATTACTTTGATTAGTACGATTCAAATTTTTAAATGTCTTTCTGAAATTCAGGGTTTGTGTTGCCCCAGTGTATATTTGTTTTTTGTATCAGACATTTAGGGGCAAATTTACTTAAGGTCGAATATCGAGGGTTAATTGACCCTCGATATTCGACTGCGAAGTTAAATCATTCGACTTCAAATATTGAAGTCGAAGGATTTGATCAAATGAAAAATCATTTGATCGAATGATTAAATCCTTAAAATCATTCGATTTTAATCCATTGATCGAACGATTTATTTGTTTGACCTTAAAACATTAGAAAGCCTATGGGGACCTTCCCCATAGTCTAACATTGACTTCGGTAGCTTTTAGATGGCAAACTAGGGGGTCGAAGTTTTTTCTTAAAGAGACAGTACTTCAACTATTGAATGGTTGAATAATTAGAATCGTTTGCATCGAGATCGAAGGTCAAAGTAGCCCATTCGATGGTCGAAGTAGCCAAAAAACATTCGAAATTCGAAGTTTTTTTCCTCCATTCCTTCACTCGAGCTAAGTAAATGGGCCCCTTAATGATATCACTTTATGATTACTATTGCCCAGGGGTTCAATTACTTTCACATTTGCTATATATTCTGATCATTAGAGATCACTAAATCCAATATAGCATTTTTCTGTTGACTCATCAACAACTTGTGCCATGAAATTGTCATGCAACAAGTTTATAAACTTGTTCCCATTAACTGACCTGACAGTACTGTTGCCCCTGTCGATTTCTGGGACATTAAAATCACCCATTATCATTACTTTCCCCAAACTAGCAGCCTTCTATTTGCATCAGGAGCTTAGCCTCCTCCTCCTCACTTACATTAGGGGGTCTATAGCATGCTCCTACAATTAATTTGCTGGACTCTTTACAATCAGTGACGCGCTCCACCCATAAGACTTCTGCCCCCTCATTTTCTAACAGCACCTCCTCCTTTATATAAACTTTTACATCCTGCCCAACACATAGACATACCCCTCCTCCTTTTCTATTTCATCTGTCCCTCCGAAACAAAGTAAAGCAGCTGATATTAACTGCCCAAGGGACTACCTATATTACATTAAACTATATTTAATTTATTGCCCCTTTAGATTTCTTCAGAATTTTGGTGCCTTTGGGGATTTAACAAAAGCTTTCTTCAATCCTTCCCCAAACCTCTTTACCTGGTAGTGAGGACCCTAATGCTTCAGTACCTTTTTCCAGATGGCAGGAGTGTGAACAGTGAGTGTGAGGGGTGTGTTGGATCAGCCACAATGCTGGTGGCTTTACGGATGCAGCGAGTGGTGTAAATGTCTGTGATGGAAGGAAGAGAGACACCTATGATCTTCTCTGCTGTCTTCACTATCCTCTGTAGGGTCTTGTGCTCCATGATAGTGCAGTTCCCAACCCAGACAGTGATACAGCTACTCAGGATGCTCTCGATAGTCCCTCTGTAGAAGGTTTTGAGTATGGATGGTGGGAGATGGGATTTCCTCAGTTTGCGCAGGAAGTAGAGGCGCTGTTGGGCTTTCTTGGCTAAGTAGCTGGTGTTGTGGGACCAGGTGAGGTTCTCCGCCAGGTGGACACCAAGGAATTTGGTGCTTTTGATGATCTCCACATTAGAGCCGTCGATGCACAGTGGCAGATGGTCACTCCTAGTCTTCCTAAAGTCAACAACCATCTCCTTTGTTTTGTCTATATTGAGAGTCAGGTTGTTGGCTCTGCAGCAGTCTGTTAACCACTGCACCCCCTCTCTGTATGGTGACTCCTCATTATTGCTGATGAGACCCACCATGGTCGTGTCATCAACGAACTCTATGATGTGATTTGTGTGGTGCGAGGCTGCACAGTAATGCGTCAGCAGAGTGAACAGTAGAGGACTAAGCACACAGCCTTGAGGGGCTCCGGGGCTCAGTGTGATGGTTCTGGAGATGATGTTTCCAATCCTGACTGACTGTGGTCTGTCATTTAGGAAATCCAGAACCCAACTGCAGAGAGAGGTGTTCAGTCCAAGCAGGCTCAGCTTTTCTATCAGATGCTGAGGTATCATAGTGTTGAATGCTGAACTGAAGTCTATGAACAGCATTCGAACATAGGTGTCTTTTTGTCCAGATGAGAGAGGGCCACATGGAGGGTGGTGGCGATTGCATTGTCTGTTGAACAAATTAGCATTAAAGGAATTGGCTTCTGGCTTGTATATAAACAAACCAAAAACATTTTAAACTGGCATTACACTCTCCCTTTAATACAAATATTATCTTTAAAGAAATAGTGCAATTCTTTGATAATTTGCATTATTCATTGTCTAATGTCTAGCATTAAAGGAGATGGAAAGCTACTGAGGCATTTTATTGGCAACAGAATAGCTGCAATAGTGTAAGCTAGAATGTTATATTTATTCTGTAAAATGTTTTACCATACCTGAGTAAAAACCTCTAGAAGCTCTCTGTTTGGTTAGGATAGCAGCTACAGTATTAACTTGGTGTGACATCACTTCCTACCTGAGTCTCTCCCTGCTCACTTATAGCTCTGGGCTCTGATTATAGCAGAGAAGGGAGGGGGAAGAGGAGCAAACTGTGCATGGTCATGCCCGAGCAAGGAGGTTTAAGCTGAAGGCAGGAAGTCTGATACAGAAGCCCATGTGTACACAATAGAAGGAAAGAAATTCAGTGTTTCTTTTGACAGAGAACTCAGAGCAGCACTACTTTGAGGGTTTACTGGTATATTTAGGTAGACCTTTCTTGAAGGCTTACTTAGTTTTAAGCTTTCATTCTCCTTTAAACAGGCCTAACTATTCACAATTTGTTTATTTAGTTCTTTAGTACAACTAGTCTAGAAAAGGATGAACACAGGCAGCATGCAATTCGTGGGCATGGCAGAGGCCTGCAGCAATTGATCTAGGCAGGAAGGCAGGGTGTAAAGTGCAAAAACATGGTGGACTGAGCCTGTTGTTCCCCCTTCGCAATCTGCCTTCCAGGTCATAAATGACGCCATAGTCTTCTGTGGCAGTCAGGAACAATGGCTATTTAAAAATATAAACAAACATTGCCATTTTGATAAGAGTATTCTGCATAATTTAACATTAATTTGTAAAACAGTAAATTCTTTAAGGCACGTGCAGCAAACAAAAAATAAGTCTTTAAAAATTGCCAACAAATTTATGGGCTATTAGACCAGTGTCAAAATGCAATGGATTATTTCTGTGATTGCACTGCATTGCATCAATCCATATGTCAGGAGAACAACATAGCATAAATTTCTTTTTCACTCCCCATCTGGCATATTATTTATGGTCTAACTCCATTTATAACTCAAATAGATGTTAATTTTGCTCTGCATGCCTGCTGAACTTGGCACAACCCTCACTATAGCAATTCTCCTGAGCAGGTAAACCAACCTCTTCCCACACTGCAAATGCTAGTCTTTCTCACGCTGCACTCAATATGGGCAAACTATAGACTTTTTATTATATTACCCCCTTAAGTTGGCCATAGACGCAAAGATCTGATCGTAGGAATCGAGGAATCGTATGATTTTCGAACCGTGTGTGGAGAATCCCAACATTTTTCGTCCAGCGGAGATTGGTCGTTTGGTCGATTGGACAGGTTAGAAAATTTCTGTCGGCTGCCGATAATATCTCTGCGTGTATTGCCGATCGTACGATTTTCAGTGGGAGACTGTTACTAGCTTTGGTTGGACATAGATATCGTACGATTGCTGTCAGGGGCAGAATATTGCTGATCTGTTCTTTAACTAATCTGACTGGTAAGACTTTGATCTGAATGGTTAGTGGCGGGTCGGGAGATGGGAAAGTCCGATCGTACGATGATTCGTACGATCGGATCTTTGCATCTATGGCCAGCTTTAGGCTGAATACTGTTGAGATCTGGTGAACAGCTTTAAAGGCTTGAATAGTTTAATGCTGTATGGGAATAGCATTTGAAGATTGAAGCTGCTCCATGTTCGGTCCTTGCAAGGTAGATAATTAGATTACTAGTGTACTAACTGCTGTATATTCTTTGTAAGTGATCATTCAAGTCACCATTGGTTTTATACTGTTCTTATATAATTCAGGATAATCTTTATATAGTCAATCATTTGGTATATCCTGGTAAGATGTTACCAAACCCTTAATATATGATAGAATAAATTGTCAGGAAGATGAATTTATGGTTGGAAATAGTGATAAGTGAAACAGCCTGTTTCGCTTTCCCAGGAAATTTGGGAAATGTTGACTTTGTGGCAAAGTTTATCAAAATTCATTTAAGTCAATGGACATTTTTCTTACAGTTTTTTACCTCCACAAAGAAAACACAAATTTAAACACTGTATCATTCAAAAAAAAGTGCTCACTCATCCATAGTTGGAGTACTTGCATTTACTTTTATAGAAGAGATTTCAAGGGAAACTGATAAACATTTAGAAAATCTTTGCTGGCAACGGATACTGTGGGTGGTATTGTCAAATCAGCATTTTATATTTGAATATAGCTATTTTTAAGACAATTTAAATTTTAGCAGTATTTAAAATGTAAAAATATACTTATAACCCCTAATATACCTAACCCCTGCACACAATCAGAGTTCAAGCTAACAAATAGAAGTGTGCACAGCACTTTTATGTGGGGGCCAAATGGTCCATTAGCTGAATCATCTATAGCAGTGACTATAATCTTTAAATGACTAATAGCAACACTGGTTGACATATGTTCCTTATCTTGTGCAGTTTCAGTCAGCAGTGTCCTTATAATATAAGGTTCATACACCACTACATTAACTCTGTAATACTCTCAACCTGTAGTTTGAAACATAATATTACATTCAAGCCTCATAACGTGAACACTAAAAACACTGTCCACAGAAAAGAGGATGTTTTACTGCTTTGTAGATCTTATTTTTTTTTTATTAAAAAGTTTCGCTACCAAAGGACTTCTTGCTTTATTGTTGTAATGTTGAATTAGTATTGTGGTTGGATCTGTGAGAGAAAGCAAAGAGAACTAACCATTTTGATACTCTGCGCTATGACTTTATGCCAGTACTACAGTCACTACAGTATAAATGTATGGAAGCTACACCATAAAAATCATAATTTCAAGAATTGCAGCAATTTTCCATGGCTTTTCATGCTGCACAATTATTTAATTGCCCCTTATTTCAGGATGTCTTTGCTTGGCTTGTTTTGAGAACACCGCCATATTTCTGATTCAGTTTTCAGATTTTACTTTGAATATCCTGTGCTATAACATAGTAATGAAATAGAATGGACCTGTTTATTTAGAGCTTACACGTGATCCACCTTGAAATGAAATCAACAATTATATAGGCACAGAACAGTAGATAAATATATAGGTGTCAATTGACAAAACAGAATTGTATTATAGTATGCCAAAATTGGAGAGTTAAGTAAATGAAAATCATTGCAGTATATGTTAATTAATAATGACAGCATGTCATTATATTGGCAACTTGAACACAGGAGGCTGTTACGGTGGATCCTGTAAGTGTTACATGGATCATGCTTATGTTACATTGGCCCATGGTTGGAAGTTTCCCTTCTAAGAGTGCTGGTCTCTGGGAGGTGCTCTGTTACACTCACATACCTGGATCTAAGCATACAATCTGGTGCAACCACCATGCTGGAGGGCACAAGTGGCTGGTAGCATGGTACTAGGGTCCTACATACTGGTTGGAATAAGGTAACATAGTACTGCAGCTAATACATTTAGAAGCCACATCTAAGGTCAGATTATTCATAGTTGGAAATTCATTACAACGAGCATCTAACTATCAGTAGTACTTTTGCACTTAGGGTTACTACCACTCTGATATGGAATTACTAGATAGGTTTTAGTCCATAGTGTACTGGCAAAGCTCAGGTTATAGGGGGGGGTGAATGAGGGTACATGCATGGTACAGGTAGACATAACTCCATTATTAATAAAAGAAAGTTTGTTAAGTTAAGTTTGGTAACCAAGATGAAACCAAATTGCCTTGAATGTCTGTATAAGCATCCTAGTCCACCACATGGGCAGAGTAGATAGAAATTTGTACCAAGATAATACTACAATTCTTCAATTTCCTACCTGGCCAATGTAATTTTTAGTGGCTTTGGCTTTTCATACATTCAGATCTTTAGCATTGAACTGTGTGGTCCGGTATGGTGGGCAATCTACTAAGCTTGCATGGCTTTAACTTGCTCAAGCAATATACATCCTGAGGAGGGTGGTTGGCTTTGCAGGCAGTTACACACGGTCATTAATAATTTTAAAGTATTTCAAAAAGGAATCTGTTTATATTTTGTACACATAGAATGTTAAAAATGTCATAATCATAAGTCTATTGGCCAATTCTATTCCATCCTGTGGTAAGGTATGTTTGATACATAGAATTGTTTTTGTATTTGTTATGACTATTTGTGTTATTAATTCATTTTCTATGTTATTATTTATTAAGAAATTAGTATAAAGGTATGCTGGGGACGCTACTACTGCTTGTGCTATGTGGTAGCCTGCTTGGATTTTCTATAATCAAGACACTGCAGATGCAGGTCCGGCAGCAGGACTGCTGAACTTTTCTCATGTTGGCGGCAGAGCATAGTAGCAATCTCTTGTTAAATTCTGGCTTTAGAATATTGCCAGTCACTCTGGTAGGCTATAAATAGGTTTTAAAGCTGAACAACATAATCTAGAAATGTCTATTTTTTTTCTTATGTTGCTTAACCAAAGCCACTCTGACATTTGTCCTGTTAAATCATTTTTTCATTGTGAATGTTAGATTTCTTTTTTTTTACTTTTTATCAATTGTCTAGAATATGATTCATGAAAAGAATAATGTCAAGACTCTTACAAGTTAAGATAATTCTGTAACAATTTCTTCAAGATGACTTCTAATTTTCTTATATTTTAAAGTACAATAGAGGATGTAACACAGAAACTGCAACGGAAATGAGTTCGTTTTATTATTACAGAGAAAAAGGAATTAATTTTTAAACATATTTGTTTAAAATGACTTGAATACTCCAAATAATAGATTTCTGGATAAGTGATCCCATATATGTACCTCTTATCATTGTCAGTGTTGATGTATTCCTTTTATTACTAAAATGTCAGCTCCTCAGAGCAGAAAAAACCCGGTGGGCCCTGGCCCTCGGTGGAAGCAGCTTCTGACCTCCCTCCCTGGCCCCGGGTGCGGCTGAAAGAAGAAAAAGTTAGGGGGGGTTGCGGCACAGGGAAGGGGCCAAATGGCACTTTGCGTCTGTGATGGGGGGCTGAGGCAGCAGCCCCAGTAGTCCCGGGCCCCCAGTCTGACACTTGCCAGATGGATACAAATTAAATATTAAAACAAATGCAAACACATAAATAATGCAACACTATTTTTACGCAATTGTAGGTTTTTTTTCCTTAAAAATGAAAAAACAAAAAGGTAGTCTCATTCATGTTTTGTTACAGAAGTAAAGTTGCACTCTAGAGAAAATACGATTGTGCCATTCATTCTCAATAAGGCTTAAAATGTTTTAATAACTAGGAAAATAAATAAATACATTTTCTTGAGACAATTCCCATTGACATAGAAAGTTAATTTATTCTTTATTTAATAAATCCAGACTGTTCAAGGTTTCAAACAATACATGCATATCTATTTGTGTTTGCATTTTTGAAATATCTGCCTTAAAGTGTTGCTAATGCTAAAATCTTCTCATTGTATTTTACTGAAATCATGAATTTAAAATCAGGACCCTAGACATATTTTGCGATGGTAAAAACATGGGTAGACTGCAATTTTGCATATTTATATTAAATTATTAGGTTTAAGACAATAAATGGGTAACAAATTCTAACTAAAGAGGATGCTAATTTAGAATGATTTCATCATAAAGTAAAGTAATTCTAAATTTCACCATAAAGTAATTATTCTAAATTTCATTATAATACATCTTCAGTATATAATGCTCAGAGCTTGTGCAGCATATTGTTCCCAGAACAGCTATGTCATAACAACTTTACCTGTTTCTCGATTATTTAACTCATGATATAGAACAGATCTAATAATAATAGAACTTTTTATGTGACTGTTACAGTTGAACCAAAATATGCTAAGGTTCTGTTCAGCTTTGCTTTAGTGAGGCAGCATAACTATATGTCAACTGTTCCCAGGCTGAGATTTTTTTCAGACCACAGCTTTATACATTATGGTCTAGTCTTGTTATCTTGAATCAATCCATCATTCTGACTAGAAGCTAAGAGTTTCCAGTTAACTCAGTCTGACAGGGGTGGCTCATGACTGGTGTCAGGTAGAAAGGTACATTTGTATATGATGTGACTGAAAACACAATGTCAATTATATTAAGTGGAACAGTCATATTTTTAAAATTATGTTCAGAGACATTTAAACAGTTTCTTGTTCTGAAAGAAATTTTACTCCAAGCAATTTGGAATATTTGAAAGAAGGAAGCCCATGATTCATATTTGTTGAATATAAAAGAGAAGCCAATATACATGGTAACAACTTTTTACATGACAATAGTATTCACCTGCCAGAATGACACATTCCCTAACTACAATAATATTTGATCACTTCAAGAATTAAGACTCAAGTGTGTGAACAACATTCTATTATTAAAGGTACTATATTACTAGATTGAATAATAGGACTAAAAATTTTGCATTTAAACACATTTTCCTATATGCATTCATTATCACATTTTCAGTATGCATTCATATTCAAATTGGCTTTAAAAGTAGTTGTAAGTGTAACAGCTGTATATAGCAGTAGCTATATACAAGATTAAACATGAAACTTAAATTCTTTTTTTGCATTAAAACATCCATTCCTTTTAAAAACAAATTTAGATATCTTAGATGTCAATCACATGTTGCCTGCCCCTCCTCTACGTCTTAGGTATAGAGGCGAGCAATTACTTTCACTTTTCATTCTGCACTTCCAAGATATCATTGTACTCCTCACAATCCCCCTCTCTCCTCGCCACCTAATTGTGTAGTCAGTGCATGGGCATCAGGTGACCTATTCTGGCGCATAAACACGTTTTTGGCATGATACAACGCTTGCCTTAATAACAGTGTCCACAAAATGGCACCTGCCTGCTTGATGTGATTGTGAATTCTAAAAAGACTAACAAAAACAAATTTATATATTATAAGGGAAGTTTGTCTTTCTTGACTATAATCATAAAATAGGGTTTGGAATTATTTCTTAGAGTGATTGGTCCCCATTAAATTTTGGTTAAATTTAATTTTGTTGCCTTTTTTTACCTTTCAGTGTGCATATAAGTATACAGTAGAAAACAATTGGTGATCTGTGCATGTGTGTGTGTGTGAAGTGCAGATTAATTGCAATTTACTAATTACAGACATAACCAGGACAAAATATGCATATTTCACAAAAAAAAAAAATGTATTATGCGTGATGGGGGGTGAGTTGTCTAAGCAGGATGAGGGGTCCCACCAATTGGATATTTCCCCAGGGCCAACCACCACCTTAAAATGGCCCTGCTTAGTGAGATTGCTACAATTTAGGGATATTTACTCTATGTTAAAATTAAATCTGAAATTGCAAAGGTAAAACATATACCTTTTTAAATAACAGATTTAGAAGTGCAATTGCTATAAGCACCTGAAAAACCACGAAATAGCAGATCAAGCACAAGTATGATTTTTATAAACAGATTAATAAGACATAAATCTCACATACATTGTGCTAGAGCCTGCAAAAACATCATCTCTTGGTGTCGTAGCAGTCTTAAGCATTATATTTTGTTTTTCTTCAGTACTAGCCCAGCCCCAAAACAGGTCAACAAGTCAAAAATTATTTCTCTCTTTAAAAATATACACATAATAGTGGATATGAACTTTTTTGGTAGCACTAACTTGACATACTATGAGAAAATAAGGATCTGTTATAAAAGCCTTTAGGGCAATGGTACATGAAGAGAGCCACATGCCATTGCCCTTAGCAGTATTTCAGTAAGTTTGTATAATTGTTTCAAATGTTGTCTATGCTTGTCATTTGCCTTTACATCTGACCAGCCTGAAAAGAATCTTTCTTTATAATTTCTTTGGAAAAATTTCAGTTCAATGCTATGGTTCAGCAGAAAACTTTCAGAATGGTGATGTAATAGTAATGTTAGGATAATCTGACAATGAATTAGACACAAGTTGTTGAAACCCCAGTAATCATCCAACAGAGTTAGATTTCTCACATGTGCATGGATAAGAACTTCAGAGGCAGTGTATAAATATTATAATTTGACACCAAGCCTGGAGATGTGAAACAATGGAGCAATGTAATCAATAGCATGGTGTGCACTGAGCTAGCATGGTGTGCACTGAGCTCTGACAAGCCAAATGAAAGGGCAAAAACTCATTAAAATGCAGGAATACCCTGACTACCTGAAGCACAAGAATGCCCTAGGGCTAACAGCAGAACCTGTTTGCTCAGCAGGGGCAGGAATTATAAAAACAAAAAAAACCTCCCTCCAATTGGAGGATGCAAGCAGGTAAAATATCCTCTGCTTTTGCTGAAATTGAGCATGATGAGGTTCTAAGTTCAATCACATGTAGGGTACTTTCTTCAATGTGTTTGTATATTGTCCCCCTGCTAGTGTGGGTTTCCTTCAGATACTCAGCATTCCTTCATACCCTGAAAATATACAGGCAAGTTAACTGATTCTAGATAAAATTGATTGTAGTGTGCGTATGATAGAAACCTTAGCTTGTAAGTCCCACCACATCAGGGACTTATGTGAATAATGTCTTTACAATAATAATAAAAAATATTAATCTTTACAAAGTGTTGTAGAATATGTTTGTGCTACATAAATAAAGAATAATAACAATATTGTTACAGGATGTTAATCCTCTAACAAAAGATATCCTGGTGTATGGCAATTTATTTTGACTGTTGATGCTCTGAAATAAAAGTAGACTATATAACTGCACCAAAGGACTAATATAGTCTAAACTCTTACTGATGAAATGTACGTAATATCTATGCTAGTATATTGTAATGGTATCTTTTACTACACAACAAATTGCTGCCTCTGCTATAATAATTTTCTGACTATAAACCTTCCGTACATAATTATCAACATAAACCTTAATGTGCCTTATGTTTTTAAGGAAAATATACATTACTTAATTATTTCGGGAAATATTGAAACCACTTTTTGTAATTGTGATAGTTGCCATACTGATTGTTATAGTGTTCTATTCTAAATTTAAAATAATACTCTAGAGGGGGTAATAAACAATGTTCCAGTTAAAGTTAGTGCACTGTGTTAGCCAGTCACAGGGCAAAAAAATAACAAACTACTGGTATAAAGGTGATAGCTTTATTTGCTAACAAAGAGAATCATAGCAAGCTTTCAGAACATTTTAGTTCCTTTTTCAAGCTGAATATAATGAAGCTGTGGTGTTCTCTATATCTTCGTCATGTTTGTTTGTTTTTGCTCCTGACAAAGAGCCCTGTGGGGGATCGTAACGTTGAGGCTTAATAATAAAACATTTTTTTTTCACTAAAACCCTGTGAGTGCCGCAATCCTTGTTGTTCACTATATATATATATATATATATATATATATATATATATATATTTTTTTTTTTTTTTTTTTTTTTTAAGTGTAATACTTTTAAAGTGGCATATTAAAGAATCTTACCAAACTGGAATATATATTTAAGTAAATATTGTCCTTTTACATCTCTTGCCTTGAACCACCATTTTGTGATGGTCTCTGTGTTGCCTCAGAGATCACCTGACCAGAAATACTGCAGCTCTAACTGTAACAGGAAGAAGTGTGGGAAGCAAAAGACGGAACTCTATTCATTGGCTTATATGACCTAAGCTATATGCTTTGTTTGTGTGCACTGTCAATCCTAGGATCCCAGGTGGCGGCTCTTGTTTTTTAAAATAGCAATGTTCTATGCATGATTACCCAATGGCACATGCTACTAAAAAGTATATTATTATGAAAATTGTTTATTTACATGAAGCAGGGTTTTACATATGAGCTGTTTTATGCAATATCTTTTTATAGAGACCTACATTGTTCAGGGGTATAGTTTTCCTTTAAGAAAGTCATATACATGGGGACATGCAAGGGACAACAAGATAAGGTACAAGATAATGTGGATCAATATAAAGTCCAAGAGAATAAATCAGTAGTAGCAGATTTAGGCAGAATATTGGTCCTCTTTCCGCATACAGTACATCCTGTGCTCCTACTCAGGCACTGAGTACTGTAATGAAATATAATGAATGGAGGATGCTGAGGTACAGAACTTTGCTGCAACTCTTCCTTTATTGGGAGTGTAACAAACTACATGTTTCAGGCACACATGTCCTTTGTCAAGTGTGCAGCTCCTCCACACCAACAAACTATACCAAATCACATTAGCAATTACCTGACACCCCACCTCTCAGTGCCCATTGGTGCATTAAGTCCAATTTATTTGAACCTACAATGGATAGTCAAGGTTTAAAAGACATTCTTGGGATATTGCTCATTGGCCATGACAACATACATAAGGGCCTAACCCGAAACAAGGAATTTTTTTGGCCACAATAGGGAATTACCCCCAGAAAAACATGATTTTCCCTTAACTCACTTAACATAAGGGTAAAAAGTTTCATTCTGTTTTATTTATAGTAGAAAATGTTACATTCTTTTTAGTATATAATAGAAAAAGGACTAATCTTACCCTGTGTTGCTTTCATACATAACTAAAGCAGCATTATCTGTGTATAGAGAAAGATACATTAAATGCCAGTTGAATCCGATACAAAACACCTTATTAGAGATACATACTATGTCAATCAAGATACAATATAACCAGCTAGAGGAAGCATTTTATACTCCATGAGTTGTTCATCCAAAAAGGTGCAGGACTGTTGAGTTTTTTTTTATCCAGACAGCCTCGCGCTACAGTAACTATTTTTGTAAATCCCCTCCTCGTAATGGCCGTTTGACTATTTCCATTACTTGCCATCATAATTGGGCCTGATTATGACTTGCTTCATGTAAATGATGGGATACTACAGTACCTGTACTTGTTTTATAAAATTACGTATGTCTCCCTTATGTTCCTTCATCCTAGTTTTGACCGATCTTATGGTTTGACCTATATAGACCAAGTATTTAACCTGTTTCGTATCACAGGTTGCAAAGTGTATGAGAGCTATTTTATACCCTTTAGTAGGGTTATTAATATTATCTCCTTTAATCACACCTGAACAGCAGACACAATTCAAACAGGGTGTTGTTCCAAATTTAGGCTTAACCAAAAATGTTTGTAACCCCCTCCCTGTTGTTTTGTTCTGCAGGGCATAACTCATCTCTTAATGTTCTCCCTCTTTTTTAACTAAACATCAGGTTCACTGAGAAGCATTTACTATACTCTTTATCGGTTTGTTTGATCGGCCAATACTGTTTAACCACATTCTCCCCTTTCTTACTGAAGTTCCCATACTGGCTCACAAATATTGGACGTCTAACTTGATTTTTATTTTTTCCAATCTTGCCCAATCGTAGGTTTTGTTTTGAACATTCCTGGGTGCTTTATAATTCTTACTGAACCGATTTCTAGACTTTGACCCTGCCTGAGCCTTGATCTTGATTCTGCCTGCCTTTTGGACTTTTTCCTGGACTTTGATTATGCTTACGCCTGATCCTATTTGTCCTGCAAACTTGGACTTGAACCCTTAAAGCTTCCTCCTTGGTCCTGACTACTCCCACTGGGAGCCAATAGGCCCCTGACACTACCAACAACTGTCCTCTGGGGATTTTTGACACTTCCTTATTTTACCCTTATGTTAAGTGAGTTAAGGGAAGATCATGTTCCCTATTGTTCCCTATTATGGCCAAAAAAATGCCTTGTTTTGGGTTAGGATCTTATGTACTGTATGTTGTCGTGGCCAATGAGCAATTTCCCAAGAATGTATTTTAAACCTTGAATATCCATTATAGGTTTGAATTAATTGGATTTAAGAGTGCACCAATGGACACTGAAAGGTGTGGCGCTGGGTAATTGCTAATGTGATTTAAGTCTGTTGGTGTGGAGGAGTTGTAAAAAGGGCATTTGTGCTCAAAACATGTAGTTTGTTACACTCCTAATAAAAGAAGATTTGCAGCAAAGTTCTGTACCTCAGCGTCCTCCATTCATTATATTTCATAATGTGGATCAAAGTGACTGAATATAAATTAGGGCTAAATTAATGGAGTATGAAATAAAAGGAATTCCATAAGAGCAATTAGCCTAGTGTCCCAACAATTGTTTGTGTTTCTGATGGTGCAGGCAGTTCTTAATCCACATAATTAGCCATAAATTCAAGGCCAAGGTTATATGGCACTTCTTAGTTTTTTTAGGTTTGGAGGAAAGCTTGCTATGATTATCTTAGTTAGTCAATAAAGGTATCACCTTTATACCACTTTTTTTGTTATTTTTATTATCAGTGTTCCTAATCTTTTTTTCATGATTCAGATTTTTTAGCTTTAAAAGTCATCAGTGTGAATAATGGTTTAAAAAACATGAATGTTCTATATTTACTAAGCAAAAAAAACTAAAAAGAAACTTGAATATGAGCTTCAGAATTTAAAAGCTTGCAAGGTCATGTAGAAGTCAATGGTAGCTGTCCTTGCCAAAGTTTAAACCATTTAATTTGAGTTTTTCAAAAACATTTTTGAGCTTATAAACTTAGTAGAAAGATAAATAAAACATGAATTTGAGGTATTGAAGTTTTTTTTTTCTTCATTCAAGTATTTTGTATTCAAATTTTTTAATACATAAGATATTTTCATGTTTTTTTTAAATGTGAGTTTACTTGAAGTAGAATTTTTTTTACAATACACAAATCTGAATTTCGATAAATATGTTGAAGGCACTTATCATACAGTATAGTACAGTTATAGGATCATAGACCTCCTCTGTGATTTCTGATGTATTATACCAGGTTCTACATTACCTCATATATGAAATACTTTTCTTATAATGATCTGTGTTCTTATAAAAGATCTGTTCTTGTCTAGCCTAGTCATGATCTAAAACTAAATAAATACATAGTTATTTCCTTCATTTTAGTCAACAACTGAACAAAAAGTTACATTTATTCTTTAAAGATATTTTATCAAAATGTACATCATCATCCAGTTCTTCTGCACGTAAGTCCAGTGCCCCAGAAAAGACTGAGCATTCTTATTGTTTCAGCGTTTAAGGATAAAAATTAAATTTTTGTAAGAAAGACAAAAATTAAGTTTTACACTGAGCAAATATAATTCCATCATTCCTTCCTAATAGCACCACTTTTGGGGCCCATACTTGCATGATATCATAGCCCTGCAAATGCATGTGTGTATTGGTTCAACAGTGCTCCCCCTTTGTTGCCATTGGTTCCTCCACAAAGGAAAATATTTCGGGGAAGATTTACTAAGGTTCTAATATTCAAATTTTAATTTTTTTTGGTCAAAACTCACACATTCAAATTCAAAAACCACCAACTCAAATTTGAATGTGAGATTTATCTCACACATAAAAACCTGCAGAGTTCTCCACATAAAAACCTGCAGAGTTCATATAGAAAACAATGGCAGAGGCTCCTTGAACTATTTGAAGATGTTAATAGTAGTGATGAACCAAATTTTTGCCAAGTTTCTCTCTGAAAATGACTTCCATAACATGGTATTTTTTTGGTAGGCAAACTCAATGCAATACAAGTTTTCCAGTCAGGACTATTCAATCAAATTTTAGATATTCTAATTTTTTTTTATAAATTACATACCATTTGAATTGTGAATAAAATCAAATTTATTAGAAAAATCCATAATTGTTTCAACACCAATTTAGATTAATGCTCCCATGTACAGGATACAATGTTATGTACAGAAAAATCTAATTCATAATATTAATAAATTCTTTATATAAGATTCTACTCTGCAGTATCAGACCCATATATTTCCCACAGTCGGCTGTACTAAGATATAATTAATCCTAACTGATGGGAAAACAATCCCATTGGGTTTATTTAATATTTAAAGATGTTGTGCCTTCCTCCTGTCCCCTATTTCAAATCAACAAACAACACTCTGGGAACTCTGCAGGTACCGCCAACTCTGAACCAGGTGGCAGCTGCAGGGTTGCCAGAAGGGCCTGCACAGATGAATCACAAAATTCACATATGTCACTTTCACACAGAGTGCAAGAATTTACTACAACTGTACTTTCAGTGCTATTGCATCTGATTCATGAAGTGCAAGTAGATTCATTTTAATGCAAAAGGTGCAATTGTGTCAGGTGCACTTCCCACAATGACCACAATGATATGAGAATTTTAACTTGCAAAGAAGCATGGCTATTGTCTTCAGAAGTGCTTTGTAACTCCTTCTAAGGTAAATGGTAATACAGTTATGGGACCTGTTATCCAGAATGCTTGGGGCCTGGGGTTTCCATATAAGGGGTCTTTCTTGTTTCTAATTTGGATCATCATACCTTAAATCTGTTAAGAATTGTTTAAACATTAAATGAACCCAATAGGATTGTTTTTTCACCAATAAGGATTAATTACGTCTTAGTTGAAATCATGTACAAGGTACTGTTTTGTTATTTCAGAGAAAAGGGAAATGTGTTTTAAAATTTTGAATTATTTAAGTAAAATTGACTCTGGGAGACAATCTTCCCTTAATTCTGAGCTTTCTGGATAACAGGTTTCCAGATAACAGATACATGTACATTATACATGTACTGTATTTTGGAGCTTTCTGGATAAATTTGTAGTTTGTAGTCATTTGTATAAAGTATCAAACATTTGTTTGCCATATAAAATTGTATTCATATCTCTAACAAAAATTTAAATGTGACATCATTGTGCCCATGTTTAACAAATGAATAAATTTTCTATTGAATTTTGTACAGTAAAACAATTAATCAGGCCTTCCAGTAAACTAATGCTAATTGATTCAACGCAAGGTGCATTGCATAACAAGTTACACATGCCATCTGGGCATCATAAGATCTACATACATACATAATTTGTGCAAATTATGTGAATCTGTAGTTAATTTTACTGTAATAAAATAGATTCCATTGACACATCTATCAAAACTACGGTAGTTACTTTGTTTTACTCGTTGTTTCCTAAAATGTATTCCAGAATAATTTTTCCATAATTGTTTCAGTTGGCAACCTGGGACTCCATAAAAGGATTTAATGGAAGCCTTCAAGAAAAACCATTAAATAATGACCTGCAAGGATTAACTCTGAAAGTGGTGACTGTTTTGGTATGCAACATATATATATTTTTCAATTTAGTTTCTTTTGTGTTTTCAAAACCTTTGCCTTAAATAAAGAATTGTGTTTTCATTTTTCAAACTAAGGATATTCCTCTTTATGCTCAAAATTTATATAATAATTTGGTTGAAGAGAAACCCAAGACACATATGCACACATACCTGTACAAACCTATCAATACATTCACATTCAGTATATAAAAATATATATACACATACCTATAGTAAACTAACTGTAGATGTCCAGCTCACTTGGATATAATACCTGTCTGAGAAATTATCCAAGTTACTCTTAAAGGCATTAATAGAATCTGCCATCACCTGGCAGGATATTCCACAACCTCAATGCCCTCACTGAGAAGACCCATCTACACTGCTTCACATAAAAGTTCAGTTTCTCAAGTCTAAAGGGGTGGCCTCATATGTATCCTGTGAATCTGCACAGATTATAATTTGTAATTATAATTTTTTTTTCTGAATCATATTTTTTAGAGCAAAAATTTGATGATTATACTAATTAACATTAACTGTCCTTTAACAAATCTTTCTTTTCTTTGTGTTTTTTTTTAGTTTGTAATCACATGAAAATTCTTATGCTAGTGATTGTAATTTACGCAAAAATTCTTAGATTAACAAGGTTTTTGCATTCTTATTTGGATTGGTTCCATATTTTTTTTCCTTTGTGCTTTTTATATTAGGGTCTTTTAATAAATAACATGGTATTCATGTTTTTTTATAACAACTTTTTTGTTGATTAAAAAACTATTAAAACCACATAAACATGAATTCTGATAAATGTGCATCCAGCAGTAACCCAACTGTTAACTTTTCTGGATCTAGAGAAAGCATACAACTGGTAGGTATAAGTTACTGGACAGGTGAAGAACCTTTGCCATCATACTGGTCAACATAGTTTGTATTATAATTATTTAGATAATATCAGCATAATTGTTTTCCATTTTTTAGGAAGAACCCTTTGTTATGGTTGCAGAAAATATTCTTGGTCAACCCAAAAGATACAAGGGGTTTTCCATTGAGATATTGGATGAACTTTCTAATAGACTGGGTTTCAAATATGAAATTTATCAAGCACCTGATGGCAAATATGGACATCGGCTTTCTAATGGCTCTTGGAATGGTATGATAGGAGAGCTGATCAACAAGGTAAGAAATACCAAAAGGTTTTTTAATTTTTTATATTAATTGAAAATATTAAACATATTAAAATGTACACCATCAAATATTACATTGTAGTAATATAGAACAAGAGCATAGCAAAGTTATATCAGTATTCTTGTCACCTTATTATAGAGCTTGTATTATGTACTTTGGTAGAAATAGACAATATTGTATTTTAAAAAGAAACCTATTTTTGTTTGAAATCACTTGAGGGGCAATATTTACTATTTATTACGCTTTGTTCAACCCAAAAATGTGGGATCAATTAATTTTTGATATGTTGGTCTGTAGTTCATAAATGATAAATAACATAATGTAGTTTTGCTAAAGCTTGATTGAGTGTTTAACAGACAAAAGGGCTTGTTTATGCAAGTGCAATATACAGAGCAAGGTTAAGCAAGTGCAATGTGCAGAATTGCACCATTTCTACATAAAACCAACTGAATAACCTCATGTAAAAAGGGGGTATATTCTCTCAGCACCTTGTTCTGGACTTGTGTCAGGGCATTGCTACACTCTACTCCTTGCACAAGATATTTTTGGGAAAAAAGTCCTGTGTAAATAATCACTACAGGGTGTTTTGTGTGCACTTGCATCTAATAAATGAGACCACTGCATTTCGTTTTTTATACTGGTATAAGGAACAAAAAAGCCCATTAATTAAAATAGAAAAAGGGTGGGAACAATATAGTTGCTAAACAGTACCTATTAATATTTGTGAAGTTGTCATACTGCATGAATTTCTTTAAAATATTTACAGTTTATGCACATATTTGATTTCTGTGCGGTACTAATGTATACATTCTTATATTATCAAGTACCAGAATCTTTAGGCATCAGGATTTTTTATATCAGGCATATTTAATTCTGTTTTGGGATGGATCTAGACTATTGTTTGATATAAATGAATGTGTTATATATTTTATTGTTATCAATTTGAATAAAATAACTATCATAAATAAATCTGCATTCATGTCTGTCTTGGATTAAAACATTAGTCCAATGGAACAATGATTGTTTAGGTTTTGTACATATTTTTTATTTAATTGCTGTATTGTACATTGCCACTGTTGAATTGCTTGTGCTGACCCTTAGTTTGCAATGTGAAAGCCTAAGTATCTTGTTTTAGTCATAAATTATGTCAAGAAAATGCACACTGTATATGTAATGGAGTATATGATAATGTTCTTGTTCATTTCTGTAAAAGCTATAGTAATGGCACATCCTGCCACAAAAATAATTGGTATATAAATATTACATATAAATGAGGTCACAAGATATGTATGATAAAGTTTAGATTAATTGGTAATTCAAAATATTATATAATCGAAGGTTTAAATGCAATAACCAAATAATAATGCCTTAAAATAATAAAAAATAATAGTTTTAAAGTATAACTATGGGCTTCTAGATAAATTATCATTTAAGACAAAGAGCAATCCATGTGACATTTTAAACCTGCTCCTCTAATGCCCATCTTTTATTTTTCATTTAAAGAAATCCTCAAGTACATAAGTAAATGTCAATTGATATACTAACATGCTGAGACTCTACTGTTAACAATATTCCTACCGTATTACCATTATGGATGAAGGAATATATTTGATAAGAGCTGAAATTCTAATGAACCACAGAGCTTTGTGCCATTCAAAACATTTAATGAATAATTTGGGCAGTCATACAGTACTTTGAATTTATTCCATGTTGCCCTTCAAATTTCATCAATTCACATTGGCTTACACAGAATAGAAGAATTATTATGAACTGATTTGTTAATTTTATGATTAGACCATATCTGCTCTTAAAAGACATACATGCTAATGAATTTGTTGCTCCTGAATATATACTGCCAAGGCAGAATAAGATCCTCTTCAGTTATTCTCCTCTGCAGCTGCAAAATATATGTTTGTAGTGTTGGAAATGCAATTTTTGTATAGTAGCTAAGACATTGAAAATTAATTCATCATTCATCAAGCAATTTCTAAATTTTTCTATAGAGGGCAGACATTGCAATATCTGCAATCACTATAACACCAGAACGGGAAAATGTTGTGGACTTCACCAAGCGTTACTTGGATTATTCAGTAGGAATTCTGATAAAAAAGCCTGAAGAAAGAATAAACATCTTCTCCCTCTTTGCTCCTTTTGACTTTGCTGTATGGGCCTGCATTGCTGCTGTTATTCCTGTGGTCGGGGTCCTAATATTTGTCTTGAATCGTATTCAGGCAGTAAGAGCACAGAGCTCTTCTCAAACAAGTCAATCAACATCTTCTACTCTGCAAAGTGCAATATGGATTGTATATGGTGCTTTTGTCCATCAAGGTACTTTATTATCACTAATGGTTATCAAGTGTATACTGACAAATGGTTTCTGACCATGCTATAATAGATTGAGGTTGCATGTCAACACTGTGATACAGGGACACTGCTGCTATGAGGCAAGTTGAGAAACTTGCCTCAAGCGGTAGCAGGCCAGAAATGACCGGTCGCAGCAATAATCCGCTCCTGTGCAATTGCACTCAAGTACTAGTCTAGCACTAGTGATGTTCCCAACCCCCTGGAATGACTCCAGTGCAGACAAGTTAAGAACTGGGAGTGCGGTGAGAAGCATAGCAGTAGCTACCTTGAAAGGTGATGGGATAGAATCATCCCTGCTCTGATATGATTTATAAACCCTTAGTTCAATCTATTTGATTAAGGGAATTAATGTGAGAGGCAACTGTAGGTATAGAATTAAATGAAGGACATTGCCACATGTTTGATGATGTTTTAAATATTTTTCGAACAGTTTACACAACAGAATCCCATTAGAAATAATTAAAACTGGATATTTGGTCAATAATTAGAAAAACAACGCAAGGCTGCAGTTTTTTTGCAAGTATTTGAAATGAAATAAATAAATCCAGCCCAGACCCCCTCCCCTGATCTGCCAAGCACCAGCACATGTGCATGGGGGCCCCAGAGGTTTGTAATCTGGTGGGCCCCCAATGTCCAGTCCAACCCTGCAGACGGGTAACATAATATAGGTAGTAAGGACAGGGTCCTCTGAACACTCCATTAATGATGCTCAAGTTGGGGGAAGTTCAGAGGGGGGCACATACAGTACATGCCTCATGCCCCAGTACACAGTCAGCACTATATTTTAGGCATGAACCACAGGGCTCTTTGCTCCAACATGAAACAAAGAGGCCTGCAACAATTAGAACACTGCAGAATTCAGCATGAAAAAAATGGACAGCTGTGTTCTTTTTTTGCACTTTTGCACTCTGCATTCACCGCTATGAATAACAGTGTTATGAACACTATAGAAAGTTTCCCACTTTACCATCAAAATAAGGTTAGGGCAGACTTATTAAGACTTGAGTATTTGTTCACATCATGCTATCCAACTATGAATGTTCAAAGGGATTGGAGAAAAGAGATTAGAGGCTGTATTGATACTCTAAAATTATAATATATCCCTAGGTGGAGAGTCTGCTGCTAATTCGGTAGCAATGCGAATTGTGATGGGGAGTTGGTGGCTTTTCACCCTCATTGTGTGTTCCTCCTATACGGCAAACCTGGCAGCCTTCTTGACTGTATCAAGAATGGATAATCCAATAAGGTAATTTTTTCACTTTTTTTCAAATACCTTTTTCTTCTTTTTTTTTTTTTTGTCCTTCACACATTAGATGTACATTTACCACTATACAGAAGACTCAACTCTTATTAACTTTTTCAAATTGTAAAAATGCTCTATTGGATGGATTTCTCTTGTCATTGATAAAAATATTTATCAGGCATACGTGCATTATAAAATATTCTGCTTTTCAATGAACAGGCGCATCAGGTTGTAAAGAAACTCGTTGACCTTACATTAACATTCTTTAGTAATGATAACTTTTAGAATGATACATTTTAAAAAGCAGGTTATTACAGAATATAGTTGTATTGTACATCAGTTGTATTGAACATCTGAAAACTCTGACTACAGTGTATTGCAACTCTAGAGATATTTATAATTAAAGTATACATTTTTAAAAAAATAACATCAAAATTATTTTTAAATAGAAATCATGCTGCAAATGCAATTTCTAGGGAAGGGTGTGTACTTTTTTCCTAAGTGTAACATTCAGGATTAAGTTAAAGATTTACCAGGTTACTAACTGTAACTGCACCAACCATAATACTTCTGTTATTTGTGTCATGCAATTGTTGTAAACACCAAAATAAATACTTATTGGATTAAGATATAATTAACTATGATGCATTTAGTAAACCAAATGAAAAAATAGAATTCCAAAATTATTTGTTTTATTAACGTGTCTTTAAATATAAACCTCTTTATTGTCAACAAAGCTTCAATGAGTGGTTCACCTTTAGGTTAACTTTTAGCGTGTTGTAGAAAAGCTAATCCAATATTTTTATTTTATTTTTCTAGTTTTTTAATTATTTGCATTCTTCTTCTTCTTTTTTCGGCTTTCAAATAAGGGTCACTGGCCCGTCTGGAAAAAAAACTCTTTCAGACTGCAAATTTATATATATTGCTACTTTTTATTACTCACCTTTCTATTCAGGGTGTCTCCTGTTTATATTACAGTACATATCAATGCATGGTTACTAAGGTAATTTTGATCATAGTAAATGTATTGAGAGCTGCTGAATAAATACATTTAAAAGCCAAAAATAATACAAAACAAAAACAGTTTGCAAATTGTTTAGCATATCACTCTACATCATACTAAAAGGTAATTAAAGGTGAACAACAACTTTAATAAAACAATGTTGTGCACTATTGATGGGCGAATAAATTCGGCAGACACAAATTTGCGGCAAATTATTTGCATTTCTTCGCCGCAAGCGAATTAATTCAGAAATCCACCACATCAAAAAAAAATTATGTGCGTCAAAACTGATGCACGCATAAAAATTGTCACTCGTCAAAATTATTCGGAAGCCCATTGACTTAAATACATGTGGACCAAATAGTCACACGTATAAAAATTTACGCGTGTCAAAATAATTGTGACTTATGCGTTTCGCTAATTTTCGGCAAAGCAAAACTGCACAGATTAGCTCATCACTACTGTGTGCACTCTTTGAGCTTTTTGGTATTAAGCAGTTGGTGTGTGAGTTTATTATAGAACTTATTGCCAACATAACATTCGAGCTAACATTTCTTAGTAATATAAAGTATAGAGGTTGTGTCAACATATTTTTACGGCAGCTAGGATAAATATATCCAGTAATCAAACATACGTATGATATCTCTTAAAACAAGAATAATACAAATAGTAACCAATGAATAGGGATGGGCGAATTTGACCCGTTTAGTTTCGCAAAAAAATTGCCGCCGGCGAAATGACGCCGATGTCCATTAAAGTCTATGGGCGTCGTAAATTTTTGGTCGCGCGACAAAATACTTTTGATGTGCACCTTTTTAGCAATTATTGGTAGCATAACAGAACAAGCCTGGTTACCAAGGGGATAAGGGTTTTCCTTTGGGGGGGGGAAATTATACAATTTTTTTTATTGCTTTCCTTTTTCGTAAAATAACAATAAAGAAAATTTCAATAGCTTTTTTTTCATATTTATTTGCTTTAGTTTTCTATATATCTCTTATAATCCAAGTTGTAAGGTATGCCTTTCTCCTCACGTACTAATTAGTATCTATAGATCCACATGGAGATTTAATATGACTAACCTTTTTTTCAAAATGAAGACTTAGCAGAATTTAGCCATATCCTATTTCATTTGAATTACTGAAGCACAAAATTTAAAAGTTAAGCGTTTATATCCCTGCTCATTTAGGCATGACTCAAAACCCATAAAACATAAAAACATTAAGCGACATAACTATTTGTTAGCAAAATAGCAGCCTTCAATATTAAAAATTAAATTCAAAATAGCATCAAATGAAAACACAATATATGCATTATTTTTCCTGTGCAAGAACATGCACTAGAGTTATCGACTTTGTAATGTAAATATTTTATTTAAAAGAACAATAAGGAAAACAGTTTGCAATATATTTTTGGCCAATAAAATCAAGCACAATGATACAAATTGAAATTATAAATTATACTTTAAATTATATATATTATAGTATGATATTAAATTGTTAATGTGTCTCTTTTACTCATTGGGGCATATTACTAATGGACAGTGTTGAATGTTGCTGAATATATTTGCCAAGAACAATAATTTGCTATGGTATCTGCAATGTACTAAAACACGGGTATGACAAATTATGGGGAAATAACTTTATATTGAACATTCACATAGTTTTGCAAGCTGAAATTTCTCCAGTGAATCTTTGAAAATGTATTAAGAGCACAAAAAATCTTTTTTTACCAAAAGATATTTCTCCAGAGACAGACCGGAAAACTTGCATTATAAAGATACTGTAGAGTAGTGACTTTTGCATTTCATTTTCTGCATCACCTCCTCCATGTGAATATCCAACATACAGTATTTCTTTATGGCATAAATCCTCTAAGGCAAGTATTCAGCATTGTGTAGATATCCATATTTAGACCCTGGATGTATGTATAAGCAGGCTTCAGATTGTTAACTGGAGAAATACGTTTTGAATATCTATATATATATATATCTATATATAGATATATATATATCTATATATCTATCTATCTATATATATATATATATATATATATATATATATATATATATATATATATATATATATATATACACTGTACAAAAGATTATTAGGCATCCAATATGTCCAACTGATCCGTTATTTTCAGACAGTATCAGAAAGAAGATTATCTATTAGTAACTAACATTCACACATGTCAATATAATTTTATTGGAACTTTTAAAGTGTGTCTGATTATAATGCTCGACACTTAGGGGCAGATTTTCAAGGGTCAAAGTAAAAATTCGAATTTAGAATTTAAAAATTTGCATTTTTGAGTTTACTTTAGTGTAATTTGACTATGGAATAGTTAAAATTTGATTCAAGTTTTTTAAAAAAAATTCAAATTTCAATTTCAAAATTAATCATGTACTGGCCCTTTAAGAACTTGAATTTGACTATTCGCGACCCTTAAAACTCGAATCAAATTTTACAAACTCCCATGAACTCGAAATTTGACCCTTGATATACCTGCCCCTTAGTAATTAATGTAATTAATGTAGAGTCAGAAGAAGGCAAATAAAAAAAACTATAAGAAATAAAAAATGAAAGTCAATTGCTTAGAATGAGCCATTTTATAACATACTAAAAGAGAACTTAAAGGTGAACCACCCTTTTAAGAGATGATAGTACCCCATTAGGCAAGTGGGATACCACATCCCAACATATCAGAGTTATCACAGTGTAAGTTATTTTTTATTTGGTAAAATTTATTTTATTAGTAAGAAAATTTGTTTACGATGTTCCATAATTAATTTTGCATGAAAACACATAATTAAAGTAATATATGCTCTGATATAAATTAATTCAAATCAACCGTATACATAGTAGAATTAATACTTAATGGAGAACTAAAGCCATCTTTTAAGCATAGTCCCCCTACAGATAACCCACTTCCCAACTGCACCAACCCGACTTCCCTGGAACACAGCTCTCCCATTATCTTAGACACACAAACAATCCTCTTTGTATATACTGGATATCTAATAAATGTCAGTGTTCAGGTTTCCATATCATTCTCTCTGTTATCTAATATTTAAGCTCGATATTGGCAAGCTTAAATATTATTTAATTTGTGTAAAAACGGAGTATGAAGCTTTTCTAAATACGTGTTATTCATTGAAAAATGTAATTTATTCTCAGAATTTCTGTACTCTGTGTCACTTCTATAATGAAGCAAAGTGTAGGAAAAGTGCTTTACCTAACACAGAGTAAACACATATTGGCATGAATAATTAAAGCACTTGTTATTTTTATTACTCAGTCGATGAAAGGAAGCATCACTCACCAGATGTGTTTGGTCCAGACAATATGATTTCCATGGCAACTTTATGAGAAGTTTGATTTAGGTAGAGTGATTGAAACCTGCTGCTGGGACCAGCTTGTTATTAAACACCATCTGCAACTTTTGACTTGATTATTAAAATAAAAATTGATTGTCTTACAATGGCTGACACATTAACCTGTATTGATACCTAAACTGCCAGTAATCTTAAGCAATGTATAATAATGTGTTGCAAAGCTTGTCCAAAGCATTTCCATACATTTTAAAGACAAAATGATTATTCTTTCCTCTGTAGTGTTGATTAAAGATATGCAGTTAAGTAAAATATCATGGTAATTATTTTTTCATACTAGTATAAGCATGGTCTTTCAGCACTAAATATTATAAAGATGCACTAAAATAATTAAAACCTTACTTAAAATATTAAATTACAAAGTATAAAGTTTACACTGCACCACTGAAATAATAACACTAATAACAACAATGTGTTAAGCCATCTGTTCTCTATATTTATTTTGTTAGCATATGTAGGATTAACTGTAAATTTCTGCTTTACAGAGTTTAGGTAGAAACATTAAATAAGGAGCACAAACAAAATAGCAATATAAGTACTCTGGAATAGCAAGAGTACTCAATCGCCTATACAAAGGTGGGTGTGTTCAGATGTGTTAATTGTATCATGTGTAACTCTCTGATTGTGGGGGATGTTTTTTCATCCACACACGGGCAAGGCCTATTCCATTAAACTGAGACTCTCATGCACCTCCCAGAACATGGTATACATAATTAAGGGGCATGTTTACTAAGGGTTGAATTTTGAAGTTAAAGAACTTTGAAATTCGACCTTTGTCGAAGTAAAAATCGTTTGTTCGATCGATCGATTAAAACTTTTGAATCGAACAATTTTACAAAAAAATACTTAAAAACTACTCAAAACTTAGCCAGGTTACCCATAGGCTTAGATGGTCCCCCATAGGCTAGACAGCAATTCATCAGGTTTAAGGTGGTGAAGTGTCGAAGTTGAAGTTTTTTAAAGAGACAGTACTTTGATTTCCGAAGTCGAATTTTTTTCAATTCAAATCGAATTTTGGCCTATTCGATGGACGAAGTACCCAAAAATTATTTCGAAATTCAAAATATTTTAAATTCGAAAATTCACTTTGACCCTTAGTAAATGGGCCCCTAAAAGTCTGGCCACATGGGCAGATTCGGGGAGATTAGTAGCCAGGCGACAAATCTCCTCTTCTTCGCGGTGACTAATTTCCCATATCTGCCTTCCCCCAGCTAAAATGTAAATCGCCTGGGGGCAGGCACACGGAGCTCTTTGTTTTCCGAAGTCGCCCAAAGTCTCCTCGTGAGACAATTACGGGCGACTTCGGAAAACGAAGTGCCTGCCCCCAGGCGATTTTCATTTTAGGCGGCGGAAGGCAGGGGAAGGCAGATCGGGGAGATTAGTTGAACTCGGTGTTGCTGTTCTCTTTTTGGAAAGAGGCCTTACATACTGTACTTCACAAGGGAGAAGGAAAACCCTGACAGACCAATGTTTCCCAGGATTGGCATAATCTATTTATGTTTGAATTGGAGAAGTACATTTCATTCTATAGAAACTGGAGGAAAGGCTCTGCTATCTTTCCACCCTGACTTCAGAACACTCTGTCATAAAATTGAAGCTTGGCTATTCCTGAAAACATCAACCCTCTGGAAAAAACTATCCATGGTATAAATAACTTTATAAAGACATGTATATACTGCAAACTGATTGACCACCCATGTTAACTTAGGAGGGATAGCTTCTACCCCCAAAAATTCAAAGTTTATAGTAATGCAATAAGATATAACCATATCTGAAATAGAAACACTTGGGTTGGGGGATGACAGTCATGTGACTGAGGATGTGTGTGTGTAGGAAGCAGATGAGGGCAGCAGGGAGGGGGCCAAAACATATTTCCTGGCCTGAGAATGTTTCTCCACTGAATATATGCAAAGTAGACACAAACACATTTTGCAAAATTTTGCTCAATTTTCCATTGATCCATTAGCTTTATTATTACATTTTCACTTACAGTGGGAAAGCATTTAGAGTAGTAAGAAACAAAATGCTCCCATGCACACATTTGCAATACATAGTAACATAATAATAATTTATAAAAACTGCCTAACTGCTAGTTGATCTAGAGGAGTGCAAAAAAACCCACATGAAGCCTCTTCAGTTTTTCTCAGAGGGTAAATAAAACTTCCCTAACTCCAAGATGGTAGTCGGATCAGTCTATGAATATACTTTGTACTGAGAGCTTATTTCAATAACCCTGTATTT
The DNA here is from genome assembly GCA_038501925.1 of Xenopus petersii. NCBI lineage: Eukaryota > Metazoa > Chordata > Amphibia > Anura > Pipidae > Xenopus > Xenopus petersii. Next base: position 93,215,735 of record CM076684.1, read on the forward strand.
CCTCACTTGCTAAAAAACTAAATTGCACTTGACGATATTTACTGTGTGTTCATAATCAACCCTAGCACCAAGCAAGCAACAGACATTTCGGCATGTAGGGTCTTTGCAACATATTATTCAATCCACCTTCCTACTAAATCCCTTAAAACTAAAACCTGCCTTTCCTTCCTAGTACTTCTCCCCCACCTGTACAAGAGCAGCTGCCCCATTGGGTACTATGAGATTCAACTTGCTCCATACATGCCAGCTCAGAGCTGTCCTGCATCTTCACCCAAAATTACAAGCTGTGGGCCAGACAACTTGGCAGGTTGATAGCTGTAAGAATCTAAAATGTTCTCAAAGTAATGTGCCTGTTTGTTTTTTTTTTGTGATGCACAAATTTGAATGCATTATTTTTTAGCAGCAAACATGTTACTAGAAAAATTTTAAGCAAATAATGATATCACAGAGTTGACACCAGAAGTTAACATTATTCCACACATTCTCTGTTGAGTATATATATTTTACATGTTTAATCTCTTACTATGGACAAGAAAGTTGAGCAAGAACATTTGGAATAGAGTAGCATTTACTCTAAAACTTTGGCAACTTTAAACATCTGTTTTAAATGGTAATCACATAGATTACTCACCATCACAATTATAGTGTACTTAAAATCAATCTGAACTATTTTTACATCTTTAACAATATGGTATGCACAAGTTTATGTCAAACCTTGTTTTTATATTAAATTAAAATAGGTACAACATGCTTTAGAATGCAAATGAGTGCCTATTTTAGTTTAATTTGTCTTGTGGTTTATATACCTGATGGATCCACAACTATAATATACACAATTATTATACTTTCCTATCATGTAGCTTTATTTTTATTTCAAAATGACAGCTTTCAGGTATGTATAATAAAGCCTAATGTTTAAAAAAAGCCATTGGTTTTTGTTTTTAACTATGCATTAGTTACTTACCCTGAAAGAGCTGTTCAAATGCAGGGAAATACTGTATACTCTACAGCACTAGTTATTCATAATAAAGTACATAAATCGATTCATAAAAGCTACTTCAATAATTTTTCAAGCTTTTCTTATGAAATTGTCCATGTCTAATGTGCCCCTTGCTCTCATTTACTTACATGTAAAACAATGCACAATAAATGCCAATTAATGTTATGGTACATTATTTCTAATACTAAGCTTTTCATTATGCTTTCAGCAGGTGGTAGATCTAGGGAGCACTGTACTTGTAAGGCAAAATGCATTTTTTAATTATGTATCTGCTGTTATCTTTAACCTTAAAATATTTCTGCATTTTTGTATCATTGCATATTGTATTAGAAAACATGAATCTTAGAAGTGTAATGGATGCTCAAAGATTCTCCATTTCATAACAATTTAGTATTTATATTGATAATACATGTAGTACTATAGTATAGATAATATTCTGTTGCCAAAACTCACTATATTAATTTACAGCATTAAGGGCAAGATTTATCAATGGTCAAGGTGAATTTTCAAATTCAAAAAATTTGAATTTGAAGCTTTTTTTGTGTACTTCAACTAGAGAATAGTCTATTCGAATTTGAAAAAAAATTGAAAATTCAAATATCGAACTTTATCATGTACAGTCTCTTTAAAAATTAAACTTCGACCATTCGCCATCTAAAACCTGCCAAATTGCTGTTCTAGCCTATGGGGGACCTCCTAGAACAGATTTGGAGTCAATTGGTGGACTTTGAAAAATCGAAGGGGTTTTTTTTTCTTTGATTCGAATTTGATCGAATGCGCTATTACTTTGATTTGTATGATTTGAATTCGGCCGAATACGGACCTAATCGATCAAAAACAGACCTATTCGGCTAAAAAAACCTTCAACTTAATTTCAGTTGGTCTTTTTGAATTCAAATTTTGAAGTTTTTCAAATTCTAAATTCGACCCGTGATAAATATGCCCCTAAATATACATATTTACCTTGCAGGGGGTTATTTATTAAACTCTGAATTTATCTGGTTGGGCTTTTTGGGGCAAATTTAGAATTTTGTTTTTTATTTTTAAGAACTCAAAGTTTTAGAGATTTATTAAAGCCCAATGCTGCAAAAAGCCTGCATCCAAAAATCCACCATCTCAGACCAGCCAAGATTGTGTATAAGTCCCTATCCTAATTGGAAGTTATCGTAGTCTGCTCTAGGTTTAGCCCCAAAATCCGATCATTTCGGACTTGCATGAGTTGGGGAAAAGGCCTGAAAAAATTGTACAATGCGATTTTTTCATACCATTTTTTCAGGGTTTTCCCTGAACCGATTAATTCAACCTTTAAATAAGGTCAAATCAGGTATCGGCGTTTGGTTGTAGTTTTTTGTATTAAAATAATGAGATACATTCATATTTTAGTAAATAACCCTCATTGAGAAAACATACAAGGTTACTGATTTCATTGAAAGACACAAAAGAGTTCTGCATATTGATTTTTACTAACTAGATGTTTTTGATATTTAAAAAAACCCTTACCTTGACTAACTAAACTGCTATGAATATTTATTTGCAATTTTTACATGAAACACATTGTAATAATTGATTCCCTGATCCAATCAAATAAGTCCCGCAATGTAAACTCAAAAATGTACTTGCCCTGTTATCAGGTTCAGACTTTGAAAGTTGTTATAACTGACTCTACAGGGCAGATTTATCAAGGGTCAAATTTCGAAGTGATAAATACTTCGAAATTCGACCTCTCAAATTGAAATACTTTGACTTTGAATATTGAAGTCGAAGTATTTTTCACCGAAATTGGCCATCGAACGATCAAAGTAAAATCTTTTTAACCATTTTAGCGTACGATCAAACAATTTTACTTTGATGTGTGAAAACTTAGAAAACTGCTCTAGAAGGTCCCCATAGGCTAACATAGCACTTCAGCAGGTTTAATTTGGCGAAGTATTGAGGTCAACGTTTTTATAAAAAGACAATACTTCGATTATCGAATGGTCGAATATTCAAACGATTTTTACTTCGAATCGAAGTCGTAGTATCCTATTCGATGGTCGAAGTATCCAAAAAATTACTTTGAATTTTGAGAATTTTGAAAATTCCCTCAAATTCACTTCGACCCTTGATAGATCTGCCCCTACATGTAATAAATATAGTTCAGAACAAAGGCTTTATAAAAGTACAACATTAAACTGCAAACTTATTAGCAGCAATTTCAATGTTTTGAATATCACAACCAATAATCAGTTGTATTATGTGGATTCTTAAGAAATCATCATCATCATAAATGTCAAATGTGTAATTCTGGACTAAATTAAATAAGTAATCTGGTACATACCACTTTGCTCTAATGTTTTATCTCTCCCATTCATTTTATTATTTTGTATTTTTTTCTGCTTATCATTAGTATATTTAATGAATGTATTAGATGTATTGTCTAAATTATTGTGATAAATTTTTCTTGTAGGACTTTTCAAGACTTGGCAAAACAGGTGGATCTCCCTTATGGTACTGTTAAGGATTCATCAGTGTATGAATATTTTAAATCAAAAGGTACAAACACTTTGGTACAAGACAGAACCTTTGCTGAATTATGGAGAACAATTGGCAAGAACAATGGAAGTGACAACTGTGTATCAAGCCCATCAGAGGGTATCAGGAAGGTAAGTTATTTTTTTTCTTATAATAGGGAACTGGTGGTAATATGGTATCAATATGTCTTCAGTCTGATTTAAAGGAAAAAGAAAGCCTCTGGATTTTCTGAACACATGCCATCAGAATAGAATAAAGCCCGAATCTGAAAATCTGCCATCTCAGACCTGCCAGGGTTGTGTAAAACTGATTATTTTGAAGTTTATGTGCTCTGTGCTGGAATTAGCCTGAAAAATTAGATTCATTTGGATTTTAGTAAATAAGCCCCCTAGATTTCCACTAACACACATTTTTTTATTCATTTACATTTTTGGGGCATTAGAGGGGTTTCACACACTCACAGCACTTGCACACACATAACATGCAATTTGCTAAGTGTACACATGCATACGCATTTACACTATTTTGTGGCTTTTTTTTTCTCATCACATCATCTATTTTTTTGCCTGAAAAAAAATGTTTTATTGCCATTGAGAATAGCGTATTTGCTAATCGCACTGCACAATAACTTTTGTATGATATTTTGGTGATTATATTGCAATTTTGGAGCATTTTTTGTTTAGTAATTTTGTTGCATTTTCAGCTCTTTGTAGGTGTTGTTCACTTGTTTCTGTCAGTATAATCTGTTTGGCTAATCTAACATATTCAAGCTGTGATTATGACTGTGGATTGTAAAAATCTTGATTTTTGTGGTTTAATTGGATTTTAGTGATTTTATTGCATTTTGCACTGTTCTTTGTTACTTCATTTTTGTACATGGAAATTTTGTCTATATATTGCTTTATATCCATTTGAGAGTCTCTAGTTTGGTAAATCTTTGAACCTTATTGGGCATTAACGTGTTTAGTAGACTCCTGGCATTCATATTTAGGATGTTTTAAGCTGATATGTTACAAAATGTGGTGCATATAATGTTAAATACAAGCTTTGTGATGATATTTCACAAAAACTGGTAGTTTAGGATAGCTTTACAGTTTGGTTATGCACTATTTGCATTTGAGGGTCTCTGTACACAACATAGTTTGATAAATATATTCATATTGGGCATCAAACTGTTCAGTAGACCTCTGGCATCTATATTTAGGATGTTTTCTCTTGGTACCTAATGCTACGTGAGAGATAAGATACTAGCTATTTCATCAACACTGACAATTTTGGGAAAGCATTGAAAGACATGATTACCCATTTTGGATTCAACATAATCTGTACTTTTCAAAAATATATGGTTTCCATGAGGCTTTCCAAATCAGTTGGATTTTTGTGCATATTATGAAATATTTATTCTGGTAAAAATCCCTATATTATATTTTTATTTAGAGCTTTAAATCATTTTCCAGAAGTGGAAATACACAAAAACCCAGGCAGATTTATAAAGCTCAGGACCCCCCCCCAAAAAAATGATGTATCATTTTCTTTCATAGGTAAACTGAAAGTCCCCTCCAGAAAATGCCCCTAAAATGAGAAAGCACAAAATGTTTAAAAAAAAATGCTGGCATGGAGTGCAAACAGGGCCAGATTTGCCCTGAGGGCGCCCGGAGGCCAGCGTCCTCTGTCTCCCCCTCCCTCTCAGAAGATTGCGCGCATGTACATTATCAGAAGATGTTTTTCAAGAAGCAGGCTTATAAAGCCCCTTCATTAATCAATTGGGAACACTGGGAGTTAAGGTGGTTGAGGAGAGCGTGCAGCAGGGAGTGGTAACATATAACCATCAAGATGACTAACTTACACCAACTCAGAAAGACCTCAGCTATACACAAAATAGTTTTGTTATAGACAGTAGATTTATGACCAGATACACAGAGTAACAAGTACAATACAGTGAAACCTCAATTTTAGTACCCTGATTTTAAGTTTTCCCTCATTTTACATTGTTTTTTTGTGGCCCCACCAATTTAGTGTTGGCTTTTCCCTGATTTTACTAAAACCTTATAAGGTTTACTGGAATTTGCATCAAAATGTTGTAAAATGCCAAAAGGGCTGTTTGTCCTCTTTGAACTTATAATAAGTGAAATTAAGATGTATACAATAATAATCAGATGCATATTTTACCATGGTTCTTCTATCTGTAAATAGTGAAATTCAATTGGTCTGGCCCTCATATAGTCATGCACAAATCATGTATTGCATTAGGTGCATGTGACAGTCAGAGAGGCATTAGCACAATAACACAATAAATATTATATATATTAATATATTTCAAAGTAAAAGTGACTCGTGTGTGTGTATTCTTGAAGAATAAGTTGCTTTAACACATTTCCATTATTTTACATTTTCTTGGATATTACATAATTTTGTCCTGGTCCCCCTAAAAAAAATATAAAATGGGTGTTCTACTGTATTCATTTTTTTGAGTTTTTCATTCAATTTGAGTTTTTCTAAACTCCATTGCAGAACAAACTAAACTTGATAAAAAATGTTCTGATCATTTTTCTCAATTGCTAGCATATTTCTGAAGATAATTGATTCTGAAATACTTGATTCTATTAAGGGCAGATTTATTAACTCTGTGATCAGTGTTATTGGACTAAATGAACAAAACCTGGAGTGACAAATTTGAGAAAAAGGTCAACGGTGACATTTTAAATATTTAAACAAATAAGATTTTATTTTCAATGTAATCTTCTCAAAGCTTTCATTTTGTTCTGATGGAATTATTACAATTATCTTGTCTTAATATGTCTTCAGATAAAAGGATGCAGTTTGCTAAACATAGACTCTGTTAGAACACTGTGACATGAGAAGGAGCTTTCTAAAAGTACATTTCAATGTTAGAATCATAAAAGTAGTGAGAAAATTATTCAACTTAAAAGGTAAAGATTATACGTCATAATGATGCTTGCAATGCAAGGGGAGGCATCTTCAAAATGTTTTTTGGTAATACTGTTTGAAAGAAAAAGAAGAACTGTCAAGCAACCATTTATATTAATCAGTAAAAACAACATTGTGTACTAGTCATTGGGCTAAGTAGATGATTATAAAATGGTATAAAGAGAGATGGCATCTTACAATGTCAACTTTTCAAATACGTACCTTTTAAACCTGTTTTAGTAAAAAGTGCAATATAAAATCATTCACCCAAACTTAAAGTCCAAAAAATGTATGGCTAGAAGTACTGTTTATTATATAGTGATATTACTTTACTAACCCAAAGGTTTAACAGCCCTATGATCTTCAGTGTGTTTTGGGCTAAACTAAGCTTAGTGGTCCTTGTAATGGCTTACATTAATTGACATCTTGGCTACATCAATAATAAAATATGATCCTACATCTGATAAAGCAAAATCTGTATACCGTAATCTGAATTACTAATTATAGCTTTGTATTGTGAACTTTATATTGTATATACTCTGTTTTGGTCTATATTATAGATCTATATAGATCTAGACTCATCCCAAAGCAAGAAACTGAATGTTTAAAGAATTAGGGGCCGATTCACGAAGGGTCGAATTTCGAAGTTAAAAATACTTCGAAATTCGACCCTCGAATTGAAATCCTTCGACTTCGAATATCGAAGTCGAAGGATTTAGCGCTAATCCTGCGATCGAACGATCGAAGGATTTTTCGTTCGATCGAACGATTAAATCCTTCTAATCGAACGATTCGAAGGATTTTAATCAAACGATCGAAGGAAAATCCTTCGATCAAAAAAAGCTTAGCAAGCCTATGGGGACCTTCCCCATAGGCTAACATTGACTTCGGTAGCTTTTATCTGCCGAAGTAGGGGGTCGAAGTTTTTTTTAAAGGGCAAGTACTTCGACTATCGAATGGTCGAATAGTCGAACGATTTTTACTTCGAATCGTTCGATTTCGTTCGACTTCGATCGAATTCGATCGAATTTAACCAATTCGATGGTCGAAGTACCCAAAAAATACTTCGAAATTCGAAGTATTTTTCATTCGAACCCTTCACTCGAGCTGAGTGAATCGGCCCCTTAATGTTCAATAAAGCCACCATGATCCTAAATATAACTCACTCAACTTCATTCTGAATGAGAGGGGTTTTGGGGGCTCCAACACATCCAGTTAACAGCTGAAGGCCAACACCAAAGAACTGGTGTACACAGTTTAAAATAATGCTAAAACCATTGCAAAATTTAATGAATGTATATTTGAAAATTGCATTTTCTTCAACTGAACTCCTCTCTGAATGAGAGGGGTTTTAAGGGCTCCAAAAGGTCCTGTTAACACCAAAGCACTGGTTACAGTGGGAGTTAAAGAGCAGCATGGGCATGACCTACTTACAGTATGCCAGAATTTACATCAAAGTAAGAAAATAATTTCATTACAGAAAGATATCATTAGAACTGTTAATCCAAATATTTGGTAAATACCCATTTTCCAACAAAATGATAAAAAAATGTACTTTGTTTAGCTGAACTGTATGCTCCAGTGCATTTTGAACGTTTATTGGTTTTTCACATGCAAATTTACAAACGTGTTTTAACTCTTTAAATAAAAACCGGCAGTATTTGTAAATTTCTTCTATTAATTGCATTTCTAGTCCATAATATCATGTTCAATTTGAGACACTGTGATGCTCTTTTACTAAGTGCTGTAAAAACCTTTTAATGTATTGTGAGTTGTCATAGTACTTTGTTCTCCATTTCAGAGTTCAGAGACCTAAGGCCACCCTTATGAATACAGAGGAGCTGCTTGCGTTCACCAGCACTGTATTTCAGAGGGGTGGGTAGGACGAAGCTTGTAGGCATCCCTTCTAACTGTCCCCTAACTTGTGTGTCATGCAAATACACAAGTTATTAAAAAGAGTGCTCTTTGCATAAGCACTAAGGACTGATACAAAGATATTGACTACTAGTTTCCTCTAATGAAAATAATTGTACTTGTGAAATTCTTTAGGTTATTGTTGACTTATTATATTGTTTTAATAGTAGTTTATGGGAATCTTGTGAAAAAAAGTATTTAAAAAATTGATGTGAGAAATAAAAAAGCTGAAAAAAACTAAAAAAGACTGAAAACATGCTAGATTTCTCACAAGTGAGTTTTCTTTTGACAAAAAAACAGGTTTCAATCTGCAGAACAATGTAAGTTTATTGCAGTGATACAGGTGGATCTTCAAAGAACACCATGCTCATTTCCCGAATCTGTACAGAAAGCATGCACATCTTTCCTGTCAGAACATCATTGTACGAATGACTTATATTTTCATGAAAAGAACCTCTTTATTTTCACCAATAGCACACAGCAGAACTTTACTTTAATGATTTCCCTTTCCTCCCCTTTCTGAACTGGACTGTTGACAGTAGCAACCTCTGTCCCACATAGCATGGACTCTTTCCCTTTAACAAACACCACGGGGCACATTTACTTAGCTCGAGTGAAGGATTAGAATGAAAAAAATTTTTTTGGCTACTTTGACCATCGAATTGGCTACTTCCACTTCGAATCGAACGATTCGAATTAAATATCATTCGAATATCGAGCACCAATGTTAGCCTATGGGGACCTTCCCCATAATCTTTCTAAGATTTTTTTGATTGAAGGAAAATCCTTAGATCGATAGATTAAAATCCTTCGAATTGGTTGATCGAAGCATTTGCGGTGAATCCTTCGACTTCGATATTCGAAGTCGAAGAATTTTACTTTGAGGGTCGAATATTGAGGGTTAATTAACCCTTGATATTCGACCAATAGTAAATGTGCCCCCACAAGTCCTACTAGTGCCAACCAATAGCCCAGTTCAGCCCCTTTTTGGTGATCCCCTTACAAGTAGACGTTAAATGAGAGATGTTGAAGACAGTTCCTGGTACTAATAAGGGGCTTTGTATGAACACATGTTAATTTAAAGACCTTGTAATTTTAAAATGCAATGTCATGGAGATCATTTGGTATTGGATTTTTTTTTTATCATATAGATGACTGAAAAGTAGTGTTGATATAATAAATGATATCATTATGTAAAATACGTCTTGGTGCATTATCATCTTTCACGAATGCTCACTTAAAACATAATGTTATAATGTATTCAGTAAAATAATGCAGCTCTTGTCATTGATGTTCCAAGCCAGTATATCATTTGATGATGTTCTCTACAAGGTGAATAGAACAGTACTCAATGTACTATACCCGTAACTCTTCAGACAGGATTTCTTTTCTTGGAAGCTATCTCAAGCCTATAACTTTCTTGGATATCTATTGCTGCATTCAAACTCGATATTTTATTTGACATCAGCTGAACTTTACTGACATATATTCATTAAAAGCTTTCTTTTTTATTTTAGAAATTAAAGGTCTTTTGTCCAGCAAGAAATGCATTTTTTTATCTAGTGACTTTATAGAAGCATTTTTGCTTTATACTGTATATGAGCCTATGCATTGTTAAAAGTTTCAAATAAATTTATTTTAACTGCAATATTCTTTGATTTTAATATATTTAGAGTTACAAAATAGCATACAGTAAAGTTATGCATGCTTACTGTAAATCAAAGAAAAAAAGCCAATCTAAGAACCAGCCATTTTACAGATGTCAGAGAATAAAAATGTGGATCTGCATAAAAATAACTATAAAGTCTTGCATTCACTTATAATCTACCCCTTTTTGGGCACATGCGTGTATGTGCAAATATAGCATGGGCAGTAATTTTGCACAAACTGCTTAGTGAATATTTTCTCCACTACCAAAGTTATGGAGTAACTTGTAAAAAAAGAGTAAATTTTAATCAATAATAGAAGCAATAAGCAAAAAATTCTAACATTTCACAGTAGCGTTGACCTTTTATGTATGTGATTGTAAAGCTATTAAAAGTAATGGCATTGTATTGTATTCATATTAAAATCAATGAGCCACTATACAGTATTTGTAACTTTTTAAAGTTCCATTGTTTTACTTCTGACTTTGACATCATAAAAAAGGACTTTCTTATAAGCAATTTTTAATGAGTGCAAAAACTGATAATATTCAGCCTATAAACGTACATTGAATTAAAATTGCATTTTTTAACCTTGATCTGTTTAGTAGCATACAGATTTGGTTCTCATGTTTAACTGGTAAAACTGTAGCCTGTGTAAATGCACAAAAGTAATATGCAACTTTTGTAAAGCAGACTAATTCTCCTCATGGTTATACATATAGCCCATAAAATTAGAGGAATGCAACACATCTCAAAAACAATTCCCAAGATTATTATTATAAATATTAATAATATTATTTTGAATTAGGGCAATAGTTCTTAGATTCTAATCACCAGTCACCTTCAATAGGCTCATTTAACCTAAAACATGATCTAAATAAATGCCATATGTACGAAGGCCTTATAATTTTAACATAATTAATTTGGGTTGAAAATAGACCATCAAGCTCAACCACTCAAAATAAGCCCCAGTGCACATATATACACACTTATACATTGCTATCTATACACTCAAATATATAACTATATGTATCATTATCTATAGTAACAAACTATAGATCTTTAGATCACAATAGCTTGGATATTATGCTTGTTGAAGTCATCTAACCAAAGGAGGTAATAGAATCTACCATCACAACATCAATCAGTAGGTTATTCAATAACCTCACTGCTCTCACCGTGAAGAACCACCTACTACGTAATTCCACAAGTCTTCCAGAAGACCATAACAACTTCTATGGACATAGAAGAAGAGAAGGCTCCAGCTGGCAAATTTTAGATAACATCGACAAACCAAGCCAAAGGAAACTCCCGAGGGAGGGGGCTGAATGAGACTGAGGAGCAGAAGGAATCCTAAGTGAATCAGGGGATGATGCAGCCTTATTATTAACCTTTGAATAAGTAAGTGGTAGGTATTTAGATATTTTAAAGAGGCCCTTCAGTGATTACATTTTTGTGTGAGGGATTAAATGTATTGACTCATCCCCAACTCTCTAGACCAACTCTAATTTACATACTGCCCATAGCACTGCACTCTGCTTTACTACTCCTGGAGAAACCAAACACTTATGTATGCATGCTGTTCATAGACTACAATTCCGCTTTCAATATCATAAATCATCAACAAACTTGCAACTCTAACTCTGCTCCAGCACTCTGCAACTGAATTTATTTTCTTACTAACAAACCACAATACAGTGCTTGGCCTCATCCAGGACAATGATGAAACCGGATACAGACAGTTAGGGGGTTATTTATTAAAGTCTGAATTTATCACAGGTTTTTTTGCCTTAATTATTAATACACTTTTCTGAAATCGTACAATTTTTTTAGATTTTCCACCGAAAACTTTTCCACCGAATTTTTGCCCAAAAACCCAAAAATCTTCAGGTTATTGCACAAAACCCAGCGCAGATCAAAGAATCTTTAAGACTTTTGCCATTGACTTATAAGCAATCTCGGCAGGGCTGAGATGCCGGATTTTCGGATTCTGACTTTTTCCATACTTGGTGCATAATAAATCCCAAAAAATTTGTGTGTTTTTTTCCCACTAAAAATTTGGATTTTATACGAGAAAAAAATACAAATTTTTAGGGTTTTTGGCACAGGATCCCTTATCCGGAAACCCGATATCCAGAAAGCTCCGAATTACAGAATGGCTGTCTCCCATAGACTCCATTTTATCCATATAATCCAAATTTTTAAAAATGATTTCCTTTTTCTCTGTAATAATAAAACAGTAGCTTGTACTTGATCTCAACTAAGATATAACTAATCCTTATTGGAAGCAAAACCAGCCTATTGGGTTTATTTAATGTTTAAATTAATTTCTAGTACATCTAAGGCATGAAGGCCTAGGTCCCGAGCATTAAGGATAACAGGTCCCATACCTGTACTGTAAATAACTGCCCTAGTGTGTGATATTGTTGAATATGACAGAGAACATGACCTGGTTCTTAACACAGCAAAAACAAAGGAGCTATATGGTAGATTTCAGGAAATGAAATAACATGCACCCTTAGAAAATGAGAATGTCAAAATAGAGCAGGTTGTAAGAATCAAATTTCAATGTCTACATATTGCAAACGGACCAACAACACTAAGGTCATAATACAAAAAAAGCTCATCAACGTCTTCATTTCCTTAGGAGACTGAAACTGTGTGGAAACAACAGGACTGAGCAATTTTTATAGAGCCACAATTAAAGCATTCTAATGGGAAACATAGCAATTTGGTGTGATAGCATCATGGAGCAGGAAAGAAGCTCACTCCAGAGGGTGGTAAAAATTTCTGAACTTCCCTTCCATCACTGTCTGAGAACAAAATCAAATCCATTACTAGTGTTACAGAGTCACCCGGGTCATAAACCATTAATCTGGAACAAGCCCAACTACTCACTTAGACACAGAAGGCCTGAAAGCATAAAAACCAGGAGCAAAAGACTATTTAACAGCTTCTTTCCAACTGCAAACAAGTCCAGCAGATAGTAGAGGAACAGCTAGCAGGAACTATCTATTCTCATGAATTCATTGGTCTAACATATATCTGTACACACTTACTACTATACGTTGTAGCTATGTATTACATTGGACTTACTGCACGTTATTATTACTGAACTCTGTAAATCTATATCATATTGTAAAAATCTGGATTTTTTTTTACTGCCCTTTGCTGCAGAAGAAATTCCTATGTTCCTATAGTACAAATGGCAATAAACTACTACTACTACTAAAATGAAAATTCTGTTCCTGTGTTCAAGGATTGACCTCTCATTCTTTCTATGGAAAAAAAAAATCTCCCACTGTCTATAATGTCCTCTAATGTACTTATAAATAGTAATCATGTCCCCTGGCAACCACCTTTTCTCCTCATAGTTTAAATCATCAATTCCTTTTATCAGTTTAGTTGCACTTTCTTTAGCCTACTGCTCAAATCGCTCCACTGATGATGCAATTTCAACTGCCCTTCATCTCACCCTCTCTCATCTTGACAAAAATAACACATATGTCAGAATGCTATTTATTGATTTCAGCTCAGCATTCAACACTGTTATACCGCAGCAACTGGTAAAGAATCTGGAACTGCTAGGCATAAACACTCCCCTCTTTAATTGGATCCTAGACTTTCTGACTGATAGACCTCAATATGTCTCAATAGGACATCACACCTCTTGGGTTCTAAAACTGAGCATAGGTTCGCCCCAAGGATGTGTGCTTAGCCCACTACTATGTTGAAACATGATTGTACTGCCCAGTACAGTGCAAATCACATCATCAAGTTTGCAGATGATACAACAGTAGTAAGTCTTGTTAGGAAAAATGATGAGTCTGCATACAGGAAAGAAGTAAGACATATGGCAGACTGGTGCCAGAACAACAACCTAAACCTAATTGTCGAAAAGACTAAAGAAATGGTCATTGACTTTAGAAAGAATTCTGCTACTCACCTACCACTGTTCATCGATGGCTCCCCAGTTGAGATAGTCAACAGTGTGAAGTTCCTAGGAGTACATATGGCAGACGACCTCTCCTGGACCCTAAACACTAACTCTATCACAAACTCTATCAACAACGCCTCCACTTTCTATGGAAGCTAAAGAAAGCCAGTCTTCCCCCATCGATTCTCACAACATTCTATCGAGGCACAATCAAGAATGTTCTCTGCAGCTACAGATGCAGCCACTTTGGTTTGTCTGTTTGACACAGAATAACTAAACACAGATATCCCATTTATCTCATTTAACACAGAAAACTGCGTCACAACATCCCATCTAATTAAAGCATTCACCATTGTGAACAATGGAGCTTTGGTATGCTAATGAAAAGGTTAAATGCATTAAATGAGTTAAGATGACTTAAGATAACACAGTTTCTTCAATTACCCCTGAGTCATGACGCATTTAACTCACAAATCCAAGTGGCTTCATCTGTATATCACACTATGGTTTGGAAACTGCACTGTCACAGAACAAAAATCTCTGCAGTGGATTGTGAAAACTGCTGAAAGGATCATAGGAGAACCTCTCCCACCTCCAGCTACCGGAAACACACTATACGCCGAGCAAAGATCTTGGCAAAAGACATCTCCCATCCATCTTTTTCTCTGTTCTCTCTCTTGCCATCTGGAAGTAGGTTCCACAGTATTCAAACTAAAACCACTAGACACTGCAAAAGCTTCTTCCCACAAGCAATGAGTCCTTAACACAATAATATTGTAAATGTACCCTGCTCCTGTCACCTTATATGTATCCTAAAATTCTCTTTCTTTATGTAAATGCACCATGGAGGGCTGAGTGAAACGTGATTTCGATACGCTGTATAACCGTATATGGTCTGTATTGACAAATAAAGAAATCTTGTACTGGAGCCCAGCACTGCATGATATATTCAAGATGAGTCCTTACCAGGGACCTATGAAGAAGCAAAATTATGTGTTTATACCTCAAACAACATGGCATAGAATTACACAGCTTATCAAAAAAATCCCCAGCAACTTCTCAAATAAGGATACCCCCAATGCACTGCCTTTAAGTGTACTATTTATTGGTATCAAAGTGCATAAACCTGCTCTGCAAAGTGGCAGCATTCTGCATGGAACTTAGTTTTGCACAAGTCAGTATCATCAGCAAAGACAGAGACAGTACTTGCAATGCCCATTTCAAGGTCATTTATAAACAAGTTAAAAAGCAAAGGACAAGGATAGATCTTTATGGTACTTCACTAACAACACCGGTCCAATTAGAAAATACTCCCTTTACTTCTACTCTAAAGTAGCAGTAAAGGGTTATAGTTTCTCATGTATAGTGGGGAAAGGCAATAGAATTGAAGCAATTAAGGTATCATATAGCTTGTCGCCATTTCTTTGGGATTGGTGTCCTGAGAGTGTTCTCAAAGTTAGGGAGTGTAATGTAATTTATGCATTAGAAAATATGTGTATTTTAATTCAGTATAGTAAAATATGGAAGTATGAAACCCTTGGTTGACTTTTAGCATCTGTTACCTGTTATGTACTGTCCCTCTAGAACAGTGTCTCCCAAGGTTCTTATAACAGACCAGATCCACCTCATATATGTAAAAAATTGCAGACGATAGGAATTTCCTCTTAGGAAAACACCACGGGATATAAGTGGATCTAAAGAAAAAAACGGTACATTGTTGCAGTTGCACAAATCTGTTTGCAGTTATTACTTGAAAATAAATCACATTCATTAAACAGCAAATCTGGCACAATAGCATCTGACTTTTGCTATTATTATTTACATGTATTTAAATAGCGCCAACATATTTTGCAGCGCTGTAAATTAAATGGGTTTATACAACTAAATCACAGGAATTACATACATACAGCAGAGCATATGGAGTTACATACATCACAACCAATACCGGTACAAAAGGTGAGGTAGGCCCTTTGCAAAAGAGCTAACAATCTAAAGGGAAAGGAATAAGACACAATGTGTGGGAGTGGGCAAGATCAGAATGAAGTGGGTGAGAGATGTAGTTCTGTATGTGGTATTGCATTTGGTTGTAAAGTAGAGTGAGGGTAGGCTTCTCTAAAAAAGTGCATTTTAAGAGATCTTTTGAAAGCAGAAAGGTTGGGAGGAAGTCAGACAGACCGTGGGGTGCAGCCCTTGTCTTGAATGCAAGCATGTGAAAAGGTAATGAGAGAAGAGTTGAGTAGCAGGTTAGTAGAGGAGCATAGTACGTGGTTGGGTGAGTATGTAGAGATGAGTTCAAAGATGTAGGGTGGGTAGTTATGAAGTGCTTTGAATTGTAAGGTCATTAATTTTAATTTTATTCTGAAAGGTGGCAGAAGCCAGTGCAGGGATTGGCAGAGTGGCATGGCAGAGGAGGAGCGGTTGCTGAGGTGTATAAGCCTGGTGGCAGTGTTAATTATGGACTGGAGAGGTGACAGTCTCTGGCAGGGAAGGTCAATTAAAAGAGAGTTACAGTAGTCTAGACGTGATATGACAAGAGAATAAATAAGAATTTTGGCAGCATCTTGGGTGATAAATGATCTAATTTTGGATATGTTCCTTAGGTGGAAATTACCTAAGGAACATATCTGGATATGAAATTACTGGATATGAGGGGGCAAATTCACTAAGCGCCGAAAATGTGCTAGCGACAACTTCACCGCACTTCGCCAGGCGTTGTTTCACCAAGGCTGCTCAAATTCACTAAAATCCGAAGTTGCGCTCAGGGAGGCGAAAGGTAGCGAAGTTTTGCTAGCGTTAATTCGTCAAGCAAAGAGAAGTTATGCTTTGCAATGCCTAATTTGCATACGACGCCAAGCTAAAGTACAATGGACGTATACGTAGCAGCAGCACTACACAAGCCTGGGAAACCTTCATAAAATAAAATAGAGTTGTTATTTTGTCCTATACATGTGCCCACTGTATAGTTTAGGTGCCATATGTTAGGAAATGTAGAGGGGAAGGAGGGTACCCCCAAAAAAATGTACAATCTTTTTCAGCCTATCAACCTTAAAAAAGTAAAAGACGCCAGCATTTTTTGGGACTTAGAAAAAATGTAAACTTTTTTTGAAGCAAGTCCTATCTACACTAATGCACTTCGCCTGGTCTGAGGTGGCGAAGGCAAGTCTGGCACAAGAGGTAAAAAATCTGTAAAATCCGCAAGTTAGTGAATTAGCGTAGTTCCGTCCCTTCGCCATAGCGCAACTTCGCCTGGCATAAGGGTGCGAAGTAGCGCTAGAGAAGGTCCACTTCACTATCAAATTTACTCCAGCACCCATTAGTAAATCAGCTTAGTGGCAAAATGACGTCATGCTGGCAAATTTTCGCTAGCGTTAGCCACTTCGCCCTTTAGTAAATTTGCCTTGAGGAGTGAAGGACAGGGCAGAATCTAGGATAACCCCAAGGCACCGGGCCTGGGGAGACAGGGTGATAGTGGAATTGTTAGCTATGATAGATACAGGTGTTAGCTGGAGGAAAGAGAAGCATTTCAGCTTTAGAGAGGTTTAATTTGAGGTAGCATTGCAACATCCAAGTAGAGATAGCGGAGACCAGAGTTAGGAGTTCTGGGTTGAGATCAGGAGAGGAGAGATACATCTGAGTATCGTCAGCATAGAGGTGGTAGTGGAAACCATATGAGTTGATTAGTTACATTCCTACATACATTGGAATTATATGGGAAATAAAACTACATCATAAAAATCATGACAGAATCCCTTTAAGATTTTGAATGACATCAACAAAAATAAAATAAATATGTTTTGTTAAAAAAAATCTATAGCTACCAATAATTTATGTTTTGTCAAGGTATGTGGAGGTGTGTGAAAACAATGCGACACATTGTATTCATATTTTCTTCACGGCAATTATTGTCTGTTAAAAGTACATTGCACAGCAAGAGTTTATCATGGTCCTAATTCTTTGCTTTCTTACAGGCAAAACGGGGAAACTATGCTTTCTTGTGGGATGTAACAGTTGTGGAATATGCAGCTCTCACAGATGATGAATGTTCCGTGGCTGTCACCGGGAATGCAATTAGTAGTAAAGGCTATGGTATAGCACTTCAACATGGCAGCCCTTATAGAGACATTTTTTCACAGAGGTAAGGAATCTATACAACTTTTGGGTTTTTATTGTGTGATTTAATACCACATTATTAACAATAATTAAAACTAACTTGAACAGCAAGTTTAAAACAAATTCATACATTTGTTATTTTTTGTCTGCCAGCTAATTTTGTAGTGATGCACTTACTATTTACAACTTTTAAAAACAATAAAATTCTATTTGTTTCCACAGCCTTAGTGATTTTAAATTTCATTTTTGAGATGTTTGCTTTCAAATTTAGTTATAATTGATAGAGCAATCTCTGTAGAGGAAGGAACTGCAGTATAGAATACATCAACAAGTATAGTGTATAATATATTCATCAAATGCTGGCGTAGTGCCAGGCGTGAATTTGCTTTGACGCTTGTGACAATTCTGACGCCAGCGACAATTCCATTGCCTGCGACAATTCTAGGTGCCCATTGACTTCTGAATTGTCAGAATTCGTGTTTCGCAAATTTCGCTGAAAATTCACGGATTTTCCACCAAAGCGAAAAGAGAAATTCGCCCATCACTGCTGAGGAGTTTAAAAGTTAGATCAGAAAACTTTCCATAGTAAATCAATTCTAAATTCACCGCTACTCTATTTTCATATGACATGACATATTTTTGAAAGTTCCATTTTACAGTTCAAGGAACATTGCTTTTTTAAGATTTGTAAGTTTTATCCTTATATATTGATAAAAAATCCAACTTGTTCTTATTTAAAAGCTGCATTCCTCTTCCTTGAGAAAAGATGGACTTGCCATGGTAGTTGAGGTACATTCTGTAAGCTTTCTGCATTTTCCTGCAATAAACTTGTTGTGATAATGCTGTAACCTTAACAAAGGGCTGTAAGCTAAAGCTGAGAGAACTTTCCAGAAAATCTTAGATCATTTTAAATTACATTTATTCATAACAATGAATCATGAGGTCTATGCTTCAATGAATTAATTAAACCAATAAGGCAAGTGACCGCCTTTCAGGTTCACTCAGAAATGAGCCCTGAATTCCATTCAGCTGTCTCTCACTTTTTTTAAGGGGGACATTTCTGACAGTATAACTAACTGTGCTTTTTAGCCTAAAATGCATGTTGAAAAGCACTCCATGTGAATTAACCATTATTTGTATTTACTATAGGTAAAAGTATATATTTATTTATATATTGCTTCTTACATTAAATACACACATACATTATTAGAACAGATCAGGATTAATACATTGACAAAACATAAATTAAGTACTATTCTATATTAAGTGCTAAAGGACAGATTTATTAAGGGTTGAATTGAAAATTTGAAATTCAAAATTTTTAATGGTCAAAGCTGTCAAATTAGACTAGGGAGTTAATGAAATTTGATTCGAGTTTTTTTAAAAAAAACTAATTACATTTTCAAGATTTATCATGCTCTGCCCCTTTAAGAACTCAAATCTGACTATTCACCATCATTTATTTGCCTTTTATTTGCCAGTCAATGGGAGGTCCAGATATCAATTTACAGTTGTTTGCAGCCTTGCTGATATTCAAGTTTTTTCAGAGAAAAAAACTTGAATCAAGTTTTTTGATTGGGAATCTTAAAGAATACTGCCCTATGCCACCCAGTATAATTAATTTGTTAACAAGACTAAAATAGAATTGGAAATGGGTTTCTAGAAATTTAAAAATGTAGAATTCAAGCTATACAGGATTTCTAACGTTTGCAAAACTTGCTTATAAATCAAATCAACAAAATGTATTAAATGTATTAGTTAAATTAGGGGGCGTGGCTTGACCGCAAGCTTGATGGCCACATAACCCACATGCTCTGTGCACACTGACCTTGATTGCAATGGGTAGTAACCTAAAAAAATAAATAGTTCATTTAATAAAAGAGATCACAATGTTAAAACAAGCTCGCAAATAAAATCTTGAAATTTAAACTTTGGAGAGTAAGATGATACAAACAAAAGCTCAATCATAAAGTACAAAAAGCATACAGTATATGAGAGTTAAACAAATGTATTATGAGCTAAGTGATACTAATACTTGTGAAACTAAAGGATATTTCCCCCAATTCTAAAACAATAAACAAAATGAAATAATTTATACTAGAAGCAGGATTAAACAAATTGACTCCTAAAGGGACACAATCGCTAGAAACTCACTTTGCAATGAGTGAAATAGAGGAATGCATAGACTCTCTACCTGCAGGGAAAAGCCCTGGATCTGATGGGTAAACAACACTTTTTTTTATAAAAATGGATTTCATCCATATGCCCAAGAGGCACATATAACTTGATTTCCCAAACCTGATAAAGAGTTATAGACCTATTTCCCTGATTAACATAGACAATAAACTATACACCAAGGTTTTAAGCAATAGGATTAAGAAATACTTACCGGAACTCATATACTCAGACCAAGCAGGATTTGTACCTAAAAGAGAAGGAAAAGATAATACCTCTCAAGTTGTATCACTGATAAAACATACACAAAAACAAGGTATACCCTCTATCATACTTACCACAGATGCTGAAAAGCATTTGATAGAGTATCATGGATATTCCTGGAAAAAAACACTGACTGGCTGTAACGATCTGTTACCTGGGATCCCGGAGGAGGACAGCTGGTCCTATGCAGACAGATGGCAACTGGAATTCCTCTACGGCTCCGGTCTTCACCAACAACCTTTTGGGGCCCTGGACTTTCTGCGGTGGAGTCAGCAAAGGAGCCAAGCGTGTTAGCCAAAAGCGAAGTATCCAGGGATCAGGCAAAGGCGTAGTCAATTACAGGCAGTGGTCGGTTTCAGGAAGCAGAGAAGCGAAGTACCAAGGGATAAGGCAAAAGCGTCGTCAAGTTCAAGCAGTGGTCGGTCCGGGCAGCGAAGGTACAAGGTTGAATAAACAGGCCAAGGGTCAAATAAACAGGAAAGCAGGCAAACGGGGCTTGAGCAGGAACTATGGAAACAGAAGCCAGCTTGAGCAATGTGAGGAGGAAGAGGAAGGTATTTAAGGGGACAGGAACCAATCAGGAGCAGGCTGAGGAAGACAGACAGATCAGGGACCAATAGGAAGCCAGGCGCCCAATTTAGAGGTAATAGCTCCTCAGTGTTTTGGTGGGAGCATCCATTTTGGTGTGCACCAGTGTTTATGCGCCGGCGCCTAAGTTGACGCGCTCCAGCGTTTATGCGCTGGCGCTACACTGGGTTTTTGCCCTGTAATAAGACAGAAAATAATGGGCTTATATAAAAAATCCCACAGCAAGAATTAGAGTCAATGACATTCTATCTCCAAAAGTATTGAACAGGACAAGAGAGGGATGTCTCACCAATTATCTTTGTTCTAGTTATGGAGACACTCCTAGCCCATATTAGACAAGACTCAGACATATTAGGTATTATAGTAAAAGGTCATGAATATAAATGTGCTGCTTTTGCAGATGACTTACTTATGTGTATAACAAAGCCCCTAATCTTCCTACCAAGGGTAATATCTTTTATGAATAAGTTTGGAGATTTATCCAACTTTATGTTTAGTTACTCGAAATCAGAGCTCTTATACATCAATATGCCAGAAGAAAGATCAAACACAATTAGACAAAAAATTTCATTTAAATGGGCAAACCCGAGTGTTAAGTATCTAGGTATAAAAATAAGGGCAGATCTAGGGAAAATGTACCAAGATAATTTTCTACCCC
The DNA here is from genome assembly GCA_038501925.1 of Xenopus petersii. Taxonomy (NCBI): domain Eukaryota; kingdom Metazoa; phylum Chordata; class Amphibia; order Anura; family Pipidae; genus Xenopus; species Xenopus petersii. The sequence goes on from CM076684.1 coordinate 93,237,466, forward strand.
TACTACTATCTTTTCAGAAACTAAAAGATAAATGGGTAAAATTACAACTATCATGGTTTGGGTGAATACAAGCTATTAAAGAACCAGTAACATCTAAAAATGAAATTGTTTTAAAGTAATAAAAATATAATGCAGTGTTGTCCTGCACTAGTAAAACTGCTTCAGAAACCACTAATATTGTTTATATAAATAAGCTGTGTAGCAATGGGGGCAGCGCTTCAACGTAGAAAAGGCTCAAGTTACAAAGCAGATAGCAGATAAGCTCTGTAGAACTCAATGTTATCTGTTATCCATTATTTATCCCGTGCCATATAGCCTTTTTTTTAATTTCCACCATTGCTACTCATCAGCTTGTTTATATGAACTATAGTAGTGTTTCTGAATCAAACAGATTAATTTTACCAGTGCACGGCAATACTATATTTTTTCATTACTTTAAAACACTTTCATTTTTTGGTGTTACTGTTCCTTTAATATGGTCCTGATACTGAAACTCTTATATATGCTACAAGTTCTCCCAATAACAGTACCCTATACCTATTTTTCTATACCTATGTTTATTGGCTCATTTCAGTAGACAAAAGGCTTTTGTCTACTGAAATGAGCCAATAAACTTATGAAGCACAACAAAAGCTTATTGGCAGTATGCTAGGGTCACATGGATGCAATATATGATTTCAACCCTTGGCAGAGAGTGTAATTGACTACTAAGCACCTGGTCTGACGAGACAGAACACAAAGGTTGAGCACTTCATTATCGTGTGAAAACATAATTTACTAATCCTACCAAAAGACAAAGGAGGCTTATGCCTCCCTGACTCCTATTTATACTATATCTAACTCATCTGGTACACGTTGTGGACTGGGCATCTGGATGTAAAAAAGACTAGTGTACATTAGAACAAGCATTGATAGAATATCCACTGGTTAATAATTTGTGGATAGAGAAAGAATGTATTGTGAAAGAAATAATATAACACCCTTTGGTGGGGGCAACATTAAAGTGGACCTGTCACCCAGAAACAAAAATCATCTGTATAATAAAAGTCCTTTTCAAATTAAGCATGAAATCCAATTTCTATTTTTTATTTAAGCATTCATAGCTGCTGTAAGCGCATTTAAAAATCTCAGCTGTCAATCAAATATTGTCTGCCCCTCCTCTATGCCCGTGGCATAGAGGTGGGGCAGACAATTACTTTCACTTTCAATTCAGCACTTCTTGGATGTCACTGCTCTCCACACATTCCCCCCGTTCTCTTTACCATATAATTGTGTAGCCAGGGCATGGGGATGGACATCGGGTCCCCCATTCTGGTGCACAAACAAGATTCTGAGATGATACAAGGCTTGTCTTAATAACAGTGTCCACAAAATGGCTGCTGCCTGCTTGCTATAATTTTGAAATCCCAGACTGAAGGAAACAAGATTCAAATAATGTATATAGTGTAATTAAAGGTAATTTTGCTTGACTAATCTGATAAAATAGGATTTTGAATAATTTTTTTGGGTGACGGGTCCCCTTTAAAGGTTTGGCATTAGATTAGAATACAGGTTAACTGATACTCCATATACTGTACACTACAACCCCTAATGTATAATCCAGAATTACATCCAAGTATGGAGAAAGGGTCTTATACCAGATGGGAGAACTGGGGAAATAAAAAACTTCAATAGAGCTTTTTAGGAACAATAAAGTGATGCCCCTTGCAGAAATCCAGAAAAGATGGGGTTTCCACCCTAGAGACTCCTGGGGTTAAAAACCAACTGCATTTTTACATACAATCTGTGAGTAGGGATGTAGTGAACTGCCATTTTGGTGTTCGCGAACGCTGTTCGCGAACACCGGCAAAAATGTGAACAGTTCGCAAACAGTTCGCGAACTTCGAACACCCGCAAAATCGTTCGGTTCGAACGATTGAAGGATTTTAATCGTTCGATCGAAGGATTTTCGTTCGAATCGAACGATCGAAGCCATTCGAATGCTTACAATCGTTCGAACGAATGGAAATCGTTCGATTTTAGCGGTCGAAGGAATCGAATGGTTGAATGGTCGAACGATTTTTATTCGAATCGAACGCAAACTCAAATTGGCGAACGTCGCGTGACGTTCGCGAACATTCGGCGGACGCGAACAGTCGAAGTTCGCACAAACTAGTTCGCCGGCGAACAGTTCGCTACATCCCTATCTGTGAGTGCCATAGATTGGAACAGGCCAGAAACACCATGGGAAATGTTAATATTCATGTCGGTAGAAATTAACAAGCCCCTGTATAAGCACTTAATTGAAGCAATTCCACAAAGTTCAAAACATATTTGCCAAAAATGGGAAAAATAGCAAAATCAGAGATTAATTGTTAATCTGTTAAAAACATTAAATATTATGTTTTCTAAAAACAGCAAACGTATTAAACTATGGAACATTATCATAATTTATAAATCACAATTATATGAAGAATTGTGTCGATGTGTGGTAATGCAGCTTTCCACGTTTAAAGAACACCAAGCAATTTTGTTGCACATTGATAAAATCGATGGGCTGATTAATTAACATAAGTATTACATTGCATTTGCCAATAGCAACAATTCATTAATTAGTAACAGTGTACTACATGTTAAAAATACCTAATTGGTTACTAGCCAGAACTGCAACTCCTCCTGTACAGTTTAGGTCAATCCTTGCTTTAAATCTTTGTAATGTGTTTTTTGTAAAAAAACATAAAACATCTGTTTCTCTATTTGAAGGATCCTTGAATTCCAGGACAATGGTCGTCTAGATGTTCTAAAAGAAAAGTGGTGGCCACGCACAGGAAGATGTGATCTAAATAGCCACAATAATGCACAGAATGATGGAAATGCTTTGAAACTGCACAGTTTTGCTGGAGTATTCTGCATCCTGGCAATAGGCCTGCTGCTTGCTTGTCTTGTTGCAGCATTGGAATTATGGTGGAACAGCAATCGGTGTCGGCAGGATTCGCCAAAAGAGGTCCATAACTACTATTCTTATTATATAAAAGGTACCTTAGGGACATGCATCATTGGACAACAGTAACCCAATCAATAGATTTAGTTATGCGATGACAACCTACAGCACAATTTATCCTCACAGGTTTATGTATATAGGCACCAATAATGCATATCCCTACTCAATAGTGTGATTGTACATACTGTAAATAACGACTCTTCATTGGTTCTAGCATTTGAAGAGTGAGCTGATTTGCTGTTTACGTCCATGTTTGTAGAACTGTATCTATAAAGCTGTGTAAAAAGGTTGTCAACGTTAGAAAGCTCCATTGTATTCCCAATGCATAGACCCCATAGTGATTGCAGAAATATGTATGCACAATCCATTACAAATGAATCAGCTTATTTACAAAGACTTGCCATTTAAATTGTATTATAATGCTTTTTTTACACAGCTTTATAAATATACCCCTTAACTTCATAGTTAAAATTAGCCACTGGTACAGGCAATTTTTAGAGCCCCAATTAAAGGGGAGGTGCTCCAACCCAAAAACTATTTATGTATAGAAGGCATAAAAAAATAAGAAAAACATTACTGCTTTGTTGCACGCACTAAAATTCATACTAAAAAGAAATGATACATAGAGAAAGATATAGATATAATTACTCAAGCTGGCCTTACTTGTTATTATATATTATGCATATTCATTTACAGAGTGTCTAATATAATTAAAGCAACAAAAATTGCCATATCCAAGTCACTTGTTTAAATATACAGAGTAATTGAGACTCCAGAGGTTTCTGTATTGCAAAACTGAAAAAATACACACAAAATTAAACAAATTGTAAGCTTAGGGATACAATGCTGAATGTTGTCATGCATAAAGCAAACATCCGATTCCATCAATTAAACTTCTTAACAAGCTAACCTTTTAGAAAGATTTTCTTTTGATCAGCAGATGTTTATAAACAAAACACTTAAATTCAGCTGAAGAAAATATTTGAGGTACATATTCTTCTGCATGTTAATGTTATGGTATAGAATCAAACAAGGAGGCTTTGCAGATAAGTGTTCAGCTGAAAATGACCTTGTGTAAACCCATGAAAAAATAACAAAATATATATTTTTATATCCTAGACTTTATTTGAGAAACAAGTACGTATGTTATTATTTTTGTATTGTGTGATACTAGATGTGATTTATAGCAAGGTGTGATACAGGTCACAGATCCAATTACAGTAAAGTGGCTCAAACATGAATGACATGGTTTAACAGTAAGCACAGAGTACAAATGCACATTTGGTTATGTAGATGTAATCATATTGCTGGTAAAAGTTACATAACTATGACAGATAAATGTATGTCATTTGGGGTAAATTCTTCCATTAAATTTAAACCAATGATGCTATCTTTGCAGAAATGTTATACACTATACTGTATATACAGATACAAGCTGTATTATTTTCTTTCTGTTATATCTACTACTGTATTAAAATTAAGCAGGCCAGGAAAATCTGATAATTTGGCTAACAAGTAACACCTGGTCAGTGGTGGACTTAATCAGATAGCATGAGTACATGAAGGTTTCAACCCACAGCACAATGTAGTCCTTTTCCAATTGGATTGGTATGCTTTCCCAATCCATATTTTACTAAAATATGCATAGGCTGCATAGAAAGAAAAAGAAGCTGATGACTCAGTTTACCCATGCACAGCTAGCTTAATATTACTTTATAAATCTATAATATATTCAACTAAGGGCTTCCAATCCCTGTTCCTTGCTATTGTATTGCTTGTTAAAACAAAACAGTAGGGGTGTGCCTTTTGAGAAGTGTCCCATTTTCATCATCATTTACCAAGGTCTTTTTTATAAATGGAAATTATGAGTAGACTATATTGGTAGGGTATACCTATACTATAGGTAGGTGGGCAGTGATGTCATGGTGTGGGGCAGGGCGATGACAGCAGCATCAATCTAGGAGAATCTTGTCTGGTTTTTCTAATTTGGAAAAGCTGGACAGGCAGTTTCGACTCAGACATCCCTTCCAAAAACCAGGCTGTCTGGGTCAAAACTGGACAGGAGGTCATCCTATCTATAGGATTCACTAACAATGCAAGCCATAAAAATGTGTGGAGACTTACACCAGAAAAACCGTAATTCATTACTCACATGAAACTGTACTTGCATCTTGCAATTAATTGTCAGTTGTGTCTGAATTGTAAAATAGGGTCCAGTGTGCATGCCACAGAGCACTCTAGCACATAAGAGCCTTATTTTACACATTTTAAGAAGGTGAAAATTCAAGGGATACTTTTGGATAGTACAACTAAAGGTGTTCATACTTCACTAGATTAATTGTTTACAGCAGCTGTTGTTTACAGCAACTGTTATTGGTGCCACATGATTGGGTTGGAAAGCAAGATGAAAATACTAGAACTGTCAACTACACAAATCAATTGATCATTTGCAGTGCTAGTTGTTCACCAAGTTTAGCAGCGAAAATGACCCTATAGACTACAATGGGTGAAAGAATTTTCACACATCATTGTCGCCATAGACTTCATTACATTTTGTCTCAGCGAAACGGGTCTGTAACGGTTGGCACCCTGAATCTAGAAACAATGCCAAGCACCCTGGTCTCGGCTTGTGCTTCTGCCTGTAGCAGCCGTCTTTGGCCTTGGGAGGAGCCCTCAGCTACTCAGATGCTGACAGGTCTTAAAACGAGAGGTGCAACGCGAAAGGTTCTAAACAAGCGAAGGGGCACAACTGCAGGTAAAGTCTCTGGGCAGAAGGTTGCGGTACAAGACGTTAGGCAATAGAGTAGTCAAATCAGGGCAGGCAATGAATAAACGTAGTCAGGCAGGCAAAGGTCAAACCAGGAAGTCAATCAGAGGGGTTAAGCAGAAGAGGTAGTCGGTATTCAGGCAAGGGTCAGTATCCAGAGGTCAGAATAGTCAAAAGCCAGGCAGGGGTCACAACAGGAATCAAACAGGTTCAAAACAGATTAGCAAAAGCTCAAATAGCACCAGGAAGAAACTCCTATAACGGGCAATGAACTGCAACCTAAAAAATCCTTTTTATACTGTTTGAATTTCGCGCCAGAGCGCACCTCTGCACGCTGACGTCATCACACCAGCGTGTCCACGTCTATAAAGGAGACAAGATGCGGGCGTGCGAGTCCTAAGGAGCAGTAATGGCACAGGAAGAGGAGCGGCGGGCGTCCCCTCCGCACCACTAGACCACCAGGGTGAGTTGTTTTTATCACAAGGTCAGATTCAGGGCAAATTTTTTTCACCTATTGGAGTCTGTGGGTGTCTTTTTCACTGAGAAACTTGGCTCATCACTAATGTTTTGAAATTCAGACTTGACTACAATAAAAAATGATAAAGAATAACATTAATACATACAATAATTTGTATGGAAATTTGATGTACAGTATGTATAGCTTCAATGTCACTCCCAAGAGATCAATAGAATTTAATGGAAAAGGGATTGGATTAGACCACAGCTGCAGTATCCCATAGCTCTTTAAAACCCTCACAGGTCACATATATTTAGTAGGCACAACGTATTCCCATGTACAAAAATAGTGAGACATTTCATGTGATTAATCAGATCAACTGATTTATCAAGTCTAAATTTGATAAATTATATAATTAGAAAATAGACTAAAGAATGAAAATATACACAGTAAAACATGTCTCTGTTTAAAATGTAGGTATATTGTTGCCATGCCAGAGTTTGTAAAAATCAAGCAATAAATATAACTAGTAAAGAAGTCCCTAACTATACCTTGCATTTAGCAATGCTGATTGTTGAACCTTATAGTGGAAACATCCTAAAGAGAGCCTAGCGTGTTGCACAATTAAAATAGACGCAGTACTTACAGTACAATGCTAGCTTCAAGGTAATATTAATAAACAAAAAGGGCCAATGATGTTTCAGGTACTCCACTGCACTGTCTAACTAAAAATGTTCCAGTTATAATCACTTTTTGCAATTTATATTTCAGCAAGTTTGCTTGCAGCCCCGCACAACAATCTACAGGAGTAACATTAGGGCAGAAAGCAAAAGAGTAATAGCAGGATATATGCATGTATGTATATTTGTATTTATATATCGCTACTTATGTATGCAGCAGTACATAATAGAGCAATTAATTAATAGAACAAACAAGGTCAATACAATAATAAATACAAATAAATTAAAAATACAGTTACATTAAAGATTAAGGTTACATGTTTAAGGGACAAGAGAAAGGAGCCCTTTCTCTGCCCTGTAGAGCTTACAATCAAATGCAGTTTATTATAAAGAAAAGAGACAAGAGTGTTAATGGTTAAATACGGTATCATGCATACTTGTAATAAAATTACCTGGTGTGCGGCGGCGTGGACGGTCTGCGCGCCTCTTAAAGGTACAGGCGCGCTGGCTTGATTGTGCCAGCGCGTATTGATGCTTGTTTTGGTGCCAATTTCGAATGTATTTAAGGCCCATTCTTACTCCCAGCCAGTGCCCGTGATAGAATCTTGATTCTGGTGGTTCCTGAAGCCTTGTGCTGTCTGTTCCTGTGTATTTTGTATCTGCTATTCCGGTTTTGATCCCTGCCTGTTCCTGACTATTCTGATATCCGAATCCTGACCTTTGCCTGCATCTTGACTACTCTTTCTGCCTGACCCCATCTGTTTGATTACCCGGTTTGACCCTTGCCTGCCTGACGATTTTTGATATCTGCCTGCCTCGACCCTGCCTGTCTGACGATTCTCTTGCCTGCTCCATTTGTACCGTGACCTTCGGCCTAAAAGACTATCTACTTGCCGTGCCCCTCTGCTAGCCAGAACATCTCGCCTTGTACCCCTCGTTAAGTCCAGGTGGCACCCAAGTAAGCTGAGGGCTCCTCCTGAAGCCCAACGGTGGTCACACTACTGGTGAAGCCAAGCCGAGACCAGGGTACTTGGCACCTGTTCTGGTATTGGGTGCCGGCCGTGACAATACTTGATAATAAATAGGGAGTGACTTTGAGACCTGTGTTTTTCAATAATTTGGATCACCATACTTTTTCTACTAATCAGTACACTGTACTGTATTATTACTACAGAGAAAAAGTTATAAAAATATGAATTATTTTATTTTAATGTAGTCTATGGGAGATGGCCTTCCTGTAGTTCTGAGCATTCCGGGTAACGGGCTTCTGGTTAACATATCCTATAACTGTAGTACAAAAACTAAAACAAAAATTATGAAAATGCATTACAGAATTGTTCTATTTTTCTCAAAATCTTTAGAGATAAAACATATATTGCCTTTTTTGCCCCAATTCTGCCTTAAAACAGGAGATACATTTATTTATGGAGGAGAAACCTTCAGTTTAGTCATAACATGCTTAGTAATAAAGGATACACACTAGTTTCTTAAACATAGATTAAATTATAAACAACATCATAACCACATGGGTTAATCCATAGTCTTGAGTTTCTGTGTTTATGGTTATAGTATTTGCTAGCATTTAAAAACTAGATCATATGTAGTCTATTTATTCACATGTTCAATAGATTTAAGGGCTCAATTGCTAAAGGTGGTAAGGCAAAAAGTTCATAAAAGACATAAATGACTATGCTTTTTGCCCCTGATTAAAATATATGCTCAATATTTTCATTATTTGGCACCCTTAGGCTTCTTGAATATATCACCCCATTAAAAAAAGTGCAACAAATTTGCTCCTGGCAATAACTGCAGCAGAAGTGCAGAAACTTGACCCTGTCATGTAAGGGTTTCCACTTGGGAAGACCATTGGGTCCACATACATGACCCTTACTAGCATAATGTTCATTAAAGTGATTCTATCATGATTTTTACGATGTAGTTTGTATTTCTAAATTACACTGTTTACATATGTTTGAGAACATTCTCATTCATCCAGGTCATGGTATATCTGTAGAAATAAATCAAATCAACTGGACTTGCTGTGTTTTTTTCCTTGACAATGTTTCACCAGTCATCCAACTGGCTTTCTCAATTCAGAATAACACACAGTTTACAATGCAAATAATTCACTCTACCATACAAAATTTCATTCCTGGACCAAGCAAGTGTATTTTTTTTTAGTTGCAATATTGGTGTGTAGGCAGCCACCTCAGGTCATTTTGCCTGGTCATGCATTTTCAGAAAGAGCCAGCACTTTAGGATGGAACTGCTTTCTGGCAGGCTGTTGTTTCTCCTACTCATTGTAACTGAATGGGTCACAGTGGGGCCTGTATTTTACTATTGCTGTTCTTAGATCTACTGTGTGGGTTACCTTCTCATTCTGTTGTTACGGTGCTAGGGGGAAGGGGGGTGATATCACTCCAACTTGTAGTACAGCAGTAAAGAGTGACTGAAGTTTATCAGAGCACAAGTCACATGACTGGGGGCAGCTGGGAAACTGACAACATGTCTAACCCCATGTCAGATTTCAAAATGAAATATAAAAAAATCAGTTTGCTCTTTTGAGAAATGTATTTCAGTGCAGAATTCTGCTGGAGCAGCACTATTAACTAATGCATTTTGAAAAAAAAAATCCCCTGACAGTATTACTTTAAGCACTAGCAAGGGGGCCTTTGGATGCACAGATGAGATGCAGAAGTAGTTCTCACTTATAACCTAAGTTATGTCTAAAATAAAAAAGGCACCCTTGCTCAGATGTTTTCTGCTTGTGCAAAATGTGTGCACTCAGCACATTGGCACATAGTGCACCTGCAATAAATATGGATTGGGTGCAAGCTCTATGAATTGTTATGGACCAGTCATAAATAACTGATCCTTTTAGTATTTAGTGTCTCTAATTTTTTTCATGCTGTTTATGCTATGTTTAGTATTAAAAGTTCCATTGACCCCACAATGTACTATTACAATTGGGTTGTAATTGGCAAAAGCTTAGCCAAAGTGCCCTAGAACAATAACATTACATTAGACTATCTGGATTGCAGCTTTCTTTCCAGTTGGTTTGTGTACTAGCCATTACATCTCACAGTCATCTTTAATGATTACTGACAATATATTTTGTCTCTCCAGTAGGACAATGAAAAGCAAATGATGCGTACAGTGTCTAGGTTTTGCAAAGTCAGCTTGGAACTATTCGAAGAGGTTGCTATTCTGTAATTTTAGTTTTTGGTGTCATTTACTGGGCTACTCAAATATGACATGTTTATCAGTGAATGCAGGAAACTGAGGGTTTTCAGCATGTGAGAGTCTATGCCATTGTTGGGTGGAAGAAATGAAAATTACTTTTCCATCTGCAGCCACTTTTTCTATGCTTGTTTCATTCTAAGATTGTATTCATAGGGTCCAGAGATATCGTATGTGAGCCAGAAAATAATCCATGGAAAATACAGCTGGCTAAGATTTTTGCTGGAAATAAAATGTGGTTTGATTTTCTGAAATCCCATAAGTGTCAAGCTGCTTTAATTTGTTTTAAGCAATCTCTTTATATAAAAAGAGAGGGTGAATTTAATATTATAAAGGGAAAAAAGATTATATTTATAATAATATAATAAATACATATTTATATTAGATTTAAATATTATAAATATTATATTTATAATCAATATAATAATAAGCAAAGTAATATTAAGCTAGCCGTGCATGTGTAAACGGAGTCATCAGCTTCTTTTTCTTTCTATGCAGACTATGCATATTTTAGTAAAATATAGATTGGGACAGCGTAAAAATCCCACTGGAAAATGACTACATTGTACTGTGGTTGAAACCTTCATGCACTCATGCTATGTGATTAAGTCCACCACTGGCCAGGTGTTACTTGAAAATTATCAAATTTTCCTGGCCTGCTTAATTTTGGTCGTTGGTTTAAACTCAAAGGGATACTGTCATATGAAAACATGTTTTTTCAAAACAAATCAGTTAATAGTGCTGCTCCAGCAGACTTCTGCACTGAAATCCAATTCTCAAAAGAGCAAACAGATTTTTTTAAATTCAATGTTTAAATCTGACATGGGGCTAGACATATTGTCAAATTTCCCAACTGCCCCCAGTCATGTGACTTGTGCATGCACTTTAGGATGGAACTACTTTCTGGCAGGCTGTTATTTCTCCTACTTAATGTAACTGAATCAGTCTCAGTGGGACTTGGTTTTTACTATTGAGTGTTGTTCTTAGATCTCCCAGGGAGCTGTTATCTTGTGCTAGGGAGCTGTTATCTGGTTACCTTCCCATTGTTCTGTTGTTAGGTTGCTATGGGGGGAAAGGGAGGGGGTGATGTTACTCCAACTTGAAGTATAGCAGTAAAGAGTGACTAAAGTTTATCAGAGCACAAGTCACATGACTGGTGGCAACTGGGAAACTGACAACATGTCTAGCCCTATGTCAGATTTCAAAATTGAATATAAAAAAATCTGTTTGCTCTTTTTAAAAATTAATTTCAGTGCAAAAGTTTGCTGGAGCAGCACTTTTAAGTGATGTGTTTTGAAAAAAAACATGTTTTCCCATGACATTATCCCTTTAATGGAAGAATTTAACCCAAATGCCACACATTTTGTCCATATTGTAGAAAGTGGATGCAATCATTTCCTTTTTAAAATATACTTTTAATTTCATACACTCTTCTGTTTAATCCTTTTAAATACATAATTTTAAAACTGAACTGGAAATTTTTCAGTGTCTACCTAGGCTTTTTGATTTCTGTTCATTTTTGCTAATTTATCTGTTAGCTTCTCAAAGTCCTGCATTTATTTTAACAGTGTGATTCAGGTAGGCTCTCAGACTACTGAATTCTAAAAACTCTGCCATATTGATTGTTAAAATGTGTGTCAGAATGTCATAACCTCATAACAATAGCCATGCTTGAGTACAAAGATCTTACTCATAACGTTAGACATAATACTGTATATATATTTGCTTAATGCAATAAGTAATCATACCTCCTCAGATGAAGCCTCCTCAGCTTCAACAAGGCTCCAACATTGAATTTCTTTAATTGGAAAAAATGAATCCTGTTTACTGTACTTTGCTAATTAATTGATTGTACTATGCACTTTATTTTAATGTAGCATAATATATATTTCAGAAAGTGTTTTCTTTGTTAAAAGTAAAACTAGTGCTGTAAGTATAAAGGCTAAGCATTAATCATGCTGCCATGAATGATCATGATACTGTAAAAAGCATTTTGCTAAAACTTTTCTGTGTTAAATAAGCTTGAAACCCGTTTGCATGGCAATGAATTTCTGGTCTATTTCCAAAATAACACCCTGAGAGAGCACGGGTGGCAAATCATGAATTAAATGAACCAATTTGTTTTCACTTAAAGTCATATTATTTTAACCACAGAAAAGGCTAGGATCTATTCACAGAACCTAGCAGATGGCATTATTGCTAAGAGAAATATTTAGCTATATGGCTTTTATCAAAGTTTAAATTGCATACAAAGTAGTCATTTGTGTGTTTTAGTATAATTCACTTTATAATAATTGATGATTACAAACCAAGAAGAAATACCATGATATGAAGCACATGATAAAAAAATAAAATCTGTAATCTAACTCATTAGGGGTCACCTCTATCACTAATCTTATTGGGCAAGGGCTTGTTAATCTATGATCCTAGCATTAACTCTCGATCTTAAATTTACTCTTTTACCATCCACCATATTATCCATCTGTTCATACCTTTTCGACATGAAAGAAGGGTGTGATTTTTTAAGAGAAATAGGAAGGAAGAGTATAAAGAGACTAAGTTGGTGTAAGAACTAATAGAAGACAATGCTGTGTGGGGCGCAGTGAAATAATGTACTGTTGAGGACAGTAGAGATGTTGTGCAAAAATTTAGAGGTAGTGAAACTAAGACTGACAAGCATTGAACACTATAAGAACTGAACCTGGAAATATAAAAAAATATTCGATATGCAAAGTCGAAGGATTTTACTTCGACCCATAGTAAATGTGCCCCCTAATGTAATAACTGATCATAATTTGCAAACCAACTTCATGCATGATGAGAAGAGGGTTTTATTGGAAAGAAAATCTCCATCTCAAATTATACATATTCTGTATAGTACAAAATGCTTTACATACAGCGTATATTGTGATAAAATTATGATATTCTATAATAAATTCATGTCCTCATTTAGATTGCAGCTATTCTGGAGTTCAAGCGAAAACCTGTAGACATCTCACAGTTTGCATAACATTGATAGCAAGTGCCTTATTACTTTCTGAGTAGTGTAGACTAAACTCTTACCAACAACAGTGAAAGATCAGCCAGAATTGTCCAATGAGTGGCACTGACTTAATGGTTTTAACCATTCTCATTGGAGAATATTGGCTAATATTTTCTGTTATGGCTACTAGTTTATAAGGCAGTAAGATTAAGTCATTTGGATTCAGGTCCTACCTAAAGTTAATTTTGAACTTTCTTTTGGAGTGTGTCCTTAACAATATATGGCCTGAAAATCCATGGGCCTCTACATGCCATGTATGGTACTTGGGTAGACCTATATATTTTTAGAATGTTTGGTGCTTAAGGATTAGTGGAAGATAAGATGCTGTTAAATGAAAGGTTTAAAGACATTTTTAGAAAATGTTTACAAATGCAAATGTTAGCAAAGCTTTGTAGTTTGGTAGCTTGGAGCAGAAATACAATACAAATGTACCCATTTTGAATTTAGGGCCAGTGTGCTTTCCAAAGATACAGTATATGGTTTTCAGGGGTCAGCATAATCTTAGAGGCTCCTATGATACATTAACTTTATACTGGGTGCTTGGTTTTCAACAACCAAAATGATAACCATGATCATTTGTATTTTCAAAATTTAAATTGGCCTTATGCTTGGGTAAAATTATTTTTAGGATGTTTAGTCTTGGTACTTGGCACTGCCATTGTACTACCTGTAAAATCCACTTGGTTATCAGACCGCACAAAGGGGTGCTATAAATGTGGCAAATGTCTAGTTTGTCCCTTTATTGAAAAAAACACAAGTGTCAGCAGAACGGACATAAATGAATACAAACTGATGCATTTTATGAACTGCAAAACTTCAGGAGTGGTTTATTTCATGAGATGCGGCTGTGATAAATGATATGTTGGCAAAACACGTAGAGAATTTAGGAGGAGGATTTTGGAACATGTGGGCGACGTAAGAAATAAATGCAATACCTCTGTAGCCAACCACCTTGAGGAAGCCGATATAGTCAGCGAAACGTGTTGGGTGGCATAGATGGACAGTGGGAAGCTTAACTCCTACCCTGTCCCTACATAGATAGGCAGGCTTGGCTCAGGGGGGGGGGCACAAATGGAAGGGTAGGAGCGGGTGGCACAGTACTGAAGCATGTATAGAATTAAACCCATTGAGAGGGGCTTTCTATTTTACACTTGGCTCAGAACAGGTGTCAGCAGTGAGTGTGTGGTTAATGAGCGTTCCTCTTTTAAGTGTTACTTTATTAAAGGTTATGTTTTAACTGTTAGCTACTTTGTATATGTCTCACACTGAACTGGTTTGGTTGAAACTTTAAGCTACAAGTATCCATTCCACTTCAGCATCTTTTCAACGTTGGTTATAGATATACAAACTTGCGGTGTGTAGACATGTAACAATTAAGACACCAGCTCTAACTTCAAGTGCAGGTGCATGACTTGGCCAAGTGTGTGACTTGATTATGAGTAGGTTTTTGGCAAATTTTTCAGAAGGTATGGAGCCAGTAGTTCTTTGCCCCATTAACATTACCATTTTTAAATAATGTACTATGAAGTGAAGTCTCCACTTATGTTGATAATATAATGCAAAGGTGGCATAAACTGCCCCACCCCTCAAAATTTTTGTTCATATTGTCCATTGTTTAAATATATTTTTCAGTCCGATATATTTTACATTTGATTATTTAAATAGTTGGCAGACTACATTCATATCCTCATTCATTATTTGTGAAAATTGTATGTATTGCTGTAAAAAAATTATATAGTGAATAAAGTATCCCCTATTGTAAAATATAAGTCACAGAAGAGTTCCATGACCATATAAAAGCATGAGGCCGATATCCTCCTATTTTCCAACAAGGAGTACTTTATTTATTATAATACACAAGTTTTAGTGAGTCATGTGACAAAAATGACATCACTACTCACTGTTTATAACTGATGACATCACTACTCACCGTTTATAACTATATAATTTACAAAATATTCATGGCTTGAATATATATGTGATATATTTACTAATCCAATAATATCGTATAAAGCATTGCATTAATTAAAAAAAATGAGTACCACTTTTTCATGCTACCTTTTTTATTCTGACTGTATTCTATATCTATATCTGTAGGATAAAGAAGTCAACTTAGAGCAAGTACACAGACGTTTGAACAGTTTAATGGATGAAGACATGGCTCATAAGCAAATATCAACAGCATCAATTGAAATATCTGCATTAGAGATTGGTGGAATGCCATCTAGTCAAACCTTAGAACCTGTACGGGAATACCAGAATACTCAACTTTCAGTCACTACATTTTTACCTGAGCAGACAAGTCACGGTGGTGGAAGGACACTTACATCTGTACCAAGTAGTAACTTACCTTTGCCCCTTAGCAGCTCAGCAACCATGCCCTCAATGCAATGTAAACATAGATCACCAAATGGAGGACTATTTCGTCTAAGCCCTGTGAAAACACCAATGCCACTCTCATTTCAGTCCATGCCAGGGGGGCACATTCCAGAAGCCATTGAGCCTTCTCATGGAACATCTATATAATTTAAAAAAATGACCTGCAAAGATTTTTAATACAAAAACTCTTACATTTTCCTGTACATATCTGTAAATAACAAAAATGAAGTGGGTTAAAAAGTGTATTTTGAATATTCCCTTTTTTGAAGTCAGTAAAACAGAGATAAAAAATGTATGAATGGCTTTGTAAATTTTGTTCTCTATGAATAAAATAGCAAATTACTTGTGATCCTTCTGAAGTGCCAAAGAAGACCTTTGACTTGGACTGAGGGCAGTCAGTCCCTCAACACCTATATTATTCAAGTTGGGTTAATTTTTACTGCTTAGACTATCACATTTACTGATGATGTCATTGACCATGCAGTACTTCATTTGAATTTAGGCAAAAAATTATTGAGCATTTTAAAAAAGGAAAGTGCTTGGGATTAATTCTACAAAATTTCTAGGTTAAAGCACTGCATTAGGTTAAAGCATTAAATTGGATTTTATGTGTATGTGCTGTGTGGCTTTTTGATTTAACTTTTAAGATTGGCAGGATATATGATATCTGTAACTGAAGGGTTAGAGGTGACTGGTGAAATCTGTTGTGCAAAGCATGTTATCATCTTTTTGCAGCAAGTACAGTGAAATGTTGCCAATGATTTTGAAATGGTGAAAAAGTTACTAGATGAGAAAACAAATCCTGAGTTAGGTTATTTTGAGCATTATTTCTTTTTTTTATCAGACAAGCAAAGCTCATTGGTTTGTGTTCATCTACTGTAAGTTCCATAGGGTACCGTAAATACATATATATTTTTTAAGATAAACACAAACATTGGTATGGTGATAAGACATAGAAATATTTGCTTGTTATTTTATATTTCTTTTTTCAAAGATTTTGTTTTAATTAACTGGTCTTTCCAGATATAATTTTCATGTTTTGGCAGAAAGAAAAACAAGTAAATATACTGTTTACTTTAGTATTCAATCCAACTCGTAGGGATGGGTGTCTGTTTTATGTAGCACAAAATCTAAAGCTGCCCTAAAATTCATCTGCACTGTTCTTAATTTGCCAATCTTAAATTAAAATAATTGTTATTTTCCAACACAGATAAAAATGTATATAGAATTTAAATACTTTTTCACATTTCAAATAAATAATTCAATGCATTTTAAATTATTTCAATTAATTATTTTTACATTTTCAATAAAACTTGTAATATCAATTGAAATATTACAATCTAATGTTTATAATCTACCTACCCATTTTAGTATAATCGATTAAGCGGTCATATACCGTAGTAAACTTGAATCTGTCTTTACTATTAAGGTCTATTTATAAAAAATATTTTATAGTTATTGTAATATTTGACAATTCTATATATATATAGTTTTGTATGTAAAATCTCGTCAAAACAAGAGTAAGAAATATAGAAGGTTTTATTTAATATTATTGCATATATGCATCTGTTTTATTTGAATATAGATGCAACCATATTAATTTTATATTGCTGGCTATGACCTTTAAGGTGATAATATATTCTCCTCTAGTAAATAACCTGCTTTTAGCAGTTAGCAAAGAGAGTAATTTCTTGCTAAACTGCCATGATAATATATAAAATCTATGAGGCAGATTCACTAAAGGGCAAGTGGCTAACGTTAGCAACATTTCATCTGAAATCCCATCTGCAGGGCTATCGCCAAATTATACTAACAGTTGTAGATGACAATTCGCAAGCAAACGGGACCGTCACTAGTGTTTGTTTGCACTCTATCTCTAGGAGACTTTTTGCTCTAGCAAATGGGAGTAACTCCACAAATTCACTAAGATACAAATTTACTGAATGTTGCCTCTTTCGACAGAGTTTCCTTCACCACCTCAGACCAGGCAAACTGCTAAAATGAAGCTACATCTTCATCAATCTTTTGTCAGTTACATCATATCCTGTTTGCCGGAAATGCATTAAAGTAATAAAAAGGTGGCGACTTGTCTTTTTTTTAAGCAGGAATGCCTGCAAAAGTCCCAACTATTAAAATGTGTTAAAAATTTTCCCAGACATTTGAGGGGCATGGAGAATTTGTTTTTGGGTGGGCTCATGTGTAGGGCATTAAAGTATCTATTTTGTCTTTATTCAGGTTCCTTGAACATTTGTAATAAAAAGTGGCCACTTCAAGCATTTGCATCTACATCTCTAATAAGGATGTCCATGCACACTTTAATGTACCCACCCTATTCAAATTGACCTAAGCGTAAGAGGACTAATGAAGTTTCGCTAGACAGAAGCAATCTCTAACATCATTTCACTTTGAAATGCTCGCACTGCCAAAGTAATGCTAGGGAAAAGTCAGCAGCGATGGGTGCCAAGGACGCTACTTTGTGAATAAGCATTGTGGTAATAATTTTTTGCATGCTGAAGTGGTGCGAAGTGTGGCGAAGTGTTCACTGGTGACAATTCGCCCCTTTAGTGAATTTGCCACTATGTAATTTATATAAAATCTATTCTCTATATGCTGTTCTTACCACATTTTTCCAGTACTAGAGATTCTCCCAGCAGGTCCCTATTTTTGATATATCATTGTGTATATTTGTACAGTAAATTACTATTTTTCACAAAAATATAGGGCTAAAAAATGCTTACTGTTTTATAAATAATGATTATTCTAGAAAAAATAGGGAGGGAATCTCTGTTTGAATCTTTCATTGAGTATAAGTTCACACAAACTCAACAATAGTTAGAACTGATTTAGCACTTTGCTGTACTTTGTGGTCTAAGAAAACCTGCCACATTTTTTATTTATCATGTTCATAGCAACATTGCAATTGTATATTTAGGGGCCGATTCACGAAGGGTCGAATATCGAGGGTTAATTAACCCTCAATATTCGACTGGGAACTAAAATCGTTCGACTTCGAATATCGAAGTCGAACGATTTTGCGCAAATCCTGCGATCGAACGGTTCGAAGGATTTTAATCCAACGATCGAAGGAAAATCCTTCGATCAAAAAATCACAGGCAAGCCTATGGGGACCTTCCCCATAGGCTAACATTGACTTCGTTAGCTTTTAGCTGCCGCAGTAGGGGGTCGAAGTTTTTCTTAAAGGGACAGTACTTCGACTATCGAATGGTCGAATAGTCGAACGATTTTTACTTCTAATAGTTCGAATTCGATCGAATTTAACCAATTCGATGGTCGAAGTACCCAAAAAATACTTCGAAATTCGAATTTTTTTTATTCTAACCCTTCACCCGAATTTCGTGAATCGGCCCCTTATTGTTTAAGCAATTTCTGGTTTGTACTTTGTAGCTAGGATAAAACAAGTCTCAAATGCCTAGCAGTGGATTTCCCTAGTTTAGAAAATGCAAAATACATATTTAGGTTTGTTAACCTATTACAATCCCCAAAAGGTGTTTGTAACCTAAAAAAAACAACAGGTAATGTGAATAATTAATTGAATGTATTTTTGAATTTAGCATTTTTGGAAGCTTAACTGGCATGTCAATCTCCGCATAATGTTATATACAAGACCATACATTACATTCAATGTGAAATATTGAATAATAATAATGAATAATAATGTATATTATTTTAACCTTTGAATTAAAGTATAAGATAAAAAGCACAAATAAAATTGGATCTCTAGGTGGTTAACATGTAAAGGAAGTTTTTTTTATACAATGTATTTTATGAAATGCATTGGAATAATAAAAAAATCATAGGTATGCTCCACTTATTGTATATATACAATGTTGGTAAAAAAAAACATTATTTGAAGCATGCACAAAATAGTTTTGACATTTAATTTAATAATATGGCATAGTTTCATTAGTTGTTCACTATTGTGAAATGAAAGAATTATTCTTAAACATAATTTGACTTCAAATTGACATCACGTTAGTATATCTGTTTACAGTATTTTTCAGAAGTAAAAAAAGGTCATCTTTGTCTAAATTTACTGTAGGTTGCTAGAGAATAATGAGCAGAAATGAGCAGAATGTGTAATAACTCAAATCAAACAGATATGCTCTAATAGTGTTACAACTAAATAAGACTGATCAAATTTAACTGAAAACTGTTTACTGGTGTTTATTGTATGGGTTACAAATCATTTAAAATGATACCCCTGTTTGTAAATTGATACATCAAGCAATCAATTTGAATCTTTTATATTTAGTTTAAAAATGTTCATAAGAAAATTGCAGAACTTGCCTTTCGAGACCTCCCATTATTCTCTACCCCTTAACACTTACATATTTGTTCATTCCCCAACAAACACCTTTATCGCCTATTTATATGTGGTATAATTATATAATTTCTCAACCAGAGCTCCTGGTAGGTATAGTGATGTCTGTGGTCCTGGAAAAAACAAGATATGTGTAGATATTGTTTGCAAAGTATTTTTTTAAACAGGTTCATAATTTTTATGTCTTTGGACTAAAAAGTATACTTTTTTAAAGTAATAAACATTATAGTCAGTATTTGCTACATATAAATAAATGTATCTCCCTCAGCCCCAAAAATATAGATTGGTAGCAAAGGCTTTATTGTTCCTTAACACTTCACATATACAGATCTACATCGAGTTTGTAAAGTCATATACATGTAAATAATAAACTATAACTATATACATATGCAAGTAAATATAACAAAATACTTGTATATACCAATGTATTTTGAATTGCTTTCACTTTATAGAATCTTACAATATGCTAAGTAAGAGTTAAGAGTTCAAGTTAAATATAAGCTGAAATATTTTCATATATAATTTATTTATTAATACATAGGGGCTGCTTGGTTAAGCAAGGGAGATGTTTACAATTTTACTACAGGAAAATTAAGCAGAGCAAGAACTTTTCTCCCAGGTAGTGCAAATTCCTTCAAAGAAGAAAGATTGAAATACCTTCTACCAAGAACCCTAAATTGCTTAACCAGAGCAGTGGCTGTGGAGTCCAGTCTAGGGTGGAAAGTGTGGGAATTGCATTGCTGTTTAGGTAATCCCGAAAGCCCACTTTAAAGGGGAACTAAAGTCTAAAATAGAATAATGCTAGAAATGCTGTATTTTGTATACCAAACATAAGGTGACCTTATTGCACCAGAAGCCTAATTAAACAAATGATTGATGTTTTCAAAGTTAGCCACAGGGGGTCACCATCTTGTAACTTTATTAAACCATCTTTCAAGACCAACACAACACATATGCTCAGTGTGGTCTAGGCTGTTGTTGGGAGGTTAAATTTAGGGATTGTCATAAGTTATCAAAACAGCAAAAGTCAAATAATATCTGCCATAGATGCCGATACAGCAAGACTGATTAATAACCAGAATATGTAGACTGCACTGGATCTGCAGATAGGAATTTCTACACAGTTGCCAGCTATTCTACAGGGAAACAAACAAAACTGCTCGAAGTCCCTCCCCCCTGCCATTTCAAAGTATGATTGTTTCCCTGCAGAGCATCTAGGGACCTATTAGCAGCAGTCAGAGCAAGTAAAATGAAGGGGGACTTTCACTGCATACAGTCAGGTTTATTCTAAAAATGGTACACATTTTTTAATTGAAGTATATTGGAGATTTCTTTTTCATTAAAGAAAGTAAAAATGAGATTTTATATTTTTCCTTTACATCCCCTTTAAGGTTCAGTAAGGTTGAGATCTAGCATAAACAAACACCCCCTGTATTATTGGAAATATAGCTGAATCTTTGAAGCAGCATATATATTTATTCATATTTCTACTTCTTATTAACTTTGGCAGGCCCTAACAAAATGATTGATCTCAAAGTGGGCTTGAACCAAAAACCTATATATATTATATATATATATATAATCTACAGTGCTACGCAATATGTTGGCGCTATATAAATACATGTTAATAATATATATATATAGACAAAAAATATATGAACTGACACAGCACTCCAGTTTATGCATATGTATAGTATATTAGTATATATAATAGTATATATAATAATATAAATAGTATATTGTAGAAAATCATACCACAGCCCAAAGGGCGACGTTTCGGGGTACGCAGACCCCTTTCTCAAGCCAAGGGCACAAGTAGAAAAGCAAACATTAGTCCACATGGGTTTATACAGAGTAACACAGGAAATTGCATCTAGGAAATTACATCACAAATGGTAATCCTCTCTCATTAACCCCTTAGTCATCCAGAACTGTCCATAGAAATAAATCTCTACTCCCCATTCAATGGTAATCCAATGCACTCCCAATTCAGCTACAGGAGACAAAACAAAATGGATATCTATCTATATGTATATATATATAAGCACCTTTTCACAATAAATTTCTTTTGTGATAATTAAGACCTGTGAGTGCGATCCTCTCTACCTCTAATTGATGTTACCGAACTAGGACTGCACCCAGGCACGCTTGACCTCTATCTCGTGAGTGCCGGTTTTCTACTATATATATATATAGTATATAACCCCCGGGATTTTGCAACAAACAAAAAAGTGTCTTACGTGAGTACATACAGTCAGTGTGACCTTTTTCAGATTTATCCAGTGGAAACTTGGGGTATGGGTGAGCATTCCTTTTCAGCTTGAAAAGGTAATTCATACTAAACTACAGCAGGCACTCACAGATCCCAAAAACTAAATTAAAAGAAAAGTATAAACTATTACAAAATACAAGGTACAAAAGTGGTAAATTGCATTTTTGTGCACATTTTTTTTTTAATGATAGGTATACTTCAAAATGCATATACACTATATCTTTGATTTACAAACGTTTTTCACGTTATCTGTTTTTTTTTTTTTTTTTTAAAAACCCTGTTGTAGAAGGTTGTATTTTCTGAGGATTGGGAAGTCTGCTCAATCTAGTCTTTATTTATATATTTCTTGGTGTATTATAAACATTCCATTTTAATCAAATAATCTTTTTTTCAAAATTATCTCCTTTTTCTCAGTTATAATAAAATAGTTTTTGTATTTGATCATAAAAAAAGATATAATGAATCTGTATTGGAGGCAAGCAATTGTATTGGGTCAATTTAATGTTAAATGCATTGTTCACCTTTAAATTAACTTCTAGGGGCAGATTTATCAAGGGTCGAAAAAAACGTAAAAATACTTCAAATTTCGATCATTGAATTGAAATACTTCGACTTTGAATATCAAAGTCGAAGTTTTTTTCATCGAATTTGGGTATCCTGTGGTCAAAGTAAAATCGTTCAATGGAATGATTTGAAGGATTTCAGCGATCAATCAAATGATTTTACTTCGACTTCCAAAAACTCAGAAAAATGCTCTAGAAGGTCCCCCATAGGCTAACATAGCACTTCGGCAGGTTTAATTTGGTGAAGTATTGAAATCAAAGTTATTTTAAAGAGACAGTACTTTGATTATCGAATGGTTGAATATTCAAACTATTTTACGACGAAACGAATTTGAAGTCGAAGTCGTAGTATCCTATTCGATCGTTGAAGTATCCTAATTTTCCAATATTCAATTTTTTTACTTCGAAAATTCCCTCTAATTCACTTCAACCCTTGATAAATCTGCCCCTTAGTATGATGAAGAGAGTGATATTCTAAGACAATTTGCAATTGGTCTTAATTTTTTATTTGTGGTTTTTTAAGTTATTTAGCTTTTTATTCAATAGATCTCCAGTTTGAAATTTCAGCAATCTGGTTGCTGAATAGGAAGATGGCTAATAAAAAGTAGCAATGACAATACAGTTGTAATCTTCCAGAGCATTTGCTTTTTAGAGGGGGGTCAGTGACCCTAATCTGAAAGCTGGAAAGAATCGAATGAAAAAGGCAACTAATTAAAAAACTATTAAAAAAAAAAAAATAAAGGCAATTGAAAGGTTGCTTAGAATTAGCCATTCTATAACATACTAAAAACTTATCTCAAAGGTGAACCACCCCTTTGAAAAGATTTTAAGTAGACTTAAGGTATGGAGATCCAAATTACAGAAAGACCCTTTATCCAGAAAACTCCAGGTCCCCGGCATTCTGCCAAAATGATTCAGTAAATATAATTACAAAGTGATCTAGTTATGCTGACAATATACTGTAATAAAATAGTACATATTGTACATAGCATGATCTATTTATTTTAAACTATTTTATGTTCCTCTTCAACTAAACTCAGTATCATCTCTATATGCTTAAAGACATTCATTCCTAGACATTCTATACTCAGATAGCAGACAGAACTGATTTCCGCTACTATCTTCCCCTGTCCCTCAGATATCACGTACAGTAAACAACAACACCTTTCATTCGACCACACAGGCATGCTGCCTAGGAGTAATCCTAGACTCGCATCTGTCTTTTTAACCACACATCCAAATGCTTGCAAAATCTTGTCAAATTCAGCTGTGCCACATTGCTCGAATACGACCATATCTCAGTTCTGACTTAACCAAAACACTTATTTAGCTCTCATCTGCCTTGATTAATGCAACCAACTCCTCTCAGGTATTCCAACAAGTCGCCTTTCACAACTCCAATCTGTTCTAAATGCTGTTCTAGACTTATTCTATATATTTCTCCACTCAACATCAGCTAATCAATCTTCTTCTAAAATCCTAATGTCTCAATTGTACCCTAACCTTTAGTTTGTAAACTCTCATGTGTAGGGCCCTCTAATCCTATTGTACTCTGTAAACCCTTGTTTGTTATTCACCATTTATTCCCTGTTTGTTATAAAGTAAAGCACTGCGTATCTTGTCAGCACTATGTAATATAAATACAGGGAGTAATGTGTGCAAACTTATATTAAAGGAGAAGGAAAGCCCCAGGGCGCAAAACCCCTCCCCCCCTCCCCTCCGTTGCCCCCCTCCTCCTCCCTGGCCTACCTGTCCCCCTGGGCAAATGCCCCTAACTTGTTACTCACCCCTCTGCGCAGGTTCTGTCCACGGAGTTCGCAGTCGCCATCTTCTCCCACGCGCGTCTTCTTCCTCCTCTGACCGGCGTTTTCTGGCGCATGCGCAGTAGGAACAGTTACCGGTACGGCTCTACTGCGCATGCGCCGAATGTCACGAAGTGAAATCGGAAAACTTCGTGACATTCGGCGCATGCGCAGTAGAGCCGTACCGGTAACTGTTCCTACTGCGCATGCGCCAGAAAACGCCGGTCAGAGGAGGAAGAAGACGCGCGTGGGAGAAGATGGCGACTGCGAACTCCGTGGACAGGACCTGCGCAGAGGGGTGAGTAACAAGTTAGGGGCATTTGCCCAGGGGGACAGGTAGGCCAGGGGGGAGGAGGGAGGGGGGGCAACAGAGGGGGGGAGGGGTTTTGCGCCCTGGGGCTTTCCTTCTCCTTTAAGAATGAAAGTCGCAGAGAAAAAAAAACACACAAATTAGTTATTAAAGGAGACAGTTTATATAACCTTCATAATATAACATTTTGTAAGCATTTTACCTTCTAAAACTGTCATTTTATCAGAGCTGCAGAGAGATCCTTAGTCTGGGCTGAAATGTAGAGTGGGGAGTTCCTGTTCATTCTCCCACAGGAAGTGGTCACAGCACTGACTGACAGACTGAATTCTGTTGTAGCAGCCAAACCCCTCCAACCCTCTGTCCTGTGTGTTCCCAGCCTGCACATAGCTGTCTTAGCTGCTGCCAGATCCTTCACTTATAACAAAAATACCTTAAATGCTAAATATAAAGCAATAGATGTTAAATACAAACTGTAAAAAATGTAATTGTAATATTTTCCTTTACTTAGCGGCACATTTATCAAGGGTCGAATTTCTAATTGAAAAAACTTCAAAATTAGAATTCAAAAACCAACTGAAATTAAGTCGAAGGTTTGTTTTGGTCGAATTGGTCTGTTTTTGATTGAATAGGTCTGTATTTGGCTGAATTGAATTGTACGAATCAAAGGAATATCACATCGAATTCAATTCGAATTTGATTTTTCAAAGTCCACCAATTGACTCTAAATAAGTTCTAGTAGGTTCCTCGTAGGCTAAAACAGCAATTTGGCAGGTTTTAGATGGCAAATGGGGATAGTACATGATAAAGTTCAATATTCAAATTTTTGCATTTTTTTCAAATTCGAATCGAATTTGGACTATTCCCTTGTCGAATTACACAAAAATAGCTTGAAATTCTAATTTTTTTCATTCGAAAATTCACCTCGACCTTTGATAAATCTGCCCCTTAAAGTACAACAGTATGCTCATGTGTTCCACAGCAAATAGGCATCAGTCACGAAGTCCTGTACATGTCCAACCGGTATTGTCCATAATGCATTGTTATACAGTACACTCCCTGCCTTTACTAAACTTGTAGGTTTGTTTTCTCTGCAACTCCCTGCATTGGATCATTGTCAGGGAGCCGGGAGCTCCCTCCAGGGAGGTAGTCGGGATCAAGGAGGGAGCCCTCTGTGGGTGCAAGTTCGCAGTGTCCAAAGGGTTAATCCAAAGAGTAGTCAGAATTCAGGCAAGAGTTCAGGGGCAGGCAGATAAAGGCAAAAGTCCAAAGTCCAGGCAAGGGTCAAAGATAATAATCAGGAACAGGATAGTAGTAATAGCACACAGGGAACCCAGGAAATACTTGGGGAAGATTTCCTATACTTGGGCGCCATTCTGGCGTCTAAAATGGGTTTTTATTTCAAATTTGGCGCCATTGTGACTTGCGCCGACGTCGGCGCACTGACATCATCGCGCCGGCGCCGCTTACCCACGTGGCGGCCATGGGCGCCGCCATTTTGGGAGCGACGCCGGCAGGAGAGGACGCGCCGCCCGGAGCGCCTGGACCTGCTCCGGCCGGCGATTGCGACAATCATATACTGTTTCTGCATATTGAAATATGGTCAGGTACAGGGAGTTGCAAGGGAATAAATGCAGCAGTTATGAAACAATTTATGTTTTATTGCAAGGAGTTGCAATGGAATAAATGCAACAGTTCTGGAACAATTTATGCTTAATTGCAAAGAGTTGCAAAGGAATAAATGTAGTAGTTCTGGAACAATTTATGTTTAATTGCAGAGCGTTACAAGGGAATAATTGTGGCTGTTCTAGGACAATTTATGATCAGGTGCTGGTAGTTGCAAGGGAAAAATGCAGCTACTGAGGAACAGTTAATGGTCAGGTGCAGGGAGTTGCAAGAGAATAAATGCAGCTGTTCTGGAACAATTTAGGATCAGGTGCAAGGAGTTGCAAGATAAAAATGCATCTGTTCTGGAACAATTTATGTTGAGTTGCAGGGAGTTGCAAGGGAATAAATGCAGCTGTTATGGGACAATTTATAATCAGGTATAGGGGGTTATAAGGGAAAATGCAGCTGTTCTGTAACAATTTAGTTTTAGGTGCAGGGAATTGCAAGGGAATAAATGCAGCCGATGTTCTGGAATTTTATATTGTATAATAACAGATGCACAGAGTTACAAAGGAAAACCCAAAAGATGTTGGTTGCTTTTTGTATGCAATATAATACTGTGTACATAATGACGTTGATGTTTACACTAACTGCTGATACACATTGCCCCAGAAAGAATAAAATACTTTTAGCAGCAGATTATGTTTTATTTATATAGCAGTGAAGGGAGGGGGGAGGAAGATGGAAAACTAGCATGGCAGGGGGGGTTAAATGAACAGGGCAGAGAGGGAGTGAAAGAACAGTGCAGGGAGGGGAGGATTGGGAAAAAAAACAGGCAAAGAGGGAGAGAAACTAGCAATGCAGGTGGAAAAGAACAGGACAGAAAGGAGCAGTTCATGGAAAATAAAACAAGCATTAAGGGTGAGCTGATGTCTGCAGGAATGGACTGAATGTGGCATCATGAACATGCCCACTCTTCCCTCGGTGGCTGCTGTTCTGTAACTCAGGTAACTTGGTGCTGGTGGCTTCAGAGCCTCATACTGGAAACTCCTGGGTAGGAAGCTTGCAACATTTTTGAATGTTTTAGTTGATATTAAAAAGATATTAAAATAAAAACTATTTCTTCTATTTTACATTATTTTACAAGGTTTGATGCATTGTGAAAATATATGCTATATGTCCCTTTTATTTTATATTATGCAATATATTATTCATTTGACTGTTATTGTATTGCAATTTTTTATTGCGAATTGTTCACTTTTAAGGCATGCTTGAAGTAGGCATAATATTTTTGGGCAAACATCAATTTTTTAGTAAGAGCTATCATAACATACACTGTGACTGGTGCAAACTAAAACATTCATAAACTTTTTTTCCACTGTTGGAATGATCAAAACAGTTTTCAGGTTCAGGTTCAAAAGCCATATTTAATTTGCGCAAATGAAAACTTGTTTGTGCAGAGGCATCTATTTTCACATCTCAAATATTTTTCCATTACCAACTTTTATTACATTCTCCTGAAAAACTTGTAATACAATTCACTAGAAGAATTTTAGATAGAATAATGCAACATATTTTTTATCATACATGTATACACTTTCATGATCACAACCCTTCATTTCTAAAACCATCTAGTTTTTTTTTTATCATTTATAAATCTATGATAAATCTATGAATCCTGCAGCTTTTTAACAACTGGCCTATCAATTCTGATTAATTTGGTTAGCCATAACCAATATTATGATAAAAATTATTCATAACATATTTAACATCTAAGGAATTCAAATATTAATGATATCCCAAAGGAATTACCGGTTCAAGATTTTACATTCCAATGGTATATAAACACATATAAAGTTTTATAAATGTACAGGCATCTGTAACATCCCGTTTAAAAGTTTTACCAATGTTGACTTTTTTTTTGACTGTAGACTTATAGTAGCCACCATCTTGCTAAGGAAACATATTCAATAATGCATGGCCACCTCCTAACCTGGATATCAGCACTGAAGCTTGGCTAGAATTAGAGCACTGTACATGTTTCACTGGAAAGGTAGAATAAACACAGGATGGGAACTGATATTACCAAGGTTGAAACAAAAATACAGAATATAGATTTCCGCACAGTTACAAATAACTAGCTTAGAATTTAATCTTTCTGGCTTTAGCTTGAAATCTGCCATTACTGTAGCAGTTGTAAAATGATAATTGTTCTTTCATTCGATAATTATCACTAATGAACAAATAAAAGAATGGATATGTGTTCTACTCTGATCTGAAATAGATTGTTTTAGAACAATTTGTTCCACATCCGTTTAATTTATTATTTGCATAGTTTAATGTACATAATGCCATTTTTTTTTCAAAATAAAACATCTCCTACAATAAAAACGCATGTTGCAGTCTAAAAAATATTTCAGAGTAAGCTTTAAAATAAGAAGGTAAAATGCTTCTGCAATGACAGATAATTAGGCAAACAAATTGTCAATATACTAATTTTAAATCACTTAACTAAATTGTTTTTAACAACTACATGTTCTTGTTTCCACCTTTAAGCTGTTAGATATTTAAGAGAAATGTATTTAATGATTTCCATGTTTCTAATTTTGATCTCAACTTGATCTCAAATTTCCAGGCAACTCCTTGTATCAAATTGTATAACCTGTTATCTATCTGCAGCACTGACACTCTAGGGGGCAGATTTATCAAGGGGTGAATTGAAAAATCTAATTTCAAATTTTCATATTTTTGTCAAATTCGACAAGGGAGTTATTCAAATTTGAGTCAAGTTTTTATAAAAATTTGAATTTGATTTTCAAGATTTATCATACTCAGGCCCTTTAAGAATTCAAATTCTACTATTCACCACCTAAAACCTTCTGAATTGCTGTTCAAATCAAAGTGAGAGGTCCAGGGATCAATTTGGAGTTGTTTGCATTCAAAGTTTTTGTACCTATTGAAAGTAGACGTGCCTTAGTAACATTTAAAAGTTGCTAATTATCTTCTGAATATTTTAATACTCTGAAAATGTAATAAGCATCCATTTATTATTGATAAATGATGATAAAATGCTCTTCAAACAGTAATAATTACGTAAACGGTATCATGTATCTCTGCCTATTAGTTTAGAAATACATTCAGGGGCAGATTTATCAAGGGTCGAAGTGAAAATTAAAAGTAAAAAAATATGAATTTCTAGCTATTTTTGTGTACTTCGACTAGGGAATAGTCCAAATTTGTTTTGAATTTGAAAAAAATGTGAAAATTCGAATATTGAAATTTATCATGTACTGTCTATTCAAAACTTTGACTTCGACCATTCGCCATCTAAAACCTGCCGAATTGCTGTTTTAGCCCATGGGGGACCTCCTAGAACCTATATGGAGTCAAATGGTGGACTTTGAAAAATCTAAGGCTTTTTTTTTAAATACTTTTAGTTTTCTGTTGTTGTTTAACTTGCGTTTTATTCGATTTTTTAATTTACAAAAATCTAGATATTCATCAATGGGTTATTGCCTGGAAAAGAGAAGGAGAAAGAAAGAAAATGAGGAAAGTAATGAAGGTAGGGAAGAAGAGAGGATATGACAGGTAGGATTCAGGGGAGGGAAGGGAGGGAGGGTAGGTTGTTCATTCTCTGTTCCACCATTGTTACTGCTATCATCAGCCACAGTCAGCGCCGTTTCTGGGGTAGGAGCCGCCTGAGGCGGCTCCTGCAATGCCGCCCCCCGCACCGACTTACCTGTCGGCGAGGGGAGGCAGGAACACGATTGCGGAGAGCGCAATTGCGCTCTCTCGCAATAGCGCAGCCGAATTTCCGGTTTAAAAACCGGAAATTCGGCTCTTAAAGGTGCAGGAGCGGCTTTTTGCCGCCCCTGGAATCGTGTCTGGCGCTGCCGCCTGAGGCGAGCGGCTCAGCTCGCCTCATTGGCGGAGCGCCCCTGGCCACAGTGAAGATATCAAAATAGGTTAGACATTTTAGGGTCAGTTTGTGGGGATGTCTTTTTTCCAATCTTGCCAAGTAGATTCCCTTTTGGTTGTGGGAGGTGTGTTTGTGATTGACATTTTTTTTCATATGACAGGTTTGAATATGTTACATTAATTAGGTCATCTACTGTTGGTACCTCTGTAGATTTCAAGTGTATTAGTAGTCTGGTTTAGGTGAATACATGGAATACTAGTTTCCATATATTGGGACGGTTGTTTGGAAGCCGTGGTTGAAGATAGCTAAGACAGGGGCAAGTTGGATTGGTATAGTGGTGATTATTTGTAATAGTTGAGATACTTCATTCCAGAGTGGAGCAATTGCGGGGCATACCCACCATATGTGTAGCAATGTATCTTTAGTTCTGTTAAATTGCCAGCATTTTGCAGAGACAGATGAGAATATATATGGTGGATATATATACTGTGGGTATCTTGTACCATTTTTTTTTAGTATTTTTCTCTGGTTTTCCATGTGTTTAGTGCATTTGGCGTGTTTAAGAAGTGAGTTTGCTGCCTGGGTCCACTGAGATAATGATAGGGAAATTTGTAAGTCCTGTTCCCATTCAGGGATGTGGGTTGACCTTTTCAGTGAGTGGTGGACTAGCTAAAATCTTGTATACTTTGAAAAGGCCTTTCTTTTGTCCTGCATACTAGAAACATAGTTGTTCAATGGCTGTTTGTTGGATTGAGTATGTAGAAAAAAGGTCATTTTTGCAGAAATTTGTATATATCCTGTTTGGGCAGATTGAATTGGTCTGCAGGTCCTCAAATGATTTGAGAGTATTTATATGGAATAATGTCCAACCGTGCTTAATCCAGTCAGTTCCCAGCTTTTTATTGTGAGTCCTGGGATCATTGCATCAATACACTGATGGGTGTTTGTTTAGCTTTGAAGGTGTGAATGTTTTTTACTAATGCTGCTTCAGTGGCAGAGCTGTTGCATTTTTATGGTGAAGATTCACAGTGGCTTAAAGGTTGGTCAGTTGTTGGGTCACATCATTTGCTGTATGCAAAAAAAAGTATGCAAATAATGCAAATTAATGCAATAGAGTTTTGATGGTTTTTCGTAGTGCTATAGAGAAAACACATAATCATATCAAAAAAATCTACGCTTTTAGTAAACAAATCACATTATATTGAACATAACTGGAAGAACATTTTGTGATAGCATGTCTCCTTGAAAATTTAGTTTTGACTAAAATTACGTTATGTCCTTGTTCAGTTTCTATTATGCCATGATTATTAACATAATGGACTTGCTGCAATTATATTAGACTTTGAACAAAAATTTAGATCCTATAACCAAAAGACAAACGGATATCAGTAACTGTACAGCCTTGTAAAACATTTATTTTCGAAGTTTTGTATCTGGTAAAGGAATACTGTGGTGTAAAATTCCCAGCTGTTGATTCTTCCTAGTACAAAGAACATAGCAAGAATTGACCTGCTATTTCTGACTTACCTTTCACGCCTTTGTGTTCAGAATTCTGTAATATTAAATTCTCATCTCAACAAGTTGGGAGGATGTTTCTAAATATTTGAAAAAACTATTTAATTTTTCATGTGTGATAGGAAGTAAGTGAACAAACTTGGAAATTCTCAATCTAATGTATTCTATTTACTTTTCCTAGAGTTTTCTAGAATCGCAAAAACAAATAAGACCCACCAGGCAGAGTCCTGATCTGGATTAAATAGCAGACAAAGAGAAAAGAGTAGTGCTAGATGAATCTGTGCCAAAAATTCACAAAACACATTGAAGTCAATGGGCGTCAAAATAATTTTGACGCGCAACTGTTTTGATGCGAGTGTCAGTTTTTATAAACATGATTATTTTGTCCTAGGCAGCACCTTCCCTTCACATATTGGTGGATAAAGGCTAACTGCACAAATATAAATGGTATACAGGTATGTGACCTGTTATCCAGAATGCTCTGGACTTGGGGCTTCCCATATAATAGACCTTTCTGTAATTTGGATCTAAATACCTTAAATCTACTAGAAAATAATGTAAGCATTAAATAAACTCAATAGGCTGGGGATGGGGATGCATCAATGTTTCCTGGAAAAACACACACAGTTTTAGTGAATCATTTGGGGTCTGTACTTTTATAAACTGTTTAAAAATCCTTTGATCGCTAAATGATTTCTGGTTCTTTTTTGTTAAAGACAATAACTGTGAATTTCCTATAGATAGTGACTGCTCACCTTTAATATGCTGGGTTAATTATTCATTTTTTACTACTGTTTTCTAAAATGTATGTCATCAGTCAATTGCATACTTCACAGAGTCATGCTTGTGTAACACTTCATTAAATGTCTCATCATTTTATGATACAAAGCAGGACTGTACACAAGGGAACCAAGTGCAATGCTGTTTCCTTAGTTACATATTAATGTTGGGAGGTATATAAAACATTCCACTGGGTAAAATTAAACCTACTTCAGTAACTGTGAGTCTACGTAATAATAAGTTACCATTTATATGTGTCTCACATATGTTTGTGTAAGGTTATGACAAACTACACTGAAGGTATTCCAGAAGGTAAAAGCTTGTGGTATAACTTAAGATAGCCTCACTATGTGATATAAATGTAGAATATGGAGTTTTCAAGTGAACCAACCCCAGGGTTGTACAGGCACATACAATACTTGTGCATGACCACCTTCCATTGCTCAGCTACTTCAAACTGACAGAGGGAGATATTGGAGCTGCAGACAGCAAAATGGACAATCCTGTTACCCTGTGGTGGGATTGAAGTCTGAAAATAATTAACTTCCATTTATATCTTTCCTATCTCCCAAACCCAATGGCATACTAATAGTAAATCTATCAATAAAAGACACATTAAACAAAGTTCTGAATTTTTTACTTTTTAACAATGATTACCACTAGGTAAGTTTAGCATTGGGCACTGGAATTATTGTTCCATAATAATAATGTTCCAGTGTGGAAAAAACTGTGTGTAGCACTACTGTCAGGCATGATCATGTGTTAGGAAAGTATTAATCATTCTGAATAAATCCTAGTTTAATAGAATTTAGAAGGATTTTAGTAATCTGCCCATTTTGTGGTTCACTGCTTTAAAAAGTAGCACAGTAATCAAAATCTCTTGCATTTTACGGTCTATTTAGTAAATTAAGAGACACAGTTTTTTTTCAAATTCTTTTAGAACCCTTATATGCAGTATACAGTATATAGTGATAAACTTTTGGACTATAAAATAACCTCTTGAACATTAGGGATGTAGCGAACGTCGGAAAAAAAGTTTGCGAACATATTCGCGAACTTGCGCAAAAATGCGAGCGGTTCGCGAACGGTTCGCGAACCCCATAGACTTCAATGGGAAGGCGAACTTTAACATCTAAAAAAGACATTTCTGGCCAGAAAAATGATTTTAAAGTTGTTTAAAGGGTGCAACGACCTGGACAGTGGCATGCCAGAGGGGGATCAAGGGCAAAAATGTATCTGAAAAATCTGCCTGTGTGTGCTTGGAAGAGATAGTGTAGGGGGAGAGCTGTTAGTGATTTCAGGGACAGATGATAGTAAGTTTGCTGGCTAGTAATCTGCTCTGTATTGGAGGGACAGAAGTCTGCAGGGATTTGAGGGACATTTTAGCTTAGGTAGCTTTGCTGGCTAGTAATCTACTGTTCTCTTTAAACAACTGCCATACATTGACCTTGTAGGCATTGTTTGCCCAGTTTTTTTGGACGCAGCCACTGAAGCACAGTTGCCGGAAAAAATATGCCATATAAATGCTGAAAATAGTAATTTTTCGCCATACGTTGACCTTGTAGATATTGTTTGCCCAGTTTTTTTGGACGCAGCCACTGAAGCACAGTTGCCAGAAAAAATATGCCATATAAATGCTGAAAATAGTAATTTTTCGCCATACGTTGACCTTGTAGACATTGTTTGCCCAGTTTTTTTGGTTGCAGCCACTGAAGCACAGTTGCCAGAAAAAATATGCCATATAAATGCTGAAAATAGTCATTTTTTGCCATATACGTTGAGTCAACGTATGGCAAAAAATGACTATTTTCAGCATTTATGTGGCATATTTTTTCTGGCCTCTGTGCTTCAGTGGCTGCGGCCAAAAAAACTGGGCAAACAATGCCTACAAGGTCAACGTCGTTGACCTTGTAGGCATTGTTTGCCCAGTTTTTTTGGCCGCAGCCACTGAAGCACAGAGGCCAGAAAAAATATGCCATATAAATGCTGAAAATAGTCATTTTTTTGGTCGCAGCCACTGAAGCACAGTTGCCAGAAAAATTATGCCATATAAATGCTGAAAATATGCATTTTTTTGGTTGCAGCCACTGAAGCACAGAGGCCAGAAAAATTATGCCATATAAATGGAGAAAATATACATTTTTTTGGTTGCAGCCACTGAAGCACAGAGGCTAGAAAAATTATGCCGTATAAATGGACAAAATATGCATTTTTTTGGTTGCAGCCACTGAAGCACATAGGCCAGAAAAATTATGCCATATAAATGCAGAAAATATGCATTTTTTTGGTTGCAGCCACTGAAGCACAGAGGCCAGAAAAATTATGCCATATAAATGCAGAAAATATGCATTTTTTTGGTTGCAGCCACTGAAGCACAGAGGCCAGAAAAATTATGCCATATAAATGCAGAAAATATGCATTTTTTTGGACGCAGCCACTGAAGCACAGTTGCCAGAAAAAATATGCCATATAAATGCTGAAAATAGTCATTTTTCGCCATACGTTGACCTTGTAGACATTGTTTGCCCAGTTTTTTTGGTTGCAGCCACTGAAGCACAGAGGCCAGAAAAAATTAAACCAGTAGGGTTTGCACCCTAGTTTGTAACGGTGGCGGAGGGAGGAGGACGCTAAAGGACAGCTGTGTGTGGAGTCATGAGGCTTGAAGAGAAGGACAGCTGCATAGAAGTCAGAACAAGTCTTCCGGCGTGCAGTAACCCTCCGAGATCCACCCCTCATTCATTTTAATAAAGGTCAGGTAATCGACACTTTTGTGACCTAGGCGAGTTCTCTCCTCAGTTACAATCCCTCCTGCTGCACTGAAGGTCCTTTCTGAGAGCACACTTGAGGCTGGGCAAGACAAGAGGTTCATGGCAAATTGTGACAGCTCTGGCCACAGATCAAGCCTGTGCACCCAGTAGTCCAGGGGTTCATCGCTCCTCAGAGTGTCGATATCTGCAGTTAATGCCAGGTAGTCCGCTACCTGCCGGTCGAGGCGTTCTTTGAGGGTGGATCCAGAAGGGTTGTGGCGCTGCCTTGGACAGAAAAACATTTGCATGTCTGATGTTACAGACCGGCCAAAGGGCTTTGTCCTTGCAGGTGTGCTCGTGGCAGGATTACTGGCACCTCTGCCCCTGGAATGTTGATGAGTTCCTGAAGTGACATCACCCTTAAAAGCATTGTACAACATGTTTTGCAGGCTGGTTTGTAAATGCCGCATCTTTTCGGACTTGTGGTATGTTGGTAACATTTCTGCCACTTTATGCTTGTACCGAGGGTCTAGTAGCGTTGCGACCCAGTACAGGTCCTTCTCCTTAAGCCTCTTGATACGGGTGTCCTTCAACAGGCATGACAGCATGAAAGACCCCATTCTCACAAGGTTGGATGCAGAGCTATCCATCTCCGCTTCCTCATTATCAAGGACTGCATCATCCACGGTCTCCTCCCCCCAGCCACGTACAAGACCAGGGGTCCCCAAAAGGTCACCACTAGCCCCCTGGGAAGCCTGCTCCTGTTGGTCCTCCTCCTCCTCCTCCACAAAGCCACCTTCCTCCTCTGACTCCACTTCTGGCACCTCTCCCTGCGTTGCAGCAGGTGCCTGGGTTCGTTCTGGTGATTCCGACCATAAATCGTGCGCTTCCAGCTCCTCGTCACGCTGGTCTACAGCCTCATCTGTCACTCGTCGCACGGCACGCTCCAGGAAGAAAGCGAAGGGTATTAGGTCGCTGATGGTGCCTTCGGTGCGACTGACCATATTTGTCACCTCTTCAAAAGGTCGCATGAGCCTGCAGGCATCGCGCATAAGCACCCAGTAACGGGGGAAAAAAATCCCCAGCTCTGCAGATCCAGTCCTACCACCCAGTTCAAAAAGGTACTCGTTGACGGCCCTTTGTTGTTGCAGCAGACGTTCCAACATAAGGAGCGTTGAATTCCAGCGAGTCTGGCTGTCAGAAATCAAACGCCTGACTGGCATGTTGTAGCGCTGCTGAATGTCAGCAAGCCGTGCCATGGCTGTGTAGGAACGTCTGAAATGGGCCGACACCTTTCTGGACTGGGTGAGAACGTCCTGGAATCCTGGGTACTTGGAGACAAAACGTTGGACTATTAAATTTAACACATGTGCCATGCAGGGCACATGTGTTAAATTTCCCAGTCTCAACGCTGCCAACAGATTGCTTCCATTGTCACACACCACTTTTCCGATCTGCAGTTGGTGTGGGGTCAGCCACCGATCGGCCTGTGACTGCAGAGATGACAGGAGTACAGATCCGGTATGGTTTTTGCTTTCCAGGCACGTCATCCCCAAGACAGCGTGACAACGGCGTACCTGGCACGTCGAATAGCCTAGGGGGAGCTGGGGGTGCACAGGTGTGGAGGAGGAGAAGGAGGACCCAGCAGCAGAGTAAGAAGAAGAAGAGGAAGAAGACGAGGTAGAGAGCGATGGAGGAGTAGAGGTGGTGGCAGAACCGCGTGCAATCCGTGGCGGTGACACCAACTCCACTGTTGTTGTTGTTGTTGAGCTACCCATTCCCTGCTTCCCATTCCCAGCCATTACCAAGTTCACCCAGTGGGCAGTGTAGGTGACATACCTGCCCTGACCATGCTTGGAGGACCATGCGTCAGTAGTCATATGGACCTTTGGCCCAACACTAAGTGACAGAGATGCAGTAACTTGGCTCTGCACATGTTGGTACAGGTGTGGTATTCCCTTTTTAGAAAAAAAATTGCGGCTGGGTACCTTCCACTGCGGTGTCCCAATTGCTACAAATTTGCGGAAGGCCTCAGAGTCCACCAGCTGGTATGGTAAAAGCTGGCGGGCTAAGAGTGCAGACAAGCCAGCTGTCAGACGCCGGGCAAGGGGGTGACAGTCAGACATTGGCTTCTTACGCTCAAACATGGCCTTCACAGAAACTTGGCTGGTGGCAGATGACTGGGAATGGGAACAGGTGGTCAAGGTGGAAGGCGGAGTGGAGGGTGGTTCAGATGGGTCAAGGAGAGCAGAGGTAGAGCAGTAAGATGCTGGACCAGAAGGAGTGTGGCTTTTAGTTTGCCTGTTGCCTTTGAGGTGTTGCTCCCAAAGTGCTTTGTGCTTGCCGCTCATGTGCCTTCGCATAGAAGTTGTACCTATGTGGCTGTTGGGCTTACCAAGGCTCAGTTTCTGACTGCACTCATTGCAAATTACAATGCTTTTGTCAGAGGCACACACATTAAAAAAATCCCACACTGCTGACTTTTTGGAAGTGTGCGATCTGGCGGTAACAGTAGAAGTTGGCGGCATTGGCGGCAATGGCGGGTGCGTTGGCCGGCTGAACACAGGTGCCGATACATGTTGTTGCCCTACTGATCCCTGCGGGCTGTCCTCCCTGCTTCTTCTAAGTCTTATTCTCCTACTGCCTCTCTGACTCTCCGTCTCTCCATCTGAACTACCCTCCTCTTGCTCTCTTCTACTAGGCACCCACAAAACATCAATCTCCTCATCATCATTCTCCTCAGATGCATCAATTTCTTCTGACACATCACAGAAGGAAGCAGCAGCGGGGACCTCCTCCTCATCACTCATCATTATGTCCATCTCTGTCGTGTTCTCTGCCAGAATTAAATCTGGTGTAACGTCCTCATCTCCTTCATCTCCTTCATCTTCTTCTGCCAATAATGGTTGCGCATTACTCAGTTCAAGAAACTCATGGGAAAATAACTCCTCTGACTCCAGTGAAGAAGGGGCACCGGTGGTGGAGGAAGTGTTACGTGGGGTGGCCATAGCAGTGGAGGATGAGGAGGATGTTGTGGTAAAGTTAGAAACGGTAGAGGATGGGGTGTGCTGTGTAAGCCAGTCAACTACCTCTTCAGCATTTTGGGAGTTCAGGGTCATTGGCTTTTTAAAACTGGGCAATTTGCTAGGGCCACAGGATTGCATAGCAGCACGGCCCCTAGCACGGCCTCTGCGTGGCGGCCTGCCTTTGCCTGGCATTATTTTTAAAAAAACAACAACAACAAAAACTCAGTTGGTTTTTCTGGAAACGATAATACACACAGCTAGATGGCGGTTTGAAGAAAACACTGTGCAAATAATGCCTACAAGGTCAACGTATACACAGCGGTGGATACGGATTACGTAAAATATAAGAATGCTGCTTGAAAAAAAGTAACTCAAGTGGTTTTTCTAGAGACGATAATATTATCAATATTTAGACAAAATGTGAACAAGCTCACACAGCTAGATGGCGGTTTGAAGAAAACACTGTGCAAATAATGCCTACAAGGTCAACGTATACACAGCGGTGGATACGGATTACGTAAAATATAAGAATGCTGCTTGAAAAAAAGTAACTCAAGTGGTTTTTCTAGAGACGATAATATTATCAATATTTAGACAAAATGTGAACAAGCTCACACAGCTAGATGGCGGTTTGAAGAAAACACTGTGCAAATAATGCCTACAAGGTCAACGTATACACAGCGGTGGATACGGATTACGTAAAATATAAGAATGCTGCTTGAAAAAAAGTAACTCAAGTGGTTTTTCTAGAGACGATAATATTATCAATATTTAGACAAAATGTGAACAAGCTCACACAGCTAGATGGCGGTTTGAAGAAAACACTGTGCAAATAATGCCTACAAGGTCAACGTATACACAGCGGTGGATACGGATTACGTAAAATATAAGAATGCTGCTTGAAAAAAAGTAACTCAAGTGGTTTTTCTAGAGACGATAATATTATCAATATTTAGACAAAATGTGAACAAGCTCACACAGCTAGATGGCGGTTTGAAGAAAACACTGTGCAAATAATGCCCACAAGATCAACGTATACACTACTACAGCGGTGGATACGGATTACGTAAAATATATTATGGCTGCTTGAAAAAAGTCACTCCGGTGTTTTTTCTGGAGACGGTAATATTATGGATATTTAGACAGAATGTGAACAAGGTCACACAGCTAGATGGCAGTTGGTTGAATAACACACTGGGCAAAAAATGCCTACAGGGCAAATAATGCCTAAAAGGTCAACTTATACACTACTACAGCGATGGATACGGATTACGTAAAATTTATTATGGCTGCTTGAAAAAAGTCACTCCGGTGTTTTTTCTGGAGACGGTAATATTATGGATATTTAGACAGAATGTGAACAAGGTCACACAGCTAGATGGCTGTTGGTTGAATAACACACTGGGCAAAAAATGCCTACAGGGCAAATAATGCCTAAAAGGTCAACTTATACACTACTACAGCGGTAGTAAAATAAAAAAAAGTAAAATAAAAAAAAAATGAATATTAAAAAAAAAAAATTACAGTTGGTGCTGCTGAACTACTAGGAGCAGCAGATTAGCACACCAGTCCCACTCCCCAACACTGCTAGACTAATAGCACTGGGCTCTTATAGTAGTAGTAGTAGTAGTAGTAGTAGTAGTAGTAAAACAACAAAAAAATAAATAAAAGCAGTCCTTACAAGGACTACTGTTATTGCAGCAGTCAGCAGATGAGATCAGAAGCAGGACAGCTGCCCACTGCAGCTACATACAGAGCACTGCAGTAGAAGGTAGATTACTAGCCAGCAAAGCTACCTAAGCTTAAATGTCCCTCAAACCCCTGCAGACTTCTGTCCCTCCAATAACAGAGCAGTATCAAAACGATTACTAGCCAGCAAACTTTCAACTGTCCCTGAAATCACTAACAGGCAGCAGCTCTCTCCCTACACTATCTCTTCAGCACACACAGGCAGAGTGAAAAAAACGCTGCAGGGCTTCGGTTTTTATAGGGAAGGGGAGTGGTCCAGGGGAGAGCTTCCTGATTGGCTGCCATGTACCTGCTGGTCTGGGGTGAGAGGGCAAAAAAAAGCGCCAACAATGGCGAACCCAAAATGGCGAACGTCGCGCGACGTTCGCGAACTTCCGGCGAGCGCGAACACCCGATGTTCGCGCGAACGAGTTCGCCGGCGAACAGTTCGCGCCATCTCTATTGAACATGTATGGAGTCTTGAATCCCCCATGAATAATGTCCTATATGGTCAATCTTGCCTTGACCTTGCCTACTTCGACTCCTACTGTCAAAGTAGAGAATACGTGCCACATGTCTAAAAAATGAGTAATTAGTGTTTTACAGGTATATCCAAAAGCCCGTTATCCAGAAATGTCTAGATTATGAAAGGCCATCTCCCATAGACTTAATTCAGAATGATTTAATTTTTCTCTGCAATAATAAAATATTACTTTGTGCCAAACTAAGATATAATTAAAGGGGAGGTACACCTTTTGGACAAT
Organism: Xenopus petersii; assembly: GCA_038501925.1. Lineage (NCBI taxonomy): Eukaryota > Metazoa > Chordata > Amphibia > Anura > Pipidae > Xenopus > Xenopus petersii. The sequence continues at coordinate 93,278,385 of CM076684.1, forward strand.
AAAGGTACTTAACAGCCCATGTCATAAAAACATTTTTGTAATTCATCTTTATCACTCTATTACACACACTGTAGGGTGCAGAATAAGGAAGTTCAGGACTGAATCTGCACTGCACATGCCTTCTCTCTCCTGCTACATTTGCACTGGCTGAATCTTGCCAACTGATGGAATTGAATATATGTAAATGATGCAATCATCAATTATCTTTAATCATCATCAATTACACAGAGCACACACATCAGTATTCATTCAAACTCATAGGTGCAAGGGTGTTAAGTTTATATATCCAAAAGGATTCCCTTTGAAGGAGTAGTCTGTGCTCTCTGGAATGCCAGATCTGTCTGCAACAAACTCACCGCTATACACAACCATTTCATTGCAAATTCCTTTAACCTACTCGCACTTACTGAAACCTGGCTTCCTCCTACTGACACTGCCTCACCTGCTGCCCTGTCCTATGGGGGCCTACACCTTACTCATACTCCCAGACCTGGTAACAGACCTGGAGGTGGGGTAGGTTTGCTTCTCTCTCCCCGCTGTACTTTTAAAGTTCTTCCACCTATTCCCTCTCTATCATTCTCCTCATTTGAGGCTCACTGCATTAGGCTCTTTTCTCGTGTTTCACTCTGCATTGCTGTTATATATCGACCACCAGAACCAACTGCAGAATTTCTGGACAACTTTGCTGCCTGGCTTCCTTACTTACTTTCATCTAACATCCCATCCATCATATTAGGTGACTTTAATATACCCGTTAACAACATTAACAACTCTTCTGTCTCTAAACTTCTTTCACTAACCTCCTCCCTAGGCTTATCTTTGTGCTCAGACTCCCCCTCTCACTCCAATGGTAATGCTCTGGATCTCATATTTACCAGACTCTGTTCAACCACCAATTTTACTTACTCACCATTTCCCCTCTCTGATCACAATATGCTTACATTTCAACTCTCACTAACTCCCTGCTCACCCCCTGCTATTCCCCAAACACGTACTTACCGTGACTTGCAAGCCGTAGACGTGTCACATCTCTCTTCTTCTTTTGACTCTCTTCACTCTAACATCTCAGCCATCTCATGTCCTAATGTGGCTACCTCTGTCTACTATAGTACTCTCACCACTGCCCTTAATGAGCTTGCTCCTATAAAAACTAAACGTTCTAGACCCAAACCACTTCAACCTTGGCATACTGCTCATACAAAAGCGCTCCACAGACATTCACGTGCACTTGAGCATCGCTGGCGCAAATCCGGTTCAGAATCAGACTTTTGGAGCTACAAATCTGCCCTGCGTTCCTATAACACCAGCCTCTTCCAAGCCAAACAAACATACTTTACTTCACTCATTAACTCCCTTTCTAAAAAACCAGCACAACTTTTCTCCACCTTTAACACTCTCCTTTCCCCTTCTCCACCCCCTCCATGCACATCTGTCTCTGCTCAAGATATTGCTGAGCACTTCAAAAACAAAATTGACACTATCAGAAGGGACATTACACTACTCAATCCCCCTAGACTTCCACCACCCTCCCTCCACACTCCCCAGTCTCTCCTGAGCTCTTTCACCCCTGTCACTGATGAGGAAGTATCAAAGTTTCTGGCCTCTTCTCACCTTACCACCTGCCCGCTTGATCCAATTCCCTCAAAACTTCTCCGCAATACCAATCCTTGTCTAATCAAAGCCTTAACTCACCTATTTAATCTTTGGCTCTCAACTGGACTGTTTCCTTCTCAACTAAAACATGCTCTTGTCACCCCCATTCTGAAAAAACCCTCTCTTGATCCCTCCATTCTTGACAACCTCCGACCTATCTCTCTGCTACCTTTCATCTCTAAACTACTTGAGCGCCTAGTCTACAACTGACTAACCTCATTCCTCTCTAACAATAACCTGCTGGACCCCCTACAATCTGGTTTTAAGCCACAACACTCCACAGAAACTGCCCTGACTCGACTAACTAATGAACTTTTAACTGTTAAAGCCAACAGTCATTTCTCACTACTAATACTGTTTGATCTCTCAGCTGCATTTGACACTGTAGATCACCCTCTCCTCCTCCAGTCCCTCCATTCGCTTGGCCTTCGTGACACAGCCCTGTCCTGGTTCTCTTCTTACATCACCAATCGTTCTTTCAGTGTCTCCTACAATGGAGTATCATCTTCTCCCCTACCTCTTTCTGTTGGAGTTCCTCAAGGCTCTGTTCTGGGACCATTACTATTCTCCCTCTTTACTTCCTCCCTCTGCAACTTAATCAACTCGTATGGTTTCCACTACTACCTCTATGCTGACGATACTCAGATCTATCTCTCATCTCCTGATCTCAACCCAGAACTCCTAACTCGCGTCTCCTCCTGCCTGTCCACTATCTCTACCTGGATGTCGCAATGCTACCTTAAACTATACCTCTCTAAAACTGAAATGGTTCTCTTTCCTCCAACTAACACCAGCAACATCCCAGAAGTATCCATCATAGTTAACAATTCCACTATGACCCCCTCTCGCAAGGCCCGGTTCCTTGGGGTTATCCTAGATTCTGCCCTGTCATTCACTCCTCATATCCAGTCACTTATTAAATCATGTCACTTTCACCTAAGGAACATATCCAAAATACGATCATTTATCACCCAAGATGCTGCCAAAATTCTTATTCACTCTCTCATCATATCGCATCTAGACTACTGTAACTCTCTTTTAATTGGCCTTCCCCTCCAGAGACTGTCACCTCTCCAGTCCATAATGAACACTGCTGCGAGGCTCATATACCTCAGCAACCGCTCCTCCTCTGCCTCGCCATTCTGTCAATCCCTGCACTGGCTTCCGTTAACTTTCAGAATCAAATTCAAATTAATGACACTGACTTTCAAAGCAACTCTGCCCCACTCTACATCTCTGAACTCATCTCTATATACTCACCCAACCGCTTACTACGCTCCTCTACTGACCTACTACTCAACTCTTCTCTCATTACCTCCTCACATGCTCGCATTCAAGACTTTGCAAGGGCTGCACCCCTCTTCTGGAACTCTCTCCCACGGTCTGTCTGACTTTCTCCCAATCTTTGTGCTTTCAAGAAATCTCTGAAAACGTTCTTCTTTCGAAAAGCCTACCCTCACTCTGCTTAACTACCAAACGCAACACCACATACAATACCACATTTCTCACCCACTTAATTTGATCTTGCCCACTCCCACACCTTGTGTAGGACTCCCTTCCCTTTAGACTGTATGCTTATGCATAGGGCCTTCCTCACCTTTTTGTACCTGTATTGATTGTGATGTATGTAACTCCATATGTTCTATGTATATAATTCATGTGATTTAGTTGTATAATCACATTTGATTTACAGTGCTACGCAATATGTTGGCGCTATATAAATACATATTAATAATAATAATAATAATAATAATAGTTTAGACCTGTCTCCTCTCCTCCTCAGCGGTGGAATGTGATCAACAGCCAAACATTTGAATGTAGGCAACTTATGTCCCATTTCTAAATAATGCTTGGCAACCAATTTATTGATTATACCATCTCTGAATGCTGTGCTAATTTCAGACCTATGGCCGTCCATTCTTAACTGCAATGTCTGATCCACTTTGCCTACATAAGATAATCCACATGGGCATGTAATTAAATATGTAGAAATTGAGCAGGCACTTCTAGGAACCAATCATCCATTCTTTCGTATCAACAGGATACTTAATCGAGCCTATGATTAAGTATCCTGTTGATACATAACGCGTTAGGCTGTGTCCTAGTGCTCCTCAATAAATAAATACTCTTTTTAATTGAAAAGTCTGTTTGGAAGATTGGTTCCTAGAAGTGCCTGCTCAATTTCTACATACGGTTATCTGCTCCCTCAGTTGAAGGTTCAGGGCGGTGCACCTGGACCCCTTTCTTAAATTGGGAGTGTTTTTCACTTTGAGACCTGAAAAGATTTACTGTGTACTGTACAAACGTATATGGATGAAATGACAATAAATATGGATGAAATGACAATAAACTCACTCTTGACTCATGACTTGAGATCCCTAAAATTAGTAACCCTTTTGTTGCAAATCATAGGAGGGCCAGACACTATTTGACTCAAATCGATCAGCTTGATTAATTCTCTACTGTTCCTTAATACACCTTTCAAGTTTATTAGTCTGCCCATTGTATGTGTTGGTAAAGGTTAACCTAGGCTCTTTTTTCTTAGTAGTGCCAGTACCTGCACATCGTACTCTAGCTAACTCCAGAGAGCTGTGGAGCATGTCATCTGGATATGCCCACATTTCATCTAACTGTTATTCAGCCCACTGATGTAGTGAATTGTTACACAAAATCCTGCAGAATTGGGAGATGGGTAAAGATTTTTTCATATAGTCATATGAAAAAGTTTGGCAACCCCTCTCAGCCTGCATAACAATTTACTCCACTTTCAACAAAAAAGATAACAGTGGTATGTTCTTAATTTCCCAGGAACATCTGAGTACTGGGTGTTTTCTGAACAAAGATTTTTAGTGAAGCAGTATTCAGTTGTATGAAATTAAATTAATTGTGAAAAACTGGCTGTGTACCCTTGTAATTTTAATAGTTTGAATGCATGTAACTGCTCAGTACTGAATACTGGCAACACCAAATTGGTTGTATTAGCTTGTTAAGCCTTGAACTTCATAAGCAGGTGTGTCCAATCATGAGAAAAGATATTTAAGGTGGCCTAATGTGCTTCTCTTTGACTCTCCTCTGAAGAGTGACAACATGGGATCCTCAAAGCAACTCTACAAAAAGATATCTTAGAAGATTAAACTGTCAGTTTCAACTGTGATGTAATCAGAAAATGGAAGGCCACAGGTACAGTTGCTGTAAAACCCAGGTCTGGCAGGCCTGAAAAAATCAGGAGAGGCATATGCGGAGAATTGTGAGAATGGTTACAGACAACCCACATATCACCTCCAAAGACCTGCAAGAACATCTTGCTGCAGATGGTTTATCTGTACATAGTTCTACAATTCAGCACAATTTGCACTTGTATGCAAAAGCTCATTTAGACAGGCCACATTTTACAGCAAAGTGCTTTGGACTGATGAGACAAAAATTTAGTTATTTGGTCAGAACAAAAAGCGCTTTGCATGGCGGAAGAAGAATACAGCATTCCAAGAAAAACACCTGCTACTTACTGTCAAATTTGGTGGAGGTTCCATCATGCTATGGGGCTGTTGGGGCTAGTTCAGGGACTGGGACCCTTGTTAAAGTTGAGGGTCAGATGAATTCAACCCAATATCAACAAATTCTTCAGGATAATGTTCAAGCATCAGTCACAAAGTTGAAGTTACGCAGGGGTTGGATATTCCAACAAGACAATGACCCTAAACACACTTGGAAATCTACAAAGGCATTCAAGCAGAGGGAGAAGTTCAATATTCTGGAATGGTAGTCACAGTCTTGGATATCATGGAAAATCTATGGGATGATTTGAAGCAGGCTGTCTATGCTCAGCAGCCATCAAATTTAACTGAACTGGAGAGATTTTGTATAGAAGAATCGTCAAAAATACCGCCATTCAGAATCCAGAAAATCATCAAAGGTTGCAGGAGTCCTCTAGAGGCTGTTACATTTGCAAAAGGAGGTTCAACTAAGTATTGGTGTAATATCTCTGTTGGGGTGCCCAAATTTATGCACCTGTCTAATTTTGTTATGCTGCATATTGCATGTATTCTGTTAATCCAATAAACTTTGTCACTGTTGAAATACTACTGTTTCCATAAGGCATGTTATATATTAAAAGGAAGTTGCTACTTTAAAAGCTCAGCCAATGATAAACAAAACTCCAAAGAATTAAGAGGGGTTCCCAAACGTTTTCATAAAATAATGTATAGGTTTCCTAAATAATGTATAACAAACAGTTCTACATTCAAAAAATGTGTTTTGCATAGGTGGATCTTAAGGGTAAAGCGACCAGGGTTATTTAATTTGTTTAATTCTTCAACCATCTCAGTAAATTCCTTAACACTGCCCTGCCAGATTATAAACATATTGTCAATAAATCGACAAAAAAAATATCAGTTTATCCAGACAGCATGGTATAATATAATTTTGTTCATACTGGTGCATGAGTAAATTAGCATAGGCAGGAGCCATGGCTGCCCCCATCACTGTACCCGACACCTGCAAATAAAAACAGTTTTTAAAGGGAAAGTAAAAATGTAAAGCCAAATTTAATAACTCCAAAATAAACGATATGGGTTGATTTGAATCAACCAGGGAATACCTCATTGCTTCAATCCCAGCCTCATGCGGTATTATAGTGTATAGGCTCACCACATCTTTGTTCATAAGAAAGCAAGGTTCATCACTAGGGAGAGACACTTGTTTAATAATTTCTAAGAGATGTGGTATATCCCGTAGATAGGTTGGGTTGTTACATACAACTGGCTGTAATATAGTGTCCAAATATAGGCCAACTGGATGTAATAGAGAATCATGGCCCGGACCAGGTGGCTGTGTCAGGCTCTTGTGAACCTTGAGTCTACAGGATGGGACATTTGGGAAACTCTTTACTCAGTGTTTCATTAAAAATATTACAATTCATTCCCGTTTTAATCAATGCATCGATTTTAGATTTAAACAATATCAGAAGACCCAGTTGTCGCTGTATTTCATCACAATAGTCTGCATAATTCATGATGACAATCCTCCCACCCTTGTCTGGGGGATTGATACAACACCACATTTCCTGTACAATAACCCATGTGGTGTATTTAATACACCATGTGGATTATCTTATGTAGGCAAAACAGATCAGACATTTTGGTTAAGAATGGATGGTCTGCAATTAGCACAGCATTCAGAGATGGTATAACCAATAAACTGGTTGCCAAGCATTATTTAGAAATGAGACATAGGTTGCCTACATTCAAATATTTGACTATTTATCGCATTCCACTGCTGAGGAGGGGAAGTGACAGGTCTGAACTACCCCTTTAAATGGAATCCTTTTGGATATACAGTGGTGTGCAAAACTATTTGCCCCCTTCCTGATTTCTTATTCTTTTGCATGTTTGTCACACAAAATGTTTCTGATCATCAAACACATTTAACTATTAGTCAAAGATAACACAAGTAAACACAAAATGCAGTTTTTAAATGAGGGTTTTTATTATTTAGGGAGAAAAGAAATCCAAATCTACATTTTCATGTGTGAAAAAGTAATTGCCCTCTCAACCTAATAAATGGTTGGGCCACCCTTAGCAGCAATAACTGCAATCAAGCATTTGCGATAACTTGCAACGAGTCTTTTACAGCGCTCTGGAGGAATTTTGGCCCACTCATCTTTGCAGAATTGTTGTAATTCAGCTTTATTTGAGGGTTTTCTAGCATGAACCACCTTTTTAAGGTCATGCCACAACATCTCAATAGGATTTAGGTCAGGACTTTGACTAGGCCACTCCAAAGTCTTCATTTTGTTTTTCTTCAGCCATTCAGAGGTGGATTTGCTGGTGTGTTTTGGGTCATTGTCCTGCTGCAGCACCCAAGATCGCTTCAGCTTGAGTTGACGAACAGATGGCCGGACATTCTCCTTCAGGATTTTTTGGTAGACAGTAGAATTCATGGTTCCATCTATCACAGCAAGTCTTCCAGGTCCTGAAGCAGCAAAACAACCCCAGACCATCACACTACCACCACCATATTTTACTGTTCTTTTTCTGAAATGCTGTGTTACTTTTACGCCAGATGTAACGGGACGCGCACCTTCCAAAAAGTTCAACTTTTGTCTCATCGGTCCACAAGGTATTTTCCCAAAAGTCTTGGCAATCATTGAGATGTTTTTTAGCAAAATTGAGACGAGCCTTAATGTTCTTTTTGCTTAAAAGTGGTTTGCGCCTTGGAAATCTGCCATGCAGGCCGTTTTTGCCCAGTCTCTTTCTTATGGTGGAGTCGTGAACACTGACCTTAATTGAGGCAAGTGAGGCCTGCAGTTCTTTAGATGTTGTCCTGGGGTCTTTTGTGGCCTCTCGGATGAGTTGTCTCTGCGCTCTTGGGGTAATTTTGGTCGGCCGGCCACTCCTGGGAAGGTTCACCACTGTTCCATGTTTTTGCCATTTGTGGATAATGGCTCTCACTGTGGTTCGCTGGAGTCCCAAAGCTTTAGAAATGGCTTTATAACCTTTGAAATTGAACTCAGGTGTGATAAACCACAGTTAAGTTATTTTTTAACAAGGGGGGCAATCACTTTTTCACACAGGCCCATGTAGATTTGGAGTTTTTTTTCTCCCTTAATAACGTAAACCTTCATTTAAAAACTGCATTTTGTGTTCAATTATGTTATCTTTGACTAATAGTTAACGGTTTTTGATGAGCAGAAACATTTAAGTGTGACAAACATGCAAAAGAATAAGAAATCAGGAAGGGGGCAAATAGTTTTGCACACCACTGTATAAACTTAACACCCTTGCACCTATGGGTTTGAATGAATACTGCTCACTGAATTGCTTCTTGAATCAGTGGTAAATACTGTCAGTTCGACATGTATATATTGTGAGCAGGATCAGATAAACAGGGTAAAGTCCATTTATTGTTCACATATACAGACTCTGTGAGCAAACCGGCATAAAACAAAACAAAATCCTTGCCATACTTGGGCTCTTACTAATACACAGGGTATTTTCCCTCTATGTTATCGGCCCCCTACTGGGATTCCTGGCCAAACACAAAAGTTCTACTCCACAGAGTCACAGTACGTTTACAGAGTTCTTTTTTCTTTTGGGAAAACAAATAGCAGCTCCAAACTGTTTCACTCAGATCCCAGGTCTCAACTCTCTCAGCGTGTAGCTAAATCTTACTCTGAGGATCTCCGCTCTCTCTCTCTAGCAGCTAGCAGAACTAACCTGCTAATTATTCTCCAGGTGGGACTTTCTAGGGGAATTAACCCACTCAGAACTAGGGATGTAGCGAACCGCCGCCGATGTGTTCGCGAACGCCGTTCGCGAACACCGGCAAAAAATGCGGACAGTTCGCGAACAGTTTGCGAACTTCGAACATCCGAAAATCGTTCGATTCGAACGATCGAAGGATTTTAATCGTTCGATCGAAGGATTTTAATCGTTCGATCGAAGGATTTTCGTTCGACTCGAACGATCGAAGCCATTGGATCGAATGATTTCATTCGATCCAATGGCTTCGATCGTTCGATTCGAACGAAAATCCTTCGATTTTAGAGGTCGAAGGAATCGAATGGTCGAATGGTCGAACGATTTTTGTTCGAATCGAACGCGAACTCGTATTGGCGAACGTCGCGCGACGTTCGCGAACATTCGGCGGACGCGAACAGTCGAAGTTCGCGCGAACTAGTTCGCCGGCGAACTGTTCGCTACATCCCTACTCAGAACTGCTGTACATATGGAAGTAAGACATTAAACCTAGGGGAAATATCTCCCTTCAAACTGTTCTCCACTTACCAGTTCACTATATATATATACAGTATATATACCTCCTGAGGACAGCTAGAATTTGATAGCTGAAACGTTGAGGAATAAAATTACAGCCCTTGTGGCTTTTTTTTCATGATAAGTCCTGTGAGTGCGGTCTTTTTTCCCTGAGTATATGTAAGTCTTACCAGCACCGAGGCATTTCATTGTGGAGTGCATCAGTTTGGATTCTTTTTATATATATATATATATATATATATATATATATATATATATATATATATATATGTAGAAAAACGCTTGCACTCAAATCCAGTCTTGGAGATTCTGTGGGTGCTCGGTCAAAGCGTCAGCATACAATCATTAGATAAGGACCCGCACTCCAATATTTCGTGAAAAAAGATTTTTTATTTTAACTTGTGCATCAAGTTAAAATAAAAAATCTTTTTTCACGAAATATTGGAGTGCGGGTCCTTATCTAATGATTATATATATATATATATATATATATATATATATATATATTCGCAAACCTGGAGCACTCATATACGCCAAAACAGCTGCCTGGGTAATAAAGTTGTTTTTTTTCACCTTTGAGAAGACCTGAGTGTGCGGTTTTTTGTACAATATTTGGTCTATATATATATATATATATATATATATATTTATTTATATATATATATAAAAATAGACCCTGCCATTCCAAGTACACAGAGGCCCAAACAGCCCCCTACCAGCCCAAAACAGCCTCCTACCAGGCCACTATATGGTAACTTTCTATAGAACTATACAGCAGCCCCTCTGGCATTTTCCAGAACCCACAGATTGCCAGTCCGGGCCTGATATACGTATAAATAATCTAGTTTCTAACTTCTAAATTAATTTTACACAAATCTACCAGGATCAAAGAATAGCAAGGTTGTTGTTCACCTTCCAACACTTTTTTCAGTTCAATTGGGGGGGTGGGGGTCGCATTTAGTTGATACATTTCTTATATTTGGTCCTGCTAAGCTGCTGAAAAATTAATTAGCTATGTATCAGTTTATAGTCTGTACTTGAACTACTGAGCTGCCAGACTCAGACACCAGAAACAGGGACACTAAACTTTAAACTTCGATTTTGGAAAAATGATAAAAAATAAAAAAAATGGGGGGCGTGGCTTGGACGTTGATGCGTGCGGACGTGTGCTAAGGAGCTCCGTGTTTGGAACTGGATTTAAACCTGCTACAAACAGCCTAAACTCTTTCTCTTCCCTATTGGAGTTGGATACAGATCTTAATGGCTGCTAAGAACAGTAAGAAGAATCCGCAGATGGATTTAACTTCGTTCCTTGCTAAATCGAAGACTCTAATACCCAAGCCGACGGATGACGCAGTTCGGCCCGACTCCGCAGACAGCCCTAATAGAGCTACTACTTCGCCTTCGGCTGCGGCTACGGATTCGGAATCTCTCCCAGTTACGGTGAGCATTCTTAAAACTTTATTAGGGGATCTGCAAATCTCAATTCATTCGGATTTTAAAGAAAGTATTGACGCCTTACGATCTGATATACAGCAAATTGGCGGTAGGGTGGATGGGCTCGAACATAAAGTGGACGAGCTCCGCCATACTCAAAACCAATATACAGAATGTTTGGAAGTGCTTAACACTCAAATTGTCTCTATGAAGGACAAAATGGCTGATCTGGAAGATCGATCACGTCGTAACAATGTCCGAATTCGAGGAATCCTTGAAGTGATTCCTCTTGGGGAATTGGATAAGTATTTTCACAAAATGCTGGAGACTCTCTTGCCTCAAGTGGATTTTATTGAGCTGGAAGTAGATAGGATTCATAGGATCCCTAAACCTAAAAATCTTCCAATGGATGTACCACGTGACGCCATTGCTCGGTTCCACTTTTTCAAGACTAAAGGCTTATTCCTGCAGGCTTTCAGGGACGCTACGCAGATTCCAGAACAATACAAAAATGTGCATGTATATGCAGATCTCTCAGCCCATACTCTAGCTCGTAGGAGAGAGTTCGCCTTGGTTACAGAGTCTCTGCGGAAACAGGGTACTCTTTATAAGTGGGGTTTCCCGGTACGTTTAATTGTTTTTAGAGATGGCACGCAATCTACATTTTCTACTCCTAAGGCAGCGATGTCTGCTTTGGCAAATTGGGGGATACCGGATACGTTAATGGATACTACAACTCCAAAGATCCCAAAGAAGCGACCTCTAGATTGGTCTACGGTTTCTCCACGCAAAGAAAAGCAACCCCAGCGTTCTGATACAGTTTAAAGCCGGGATAAAAGTTTGCTTAACACTGCACACAAATTCCAGTTCCATTTTTGGCTAATGTCCGTTTTTGCTCCCCAGCTGTTTTTTTTCTTTTTTTTTATTGGGGCCACTAGTCGAGCGATTTTGTTTCCCCCCCCCCCCCCATGGCTGGATAGTGCGGCCTTCAGTGGCAGTATGGTTTTTACTGCTCATATCACCCTGGCAAGCTCTCAGCGCTGCCTATGGGTATTTTTGATTTTTCTTTTTATCTATTCTTGTTTGGTTTTTTACTGTTTTTTTTCTGATGTTATTTTTTTTTTACTTATCTTGTGTTTTTTCCTGTATTACTGTTTTTTTCTTTTTTTCTTTTTGATGCTGACCACCACTTTACAGATATCTAAGCAGTGTGATTACATGTGTTTTGATCTTATTGTTTTCTTTTATATCTCCTGTATACCTGTTGAAATGTACAAGCAGCTTATATCAGTACATACTCATTTTGCTAATTATGTATTTACATGTCGTTTCGGTGAATGTCAAAGGTCTTAATAACCCAGTTAAAAGGAAAACTGTTTTGGAATGGGCCAGAAACTCTAAAATTGATGTACTATGTTTGCAGGAGACGCATTTTAAAATGGGCTCTCATCCGTCCTTGCAAAATTCTTACTATAAGGAGGTATTTTACGCAAATGCCCCGGTTAAGAAAAATGGTGTGGCTATTTTAATTAAAAGTTCCTTGCAAATTAAAAATGTGCATTATATTGCGGATACTCATGGGAGATACATAATTTTTAGATGTGAGATTGCTTGTAAAAATTACACTATAATTAATCTGTACGCTCCCAATACACATCAAACTAAATTTCTTAACAAGTTGCTGTCTCGTGCGCAGGTGGGTGAAGACAATAAGCAAAATTACATTTTAGTGGGGGACTTTAATATGGTCATAGATCCTTACTTCGATAAATTACCGGTTCTGCAGGTACCCTCTATGCGAACTTCTATTAATTTAGCCAAGACCTTTCAACATTCTTTGAAACGATATGATCTGTATGATGCATGGAGAGCATGGCACCCAACTGAACGTGATTATACCTATTTTTCAACAGCTCATTTGTCACATTCACGCATTGACTATATTTTGACAGACAAAACTCTGTTGCAATTGATTAAGAAAATGTATATTGGGGTAGTTCCCTGGTCGGACCATGCCTCGGTTGGTATGATGATTAAGGTGAACTCTTGCTCGGTTCCGATTCCTGCTTGGAAGTTAAACAACTCGGTTCTAGCGCATAGTGAACATCTTGATCATCTTATCAATCTTACATCTGAATTTAGAGAATTTAATGTTACTCCGGATGTCACCCCAGACACGGTTTGGTGTACGTATAAAGCATTCTTGAGAGGGCATATTATAGCTTTGACCTCTAGATTAAACAAAAAAAAAACTAAAACCTTTGATTTTGATTTGAATCTGCAATTAATTCAGGAAATGGATAATTTGAAGAAAGCTCCAACCGAGGCAGGTTCCCAAAAGGTATCAGCTCTAAAACGGCAAATTCACTTGATTCACCTGGAAAGGGTGACTTTCCAGAATCTTATGCTCAAACAAAGATATTATGCACAGGGTAATAAAGCTGGGAAGTTATTATCACACAAACTGAAAGAAGCTAAAGCTAAAGCTAGGATATACCAAATTAAAACATCTGATGGGAAAATTCTTACCAATCCTCAACAAATAGCAGATGAATTTGGGTTTTTTTACTCAAAATTATATAATCTTGCTAAAAATAAAGACGTGTACCAACCCACTCCACTGGAGAGAGATACATTTTTAGCCTCTTTAAACCTGCCTACGCTATCAGAAGACCAACTTGCTTATTTAAACCGACCAATCACATGTGAGGAGATTTTGGCAACTATTAAAACACTTAAACTGAATAAAGCGCCTGGACCTGATGGGTTTTCCAATAATTTTTATAAATCAATGGCCCAGAGTATTAGTCCGCTGCTATTGTCCCTTTTTAATAACTTGTCATTAGTGATGGGCGAATTTATTCGCCAGGCGCGAATTCGCGGCGAATTTGCGCGATTCGCCGTCGGCGAATAAATTCGCGAAACGGCTGCGAAAATTCGTGTCAAAAATTCGCCGGCGTCAAAAATTTTTTTTTAGAAAAAACGGACGCCGGCGCCAAAAACGGGCGCCGGCGTCGGAAAAACGGGCGCCGGCATCAAAAACGGGCGCCGGCGTCAAAAACGAGACGCTGGCGCCGTTTCGCGAATTTTTCGCCGTTTCGCGAATTTCGCGCGAAATTCGCTAATTTTTCGGCGAAGCGAAACTGCACAAATTCGCCCATCACTACTTGTCATCCCAAACTACTCAAAGAGAGGAACTTTTTCAGGCCACCATAACTACTATTCCGAAACCTGGTAAAGACCCTAATTTGGTAGCAAATTATCGACCAATTTCATTACTTAACTTAGGCTTAATCCTATTATTAAAACTCTGATTGATAATGATCAAGTAGGCTTTGTGGCAAGTAGGGAAGCCCCAGACAATACTAGAAAATTAATTAATGTAGCGCTTCATGCCAATATATACAAATCTCCATGTCTTTTGCTTTCACTGGATGCGGAGAAAGCTTTCGATCGGATAGCTTGGCCCTTTTTAAAAGCAGTTTTAGTAAAATTTGGTTTCTCTGGTCTCTCCCTGGGTAGTATATTGACACTTTATAATAACCCGACTGCTAGAATATGTGCTAATGGATATTACTCCTCGTATTTTCGATTGACAAACGGAACTAGACAAGGATGCCCTTTGTCCCCGCTGATTTTCGCTTTGTTAATGGAGCCTTTGGCGGAAATGATTCGATCTACGCCCTTAATATCAGGTTATAAAATAGGACAGCAAGAGTACAAGATCTCGCTATTTGCAGATGATGTTATAATTTCCCTATCGAATCCTGACAAATCAATCCCAATCCTTCTTGAGGTGCTTTCTCAGTTCTCTCAGGTTTCATACTATAAAATTAATACTTCTAAAACAGAGGCCCTTCCCATCTGGATTGACACTGTGAATCTTTTGCAACTAAAATCGCAGTATAGGTTTGAATGGCAATGAACGTCGATAAAATATCTCGGTATTAAGTTAGCTATGTCTGTTAAAGAATTGTATAAACAGAACTTCGCCCCCTTAATTGGTACTTTTCGCAAACTTTTGGAGGATTGGATGTATAAAGACATCTCTTGGCTAGGCAGAATTGCAGCTATTAAAGCTCATGTATTCCCGAAGATTCTTTATCTATTTCGGACCATTCCCATTAAGCTCCCCAGTAAATTTTTTCAGGCTATACAGGCTTTATTTGTAAAATTTGTTTGGAAAAACTCGAGGCCTAGGACATCTGTGAAGGTTTTAACAAAACATAAAACAAGAGGGGGTCTAGGTTTCCCACAAATTAAGGCATACTATCAGGCAACGCATTTAAACTTTCTTCAGAGGTTTTTGGACTTTGATAACCAACCCCAATGGGTCCAACAAGAGATAGCTATTTCCGGATACCCATTTGGACGAACTTCATACCTGATATGGACACATCCTAGACTTCGTCCGAAGTCTGTGAAACTTTTCCCAACGACAAGTACCACTTTTAAAGTATGGGATGTAATTCAATATTCAGATAACTTGACAGTAGGTTTACATCCATTCTATCCTATTGATGCTTTTCGACATGTTATTCCACAAATTGATTTGTTGCCTTGGATCAGATCGGGGTTAACAAAGTTTGAAGATCTTTTTCATCAAACGGTTTTTCAATCTTTTGGCCAATTGCAATTGCGATTTGGTTTTCCTGTATCGACATTTTTTGTCTATTTACAAATTAATAGCTATTTAAAATCCCATTCGATTGATAAGATTAAACAATTGTCTTCGATGCAATTCAAACTAACTCATATGCTTGTCAAACAAGCTCGGATTTCACAATACTATTTAACTTTGATGGAGGCAAATTCTCAGACTCCAGACCTATATCAATCAAAATGGGAAATAGAACTAACATCCCCAATTGATTATATTGATTGGAATACCGCTTTTCTATTGTTAACCTCGACCACACAGTCAATCCGTTTGTTAGAAACTAGTATTAAACTAATGTACAGATGGCATTTGGTTCCGACCAGGTTATTCGCTATATATCCTAATACTGCAACAAATGTATGTTGGAGAAAATGTGGATGTGTGGGTTCCTTTTTACATATATGGTGGAATTGCCCGAAAATTTTACAATTTTGGCAATATATATTTGAAATTCTTACAAAGATTGTGAATGTACCAATAACCCCTTCACCGCAGTTGGCACTTTTGAACCTCGACTTGGACAATGTCCCATGGAAAGCTAAACGTATGACGACTCACATACTAGCAACAGCCCAACTAATTATTGCAAGAAATTGGAAATCACCATGCCCGCCGGATATCAAAGAGTTTATTGAGTCAATGAATGAATCCAGTACATTGGAATATTATGTTGCAAGAAATAAGCAGTCTTTACATTTGTATTTTGATAAATGGTCTCCATGGAACACTAGTTCCTTTTCAGAGGATTTTCTGACTTCTGTTTAGCTTATCGGGCTGACGAATCAGCTCTAACTTGAACCCTGTTTCTTTCATGCTCTAATGGTGAGAGAGTTTGATAGATGTCTGAGATATATAGTCAATGAGGTCAGCCAATTTTTTTTTTTATTTATTAATATTTGGTGTGTGTGTTTTTTGTTTTATGTTATATTTTTTTTTTTTTTGTTTCTTGGGAATGACTGTGGATAGCAGCGTAACTTTTATGATATCTGTTTAAACTTACATATGATGTAGACTCATGTGCTACTTATTGCGATTTGTAATATGTACCTACTGAGCTGCCTTTGCTCATTATACAGGATTGTGCTGTTTATCCCTTTGTCAATAAAACTTGTTGGAAATTAAAAATAAAAAATGGAAAGTGATTGGAAAAAGTCTTTATTTCTGGTAAACTATCTGAAACCAATAGAACTGAAAAAGGTATTGGAAGGTGAACAACCCCTTTAAAGCCACTGATTATTTGAGCTGGTGCTTAGGATATTTTCATACAATAAGTATGTCAATATGCAGTGTAATGAGCAGATGCAGAAATATGGAAAACAGTGGTGCAATGGTTCTTTTTAGTGTACTGTATATAAATGAATTAACTCAAATATAAGCAATTTAATAGAATTAGATTTTAGAATGCAAGAAAGAATTTACCTCCTGGTTTATTATCCTCTAGCAAAAATCAAGCTGATGAGTGATGCAAAAGTGCATAAAACAGCACTCACTTCCTACAGAAACAGAACACGTACAACATTTCTGCTAGCTTACACATGATATATTTTTTCTATTGCTTGAGGAAAATAATTCCACAATGAAAAACCATTTAGTAGTACTTTTCTACACACCTTTTCCTGTATTTGTATCCTTTTTCTACACATCTTTTCCTGTATCTGTATTTTCAAGCCTGCTTCAGCAAATACTGTTTTTTTTTAATACATGTATTGATACACATATGGTGATGCCCCCAGCCCCCATTCACAAAGACAATGATTTTCTGTTAAAAAGCATATTTTGTAAATTGCTCCCCTGCTTCACCTGATCACATCATTTTGGCAATAAAAACTTTTGGTCTGCACTTGAATGTGTGTGAATGTGTGTTCCATTCACCTATAAGAAAGTATGTTCTAAGAATCTCTGGTAATAAAAGTGTATATATTGTAACTTTTGATAAGGACATGTGTGCTTAAAGTTTATACAAAATTGAGTAATGCAAAGATGAGAATAAATGTGGTCAAAATTAGGCAGAAGGTTAAAATGAGGTCAATATTGAAGCTAGAATTCAGGATGGGAAGCATAAATGTTAAACAGGTAAGGGAAACTAGAACATTTATAATCAGAGGCACATGAGCAATTTGGATCATTAACAATTTACATGTTAAACAGGAGGAATATATATCCCTATTTCCCTTTTTTCCACACATAAAAAACATTTTGACAGGAACTGCCAGCCAACAATCATTATTGTTTTTCTATATTTATTTAGAACCAACATGTTTCTCAGAGAGTTAGAGGAACCAACACAGAACATACAAACAGCTTATAGGTAATGCCTAGGCAAGATGGAAGTTGTAACCCTGTAAGCAAATTGCAGAAAACACTGGAAAAAATAAATAATGAAGTCATAGAATTCATAATGAGTCAGATGAAAGTTTGTGTAGGACTGGCCAGACCAGAGATGACTTTGACGTAGTTGTCCAGCTTAAAGGGATACTGTCATGGAAAAACATGTTTTTTACAAAATGTATCAGTTAATAGTGCTACTACAGCAGAATCCTGCATTGAAATCCATTTTTCAAAACAAGAAATTGATTTTTTTATATCTAATTTTAAAATTTGCTATGGGGCTAGACATTTTGACATTTCCCAGCTGCCCTCAGGTCATGTGACTTGTGCTCTGATAAACTTCAGTCACACTTTACTGCTGCACTGCAAGTTGGAGTGATGTCATTACCCCTTCCTCCTACAAGCTGCTGTAATGTAAATAGAGCCTTGTCTGCTGAGCCTGTCAATTGAACAATAGGCAGGTATCAAGATAAGCTCCCACTGACACCACTTCAGAAGGACTGAAATAAGACAGTCCTGTGATCACTGCCCCCACTTACGTTTAAAAAAAAAAAAATATATATATATATATATATATATATATATATATATATATATATACATACATACATACATACATACATACATACATACATACACACACAATTCCTTTTGGACACTGGATATAATATTTTATATAGATAGTTTATTATATTTGTTTACACAAAAATGAATGGCAGAAACACAGGAGTACACTCACAGGACTGATGACAGGGAATAGAAAAAAAGGCTAAAATAAGGAGGACATACTTGAAAACCAGGAAAATTTAAGAGGAAGTCTAGGAAGGGTTAAAATAGTTCATGAAAAGGAGGCAGTAAGTAGTTAATGAAAAAAGAAGTATTGCAGGCAGGAAAGGAGCAAGGTGTGTGTGAGGTGGATAGCAGAGGGAACTCACAGCTCCTTTACCTCATCTTGTAACCAGTAAAACAAACTAGGAAGGCAGCAAGGAGAGAAAGTTCCCCTCACCAAAGGAAAGCAGAGAACAAGCTTACAGAACGGCAGGAGCTTTGATAGTGTCTGTGGGAGGAGGGGCTGCTAGTGCAGCTGTAGAGCAGAACGTAGGAAAGTGAAAGTAATTGCTTCCCTGCAAACCATGTGACCTCTCTCCTCCAAACATCACACGCATGGGCAGAGAGGGGAGGGGGAGTTTACAGCTAGATTCTCATGTCGTAGTGCGACCTGGCTTTTCATTACAGAGTGGCTGCCTCCAAGCACACAGGTAATGCTGTGCCTGCTGTTAGAGCAGCACAGGATGAATGTGTAATGAGCAGAAATGGAAGCCCCCATGACAAAATACAAACTAAAATAACTTATGCATGGATTTGTGGATTAACATTTTATTTGCCAGACATTGTTTATGAATGCGTGTTTTTTATAAAAATGCAAAAAAAAAAAAATTTTAAAATGACGAAAGATTCCCTTTAAGTGTATTTCAATATATGGACAAACAATCCCTGTTTTGTTTTAGTAGCTTCATCCACAAAATGTGTTAAAGCTATTATTATATTAATGTGTGAGTGCCAATGATCTATTGTCATTGTACGTAAACATTTTGTGGGCACACCCTCACTGCACCCCCATCGAATAGTTGAATTAATCTTCCAATCTAATCTCAATGGCTTATACATATACTGTAGGTTCAAGGAAGCACTCATGAAGGCACATAAAGAAAAAAAAACACTTGTTATGGAGTACTTTAGCTTTTATGATACCATAACTACTTAATATAACAAATTAACTTTCTAAATTATATTCTCAATATATGTCACCATCCCACTGGCTTTATGATGCAAATTGGAAGAAGACCATGGATTTACTGATACTATGGGGCAAACTAAAGGGCAAAGTGACTAAAGCGGGTGAAAATTCGCCTGCATGACATAATTTCGGTACTTCACAGATTTACTAGCGGTCACTGGCATAACTTCGCTATCGAAGGAGATAGACTCTAGCGGTACTTCGCTCCCTAACACCTGGCAAATTTGCGCTCTGGCGAATGGACATAACAACTCAAATTCATTAAGATGCGGATTTTACTGAACGTTACCTCTTGCACCAGACTTGCCTTGCCACCTCAGACCAGGCGAAGTGCAATAGATTAGTTCCTAAAAATATAGTTGAAAAATTTTCTTAGTCCCAAAAAACGCTGGCGTCTTTTCCTTTTTCAGGGTGATAGGCTAAAAAAGAGCGTAAACATTTTTTGGGGTAACCTGCTTCCCCACTACATTTCCTAACATATGACACATAAACTATACACTGGGCTCATGTGTAGGGCAATATAACAACTTTATTTTATTTTATTAAGGTTTCCCCACTTGTGTAATGTAATGTATTTGCTGTAACATATGTCGATTTAACTGTAACTTCCTGCCATATGCAAATTAGGCAATGCTAGTGCAACTTTGCCAGCATTAGGCGCCCTGGATGCAACTTCGGATTTAAGTGAATTAGCGTTGTCCTGTCGAATCAACACCTGGCGAAGTGTGTGCTGTGAGCGAAGCTGTCACTGGCGAATTTTCGGAGGTTAGTGAATTTGCCCCTATGTGCAAGATGTGCTTTTGGCTCTACTAAATCTATCATCCAGTTACAAGTACAAATATCTACAATCAAATCAATATTCATCAAGGAGCCTGTGAAACTCCTTGATGATTAAAACACAGTAACTCTGCCCCAAATGTAAAGTGGATACTCGTTTACATGTTATGACAATATAGCATCTGTTATACAGTGCAGCTATTTTACAGATGATGATTCCCCCCCCTTATTCTAGTATTCATAATCATCTAGAAATTATGAAAATTCAACATCTTTTCTCCTGGATAAAGTATGCTGCAGCTGAGTTAATTCACATTCATACAGTGCTATGCAATATGTTGGCGCTATATAAATACATGTTAATAATAAAAATAATAATGTCAATTCTGGAGTGCAGAAATGCACATTGCAGAAAGATGTAAAGAGTTAATTTCTGACAAAATGACGTATGTATGATGTATGGAAGTTAGGAGCCCTGACTTTTTCCATGACCTCTAGATGGCTTTGTGGTTTCACAGGCCTGTATATCCTTTGCTTGATTCAAAGGAAGATGGCCGTTCTCAGCATGATGTTTTCTGATAGCATGTCAAAAACGATGGTAGTAAATCCACGGTATGTGTCTCCTAGACTTGTCGCCTGGTGGAAAGAGGCAAATTTGCCTTCAATGACATCAGCTATAATAGTTCTCATTTCTAGACTGAATAGATGAGCAACTTAAATTTTAGAAATACTGATCTAGTTTTTGATGCTGAATCCTTCCAGTAAAAGAAGCATTTGCTCACTTTACAGCTTGCTTTTATTTGATGTCTAGTTTGTTGCAAAGATATTTTCAAAAGGTTTCAACTGCTTCTGACTATGATTCTGGATCTGTGAGATAATTAAATAAGAGAGGAAACATAGTGACCTCATTCTGGTTCTCTATTTTTTTCTTGCTGATGAACAGACAAGACCTTTTAAAATTAAGATTGGACATTTTACTGAAGACAGTGCATTAGCAACGGACTGGTTGGAATAAGATGACTCATGTTATAATCTGAGGCTCTCTTGGATGCTTGGGTAGTCTAGACAGGAAAGGTAAAATGGAGTATTGCCTTCTCTTACTTAGCTTCCTACCTGTTTTGGAGAGTTTGTCTTTAGTTTTGTTTTTGAGTAGACATATCCACTATAAAATCTAGTTTGTTTGCTTATCATGATCTTGTGGATAAAACTGTTCTATTGATTATGAACCTACATCCCTGATGATATTTCTAAGGTGAAACATCATGCAAAGGTTCATATCTAGTGTATAAAGGGATCACACAAAATAGAGGAATCACTTGATAAAGGAGGGAGTTTGCTATTAATAATGTTATAGGGCCTTGCTTCATGTAATGGACTCAACAAGCAGAAGGTACTAATACTAGTGATTTTGTGAATAGATAGAAGAACTTTATAATGCACCCCCCCACCTACGAGTAAAACTCAAAACTAAGGAGACAGAATGGTGACAGTAAGATGGACAGCTAGTGAATTATACTTCAGAGTTTATCCTGCTTCAAGACAGAAGACCTAAACCCTATTCGTTCTGCAGTGACTGGTAGGGACATACATAGAAAAAATGTTATGACAAGTACATTTAGTTTAATACATTATCATTTTTAATGTAACCCTTAATCTTTTAAAAGCTTTGAATAAACTCAAGGTGTATGGATTAAATCTAATAGCTTGATTTGGGTAATGCAGCAGGAACATTGTAGCATGAGTAACCTCTGATATTTATTTCATTTATACCAAGCTCCTCACCATGAAGGGTCATTAAAGGACTTTGTTTATTTTACCTGAGGGGGAAAGTACATGTATGCTACCTGTTTACAAAGTAACAGAAATAGAGAGAGAGAGAGAGAGAGAGAGAGAGAGAGAGAGAGAGAGAGAGAGAGAGAGAGAGAGTCAAAAAGGTACACACCTTCCCTGTACGTAACTGCCCAGGTAAACAGATAGTGTTATATTGTAACAAAAGAACCGCACTCACATGTTTTCAAAAGAAAGCCGCAGCTGCAGGCTGTGATTTATTTATCCAACGTTTCGGCTACAACTCTAGCGTCCTCAGAAAGAAACAAACATTACAGAAGTGTGGTCATATTTAAAGTATAGTGTTGTGTGCCAGTAGCCTGTGACATCATCAACAAGTGCTCACCATTACAAAGAGTCATGTGATGAGCGAAATGTCAAATTCATTTAGTGAACCTCATAGTGCCTGGACCAAATGGGCCAATATATACAAGTGATACCAGTGAGTGATCCCTCCGCTTGTGACAAGAAACATTTTTGTGAAAATTAAAACCGCGGTAGCCTAGTGACAGGCATCGCGCTAGAAATGACTTACCTCCAGCGCACAGTCACAGCCCCACCGCGCCCTTTAATACCGTTCTATCCCTCCATGCGGTTACCACCGCTGCCATGTGAAGAAAGAGACACCCGCACTTGATCACTCAGTCGACACGCCCCAGCCAACACTCCACGCGCTGCCGGAGCTCCTTTGTGGCTCCTCCCCTCAGCCTGCCGATTGGAGGAAGCCACCACACCTACACACTTAGCTCCAATCGCGTCAAGAGGCACGGCCTCATTCTCTCCATCACTGCCGTCCGATATGGTATACGACCATCACTTGTATATATTGGCCCATTTGGTCCAGGCACTATGAAGTTCACTAAATGAATTTGACATTTTGCTCATCACATGACTCTTTGTAATGGTGGGCACTTGTTGATGATGTCACAGGCTACTTTTGGCGCCAACACTATACTTTAAATATGAGCACACTTCTGTAATGTTTGTTTCTTCCTGAGAACGGCTAGAGTTGTAGCCGAAACGTCGGATAAATAAATCACAGCCTGCAGCTGAGCACAGTTCTTTTGTTACTATATATATATATATATATATATATATATATATATATATATATATATATATATATTCCGGAAGTCTTGCCACCAGCACTCCAAGAAGGGGTAATTGACCCAGGTGCTACCTATACATGCTGTACATAAAAAGTCCAAAAATCAAGGCCTAAAACAACCTTTTTAAATGTAACTAATAAAGAAACAGTTTTATTTCTTTTTTTGAGAAAGTACCCGGTGTGCACCTAAGTTTTTGGACTATATTTATATATATATATATATATATATATATATATAGTTAATTGCACAATACCAAAGTTCCCATCAATGGAAATAATTTAAAAAGTTTTCCACGTATTAAAAACGTACATAATTATTCTGAACAAGTTGTCAGGATATGTAAGCTGGATGGCATATAAAAGTTAAAAATACTTAAAGTGCTCTCTTTTAGATCCTAAAACTGCAATGCAAATGAAGAACAGTATGACATTATTTCAAGAAATATTTCCCACTGTCGCATTATTAAAATGTATCTTTAAGCCAAGAGAAGTTATGTGAAAAACATATAGCCTGCAGTTTATATAGAAAATAGACACCTTTTTAGTCTATTTGCACCAATAACAAAATATAACTTTATCTAACAGGAATAAGAAAAAATGATTTCTCATCTAAATCTTAGAGAAAATTCTATTTAAAGGAAACAATTGTGAGAACCATTTAATTTTTAAATTATAGTGCTTCTAATTATTTTTCTCAGCCTGTGGTCCATGCTACCATTTCAGTAAAAGGAAGAAATTAGTTTACCACTGTCTATTTGTGTAAGTATGTCTGTCCTGAGATAAATTTAGCATGTTCTAATTGTCTTTATAGTTTTAATCAGAGAGTTTACTATGCATGTTTAAATGGGAAATGCTGAGTTTGAGAAGCACCTTAAATTAACAAGTATGAATAACCTACAGTGCTCCATGTTTTGTTTAACTACAACTTGAAATGTTAATTCAATAACCTGGGCTGTAACCCATAGCAACCAATAAGATTATTGTTTTCAGTGTTCATCCTACAGCTAATCGCTTATTTGTTGCTATGGGTTACTGCCAACATGCAAATGTGCCCAGTGTTTGTAAATGAGCCCCACTGACTCTTCATGTTAGGGTTAGTAAAAATGAGAATAATTTTACACCATGTTCCTCTCCCATAGTTGAGATGGTTGTTATTAAGCATTGATCAACTACTCACTGATAGGCAGGAACATGTAAGAATGATAGTTTTTATTTTTCTTGTAAAACAGAAAAGAGAGATGGTATAAAATAAACTGATATGGACCCCTGATGTTGTTTTAGTTATATATCTGTACTAGGTGTTTCTTTCATAGCATATATTACTTATGTGTAGATTACTTAGATCAGTAGATCAGTTCAGGCACAAAGAAGTGACTTATATTTGTTTATACCATTGTAAAAAAAGAAAGAAAGGGGCACATTTACTAAGCTCGAGTGAAGGATTCAAAGTAAAAAAACTTTGAATTTTGAAGTATTTTTTGGGGTACTTCGACCATCGAATAGGCTACTACGACCTTCGACTACGACTTTGATTCGAACGATTTGAACTAAAAATCGTTCGACTATTCGACCATTCGATAGTAAAAGTACTGTCTCTTTAAAAAAAACTTTGACTACATACTTTGTTAGCCTATGGGGACCTTCCCCATTACTTATCTAAAGTTTTTTTGAACAAAGGAAAATCCTTCTATCAATGGATGAAAATACTTTGACTCGTTCGATTTGAAGGATTTCATAGATTTTTCCTTTGTTCGATCGTAGGATTTGCGGTAAATTCTTCGACTTCGATATTCAAAGTTGAAGGATTTTACTTTGAGGGTCGAATTTGAGGGTTTATTAACCCTCGATATTCGACCCTTAGTAAATGTGCCCCATAATGTACCAAAAACATAGTGGTCCAATATGTTTTCTCATTATTTAATGCTTACATTTACACATTCATTGCCCAAACACTTAACAGAAGGGAATGTCAACCCAAAAACTTTAGCTAATAAAAGAAAACATAATTCTAAGTTACTTTTCAGTACATATTACATTTTTCATTTGTATATGTTTTGTTATTAAAAGCAATGTTTGTCTGTCCCTTTCTATTCTATGTCCTGATGGCTCAGACTTTTTTAACAATATAAGACAAGACAGCTGATTAATAGACCTGGTTTGCTGGGAAACTCAGACTTGTGCAACACTGTTTAAAAGGTAACAACCAAAAACTAAAACAACAAAAAGCTTTTAAAAATAACTTTAAACGCAC
The DNA here is from genome assembly GCA_038501925.1 of Xenopus petersii. NCBI lineage: Eukaryota > Metazoa > Chordata > Amphibia > Anura > Pipidae > Xenopus > Xenopus petersii. Next base: position 93,303,996 of record CM076684.1, read on the forward strand.
TTTTAACATTTTTAATAATAAATACATTATTGATAGTTGCCTAGAATTATGTTTTCTTTTATTAGACAACATTTTAATTTATGTTATGCAGAGTAGAAAGACACAGAAAAACTGCACACAGGAGAAACACAGCTTTGCTGTAAAATTTGCACAACCACTGTGTTATGTATTGACTGTTAATGTAATGCCAGTAGATGGCGCTGTTACATCTTAAACTGAGATGTGTCACTCTGCTCTGCTGATTATTGTTTCCCAAGTATCTGCCTCTCTATCTCTCTTTTCTCCTAACTTGTTGGCAGTTCAGCCATGCTTTCCTCCCTAGTAAAGTTTGTTCTACTCCCAGCTACTGTGAGCGTTTTGTGTACTACTACAGGGTCCAGAACATAATACTGGTGACGTGGATTGTGAGATAACCCATAAAAAAATCTACAACTACAAGATCCCAGTGAGTAAAAGGGAACTTAAGAGACTTTATTATTTCCATAATGGTGTCCCTGGGCCACATAGAGGAGTTTGACATTGCCAGGCCATCCTCCTGGGATTCCTATGCAGAGAGACTGCAGTTCTTTCTAGAAGCAAATAAGGTGACAGTCCCTGTGCAGAAACGTGCAGTTCTGCTGAGTGTTATAGGCTCAAAGACTTATGAGATTGTTCGCTCTCTGGTATCCCCCACTAAACCCAGTGACTGCTCATTTGAGGAAATTATTAAGCAGCTTAAAAATCATTTTGCACCCACAACATCTGAAACTGTTAAGAGGTTCCACTTTAACAGACACAGCCAGCAGTCAGGTGAGAGTATTGCTGCTTATATAGCAGAGCTGCGCAGTTTGGCAGAAAACTGCAATTTTGGCAGCAGCTTCGAATCCTTGCTAAGGGATCGTCTTGTGTGTGGGGTCAGGGATGCAGCACTGCAAAGAAGGCTTCTAGCAAAGCACAACCTAACCTTTGCTTTGGCCCAGGAGGAAGCACTTGCTTATGAGGCTGCATCTGCACATTCCAAGGAGATACAGGCCTCTGCCAGTTCAGTTATTGCTCCAGGGCTGCATCAAGTGTACAAAATGCCAGCATCAGCACAGGCATCAGATACAGTAAAATTAAGGTGCCACAGTTGTGGGGGAGGTCACCTGCGTGGAAACTGTAATTTCCAAAATGCTGTGTGTCACAAATGCAAGCGCCGCAGCCACATACAGAGAGTCTGTCGCCAAGTTGATAATTCACAGAGACACAAGCAAGCCAGAGCAACTCCATCTGGGGATGCAACACATATAGTAAAAATCCAAAATGACACTACTGAGAAGGAAGCAGAAACAGATATTTATGTCTCAGAAATTATAAATAGTGTTGAAAATGAGCCAATGCACAAAAAGAAATTCACTGATGTAATACTACAAGGATCTAAATGTAGAATGGAGGTAGATACAGGCTGTGTCTATTCCTTAATTTCAGAGGAAACTTTCCATGCATTATGGCCCACTAATGGCCCACCTATATTACCATGTGAAGTTAGACTTGTGGATTACAATAAAAAGCCTGTGGATGTTGTGGGCGCCTGCTTTATTAAAGTCCACTATAGAAAAGACAGAGGAAAACTACGCCTCATTATTACAAAAGGACACAGAGCAAGCTTATTAGGAGTAGAATGGTTTGAGCCCCTAGGAATTCAATTAACTGGAGTAAATTATGCAACGACAGACTCTTTGCAAAGTGTCCTCAAAGACTTTAGCAGTGTATTTGAAGAAGGCCTTGGCAAATTTAAGGGCTCACCAATATCATTCCTGCTGGATCCCAAAGTTGCCCCAATATGCATGAAGCCGTCCAAAAATAGATGCCAAAATAGATCGCTTGGTGCAACAAGGAGCGCTAATTCCAGTAACCCGCCCAACTTGGGCCACCCCAATAGTGCCTGTACTGAAGCCAAATGGAGAAGTGAGGATATGTGCTGACTATAAATGTACAATCAACAAGGCATTACAGGAACATCCATATCAAATTCCTGCTGTCAATCAGATTCTCAGCACCTTGGCTAAAGGAAAGTTATTTGCCAAACTTGATTTGGCTCAAGCATACCAGCAGTTACCGGTGGATGATGCAGCTGCTGATGCACAAACAATTATCACACAAAAAGGAGCATTTAAAGCTACACAGTTGCAATTTGGAGTTTGCATCGCACCAGGTGTGTTCCAGAAATTGATGGATGACCTCCTTTCCAGCCTGCCAGGGGTGGTGCCATATTTTGATGATGTCCTCATTGGAGCAGACTCTATGGAATCATTAACTGAAAGGGTAAGAGCAGTATTACAGCGTGCTGATGCTGGGTTAAAACTTAAGAAAGAAAAATGTGTTTTAGGAGTACCAAGTGTTGATTTCCTGGGATACAAAGTTGATGCAAATGGAATACATCCAACAAATGCAAAAGTAAAAGCCATTCATGAAGCTCCAGTTCCCAAAAATAAACAGGAGCTGCAAGCATTTCTCGGCCTTTTAAATTTCTACCATTCTTTCTTGAAAGACTAAGTAGTCTGAGCCACTACACAGACTACTGGAAAAAAATTCTACCTGGAAGTGGTCAGCTCTGCATGAGCAGTCTTTCAAGGATGCCAAGAGACTTTTATCATCAGACAGTGTGCTAGTACATTATGATTTGCGTAAACCTCTTAACCTCACATGTAATGCTTCTCCTTATGGAATAGGGGCTGTTTTAAGTCATACTGTAAGTGGCGGTCGTGAGGTTCCCATTGCATTCTATTCTCAGACCATGAGTACCACAGAGAGGAATTACGCTCAGATTGATAAGGAAGCTTTAGCCATTGTGGCAGGGGTAAAGAAATTCCATGAGTACTTGTATGGCAGAAGTTTTGCTATAATTACTGATCACAAGCCATTATTGGGTCTGTTTAAAAATAATGGGCCTACTGCGCAGATACTTTCTCCACGCATGCTGAGATGGTGTTTATTGCTAAATGCATATGACTATGAGTTGCAGTACCGCACAGGAAAAGAAATAAGTAATGCAGATGCTTTAAGTCGTTTACCTGTAAACACTCCTGATTTTCAAGTACCGGCCTTGTCTGAGGTCCTCATGCTAGAGTCATTACCTAGTCCCCCTCTGCAGGCATCAGATATTGCCCGAATGACAGCTACTGACCCAGTATTGTCTCGAGTTTTGAACTGGGTATGGAGGGGGTGGCCAAAAATAAATTTAAAGGAAGAGTTCACACCTTTTGAGAAATGCCAGCATGAACTCTCTGCATACAAAGGTTGCCTTTTGTGGGGAAATAGAGTGGTAATTCCCAAAGCAGGGCAAAACCATGTTCTTAAAGCCCTACATGAGAGTCACCCAGGCATTGTAAATATGAAAGCCCTTGCTAGAAGTTATGTCTGGTGGCCTAAAATGGATGAATGTATTGAAATATGTGTAAAAAGTTGTGTCTCTTGCCAGACCAACCGACATGCCCCTGCTAAGGCCTGGGTACATCCATGGGAGGTGACGCGGAGCCCATGGTCACGGCTTCATATCGATTTTGCAGGGCCTTTTCAAGGTCAGACATTCTTCCTTGTGGTTGATTCCTTTTCCAAATGGTTGGAAGTTATTCCAGTGGCATCTGCAACCACCCATGCAGTCATTCAAGTGTTGCGGAAGTTGTTTGCCACCCATGGACTCCCAGACACTATTGTCTCTGATGACGGAGCACAGTTTACATCATCAGACTTCAGAGCATTTATGGAAAGTAACCTTATTCGTCATGTTACAACAGCACCATTCCATCCATCCTCAAATGGGCAAGCTGAGTGCATGGTCCAGACTACAAAGGATGCATTAAAAAGGATAATTGATGATGACTGGAATTATAGACTGGCAAAGTTTTTGTTGCAGCAGCACATAACCCCTTCTGCTAGCACTGGCTGCAGTCCTGCAGAACTTTTGATGAACCGACGGCTTAAAACCTGCTTAGACAGACTGCATCCTGACTTGGCTTCTGATATACAAAATAAACAGGAAGATAAATTCCATAAAAATGCACAGACCTCCACAGTGAGGATGTTTGAAGCAGGCAATAGTGTGTATGCCAGAAATTATGCACTGGGACCAAAATGGATACCAGCAGTCATTGTTGAAGCGACAGGCCCTGTCTCATACAAGGTTAAGACTGCGGATGGCCGAGTTATTCGAAAGACATGTTGATCAGCTGCGGAGCAGACTAGGGGACAATGTTTGTCCTAATACAGAGGGTAACCATGGCCAGTTTGGATTGCAAGGTGACTTAACTCCTCTAGCTTTTCCAGAGGAAGAGATTCCTGCAGCTGAACAGACAGTAGATGTACCTGAGGGGTTACCAGCAGATACTGAGACCAATCCACAAGGAGAGGTCATCAGTGTCCCAATGGAGCGGCCCAGAAGGGTCATTCAAAGGCCCCGCCACCTAGAGGATTATGTTATCTAGGAGGGGAGGGGTGTTATGTATTGACTGTTAATGTAATGCCAGTAGATGGCGCTGTTACATCTTAAACTGAGATGTGTCACTCTGCTCTGCTGATTATTGTTTCCCAAGTATCTGCCTCTCTATCTCTCTTTTCTCCTAACTTGTTGGCAGTTCAGCCATGCTTTCCTCCCTAGTAAAGTTTGTTCTACTCCCAGCTACTGTGAGCATTTTGTGTACTACTACAGGGTCCAGGACATAATACACTGGAATGACGAATATCTGTGAAACAATTGAAGTCAACAGGCATTTTTTACCTGTGTGGATTATGCACAGTGTTTTTTTCTGCACAAAATACATTGATGTCAACCCACTTTTTTTGCTGTGTTTTGTTTCAAAATGCATTGCCATGATTGGGCTGTGCTTTCACAGTGACATTTTTTGAGGCAAACTGTTGCCACTTACGGTAAAAATCCGAATGTCACAGTGAACCCATTCCTGGTGAAACATTATGAAACATTAGTTTAGACATCTGGGGAAGCAATATAAAGGTATAAGAGCTTTTTGCCTATCTTTGCATATATTTCTCACAGATCATCCTCCTTTTTCAATATACATTTGTAATTTTTAAGGCAGAGAAAATATAGTACCTTAGCTTGGTTTATTTTTAATTGCATAGAATGTCAAAGAATGCCAGTGATCGATCTAATCTGCATTATTGTACAGTATATAACTTTGATCCTGAAATATTTGTAAGTCTTGGGAATTAATACTCAGTTTTAATAAACTTAAAAAAGGCCATTGCTGCAGTTATTTGCTTTTCATAAACCCAAACAATTTTATCTCATACTGGAATGTTTATGTAATTTAATTACTCAACAGATTTCATATACTGTATATGATTTCATATCATACTGGCTACACCATGCTTTAATTTACGATAACAATAGAAAGCAAACTTATTCTGACAATATAAACAATGCATTGTGTTTGCATTGTTACCCGTTAAATGTCTTGCATTTCCCAAGAGCTTGTAGAAAGCCAGTTCATAGAAAAGGCCTTACACAAATCCTGAAGGAATTTAAAAATACCATTTCTTCTGACAGCTATAAAATACTGAAATTGATAAAGCCTTAACAGCAGACCTGTGATATTAAAGGAAAGTGCATTTCAGGATAAACCTTAAAAAACCTCCGGAAAATTACCATAGAACTAAACTGAGGTGATTATTGATCATTCAGTTTTAGTCCATTACCAATTACTGTTGTAAAGAGCAGAGAATGAGATGGGTGTTTGCATGAGTGTGACCACTGTGCATGGTCATTTAACGTGCATATAGTATTGACATTGATTTTGCAAATATAAAACTGTTTAGCCTATATTTTACTCTGCCACCAATGGGTGAAGTATCTCAAATGCAGGGTGTGTGCATAAATATTCCGTTTCTGTGCAATATTTAAAAAGCTTTAACCCTTTACCTGCCAAGAATGTAACTCCTATGTTCTTGCAGAAAAAGGCTCAAAGTGCCAAGAACGTAGGAGCTACATTCTTTAATAAAAGCATGCTCTTTCTGCACGCCTGATCAGAACAGTGTGCAGAGAGGTGCTACTGGCAGCACAACCACCTAGGCAATGAGCTTACTGAGCTTGATCCTCTTCCTCCTCCTCAATGGCCCGCATGACGTCTCCAAACATAGCAGCTTTTTGTCACAAGACTTCCTTGTTGCTAGACCCAATCTTCAATTCCAGCTCTGTCCCCGCACTTCCTCCTGATCTGTGCTCTGCACTCCTCGACCCTCCAGCACTGCTAAGGACCCCCCATTCACCTTTTTTCAACTTTTTTTTTAGTTCTTCATTTTCTAAGTTTCCTCTTGTTATTCCCATAAAAACTGTTGATTTCACAGTGTGACTATTGGATCAAGCATTCTGAACATTAACCACGCTGTTGGATCAGTTATTTTTGTTATTTTATTGATTTGGCTATTTGTATTAATTTTTTATAGTTTTATACTTGCATTATTGTTCTTTAAAAAAATTTTAGCTTTGTTTGCACTTTGATCATTTGGAGTAGAAACACATTTTAGCAATTTTGTATTCATTAGAATGTGTACTTTTTAAAAATATATGGCTTTGGGGAGTCTTTGTGCTGTTAGGAGGGTCTTGTGGCACATAATATGCAGCTAGGGGGATTTGTTCATAGAAGGTGAATTGGCAGCCAAGAAAATTTTCATTTGGGGTCTGTGGTGTGGGCCCTTTAACAGAGGTTGCTAAAGCTTGCTTGGCATTGAAAAATGTAGCTTTATTTCTTTAAAGCAGAAGGAAAAGTATTACACAGCTCAATTTCAGCATGGCATCAGAACAGCAGAGCAGTTTCTCTAGGTCTTTCCTTGAAGAGAGCCAACATCAGACAGAGAGACTCTTGCTGACTGGGAGTGGCCTTTTATACCCAAGGCTCCCAGAATGCTTTGTGGTTCTGTGACATCATACATCTCACATTAAACAAATGTTAAATTTTAACAATAATTGCAATTTCCACATATACATTTACATATTAGCCTTCATAGATTACAACATAAAAAAGGTAAAAAGAAACTCACATTTAAACAAAGTTTAAATTCCAAGCTGTGAAATGTCTGTGCACAGCTGACAACAATCAGGCTACACCCATGTGTTTCCAAACCCTGTGCAGACTGATCAACTTGGGAAACTCAGGTAAGTATTTTAAACTTTAAATGTTAAAGTTTGAACTCATATATGAAGGGTATATTTTAGTGGCAAGTTGCTTTTCTAAGAGGAAAAACTAATGTTTAAATGTTCTAACTTTATAGAGCTGCAAACAGACTGCTTTCACATGGCTTTTTTAACCCTGTTGTTGCCATGTTGAACACAGGAAAAAAATATGTTTCAAGGCTGAGAATGGTGTAGGACAGACACAAGAAGTAATGAAAGACAGATTAAGAATGAGAGTTTGCGCTGGCCAGCAGAGGTAGAAAAGACAGAGAAGAAAGTAAGAAAGTACTGTCCTCCACACATATCTCAACAACAAAAAAAAGAAAAATTTATTTCAGTGACATAACTCTGTCACATATCCCCCTCCTTAAGAGAAAGGACACTTTCTCAAGCAAGGAAAAAATTTACTTTACTTTTTCGTCTATGACTGCTCCATATCTAGACAAATAATCAGCATTTTTATGTTCCTTGCCTGCTTTGTGAAAAATTGAAAAACGAAAGGGCTGCAGTGCCAAATACCACCTTGTCACTCTAGCATTTTTGTCTCTCATGGAATTTAGCCACATGAGAGGACGGTGGTCTGTTATCAGCTGGAATTCCTGACCCAACAAATAGCACCTTAAGGATTCTAGTGCCCATTTTATGGCTAGGCATTCCTTCTCTAAGGTTGCATATTGGGTTTCTCTTGGAAACAATTTACGGCTAATATACAGCACAGGATGCTCTTCTCCATCATGCTTTTGGCTTAGAACCGCTCCAAGACCATTTTCAGATGCATCTATTTGAACAATAAATGATTTGGAGAAGTCTGGACTTTTAAGCACAGGACCATCACAAAGAATTTCTTTAATTTTGGAGAACGCTTCGTCGCACTTACTGTTCCATTCAACTTTATTGTTTTTAGCCTTTTTGGTTAGCTCTGTAAGAGGTGCTGCAATAGAAGAAAATTGAGGAATAAATCTCCTATAGTAGCCAGCTAGTCCTAAAAAAGAACAAACTTCTTTTTTAGTTGTAGATTCCTTTGCATCTTTGATAGCTTTGGTTTTCACAATTTCTGGGTTAATTTCACCATTACCCAAAATGTATCCTAAATACCGTGTCTCTCCAAAGGCAAAGGCACATTTTGATGGATTAATGGTGAGACCAGCTGACTTTATAACAGACAAGATTTTACTTAGGTGCTCTAAATGTTTTTCCCATGTAGAACTGAACACCACCACATCATCAAGATATGCTGCTGAGTATTCATTATGACCCTCTAAGAGAGAATTCATGAGGCGCTGAAAAGTTGCTGGGGCTCCATGTAGGCCAAATGGCATAGTTACAAAATGGAAAAGACCTTTCCTGGTACTGAAAGCAGTCTTTTCCCTGGATTCATAGTCCAGAGGTATTTGCCAATACCCTTTTGTCAGATCTAGGGTGGATATATATTTGGCCCCACCTAACTGATCAATTAAGTCATCAATTCTGGGTAGTGGAAATGAGTCAAACTTAGATACACTGTTTAGCTTACGAAAATCAATACAGAATCTTATTTCACCATTCTTTTTTGGTACCAAGACAATAGGTGAACACCATTCACTTTTTGAGGGTTCTATAACTCCAAGTTGCAACATTTTTTTAACTTCTTGGTCTACCACTGACTTACATTTCTCAGGCATTCTGTATTGTCTCTGCCGAATGGGCTTGGCGTCATCAGTATAAATGGTATGTTCAATTAAAGAAGTACGTCCAGGGGTTTTTACTAGTGTATCTCTATGTTGATTTAATAAAATTAAAAGATCATAATGCATTTTATCATCAAGGGGACCAATATCAACATCCCATAAAGGTTCACATGAGGAAGATAACCTTTGATACGCTTGCTCTGCCATATCAGGAGCACATTCCTTTAATACCACCATTGATGCTTTCTCATCCCTCTCTTTCCATTTTCTCAGCAAGTTAACATGGTAAATTGTTTTGTTACGTTTACCTGGCATTTCAATCTCATAATCGACAGGGCCTACTTTGCGGGTGATTAGAAAAGGACCCTGCCACTTTGCTAGTAGCTTGTTCTCCTTATTTGGCAATAGTAATAAGACCTTCTCACCTGATTGAAATGTGCGGTATCTTGACTTATGGTCATACCAATTTTTTTGTTTATTTTGGGCTTCTTTTAGATTCTCCTGAGCTATTTCACATATTTTGGATAATTTTTCTCGCATGTTAATAATGTGAGTTACCAAGTTTTGAGGCTCTGTAGTATCCTCAACCCAGTTTTCTTTTATCACATCAAGAATTCCCCTGGGTTGTCTCCCATAAAGCATTTCAAAAGGAGAAAATCCAGTGGACATTTGTGGAACCTCCCTATAGGCAAACATTAAGTATGGAAGCCATTTGTCCCAATGTTTTGGGTCCTCATCAACAAACTTTTGAAGCATGCGCTTCAGTGTCTGATTCATTTGTTCGACCAAGCCATCCGTTTGAGGATGATATGGACTTGTACGAACGGTTTTTACCCCTAGCAGGTTATATAATTCTTTTAATAATGCAGAGGTAAAATTAGTACCTTGATCAGTTAATACAACTTTAGGAATTCCTACTCTCCTAAAGATTTTTACAACTTCTTCTGCAACTCTCTTTGCAGTAATGTTGCTAAGCGGAATTGCTTCTGGATATCTTGTACAATAGTCACATACAACCAAAATATACTTATTCCCCTTACTGCTTCTCTCTAAGGGACCCATTATGTCCATAGCCACCTTTTCAAAAGCATTATCAACCAAGGGAATAGGTATCAGCGGAGCTTTGTCTTTTTGCCTTAATGGTGCTGTCATTTGACAAGTGGAACAAGTATCACAAAATGAGGCTACATCTTTATGCACACCAGGCCAGAAAAATCTGTACAGAATTCGTTTGAGAGTCTTGTCTCTACCCAAGTGACCTGCCATAGGAATTTCATGAGCCAGTCTAAGGATTTCTCTGCGATATTTTACTGGTATCATTAACTGCTCAACTTTGTAGCCAAGTTTGGGGTGTTGACACACTCTCATCAGAATTCTGTTTTTCAGTACATACTTTGGAAAATTTGCACATTCTTTGTCATTTCCAACCACATTTTTATAGTATTCTTTAAGAGTTTCATCTTTATATTGCTCATCTGCAATATCAGCATCCCATTTAATATGAGGTGACATTTTCACAAGGTGTTCAGGTCTCCCTTTTTTTTTAAGCTTCTTCTTTCTTTTTTAGACTTACGGGGTTTCCCTTCACCTTGGAAAATGTCACCTTCAAATGGAAAAATCTCATGCAAAAGCTTGTTTTCATCTTTTGCCTCTTTTGCTTGAGATCGTGTGGTCACAGCTATGATAGGCGTAGAAGCTTCACTCAATATTTGAAAACACCCTGGAAAGTCTCTACCCAAAATCATAGAGTAGGGCAAATTATCAATTACTCCAACAGTAATGATCTGTAACTCATGTCCAAGATCAACAGTCACTTGAGTTGTTAAATAAGACTTTGTATCACCATGGACACATTTGATAAAAGTCTTGCCCTTTCTGGGTAAATGCCTCAAGACATTTTTTCTCAGGTCTGTGGGCTTCCAGTGTCAATCAGGGCCTCAACTGGTTTTCCATTAACTTTAACCATTTTCAAGAGCCCTTTCCCACCCACTACTGATACTGGACTTGGGTTTTTAGCTTTCTTACAGAAGCGAGCAATATGCCCCTTTTCCCAACATTTAAAACAGACCTGCGGAGCAGTAAGAGCTTTTGCTCCTGCATCACTACTATGTGGAGGGGTAGTCACATGGGGTAATCTTACCACAGGCTGCTGAACAGTTCTCTTCCTAGCCTGGAAATAATCCTCAGCCAGAGCTACTGCCTTGGATCCTGAGTCTGGACGATGCTCTTGGATCCAGATGCGCACACCATCTGGCAGGATGTTAAGGAATTGTTCTAAGACGATCACATCCAGGATCTCGTCCTTACTTTTTCCTGTTGGTTTGATCCACTTCAGGAGCAGCTTTTCCAGTTGGGCGTAGGCTTCATTAGGTCTATCTGCATTCCGGTAACGGTATTCTCTGAATCGCCTTCTAAATGTCTCACAGTTGATGTCATACCTTCGAAGTATGGCCTCTTTTACAGCATCATAGTTTGCAGCATTTGCTAGGCTCAGTGAGCTGTAAGCCTTTTGCGCTTTCCCAGTCAGATTTGGAGCAAGACGTATTACCCATTGCTCTGGTGGCCATCGACTGGCTTTAGCCACACGCTCAAACATGGTGAAGTATGCCTCAATATCATCATCTGCAGTAAGCTTGGGAATTTTGAGACCCTTCACCACTAGCTCTTCTGTAGGCTCAGCTTGGGACTTGCTCATTATCTTTAGAATTTCTGTGATTTGCTGGGCATGCTGTTTCTGGAACATAGCGATCTCAGCCTGGTGCCTTCTCAAGTGCTCCTCCCACCTTCTCTCTTGCTCAGCTCTGAGATGTCTCTCTTCAGCAAAGCGTTGCTGTTCCTCCTTTTTATGTTTCTCCTCAGCTTCCCTTCTTTTGGACTCTGCGTCTAGCTGCTGCAAGACCATCCATTTTAGAAGGCTAGTGAGATCCTCTGGAGGTTGAGTAGGCAAAGTCTCAGTCTGTGGGTGTATAGTTGGAGTGACTTTAGGCTTTACATCTGGGAATAAAGGTTGTGCATAACCTGTTGCAGATGTTTCTTCCATCAGTGGAACAGGTTCAGATGATGCAATTGCAACCTCTTCCTGATGGTCAATCTCAGAAGTCATAGCTCTTTTCTTTGAAAGACCTCTCTTTATTTCTAGCTGTTCTTGCCTTCGAATAGCTATACTGCCAGGCGATTGTACTCCGGTTATTTTCTTTGCACCAGCTTTAGGAGCACACCTTCTCAACATACTTCAGCATTAATCTCTGTTCATGCTTAGTTTCAGCACTGAAATGGCATCCCACTTCTGACACCAAGTGTGGTGTGGGCCCTTTAACAGAGGTTGCTAAAGCTTGCTTGGCAATGAAAAATGTAGCTTTATTTCTTTAAAGCAGAAGGAAAAGTATTACACAGCTCAATTTCAGCATGGCATCAGCACAGCAGAGCAGTTTCTCTAGGTCTTTCCTTGAAGAGAGCCAACATCAGACAGAGAGACTCTTGCTGACTGGGAGCGGCCTTTTATACCCAAGGCTCCCAGAATGCTTTGTGGTTCTGTGACATCATACATCTCACATTAAACAAATGTTAAATTTTAACAATAATTGCAATTTCCACATATACATTTACATATTAGCCTTCATAGATTACAACATAAAAAAGGTAAAAAGAAACTCACATTTAAACAAAGTTTAAATTCCAAGCTGTGAAATGTCTGTGCACAGCTGACAACAATCAGGCTACACCCATGTGTTTCCAAACCCTGTGCAGACTGATCAACTTGGGAAACTCAGGTAAGTATTTTAAACTTTAAATGTTAAAGTTTGAACTCATATATGAAGGGTATATTTTAGTGGCAAGTTGCTTTTCTAAGAGGAAAAACTAATGTTTAAATGTTCTAACTTTATAGAGCTGCAAACAGACTGCTTTCACATGGCTTTTTTAACCCTGTTGTTGCCATGTTGACCACAGGAAAAAAATATGTTTCAAGGCTGAGAATGGTGTAGGACAGACACAAGAAGTAATGAAAGACAGATTAAGAATGAGTGTTTGCGCTGGCCAGCAGAGGTAGAAAAGACAGAGAAGAAAGTAAGAAAGTACTGTCCTCCACACATATCTCAACAACAAAAAAAAGAAAAATTTATTTCAGTGACATAACTCTGTCACAGGGTCCATAAATACAGGCTGCTTTGGTATATCTATGCATACTGAGAATCAAACTGTTCAGTAGACCCTTGGTGTCAATATTTATGGTGTTTTCCAATTGTATGTAAGAAATTGGGTGAGATAAATGCGACCAATTGCAATATTTTAGGGAATTTTCAGAAATGTCATAAAACGCTGCCTTTAGCGTAGCTTTGCAATACAGTAGTTTGTAATAGAAAGACCTATTTTGGATTTGTCAGAATGTGTACTTTCCAAAAAGATATGATTTTGGGGGTCTTTGTACTGTTAGCGGGTCTTGCGGGAAGGGCCTTGCGGTCCCGAAACGTTTGAACATTGAAGTGTTGTGAGCACCATGGAATAAAGTTTGGGATTCACCCGTTTGTAGCAGACAAGGTATAGGCTTTCCATTTATTTTTGACATGTTCATAGCTTTGTTCACAGAAGACAAAAAGACTGCTGAGAAAATTCATATGCACTATTTTCATCTGCCTTTAGCGTATCTTTGCAATACGGTAGTTTGTAATAGAAAGACATAATTAGAATGCGTACTTTCCAAAAATATATGGTTTTGGGGGCCTTTGTACTGTTAGCGGGTCTTGCTGCACATAATATGCAGTCAGGTATGTTCATAGCATTATTCACAGAAGACAAAAAGAGAAAATTCATATGCACTATTTTCATCTGGAGTCCGAACATGCCCACCTGATTTGGTATATCTATGCACATTGGGCATCACACTGTTCAGTAGACCCTTGGCATCAATATTTAGGCCCCTATATTTTTTTCTATCTTTGCCCCACAAAAAATGCTGTAACTGTGTTGATTTTTCAGTACCTGAAATGATAGGGAGTGTCTTAATTTGGGAACCTCTATATGCCACATGCTTAGGTAAATGTATACATATTGGACATAAAACTGTTCAGCAGACCCCAAGCATTCATATCTGAGGTGTTTTATCTTGGTACCTAATAGAATGTGGGAGATAAGATGCTGAAAGTTGGAAGCTTTGAGGTAATTTTTGAAAATGTTACCAAAATCGTCAAATTTAGGAAAGGTTTGCGGCTTGGTGCTTTGGAGTAGACAGACATGCATACTCATTTTTGATACCTTTGCCCCCATAAAATGATGTACAGTTAATGTGTTGATTTAGCAGTATCTGGAATTATAGAACTGATAGCTAGTATGGGGCCCTATATGTCCAATACTTATTGTGCATCAAATGGTTCAGTGGACTCCTGGCATTCATATTTAAAGTGTTTTACTTTGGTACATAATGATATGAGGGAGATATGCTTCAAAATTAAAGTTTTGAGGTGATTTTTGGAATGTCACCAAAATCACCAAATGTAGGAAAGCTTTGTGACTATGTACTTTGGATAGAAAGACATGCATACCAAATTTAGATTTGAGGGAATGTGTACTTTCCAAAAATATATGGTTTTCTGGTGGACACACTTTTTTATACCTTTGACCCCAGGGTCAGATTTACATAGCGGGCACCACTAAGCCCACTGCCGTTCGTACACCCTGTCCCCTCTCCTTTATTTGTGCAACTTTTCATCATCGGGACTGGAGCAATAGGGATTGCAGGTGAGTGATTAATCACAGTGAGTAAAATTCTGTACAACTGACACTTAAATTAAAGTGCACTTAAATATGGAGTGTAAGGGTTGTCTGAACAGAAAGTCTGGGGATACTGCCCACTGGTCAGCAAATGTATTCAACTGACCAGTAAATACTGCCTGGGGTCTCTTGCCCTCATTTAACACCCGCCTCCAGATAGTATTGTATTGGAAGACAAGGGCAAGGAAGTGTACTGTGTGGAGCATGAGAGAATACAGTAGCTTTCTTGTAGTTTCATAAAAGCATGTCAAAGTAAAATTCTCCTACTGGCTCAAGTTGGGGGAAGGAGGTGTCTCAGGGTGTTGCCGGGTCTTGGGTGCTATTATTATGGATGGAAGAGAGTTCCAAGGTGGATGTGGCTCTCCAGCACATAAAGCCCCATCAATGAATGTGCAAGAGTCAGGAGAGATCTCCTTGAGCAGACAATGTGGAACCCTAGTATTGAGGAATCCCATGCACTGCATAACTGACTGAACTTCCACCCAATCTAACCTCTCAAAATCCAGGAGATACTCAACTCTAGTTAGCGGAGCCCGGCAAAGGCAGTGGCAGATGCTGGTGGATTACAGCATGCTAGTCTTAAAAGACGAATTGTGAAGGGCTCAGTTAGAATCTCCTCCCTCTGAATGTCTCCTTGCGTTAACACAGAGACCATGCTCCAAGTCTTTAGAGTCTCTTGATAAAAAGCCGACAATGGTGAGAGGCTTCTTAGGAATCCTTCAGGTTCGATGACAAACAATTGCCGGTCATACCCCATGTTGCATACTTGGTGATAAAAGATGGATACTAGAGTACACCACTGTGGAGAAAGGATGGCCTCTGGTATGGTGATCCTCTTTATGGGTAAAAAGGTCCCCTGCTATTTCCCTATAATGTCCTCTAATGCACTTGTAAAGTGTAATCATGTTCCCTCGCAAGCGCTTTTTTTCTAGAGAAAACAACCCCAACCTTGACAGTCTTCCATCCCTCTAACCAGTTTAGTTGCATGTCTCTGCACTCTTTCCAGCTCATTTATATCCCTCTGAAGGACTGGAGACCAAAATTGCACTGCATACTCCAGATGAGGCCTAACCAGGGACCTATAAAGAGGCATAATTATGTTTTCATCCCTTGAGTTAATGCCTTTTTTATGCAAGACATAACTTTATTTGCTTTACTAGTCACAGAATGACAACTTGTTGTCTACAAAACCCCAAGATCCTTCTCATTTAAGGAAACTCCCAACACACTGGGGCTGGATGGATGGTCAATCCATCCAGCCCCAGAAATGTATTATGGGGCATTAAATGTAGTGCTTGAGAGAGCTCGTCCAGAGTGATTGGTTTCTCCAACCTCTCCTCCCCCCATTGACCACTGGGATCCCATCCCATAACTCCTTGCAGGCATCTGGAGAAATGGGATCAGGAGAAAAAATGTTCTGATAGAAGGACCGGGCTCTGTCCTGGATAGCCTTAAGGGGAGGGGGGGGTGTCATCCTCCACAAGAAGACATGTGATTTGGTTTCAGTTCCCCTTCTTCTCCTCCAGAGCAT
Organism: Xenopus petersii; assembly: GCA_038501925.1. Lineage (NCBI taxonomy): Eukaryota > Metazoa > Chordata > Amphibia > Anura > Pipidae > Xenopus > Xenopus petersii. The sequence goes on from CM076684.1 coordinate 93,320,107, forward strand.
AGAGAATCTAGAGCGATGATTCATATCACAGAGTAAATGCATGCTGCTTCTCACCACAAGCCTGTTGCTATTCCATGTTACGCAGAGTCTCTTTCCTCTGTATATATTCAAACTGCAGGGCTTGGTCTTCAGAGCCTAACAGTCTTTGCTTCAAAATCAAGCACCTCTCCATTCAGTGCCTCAGTATCTGCATTTTGCTGCCTGCTCACACATTTCGTAAAAGTTTGACACAAGAGCTTTGGGTGAACCTTTCCTTCAGTACATCCCACCACTGACGCAATGTGGCAAATAATCCTGATAACCATTCCAGTCTGCCCATGTTTCCTGAACTACCTTTGTGAACTCTTTGTCCTCTAATAAGCTGTTGTCAATGTGCCAATAGGTAGCTTTAGTCAGAGTTGATGCATCTGCCATCACAGATACACAAATGTGGTCTGAGAACGGTGCCAACCTATTGGCAATACATCGGATTTGTGACATAAGATGGCTCGATATATATAGCCTATCAATCCGGGACACACGACCATTCTGTACCCTAACATAGGTGAAGGCATCTGTTTCTGGGTCCTCTCTCCAGATGTCAACTAAGGAGAAATGGGCAATGAGTTCCCATAAAGCTGACTCTGATTAGCCTCTTTTCTGGGGAACATTGTGGTCTCGAGTCTCAAGGGTATAATTAAAATCACCCCCGGTAATCAAGGCTTCATTGTCTCCATATAGGCTGACTAACTTAAAAAGAAAGTCCAGTAGTTGGGGCATACAAGTTTTGTACAGTATGTTCTACTTGACTCATGATGGCCTGGGATGATATATTTAGCACTCAACACCTCTGTCTGGAAGGATTCCCAGAACAGGGTCACCGTCCCACATGATGTCCATTTGAGGTGATTAAAAAAGACCCTGCCCTTCTACTCCAGATGCTAGGTCGCTTTAAGCTCTGGAATGGTATGAGTTTCTCGAAGGAAACTCAAAGCATACCCTCCTTGACGAAGATAGGAGAGTAACTGAAACATTCAGAAAGGCTCCTTTTGTATTAATAGTGCTTATACTCAAAGCCATTTTTGTGTGTTGGTAAGTGCTTTAGCCCTCACAGAGGTCTGATGAGACAAACACTTTTTGTGGAACTTAACGATACAGAGATATTCTGCTGTGCCATAGGTCTTGGCCTCTTTTATGACCTTGAAGCATTGTCTCAAAAAATTGTTCACTAAAAACAAATCATGCCACTTCCCCAGAGCCATATGCCAGTTCTTCTCCAATTTGACACCAAGGGTGCTCTCAAGGAACTCCTTGAGTTCCTCAGCAGGGATTATTGGGGTAGAAGGATTTGGCACACCTGTGTCAACCTCTTATTCAATGTTCCCCTCATCCATAAGCTCTTGCTGGCTAAGGAACTTATAATGTCCTCTCTCTGCTGGAGCTTTTAGAATCTCTCCACAAAATGTTGCAGGAGTAGGACCAGAAGCACCCGTCATCAGGAAACCCTGCAATGGCTCAGGTGTTCCTTGGATTTTACCTGGGAACTGCCTTTGAAATGTTTGACTCAGTGGTAATAGATGGAATTGGACCCTCAACAACAGAGGGAGCTTTAGCTCTATGGTTAGCCTCTGCCTCTTGTGCCTCCTGGATGGCAATATCATTGGATGACAAGGGAGGAGAGATCTTAGCATGAAAGGAGACCTCACAGGGCTATGTTTTCATAGTCTGTCTGGCTACCCTCCTCCATATTCACAACCATAACTTCACCATCCTCCCTAGCAGTCTTATCTGCAGTTTCCTGTATGGGGATTATCCCAATATTCTCCATTTCCTAGAATCAAATACCCTGAGGCACTAAACACTGGGGCTGGTTGTAGTTTCAAAAGCCCAGCACCTCGGGAACACTGACTGCCCACTCTGCAGGGCAAATTCAGCACCCCTGACTGTGGGGAAATCCATATTCCCCTGTCCAAGGCTCTCCAGACCATTCAGCTAATTTTTCCCTACTGGGTCCGGAGGTGAGAGTGTATGGTCTGGCACCGGTTGACTGCATCTAACAGTTGGACTAGACAATGTTATCACATGAGGAGTAGACATTTTTCTGCCCTTTTTGCCTTTGGATCGGGGTGCTCCGTCATTGATACTTTTGAATTTGCCGCACACCACTTACTTCATATTACCAGGTGCACCCATATCCCAAGCCACTTCCAAGCCCAACACTGCAACAATCCAAAGTAGGGAAGCAGCACACCAGTTCAGCTAGGCAATGCCTTTAGCACATTTATTGCAGAAGTATTGAACCTCAGGTATGAGTCAGTTGGATTTAAATTTCCACTTCTTTTTCTTGTCATCTGAAGAGTAATTGCTACTCTCCCCCGGTGACAGGTGCTACCCCCACACCCTCAGGGGTGCTCATAACAGGGTTAAGTTGGTTTGTGGTTGGAACAACTGTGGTACTGGGGGATGCATTGATATTCTTCCCCACCTTCTCTTTTGCTGTAGTTACGACCTCAGATAACTTCAGTGAAGAAGGAGGAGGTTTGGAAGTTTCAGAGGTGGGTTGTGTAACAACCACCTTGGGGTTCTTTAGTGAAGGGGATTTCCCCTTAGAGTAGTGGTGAGTGTGCCCCAGGTTTCCTGAGGAAATACCTCACTTCTTCCATCTCGTAAAAATTTTTATACAGCACCCCCTCAAACAGAACCCAGAAGGACCCCTCAATAGCATCTTGACCCCGAGGTAAAAGTAGTTGCACCTGGAGAGGACATATCTAAATCTGCTCTCCTTGCATTCCAATGCATTTTAGATATAGTTGACTTTATTTCCCCAAGGGCTTGCAGGTCGGGGTGCACATTTGATAAGATTACCCTTATGCCTAATCCTTCTAGAGGTTCTACAGGGACATAACTACCCCCTTCTGTGATACCCATCTGCACTGACCTATGCACTGCAGTTTGTGTACAGGTTCCCACACATTTTACTAGCTGCCACTATTGTAGATGGCCCACCACTTCAGCTGCAGCTTTTATGTAAGCCTCTCAGGCTTGGGTTATTGCCGGCAGGTACTGCCTGCTTAAACGTGTTTGAGCAGGGGTTACATTGGCTGCAGTAGCAAAAATAGACGCAGTGGAGCTTTTTGACACAGGCTTTGACTGGTGCATTTTAGCAGAAATACAGCCAGGTCTTTCAGGTAATTTTCCTTTAGGACCTTGAGGTATTTTTTTATCATTCTGCTTTTTATTTCCTCCAATTATTTTACCAAACAACCCACAAAGGAAGCTTTATTCTATTAATCAACAAAAAAGTAAATGCTTAGGTGAGAGACTTTTTAAAAAGATTTTATATTTTTAAATCCTTCTCCCTTCCACTCTCTTTACTTACAAATCTGAGAACAAAATAAGAGTACACACACAATGTGTGCATAAAAGTGATTGATTCAGCTGAAACTGAATAAAAAAGCAAGTGAAACTGACATCCAGGTGTGGATGGGGAGGGGTGAGGTATCTCTCAGTGAGTTTGTAGCCCACAGGAAGTAAAGGGAACTGGGCTAGCAATCACTCACCTTCTGGGTCAAAATAAAAATCAGTCTTAAAGGGGTAGTTCACCTTTCAGATAACTTTTAGTATGATGTAGAGAGTGATATTCTAAGACAATTGGTTTTCATTTTTTATTATTATTTTTAGTTATTGGCTTTTTATTCAGCAGCTCTTCAATTTGCATTTTAAGCAATCTGGTAGCTAGGGTCCCAATTATTATTTGAACAAGAGACTGGAATATGTATAGAAGCCTTGATAAAAAGGTGAGTAATAAAAAGTAGCAACAACAATTAATATGTAGCCTTACAGAGCATTTGCTTTTTAGAAGGCATCAGCGATGCCCATTTGGAAGCTGCAAAGAGTCAAAAGAAAAAGGCAAATAACTATAAAACTAATAAATAATGAAAACCAATTGAAAAGTTGCTTAGAAATAGTGATGTAGCGAACTGCCGATTTGATGTTCGCGAACGCCGTTCGCGAACACCGGCAAAAAAGCGAACAGTTCGCGAACAGTTCGCGAACTTCGAACGCTCGATAAAATCGTTCGATCGAACGATCGAAGGATTTTATTCGTACGATCGAACGATTTTCGTTCGAATCGAACGATCGAAGCTATTCGATCGAATGATTTTAATTCAATCGAATGCTTATAATCGTTCGAACGAATGGAAATCGTTCGATTTTAGCGATCGAACGGTCGAATGGTCGAATGGTCGAACGAAATTTTACTTCGAATCGAACGCGAACACCAATTGGCGAACGTCGCGCGACGTTCGCGAACATTCGGCGGACGCGAACAGTCGAAGTTCGCGCGAACTAGTTCGCCGGCGAACAGTTCGCTACATCCCTACTTAGAAATGGCCATTCTATAACATACTAAAAGTTACCCCTTTAAGTAAAGTAAATAAACTCAAAATTCCCCAAAATTCATACACCACTTCACATACAACACCTTCAAACACCAAATGAGAACAAAAAAAATCTTCATTACACAGGGATTTCCTCTGCTCAATTTGAAATTAAACAGAGAGCTTTCTTTTTTGTGGCTTTTGCAGTATCTGGAATTACAGAACTGATAGCTAGTATGGGATGTCTTCGTTTTGGGGATCTTATATGCCACATACAGTATTTAGGTAAACCAATACACATTGTGCATCAAACTGTTCAGTGGACTCCTGGCATTCATATTTAGTGGGGCTCATTTATAAACTTTGCGCAGGGCAGATTGGTTTGCAAAGTGAATATATTTGCCCTGCGCATAGTTATATTTATAAAGCCAAATAAGAGAGTGCAAACAGAATTGTGAATTTTTTTTTTTACAATGCAAATGTCTATAGGAGCTTTTTAAATATGTCACAATTCGCAAATTGCGAATCTTTATGTGCACACTCTGCGACTCAATTACACCACAACTTTGGTGGCGGTTAAAATATTCGCAAAAACAGTTTTGCAAACTGTGAATTTAAGTTACTGGGGGTCATTTATAAAGTTCGCGCAGTGCATATTTTTCACAAATAGTTGTATTGTGCATGTTTTTTGCTGAGTGCTAATATATTGCACTGATCTGCCCGTCTTTCCGGTTTTTGCGAATTTGCAGTGTGAATAAATTTTCGCAAATGGCGCGCAAATGAGACAGGAGTTTGCGCGAGCGATCCCAATGTGCAAGGTTGTTGTGCGCGAAAATAGCGCTGTCAGTAACTTAAATTTGCAGTTTGCAAAACTGTTTTGTGAATATTTTATCCGCCACCAAAGTTGTTGCGTAATTGAGTCGCAGAGTGTGCGCATAAAGATTCACAATTTGCGAATTGTGACATATTTATAAAGCCCCTTTAGACATTCGCATTGTGAATAAAAAATTCGCAATTCTGTATGCACCCTCTTATTCAGCTTTATAAATATAACCATGCGCAGGGCAAATATATTCACTTTGTGAACCAATCTGCCCTGCGCGAAGTTTATAAATGACCCCCAGTGTCAACGATATTTTCGCGCACAACAACCACGCACATTGGGTGCACTCGCACAGACTCCCATCTCATTTGCGCACCATTTGCAAAAATTTATTCACACTGCGAATTCGCAAAAACCGGAAAGACGGGCAGAGCAGTGCAATATATTAGCGCTCAGCAAAAAACATGCGAACTTTATAAATGACCCCCAGTGTGTTTTTCCTTGGTACCTAATGATCTGTGGAAAATGTGAGGCTGGAGACTGGAAACTTTGAGGTAATTTTTCAAATATTTTAAGAAATTCTAACTTTAGGAAAGAATTTCAACTTGGTAGTTTGGTGTATATAGCTATATTCACCCATTTATTCACCCATTTTGAATTCATCAGAATCTGTTCTTTCCAATAATTTATAGTTGATAGAAGTTTCCAAATCTGCTGTGTTCTTGTGCATAAAATAAATTATTTTCTGATAAATGTGTTTGTATTATGGGAATTTGTTTTTTTTTTTCATTTTTAGACACTTAGAAGCCTATATCTTTTTACAGAAGTGGAATTACACCAAAAGTCTAGCATATTTTGAAAGCGTATGAAGGGCATATGAAAAAGGCTTATAAATCAGATAAAAAAGAGAACAGAATATGATCATGTTTAGCTTCATTTGATATTTAAGAAAATGTCTATTTTCAGTGGCATAAAATAAAGAAATTACTTCATAGAAAACTAACTTATATAGAATTTGTTGACACAGTATGGCACAGTCAATTACAGTTTATCCACAGGAGAAAATATAATGAATTTTGCCAAAGAGGAAATAGTAAAAAAGTTTTTTCCTGCAAATTAAATAGGGACTCATTTTAATCATTTGGGATCTAGCAACTAGAATTCCACAAATCTGAGGAGCAGACTGGCAAATTATACTCTAAATGATCATGAATGGTCTGTAATTTGCTAATGAAATATTCAAGCAGTAATGTGCTGATCTGGAATCCCAGTGATTCATAAAAACAGAGCTTTTTATTTTAGATTTTTATTTTAAACTAGTTCATCTATTGCTGCAAGAGTGAGGTTGAGAAATTAAATTGCACTTGGAGCTTACTTCATGTTTCTTTGACTAGAAAAAAAAGGCTTACTTTGAAATCTCTGCGTAGAATACAGTATATCTACGTCATAAGTAAAGCAAAGGTAAGGTAAAATGTTTCCCTTCTTTGTGTTTTATCCCATCTTAAGAAGCTAAGAGTTTGTCATTTTTTGCAGATGTGATGATGTAGTATATACTGTACAATGTAAAATAAATAAAATAGAGACACATAATACAAGTCCAAATGCCAAAACTAAAGTACTGTATACTTAACTATAAATTCCAAATATTTATTGAAAAAAACCCTCAAATTTTCCAAGATTTATTATACTCCGAGGATGGAAAAATCCGGCATTTTAGACCTACCAAGGTTATACTGTATTTAAGGCGATGGGAGAGGTCCCTATTCTATTTGAAAGTTTCTGTGGTCTGCACTGGAATTAACCCAAAAATCTGAATATTTTGGCATTTTTGTGAATTTTTTGGGAAAAAGACCGAAAAATTGAGTGATTCAGGAAAAAACTCAGAAAAACATGTATGATTGGGATTTTCACAAAAATTTTTCGTTTGTCCCCAATCCGATTAAATTGTGCTTTTTTTAAATAATAAATATGGACCAATCGTGAATTCTAGTTTGGTTGACTTTTTTTATTAAAATACTCAGAAAAATATGCCCCCAAAAGTATTATTTTAGTTTCATAGTTAATAGATTGTAACTCTAACTTGTTAAGAATTCATTTTACCATCAAGTGAAGCTGTTTATTGATGGCATGCTAACACAGCACCAGGACTGTGGTTAAGATATCCTTTCTATGAGAGCTTGAAAGCTATTATAGTAATTATGAAATGTTGTTGTTTGTTCCTTCGATGATACCTTTATTCACAGCCCACCATGGCTACTTTCACATCCTTTAAGCTTATATCAAATAAAAACGTATTTGGATGAATCAATTGTCTATGTCACCATGTTGTGTGGTTTTAGAACATGATGAGCAAAACAACTGTTTTATTGTAAAGTCTTTACTGCTGTGTCTGTATGAGGAGTTATTTCAAATGTCTTTGTTGTTTTCCTAAGACTTATTTAATTGTGTTTCTATGATAAATGTCTGGCTGTGTATTTTATATTTTTTATTATAATGGAACAATATATAAATAGCCACTGGGTGGTTGCCTGCAGCTGGATCATAACAGGTGCATTTGCTGAAGTGCTAATGTGCCTGTCCAGCCTGCTCTGATTAATTGTTCACTAGTGCATGCATTGAAGCAGGGGAACCCCAGAATGATCATTACCCTACATGTGCACCCATGGCAGGTTGTCAATAATCATTACTGACAAGGACAAGCAAATTACAAACTAAAGTAAAAAATAACATTGTGTGCATGGTCACCCCAGACACCATTCAATGTCGGACAAAGGTTTCTGATCGAAAAACATGTTGGCTTTTGTTAAAAGGTGCAATTACCATGTACTACATTGAGAATTGAGCCTAGTTCGAGCACAAGTTTTTGCCAGAACATCTATTCAGATGTTGCACACAGAAATGTCAATATTTTTCAGGCCATAAGAAAAACCTTACCATAAGACACACGTTTAGATTTAAGTATGATTTAAAGGCAAATTCCAAACTGAAGCATTAAAGGAATTGTTCAGTATAAAAATAAAAACTGGGTAAATGGATAGGCTGTGCAAAATAAAAAACGTCTCTAATATAGTTAGTTAGCCAAAAAATGTAATCTAAAAAGGCTGGAGTGACTGGATGTCTAACATAATAGCAAGAACACTACTTCCTGCTTTGCAGCTCTCATGGTTTCCACTGATTGACTACCAGGCTGTAACCAATCAGTGACTTGAGGGAGGACCACACAGGTCATAACTGTTTGCTTTTGAATCTGACCTGCATGCTAAGAATCAATTGCAAACTCACTGAACAGTTATGTCCCATGTGGCTCCCCTTCAAGTCACTGACTAACTCAGAGTTAGAGAGCTGAAAAGCAGGAAGTAATGTTCTGGCCATTATGCTAGACATCTAGGGGTAAATTCACTAAGCGCCAAAGCGCCTAACGCTAGCGTCAATTCGCTAGCGTTGGTCATTTTCGTTACTTCGCAAATTCACTAACAAAATTTCACATTGAAGTAAGAGCACAGCTGTGTCAGTATTGACATATTGGCCATTAACAAACTGCTATACATATGTTGATGAATTTCGTTTGTCACAGCAAATTACTCCACTGTGAATTTTTGCAGCAGCTTCACGAAAACATTCACAGTCAGGGAAGTGATTCAATGTGAATCCATGCCTGGCGAATAAATTCGCCCATCACCAATCAGCACTTAGTTTTGAACAGTCTTTTACAATTAAGAAAATGATAGCAAACAGCAGTTAGACAGTATTTTACTTGAGGTTCTACGAGTCTCTTGGAAATAATTAATCAGGGAACAATCAACATGCAAGAATACCTGATTCGGCATCTAATCAAGAATACCTTAACTCAGCAATATAACAACAATTGCATGATTTATCATCTAATCCAGTATACATCAACTCAGCAATATAACAGCAATTGCATGATTCGGCATCTAATCAAGAATACCTCAACTCAGCAATATATCAGCAATTACATGATTCGGCATCTAATCCAGTATGCATCAACTCAGCAATATAACAGCAATTGCATGATTCAGCAATACATCACCATTTGCGTCAGCATGAACATCTGCACCAAGCGACTGGGAGATCCCGGATCAGTCAGCAGAGAGGTCTCAAATGGCAATCAATGGCCCTGGGCAGTATGCCCACTACTCAGGAGAGATTTCAATGAACAAAATGGAGACACCGAGTTTTATATCCGCAAAAAAAAAAAAATTAGCTCATCTGTTAAACTACTTGGTTAATAACAGATCTTGCTTCCCAACAAGTACATCCAAAGCAGATATCTTATTGTATCTAGTCAATTAGTAATGCACATTCTGCCCCAGGCTATTAAAGGTTATAAAGCTGTCTTGTATACTAAAATATAAATTATACAAATTGTACAATTATAGGTTATAAAGCTGTCTTGTATACCATATTGAGTTCAACAGTAGAACAGTAGAACCGTTCTTTGTGTTATATTTCTATCAAAAGTATTACTATGAGCCACCATTGATAACAGTTCTTTGTTATATTTCTCTCAAAGTTTTAATTTATATCAAAATATTATCATGAGCCATAATTGATAAAACTCTCATTACACTGTCATGAGCCCTTTGGCTCATTTTAAATTCACCTACTTTATTATTTTATCCACTTGGAAATACATCTTGAGAATAGGTTACAGACCACAAACAAAACGTTGATGTATATCAAATATATAATTTGTGATTAACTTAAGTTATTGGAGAAAAGAGATTCGGAGTGTGTGCTATGTTTTGCCTTTGTGAATGTTTCAACCACAGCACACGGCAACAGTCACGGTATAATCAAGATAGCGTGTGCGTGCACTGGAGGTGTATATATATATATATATATATATATATATATATATATATATATGTGTATATATATGTTTTGATCCACCTCTGGGACCTTTATCAAGATCTTGTTCCCTATACTAAAGGCAAGGCCTAAATGAAGAGGCAAAATCATGTTTCATCCCTTGATTTAATCTGTTTTTAATTTTTTTCTTCTTTACAAGATAGCACTGACTAGAATTTAAATTTGTTATATAAAAAAAATGTAAGTAAAATGACATTGAAGACATTCTGTTACTCTATTCACACATATCCAATAATTTCATGTACCTCAATGTCAAGGATAACAACATTGTTGATTTCACATAGTGATTATCATTATTTTTTCCTCAAGATCATTAAAGATGAACTCCGGCTTTCAAACCAAAATTTGTTAAAGAAGCCTGCATAACACAGAAACCCCTAATATACCCATCACAGTTACCTGTTTCTTTAAAAAGTATGAATAAATGCCATTTTCTATGTTGAAATTCATCTGTTTAAATCTGTTTAACATTTCTTCTCTTTCTACATCATTTAAAATCCTGGCAGGGGAGGAGGGACTAAACACTTGTTACAAATTGTAACAACTTCTCCAGAGCTTACAGACAGCATGCAGGAGCTACATAACCCACAAAGCACTGCACTGTGATGATCTGTTCCTTATTAATAATCACATGTGCAGGGAATTGTGGGGTTTGGAGGATGCAGGCTAAGGACAGCTGGCTGCTTATACAAAGTAACAGTAGTCAACCAGCTCAACAAAGTAGTCAGACTGATCAGCAGGAGAGCAGGGGGCTAGGGAACTGTACCAAACCATAAAAAATTATAAAAAGTCTGCATATTTTTTAATTGATGTATAATGCAAAGTTGCTTGAATATACTGTATGTTTACTTTTCAAAAAGCTTAAGTTATGTTTTTGTGGAGTTCCCCTTTAATATCCCCTTTAATATCTATAACCAGAGATTTTCACAGCTGAATTTGTAATGTCTCCAAGGCATGCTGCACTCTATACTTCAGGTTTAAGCTGCACAATATCATATACCATAGGAAATACACAGTTCAGTGGTGCAATTTGTGTTCACTACTCATTAATATTTATCTAGTTAGCACTTCAAAAGCTCATATAACGGACCATAACAATTCTGTTACCAATAATATAACAATGCATGTGAATTTCAATCTGTAGAATCAGTTGAACCAAATGGTATTCAAATATGAATTTGTAAAGTCCATGTTGATGTTCTTAATTTTCTATAATTTTATCAAGACTTTCATGTCTCTTACTTTGCATCACATTGTCTTACAGTAAATCACTTGTAATACAAGACGAAACATATAAACATATAACTCATTCATGTGGGCACGCACACACTCAGAAATATAAAAACAAAAATGTTTTAGAAACTTGCAAGTTTAATTGCTAGGTGTTCTACCATGCTTCTTTAAAAAATAATTCAAAAATCGCCATGTCTTAACGGTCCTACACAAAAATCTGTTATCTTAAAAAACAAAAATGTATAAAAAATAATGGATCCAAGCAAAAATGTGGATTCCCATAAATTAATGAGGTCTTCACCCAAGTGTCAATTAACTCTTTGAGAGGTTTTATTTGATTTAGTATGCTTCCCTTCTATCTCTGTTAATCCTTTTTGTTTACAAATAAAGCTATACATACATACATACAAGTAATGTAAACATTTTTTTCCTGTAGTTATTCCATCAATCTCTAATTGCATCCTTGTTAGTTTACCAAGGTTTTTCTTTCCCTGGCCAATCGGTAGTTAGGGGGTACCTTCTGAACGCTTCTACTGCAGCTATCATCAACAAACTGGTAGGTTGTTGGCCATTGTAGGCACTGAAGGCATCTTGAACAGAATCATGCGTTAGCTGCACATATTTGCCTGCATCATCCTGATCCTATGGAAATTCGTACAAGCCAAGTAATTACATTTTCTCCTGGCTGTTGCTTAAATTGTTCATGTATGTGATTGATCTTGTAAATCCCCTGTGATGTATGTGTAATCTACAGGTTTATTTTGGATTTGTATTACTTTCCGTTGAGATAAAGGTTTCCATTCTCTATCGAAATCAGAGGAATTTTGTTCTTCAATTGAATCCCCTATATTACTATTCCAGATATCCGGGTCTCAATCTGTTGCAGCAACTGTAGCCTGCACTTTTTTTCTGGCTGATCTTTCCCTTCCTTCTTTTATTTTTATAGTGTGCTAATTTTTCAGCAGCTTTTTCTGTATAACTACATCAACTCAGCAATATAACAGCAATTGCATGATTCGGCATCTAATCCAGCATGCATCAATTCAGCAATATTACAGCAATTGCATGATTTGGCATATAATCAAGAATACATCAACTCAGCAATATAACAGCAATTGCATGATTCAGCAATACATCACCGTTTGCGTCAGCATGGACATCTGTACCAAGTGACTAGGAGACCAATCAGCAGATCAGTCAGCAGAGAGGTCTGGAATGGCAATCAAGGGTCCTGGGCAGTATGCACAGTTTTATATGCTCAAAAACAATGAGCTCATCTATTGAACCACTTGGTTAATAACAGATCTTGCTTCCCATGCGCTCATCGGGATCAGACATATTAGAAGTATTAGGTCATCGGCTAATTGGGTATTTAATAGTTTAATAGTTTCTCTTGTACAAAGCTTTGTTATACAGGATAATAGGTTATACAGCTGTCTTGTATACTTTATTGGGTTCAACATACCATATTGGGTTCAACAGTAGAACAGTTCTTTGTGTCACATTTCTATCAAAAGTATTAGTATGAGCCACCATCGATAAGTTCTTTGTATCATATTTCTATCAAAGTCTTAATTTGTATCAAAGTATTACTATGAGCCATAATTTATAACACTCCTCTCATTACAAACAGTTTAACACTTATTGTTATAAATGAGTCCTACTGTTGTTTATTTGTGCTGTGATTAAAATACTAGGTCTTTAAAATCAGGCACTTGCTACAGAGATCATAGTTAGGAGATGCAGTCAAGCCCTGGCCTTACTATCTGTGTTAAGGACAGGGCCTCCTTCCACTTCCTACAGTGTGCCTCTGAATGACATGCAAAGTATGGTGGAGGGGGGGATGCCTATATGGATCTAAGGAATGAGACCCATACCCATGTGGAACTTTTGCCAACTTCTCTAGACCAAATGTATAAACCCAGTTGAACTGATACTAAGGAGTGAGCCATATACATTAATTAAGAGGGCATCATCAACCAGAGGACAGACTGCCCAAAAAATACTGTAAGCAATTGTAAGGATGCAGTGCCCCTTCCCCTAAATCAAAAATCACAATACCTACCTTTTCCCAATTGGTCAGTTTTGAATCTGCTGAACCAAATGTTCACCTAATTTTAACCTACAGTAGCTCCACATTACTCTGCTAACATCCCCTATGCACCCTATTGCTATGGCTCCCCACTTCCCTACCCTAAAGGTGCCAAAGAACACAGTAAGAAAAGCAAACATCAAACAACTTTTATTTACATTTCAAAAAAGCAAATATCCCCCAAAACCTATACCAAATTGTCCAACATGCTAACAAGAACGGGCCTCCGTATATCCTACTGCTTATATCCATTTTTAACCCTTTAATAGCTTGCCAAACCATAAAAACCTTGGTCAATTCCTCACTCCCTTGTAATTTGAACATACATACCGGGACTGCCATTCTCAATTTGGTACACAGACCTGCCCTGCTCAGCCATTCAATGTACCCTCCTGTAGTATGATTTCCTTCCCATCACTGACAAGGCCCTCCCTGCCCAACTGAACAGCTTTTCCCACTCTCTCCAATCTTAGGGGGCACATTTACTAAGGGTCGAATTGAATTCGAAGTGAATCTTCGAATTCAAAAACGTCAAATATCGAAGTAATTTTTGGATACTTCAACCATCAAATAGGCCAAATTCAACTTTGATTCGAATTGAAAAAACTTTGAATATTCAAAAATCAAAGTACTGTCTCTTTTAAAAACTTAAAGACTTCAACACTTCACCACCTTAAACCTGCTGAATTGCTATGTTAGCCTATGGGGACCTCCTAGGACCTATAGGCAACATTTGGCTAAGTTTTTAGAAGTCTAAGTTTTTTTTGGAAAATTGCTCGATCAATCGATTATATTGTTCAAAACGTTCGAATCAAACGATTTTTCTTCAATTCCATAATGCGATAAAAAAAACGTTGACTTCGAATATCGAACTATTGCAATTTGATGGTCGAATTTCAAGTTTTTTTCACTTCGTAATTCGACCCTTAGTAAATGTGCCCTTTAATGTACATAGACCAAGTTGATTCAACCACAAAGGACCTCCCTAACTATCTAATCATCTGGTTCTGACACTCCAGGAAAGGATGACACTCCATATGTAGTGATGGGCGAATTTATTCGGCCGGCGCAAATTTGCGGCAAATTCACAAAACGCCCGCGAAAATTCGCCGGCAAAAATTTGCCGTCGTCAAAAGAAAAATTTGCCAGCGTCGAAAAAAATGGATGCTGGCGTCAAAAACGACCGCCGGTGTCAAAAACGACCGCCGGTGTCAAAAGCAACCGCCGGTGTCAAAAGCGACCGCCGGTGTCAAAAACGACCGCCGGCACCAAAAACTAGACGCCGGCGCCGTCTCGCAAATTTTTGGGCGAAACGACGCAAATTCGCCCATCACTATCCATATGTACCACCAGAATTGCTCCCACTGGAATCAAGAAAAAAGTACCAGCAATCTGGTACTTTCTTCATATCTGGAAGGTGCACCGCCCTTAAACCTACTGCATCTCAGAACTATAGGACCATAATCATAGTCTCATAATCTTGTCTGAAGTCACCTACCTGTTAATTTCCTGCATCACACCAAAATTATTTGACACAAAGACAACCCACCTGTTACTGAAATTGTCATCCCAAATGAACAATGCAACCAGAATGGGAAAGAGAAAAAACTCCAAGAATGAATGTTCCTGACCAGACCAAGCTCAAACCTTGCCCTGGAACAAATAATGTACCTGCAAAGTACAATCCACGCCAAACCAAGAAAATCAGAAAAAACTGTGATTCCAACTACTTTAGTGAACAGATGAAATTACCTGTTGTGTACTAACCTCCAGGAATATCAGCCTCTCATATTAGCGTATATTGTTTCTGCAGATGCAGACAGATTGCACTGATTACGCTGGTAGAATCAAATCATTCCGAAGCAAAAGTGGAAAGAGAACAAAAGATGTTGTCTTGACTGGGTGTGAAGTGTAGGAGGACAATGAGATTCCTACGTTTCTAAGAAGGAAAACACCTCCCAATTTTTAAATATACTTTAATAAATTACCTTTTTCCAGATATTCCAAAACAATGTATGTTTATTGAATTTATTTTGTAAAACCATTGTTGCCAAAGGTAAAGGTTCAAATCAAAGCCTAAAGTTCTGTCCTAAATCAATAAATCAATATTGTATTTTGTGCTGTCCCTAATGCCAGTTATTATATTCGTACGTGTTTGATATATTCCTCACCTCCCGTGCTGTTTAATGTTTGTTAGTTCAACCCACTAGCTGGGACCCTCCCCTGCTGTTCCTTAGTTTCAGTTGCTTTCAGTCAGTTGGATAGAGCTGCAAAACTACCAGTTCTTACCTATAGAACCCGTTGATCGTTTGGTCTTTCTGAACTCCAGTATCTTTGTATTGTGCAATATCCCTGGATTAAAGAACCACCTGATTATCAAGATGTGTTTTATCGAGTAAACTCTCTGCCATCAATGTATCTCAGCAAATTTACGCCGTCCAAATGAGCGAGGGTCTCAGGAAGGGTATTTTCTGCATAAATCGTGTTGGTGACTAGGGATGTAGCGAACTGTTCACCGGCGAACTAGTTCGCGCGAACTTCGACTGTTCGCGTCCGCCGAATGTTCGCGAACGTCGCGCGACGTTCGCCAATTGGTGTTCGCGTTCGATTCGAAGTAAAATTTCGTTCGACCATTCGACCATTCGACCATTCGATAAAATCGAATCGAATCGCTAAAATCGAACGATTTCCATTCGTTCGAACGATTATAAGCATTCGATTGAATTAAAATCATTCGAGCGAATAGCTTCGATCGTTCGATTCGAACGAAAATCCTTCGATCGTACGAATAAAATCCTTCGATCATTCGATCGAACGATTTTATCGAGCGTTCGAAGTTCGCGAACTGTTCGCTTTTTTGCCGGTGTTCGCGAACGGCGTTCGCGAACACATTAACGGCAGTTCGCTACATCCCTATTGGTGACAGAATAGTAAGAACTGAGTATCATCCAGCAAGATCCATAATCCAATCTCTGCAGTCGGATTATAATCTCTGGAGAAACTTGTTAGCCCATCCACAATCTACTCCGAGGTAACTCAAGCAGCCCTCAAGCCACGTGCCTGCTACATTACAAACTGTAAGTACAGCAGAACCTTCCAGAGAACTGTATCGTGTAGTGAAGAATCAGCATTTTCAGGATTGTGCAGCGTGAATCTGCTATCAAGTTTATTATGCCAGCAGCCTTGTGTCTATGCATTGCGGGCAATTAGCCGATCTGCTAGCAAGTTGTATTTCTGTGATATCTGGGTGCATGGTGAAGATCAGTACTGCCTGCTACCTGGTGTATCCCGGGATTTTACAAGTGTGTGTTGAACTGTACCGACATTAAGAGCAGCACATGTCTAAGATCCAGCATCACACATATGAGGCATGTCTGGACTAGTCTCTACGCAGTCTCCTGCGTAGAGTGTGTTTGCCAATATCTAACTCTGCAATCAGCTTTAGTGATGGGCGAATTTGCGCCATTTCGCTTCGCCGAAAAATTTGCGAATTTCGCGCGAAATTCGCGAAACGGCAAAAAATTCGTGAATCGGCGCCGGCGTCTCGTTCTTGAAGCCGCAGCATTGGACTGCTGAATAGTATCTTGCTAATTCACTCAGCGATTTGTCAGAAATGGATCCCTCACCAGAAACAGAAGAATCTATACCCGTTACTGCTGAATCAGCTGACATACTAGAATCGGAACTGACCGCTAAACGCAGAATAAAACCTTCTGTTAAACGCATAGAAACGTATGAGGCACGAAAGGATGAAATTAATGATGGTCTGTCTGACCTATGGAATAAAACAGATCACTGCATAACCGTCGCTGATGAGACAGGCAATACTAGACTGCAACTCACTGATGCACTAATAAGACTAAAGACTGCTTATTCTAACTATAAGAGACTTGCAGAGAAATATTCTTCTTTCTTGTCCAATGCCCGTATGAAAGAAGCAATACAAGAGCTGAATGCCTTTACTATCATGGACCAGCAGAGACTAATTACTTTCCTGCAAACAACAACCAGGCTGGAGACCAGAATTACACAGTTACAGGATAATGCATCCAAGGCTTCCACTTCCTCTAGAAGGTCTAAAGGACCATCTAGATCACTGCATTCCATTTCACAGAAATCATCCCTAAGCAGCCAGTTAATAAGGGCCAGAGCAGAAGCGGAGGCAGCCAAGGTCCAAGCTCAATGCATCAAAAGGGAAGCGGTGCTCGAGGCACATATAGCAAATGCTGAAGCAGAAGCAGCTCGCAATCAGGCGGAAGCAGAAGCACAGCTGGAAGTCCTCCAGAAGGAAAGAGAGGCAGCAGCAGCTATCGCAAAACTAAATGTTCTAGAACAAGCCTTTGAAGAGGAAGAGCTGGAAGTGGATCATCCTTGTCTGACAACCCCAGCAGACCCAGTCATGAGAACTTTACGGTTTGTCTTAGATCAAGAAATCAGAGGAACGACCTTTCCTACAATCGTAGACCCTGCATACATTTCTCCAGGGCATCAAATCAAAGATCTTGTGTTTTGTTGCAGAGAAGCTCAAACAACTGAATTCGCCAACCAGCACACCCACCAAACTAAAGGGTCCAGTGAACCAGCTTATGCTAAAGGACACACCCTTAGAGATGAAGTGGAAACAAAACCTACCCCTGGATCCTATACAAGGCAGCCTTCATCTTCTCCAAACACAAAATCTTTGTCCGGACTAAACCCATCTGCAGCATCTTTCCCCCCTCCATACCAACCGTGTGTGCTTGCCACAACTCCTAAGGTTGAAGTACCAGAAGAGCTCATATAAAAACGGAAAGGACTGATATGTCTGAATTCGCCAAATACATGATTCGACGTGAGCTCCTCATCACTGGACTCACAGAATTTGACGATCGTCCAGAGCACTATAGAAGTTGGAGAGCCACGTTCAGAGCAGCAATAAAGAACCTGGACATCGAACCTATGGGAGAACTTGATTTGTTAATCAAATGGCTTGGGCCTAAATCAAAAGAACAAGCTCGGTTGCTCTAGTCTGTTAACATTGAGGCATCAATAGATTCTACAGCTTTCCAAGCTTTTCCAACAAAGATAACCGCAAACTCCAAGAGCTAAGTGACTTTCTCCTTGAATTGGAAACAGCAAAGACAGACACACATCTTCCAGGGCTCTGCTGCCTGGACACTGCTTATGGATTGTATCCAATCACAGAAAAACTGCCTCATTATCTTAAAGATAAATGGAATATGGTAGGCACAGAGTACAAGTCACTTCATCAGGTTCTCTTTCCTCCCTTTTCCTTTTTCTGTGGGTTCATCAGGAAAATGGCTAGAGCCAAAAATGACCCAAGTTTCCTACCTCCAGACCAAACCCAATTTATTACAGAACCCGCTACGTGGGATATAGCAAGACGGCGCAAGGATCTCAGGAAAACCGTCTCTGTCGGGAAGACCGGGTTTTCCTCCAGTAAGCCAATAGCCACTCCAGAACCAAGGAAGGGGAAACCTACTGTTCTTGATCATAATCGATCCTGCCCTATCCACAACAAACCACATCCACTAAGAAAGTGTCGTGTGTTCAGAGAAAAGCCCTTTGAGGAGTGAAAGACATTCTTGAAAGATCATAACATTTGCTATAGGTGTTGTGCGTCCAGCGAGCATTTTGCCAAGGACTGTAAAGCTGCTATTACATGTTCTGAATGTAACAGTGACAAACACGTGACAGCCAACCATTCAAGGCCCAAAAGGCAGGCTCCTTCCAATGGTGACTTCCACAACTCCTCACGGAATTACGGCGGGGAGAATGCTGAGGAACAGACTAATCCTGTGGCCACCAAGTGTACTGAAGTCTGTGGCAAAGAATTGTGCGGAAGATCTTGTGCTAAGATATGTCTGGTCAAGGTCGCTCCCGTTGGGCATCCAGAAAAGGCCGTAAAAATGTACGCTATCTTAGATGACCAGAGCAACAGGTCACTAGCAAGTCCCAAGTTCTTCAAGTGCTTCAACATCCAAAGCGAAGCTCATCCCTATACCCTACGCACATGCGCTGGCCAAATGAGTGTATCAGGGAGAACAGCTTGTGGATTTCAGATAGCACCTATTGACAATGATGACTACAAACCTCTCCCCACGCTTATTGAATGTGCTCAACTGCCAGACAACAGGGAAGAGATCCCCACTCCAAATGCTGCACATCATCAACCGCATCTTAAGGGCATAGCGGACAAGATACCTGCCCTAGATGAGAGTGCTGAAATTCTAATTGTTTTGGGAAGAGATATACCAAGAGTTCACAAGGTGCATGAACAAACCAGTGGACCAAGTGATGCCCCTTATGCCCAGAAGCTTGAGTTGGGCTGGGTTCTAATTGGTGAAGTTTGCTTAGACAGGGTTAGAAAACCCTATAAAGTGAATACCTGCAATACAAACCTGATGGAGAACAGAGGTGAGCTCTTTGGGAAATCGTGCTCATGTCATTATCAGATAAAACCTAAACCCAACACGAACCTACAGATCATATGTGGATCAGAAGAGGACATTTGTTACAAGTCCTTATCTCCTAACTTCAGTGGCGCAATCTTTCATACCACCTGCAACGACAATAAAATAGCTCCTTCCATCGAAGACAAAGAATTCATCAAAATTATGGACAAGGAGTTTGTTAAGGGTGATTCCAATAGTTGGAGCGCCCCTCTGCCTTTCCGCAATCCAAGAGTCGTCCTTCCTAACAATAGCGCTCAAGCCAAGTTTAGGTTTGACTCACTCAAAAGGACATTAGGTAACAAACCTATTATGAGAGAACACTTTGTTGCATTCATGAAGAAGATCCTAGACAACAAACATGCAGAACCAGCCCCCCATTTGAAGACAGGAGAGGAGTGTTGGTATCTCCCATCTTTTGGAGTCTATCACCCACGCAAACCGGGTCAGATCAGAGTCATCTTTGATTCAAGCGCACAGTTTAAAGACGTCTCTCTAAACAACGTACTGCTTACAGGCCCAAATTTGACTAACAGTCTCATAGGAGTGTTAGTTCGGTTCAGGAAGGAACTTGTTGCATTTATGGCTGATGTTCAGCAGATGTTCCACTGCTTCCTCGTCCGAGAAGACCACAGGAATTACCTTCGGTTTCTTTGGCATCGCAACAATGATCTTGATGAGGATGTGATCGAATATTGAATGAGAGTTCACGTCTTCGGAAACAGCCCATCTCCTGCAGTGGTTACCTATGGCTTGAGAAGGACAGCCAAGGAGGGTGAAACAGAATTTGGTCATGATGTTCGACAGTTCATAGAGAGAGACTTTTACGTCGATGACTGCCTCAAGTCCTTGTCAACACCAAAGGAAGCTATCAACTTGTTGAAAAGAACCCAGCAGCTTTTATCTAGTGCTAACTTAAGACTGCACAAGATTGTATCCAATAAACGGTGGGCCGCCATATTCACTTGTCTAAGTATATGTGCTGTACACATTGAAGTGGTTGAATCTATGGACACATCAAGCTTCTTTAACGCCTTAAGAAGATTTCTTTCTATAAGAGGTCCCGTGAAACTCCTCAGATCAGACTGTGGCACCAACTTTGTGGGAGCCTGTAGAGAGCTACAAATTGAAGTAAATCAAGTGGAAAAGCCCTCAGTCAACAGTCAATGCGAATGGAGGTTCAACCCACCTCACTCTTCACACATGGGTGGAGCTTGGGAATGGATGATTGGCATGGCTAGGAGGATCCTGGATTCCATTCTACTGGACTTTGGCTCCGGCCGACTGACCCATGAAACCTTGACTACGTTCCTTGCAGAAGTGACTTCCATCATTAACTCTAGGCCTTTAGTACCTGTTTCATCCGATCCAGACTTTCCAGTTATCCTCACACCAGCCACCTTACTTACACAGAAAACTGGACTGACTCCTACTCCTCCAGAGGATTTTAATCATCGAGATCTTTACAAATCCCAGTGGCGACGTGTACAACTTCTTGCAAATCGTTTCTGGGGAAGGTGGAGGAAAGAATATGTATGCCTATTGCAAGGAGGACCTTCTTCAGGCCAATAACAGAGACTGTCTTACTTCTGCCTCTAGAACATCTCCGATGACTTCAATGACAGAAACCAAGCTGATATGGACACTTAGAAAGACTTTTGAAAAGATTAAGTTCAATGTTTATTTTGTGTCTCTTCTCATTTTGTCTTTCAGGTCCCAAGGTTAAGCCATCTTTAATATGGACATTATTTAGTTGTTGCATAATATGCAATTATAATTATATAGTGGTATCTACAGATACCAGACGGGGAGTGTGCTGTCCCTAATGCCAGTTATTATATTCGTACGTGTTTGGTATATTCCTCACCTCCCCTGCTGTTTAATGTTTGTTAGTTCAACCCACTAGCTGGGGCCCTCCCCTGCTGTTCCTTAGTTTCAGTTGCTTTCAGTCAGTTAGATAGAGCTGCAAAACTACCAGTTCTTACCTATAGAACCCGTTGATCGTTTGGTCTTTCTGAACTCCAGAATCTTTGTATTGTGCAATATCGCTGGATTAAAGAACCACCTGATTATCAAGATGTGTTTTATCGAGTAAACTCTCTGCCATCAATATATCTCAGCAAATTTACGCCGTCCAAACGAGCGAGGGTCTCAGGAAGGGTATCTTCTGCATAAATTGTGTTGGTGACAGAATATATTTAGTGTGCCCAATGAACTCTATTCACATCAGTGTGCAGTTTAAGATTTAGAAGATAAAAAGGTGTTGACCTATTATGAGTATTTGACAGTTTAATAGTATGTAAGGTATAAATGCTTTAGCTATATAATCACTAATTTTGTATGTGTGTTTTTGTGTAGCTTTCTTTTTTCTTTCTTTCTATATAGTCAGCTCATAGCTACAGTGCATATTGACTTCTGTTCCTTGCTAAAAGGTACTGATAAAGTCTAAGTAGTCAAAACAGTATTATAGTAAATGTATACCTGTACCTCCTCAGGCAAAAGAAAGTAATGAAGATGAACCCTTGTTTCTGTGCTTTATTTCTAGAGTGAGTATAATGGACCTCATTGTACCAGCTACCCCACCATGGTTTGGAAAGTAAGGGTATTGAGCATGAAAGGAAAACAGAATTATGGAAACACGGAGTTTATGGCCAGCTAAGAATATTTATACTGCTTCTGGTTTGTGTGTGCCCTCTGATATCACTCTAGAAAAATCAAGAAAGAAGGCTACATGTTTAACCTGTTTTCAAAATGTCCTTACTTGGGTCTAGGTGAATCAATCAGTGATATAAAACTGTTTGCCAAAATGTAACAGCCACTTAAAATTCAGTTATTTAACTTAGCATATTTTCAGCATAATGTATGTTTTGTTGGGGCCTTGCATTGAAGTTATTACTTAAGAATACATATATTTAGCAAGTAGATACATTCTTGGATTGCATTTATTATTCATGCATTACTTGCTAACTCATGTGGTTATTCAGTGATTCCCTCCGAATATAAAATAATTCCTTTAGTAAAATGAGGGTACCATTTTACAAACTGTCCAAGCACTACACATTAACAAGCTGGTGAATTAACTGACCCACTAAAGGTGTTATATAAATGTGAGCTGTAGCACAAATTAACATGCCTGCATCCCGGCTAAGCTAGAATCAATTGATACACCTCATTTAAAGTGATGTCTAGCGTAGGCTACAGTGGAATGAGATATATTCTGAATTAATTCTTGCAGAAGGAAAATGCTAATGAGAAATGTTTTATTGTTACTTTATTGCAAAGAGGTGGGTTAAGCCCACTGTTACAGATAGTTTAAATTCTTACTAAAAATTAAATAATTTTGTCATGATGAAGACTTAACACACATAATGCACATGCTATATTTTCCAGAATGTTAAGTCTCAAATGAAGAGGATTTATCAAATCTGTACAGAGCAGAGAAACAGACAGCATGTCCTGGAAATTGAAAAGCCGAAAAAAACACAGCTATTTTATCAATGTAACAGTATGCATTGCAGTATTTTGTAGATTTTATTTTGCCTTTTGTGCAATTTTAGTGTACATTTAATTTGCTAACACGCATTAACCCCTTTGATATGGAAAAACAAAATAAACAGCCCCACCCACCAAACTGGTAGAAAGGTACAATTTTGTATGTATTTTAATGTATTTTTATTTATATTTGTGCAAATATTTAAGTAAAGGCCATATTATTGGCATACAGGATCCATTATCAGGAAACCCATTATCCTGAAACCCGTTATGCAGAAATTATTTCCTTTTTTTGTAATAATAAAACAGTACATTGTAATTAATCCTAGCTAATCCTTATTGGAAGAAGAACAATCCTATTGGGTTTATTTAATGTTTAAATAGTTTTCTAGTGGGCTTAAAGTATGGTGATCCCTTACACGGAATGCCCCAAGTTCTGAGCATTCTGGATAACAGGTTCCATACCTGTATTTATACATATGCAGTGTTATGTATTGGAGCTGCATTATTATTGTCAGAAATATTGTGATAGTTTCCTTAATAGTCATAGACATTGTACAGTTGGTGTCCAGTGACAAATAATCAAAAGAGTGCTCCAGAGTATTAATATAAATATGAATGTGAATTGCTTACCAAGTACATCAGGTGGTCCAGGTACACCATCTCCAAAGCCCCAGCTTCAGGGAATGGCAAACCAGTATATGTAAAAAAGAAGAACAGGGCTGTCCGGCACTCAAGCAATCCACAGGGCCAAAAAAATAATGATAAATAAATGAAGCCCCTAGGATACGAGATGCATGTGGTATGGAGATGTGAAATTTTAAACTTCAATTAATAAATATAGCTTTTACTTTATTTATTTTTTGGCCCTGTGGATACCTTGAGAGCGAGACAGCCCTATTTTTCGTTTTTACATATGCCCAGTGACAAAGAAACATGGAGGGACGAATGTGGATGGAGATGGGATTTAGCCCTCTTTCTCCTGAATGCCATCTTTGATCTTGTTGTCTTTAAGTGGCATGTACTGTATTTACTGCTTAATGTATAGAATTATGATTTTCCTGAATAGTCATCCTCTCCCTCCTCAAAATAAGTGATCCAGTTGTAAGGGTAGGAGCTGTCCCAATTCAAACTCCTCCAAAGAGAAAGGAGGAAAAGGTAAGACATGGAGCTGCCTACAGAGTATTTGACTGTGCAAATCCTGTCAAGTCCTACCAATGCATTTGATTAGAAAGGAATTGGGGATGTCTAGTACAGCATTGGTACAGCATTTCCACCTTTGTGGGCTCCTTATACAGTACATCACTGCTTTGCTGGCCTACACAAAACTTTACTAGTCTAAACACATATACCTCTGACTGTGGATTCAAGCACAACATATTTATTATAAACATTTCAGCATTATGTATGACAGTAATAAGGGCAATGGGTGCACTGAAAAAAATGGGCAAAAATACTTTGTCGCAACTTGGCAAAACCAAATGTTAAACGTTCAAAAGGATGCCTGTACTTACTGTCTCGCCAAAGAAGATGTTGGGTACAGGGCTTCTTTAAACCAGGGTAACTGTAAGTTGTTTCTCATGCATGAAAGGATACATTCATAAAATAGAACACTGAGCTAGGATTTATGAGCAC
Organism: Xenopus petersii; assembly: GCA_038501925.1. Lineage (NCBI taxonomy): Eukaryota > Metazoa > Chordata > Amphibia > Anura > Pipidae > Xenopus > Xenopus petersii. The sequence goes on from CM076684.1 coordinate 93,345,088, forward strand.
AAGTAGGGGCAATGTGTATGACATTTTGTGCATGCAATTTTGCTTTCATTTTAGTACCTAAAATTGTGCCTAATGAACACACATGACCCTTGTAAGCTCTAAAACCAAAATGGCCCAACTCAAACTTTAAGACTAATCCACATCTGTGTTGTGGGTCCTTTTAAAGAGTTTGCTGAGCTTGCCTGTCAAAGAAAAATGTGGATTTATTTCTTTAAAGCAGGTAAAAGTATTACACAGCTCAATAAAGCATGGCATCTAAACAGCAGAGTAGTATTTCCACAACTCTTGCTGACTGGGAGCTGCCTTTTATACCCAAAGCTCCCAGCATGCTTTGTGGTTGTGGTTAATTTTATTATTAAACAAATATTAATTTCAACAATAACAATGTACATAATAGGTTGCGCAGATTACAGCATAAAATGTAAAAAATAAAACTCTCATTTATACAAAGTTTAAGTTACCAGCTATGCTAATGCCTGTGCACAGCTGCCAATCATTAGGGCACACCTTTTGTGTTTTACCAAACCCAGAGCAAACTGAACAATTTGGAAAACTCAGGTAAAAACTATTTGAACCATTAAATGTTTAAAGTTTGTGGTCTTATATTCAAAAGTGTGTTGTTATGGTAAATAAAAGTTTAATATTTAAGGGAAATATTTGTTTAAGTGCTTTAGCATTTCAGATCTGAAAACATTAGTCTCCACATGGCTTTTAACACTGATATTGCCATGTTGGCCAAATATGATTTGGGATAATATTTTTTGGCAACAGGGATCGTATTAATGTACTTTTGGATATTATATTACATGTGTATGCTTACCTGCAAGGTATCTTTTCATCTTTGGGGTGCAGTAGTATTCTGGCCTTTATTGTCAGCACTCTGAGAAATAACCAGTTACATCCTGAAATATGTATGTACAGCATCAATTGTGATCTATTTTTATACATTCATGTATACTTTTTGTTTGAGGATTTATATAACCTTTTATATAAAAGGTGGCCATAGACATACTGTAACAATTATGATCTTTCTTGGAAAAGATCTTTCCAAGAAAGATCTTCATTTCAATAAACATGTATAGAGATGAATCATCAGATATACAGGTAGAAACAATAGAATTCTTCCTGTATCTGATGATTTAGCACTAACAGTGACCGATGCGTGGGATCCTTCAAAGGCACCCTATCAAAATTTTCCGTCCAGCCCGATCGCCGAGCTGACAGATATCTAGTCATCTTCCGATATCGGTCAGCTTGTTTCCCACCATACACGCACCGAATATTGTACAAAAATGTTTTTGTACGATATTATCTGTGCGTCTTAAAGGGCATGTAAAGTCTAAAATAGAATAAGGCTAGAAATGCTGTATTTTGTATACTAAACATAAACATGAACTTACTGCACCACAAGCCTAATCAAACAAATCGTTTATGCTTTCAAAGTTGGCTACAGGGGGTCACTATCTTGTAACTTTGTTATACATATTTGCAAGACTAAGACTGTGCACATGCTCAGTGTGGTCTGGGCTGTTTAGGGATCGTCATAAACAAAGCTGCTTGAGTTCTGCATGGCTGGGAAGTAAGGCGGGGGCTCCCCCTTCTGTTCATAAGTATGATTGTTTCCCTGCAGAGCAGTTAGGGACCGTCTGACAATTCCTATCCACAGCAGTAAATGAAGGGAGAATTTCACTGCATACAGTCAGGTTTCTTATAAAAACGGTGCATATTTTTTAATTAAAGTATATTGGAGATAGGTTTATTTTTCATTAAAAAAAAGTAAAAATGGGATTTTATTTTTTTCACTTTACATGCCCTTTAAGGTGTCAGGATACTGTTAATAGCTAGAATGAAAGCTAAATTTAGTAAACTCAATCATTTACTACTTAAGCTAGGTTAAAGATTGAAACACCTCAAACATTCCCAAGATTCCTAATATTATATAATTAAACAGTCAATTAAACAATGAGCCTTAATTAAGTAATGCCCCATTCCATTATCAAAAAAATGTCAGTTAAAAATCTTTAAATAAATAAATCTTTCTCCAAAACTGTTCTCGTTTTCTTGTTCTGAATATCAGTATATAATAGAAGTATTAGAAAAAAAACATTAAAAAGGTGCCTCTGGTTGTTGTTTTCTGAGAACAAATTATTTAAAATATTTTTATAGATTGTAGATTTTGTGGATTATTTCCTTTATCAGAAATGAATTCACTTTACATTTATTAAAAATAATTTATTTTGAATAAATGTAAAGTTATTTCTGATGAAATAATCTACAAAATAATATATTTTCTTCCAGTTTACTCTTTAATTGTGTTTTGCTTTATCTCCCCTCCCCCAATACACACATAGAGGAAATATCAAATCTATTTTTTTTTTAAACAAGGCAGTACATGGTGGTTTAACTTTAATACAGACCTTCCAGGAAAAGTGGATTATTTGTTAAAGTACATTTTCTTGTTTGGTTACTGCAACAGAATAGTAAGTAAGTAAGTAATCATTTATTGCTTATACAGCGAGATTGGTAGTGTAAAATGATTTTCTCTAGAGTATGAGTTCAGCAAAGCAATGGTCTCAGCCTAAAACTGTAAAAACATTACCTAATTTATATCCAGCAAACAAAAGAAGAATCTAAAGATTTTAAGTAGCAAAAATAATACACTGCATTTAGCTGGTTTAAATCATATATTGGCAGTGGTAATCAAAGTTTGCAAGATACATAAGATTATATATTTTGTATATTATCTCAAAGAGACTCATTTCACACAACCAATATTACCTGTAGTGCTACACTGCATTCTACCATTGTTGATTTCTTGTGTAAATATTGACAGACCAGTGGAGTAAGAACAATATCATTAGCTTAAAGGGCACCTGTTGGGTCACACACACTGCACCGAATCCAGGATTCGGCCTTTTTCAGCAGGATTCGGATTCGGCCGAATCCTTCTGCCCGGCCGAACCAAATCCTCATTTGCATATGCAAATTAGGGGCAGGGAGGGAAATTGCGTGACTTTTTGTCAGAAAACAAGGAAGTAAAAAATGTTTTCCCCTTCCCACCCCTAATTTGCATATGCAAATTAGGGTTCGGATTCGGTTCGGTATTCCGCCGAATCCCTCGTGAAGGATTCGGGGGTTCGGCCGAATCCAAAAAAGTGGATTCGGTGCATCCCTAACACACACACACGTTTGGTATGCTAGAGGATCTTCTGCAATTTGCTAAATGCAATGCCTATGCTCGTCAGACTAATGCTGAATTATTAATGATGCCATTAACTATTTGGACAGGTTGAATAATAGACTGAAAACTAAAATCTGTGGCTGTGAAGCCGTCGCTGGTGAATTTTCGCTGGTTAGGGAATTTGCCCACATAACTCAGGGTAATTATTATAACTATCACAATCATCCATATAAAAGATTATCCATGGCAACTGTCAATAAGCAATAATGCTTTATATGGCAAGTGTTCTGTTGTCTCTGGTGACTATAATAAATGATAACTGTCACCATATGTTCATGGCAACTCTAAACCTTCTATTCAATTAAAAACTCACGTTTTTTAATCCTCTAACAATTCTTAAACATATAGACTGATTTAATAATTGGCAACATGCTTTCTGTCAGTATTTAGATTAATATGGTGCTCTACTACTACATTCACAATTGATGTTTCAATCCTCTCTCCCATTTAGATTTTCTGCTTTGAGATAAGGTCCTTGTTTTTTTATTGTTTCTAAATGCTTTGTAATTTTATAAAAACTATGAAAATAATAAGTAATTATAACAATGATCATCTTCATGGCAATAGTTTCTTGGAAACTGCAGCCATTTTCTTATGATATCAGATTCCAGGCAACTGTTAACATGGTCTGTACAGACACTGTTAATGCCTGTAATCCATTAAAGGGATACTGTCATGGGAAAAAAACATTTTTTTTCAAAATGAATCAGTTAATAGTGCTGCTCCAGCAGAATTCTGCACTGAAATCCATTTCTCAAAAGAGCATACAGATTTTTTTTATATTCAATTTTGAAATCTGACATGGGGCTAGACATATTGTCAATTTCCCAGCTGCCCCAAGTCATGTGACTTGTGCTCTGATAAACTTCAATCACTCTTTACTGCTGTACTGCAAGTTGGAGCGATATCACCCCCTCCCTTTCCCCCCCCCCCCAGCAGCCAAACAAAAGAACAATGGGAAGGTAACCAGATAACAGCTCTCTAACACAAGATAACAGCTGCCTGGTAGATCTAAGAACAACACTCAATAGTAAAAACCCATGTCTCACTGAGATACATTCAGTTACATTGAGAACGACAAACAGCAGCCTGCCAGAAAGCATTTCTCTCCTAAAGTGCAGGCACAAGTCACATGACCTGGGGCAGCTGGGAAATTGACAATATGTCTAGCCCCATGTCAGATTTCAAAATTGAATATAAAAAAATCTGTTTGCTCTTTTGAGAAATGGATTTCAGTGCAGAATTCTGCTGGAGCAGTACTATTAACTGATGCGTTTTGAAAAAATCATGTTTTCCGATGACAGGATCCCTTTAACATTTTAATTAGTACCATGGCAAATGTCACCACTGTTCTCTTGGTATTCATAAATCAATAAATTGTCTGCATGGCTGTATTTTCCATGGCAACTGTCATTATGATCAGTGTTACTTTGTATTTTATGGTAACTGTCCTATAGCCTCCATGCAACTATATTAATGACAGTTGCTTAGATCTCCTCCATGACAAATGTCATTAGGTCTTCATGGCAACAATTATCATATCAATTGTCTGCAATTGTATTACCATCATGTCAACTATTACTTGTGTACACCTTTTTCATGCTTCTGATACTGCTATGCTAGTATGCAGCTTCATACAGACAAAGGAATAATTTCCTTTTAATGATAATATTCACGAGCTAGTAACAGGCCCACACCCAATGTTCTTATCTCAAAAGCAAAGGTGCAAATTGTATACAGAAGTGTTTTATCAACTTAATTATGCAAGAGCAGTCATGGCCAATAAACCTAATTTGTTGACTAAATACAGTCAACAAAGTGAAGTCAAAAGAAAACATAAAACACAGTTAGTGCACTTATTACATTTATAATGTTTCCATTGCAGAGGCAATTAAAAATTGATTCCATACTAACAAGACACAGACAACTTCCTATAAATTCATAATAAGATCAATATTAGTGGATTGATGTGTTATACGGAAATAAAGAGCTATATTCACTTTTCACATCCTGCTTTCCTTATTTTTGTCTACAGACCAACTATAGCAGGCTTGTTGTTTGTGTTTAATGAAAAGATTGGCAAAGAGTGCTGCAAATCTCAGAGTAATTGACCAGAAAGTCTCTTGGCACACACTAATATAGTAAATCTTAGCAAACAGCTATGTCATTTAAGATGAAACGAAGTAAACAATCATGTTTGTGTTTCACAGATGTTATTTCATTTTATTGTTTCAATTGCACTGAAAAGTCAGACACATTTCCAGGTAGTGAATCCATTATCTAAAAACCTGTTATTCAGAAAGTTCTAAATTACGAGATGCCATATACCATAGATTCCATTTTAAGAAAAATTTGAATTGTTTACATTTATTTCCCTTTCTATTTGTAATGATAAAAAAGTATATTGTAACTTAGTGTAATTTAGCTGCAATCCTACTGGGTTTATTTAACCCTTTAAGTGCCAGCAGAATTTCACATTTTTACGTGAAATGCCAGCCGTTTTTTAAACATTTTGTGCTCTCTCACTTTAGGGGCATTTTCTGAGGGGAAACCTATAGTTTACCTAGGAAAACTATACATTGTTTTTTTTGGTAGAAACTGAGCTTTCTAAATCTGCCTGAGTTTTTATGTATTTCCACCTGTGCAAAAAAATTTATAGTGCTAAATACCAAAAAAAAATAGTATATCAATTTATACCAGAAAAATATTTCATTTTACGGATGAAAATCCAACTGATTTGGAAAGCCTTATGTCTCTCGAACGTGCCAATACCAGAATGTATAGTTTTAGGGAGATTTAGGACTTCTGTACAGCAAAAACTCCCTGCAGTATATTACCAAATTTTGAAAGTACTAAGGCAGAAAACGGCATGCTTTAGATTCCAAGGCAAAAAATCCTGAAACCGTAGGTTTACCCCAGAAAACCATACATTTTTGAAAAGTACACATTCTGCTGATTCCAAAATGGGTAACTAGGTCTACTCCCAACTACCAAACATAAAAGCTTGTCTGAAAATAGTGGTTTTTCTAGAAAAAAATTCAAAATTCTGAAAAATCACTTCAAAGGTTTTATTTTGCTGCTCCGCATATCCCAAACTATATTAGGTACCAAGAAAAAGCACCTGAAATATGATTGCCAGGGGACCACTGAACAGTTTGATGCCAATTATGCATAGGTTTACCAGAGTATTTGGCATTTAGAGACACCAATATGAAGTTAGCGCATCCAAATTATTCAGGACTTTACTTCAGCTACTGAAAAATCAACACATTGACTGCATTTTTGTGGGGTAAAAACACAGAAATATATGTTTACCCCCCCAAACCCATATATTTTTGGAAAGTACACATTCTACTGAATCTAAAATGGGTACCCATGCCTTTCTGCTCCAAACTACTGAGTCGCAAGGCTTTCCCAAAATTGTCGGTTTTGCTGAAATATCTGAAAATTGCCTCAAAGCTTCAACTTCCCAGCACCATATCACCCATGTATCATTACGCACCAAGAAAAAGCACCCTAAATATGATTGCCAGGGTTCCTCCAAACAGTTTGGTGGCCATTGTTCATAGGTTTACCAAAGTATCTGGCATTTAGAGGCCCCAAAATGAAGTTAGCGCATACAAATAGTCCTGTGGGTAACTTCAGCTAATGAAAAATCAACATACTGACTGCATTTTTGTGGGGTAAAAACACAGAAATATATGTTTACCCCCCCAAACCCATATATTTTTGGAAAGTACACATTCTACTGAATCTAAAATGGGTACCCATGCCTTTCTGCTCCAAACTACTGAGTCGCAAGGCTTTCCCAAAATTTACGGTTTTTGTGAAATATCTGAAAATTGCCTCAATGCTTCAACTTTCCAGCATCATATCGCCCATGTATCATTACGTACCAAGAAAAAGCATCCTAACTATGATTGCCAGGGGTCTTCCAAACAGTTTGGTGCCCACTATGCATCGGTTTACCAAAGTATCTGGCATTTAGAGGCCCCAAAATGAAGTTAGCGCATACAAATAGTCCTGTGGGTAACTTCAGCTAATGAAAAATCAACACATTGACTGCATTTTTGTGGGGTAAAAACACAGAAATATATGTTTACCCCCCAAACCCATATATTTTTGGAAAGTACACATTCTACAGAATCTAAAATGGGTACCCATGCCTTTCCGCTCCAAACTACTAAGTCGCGAGGCTTTGCCAAATTTGGCGGTTTTGATGAAATATCTGAAAATTGCTTCAAAGCGTCAACTTTCCAGCATCGTATTGTCCATGTATCATTACCAGCATAAAACATCCTAAATATGAACGTCAGGGGTCTACTGAACACTTTGATGCCCAATATGCATAGATATACCAAACTATGTGGCACACAGAGACCCCCAAATGACGATAGTGTATATACATTTTCACGGCTGACGCGTTGGCTGCTGCAATATAAGCACCTGGTGTGTGAATTATGTGACATTAGACCCTCCTAACAGTACAGAGACCCCAGAAAACCATATATTTTCAGAAAGTACACATTCTGACGAATCCAATATGGGTAAATAAGTGTTTCTACTGCAAACTGCCAAACTGCAAAGCAATGCTGAACATAACTGTTTTTAGCAAATTTCTGAAAATCGTCACAAAGCTTGAATTTTACCTCATTATATGTCCCACATTTCGTAACTTATCAGCATAAAACATCCTAAATATGAATGCGAGGGGTCTACTAAACACTTTGATGCCCAATAGGCATAGATATACCAAACTATGTGGTGCACAGAGACCCCCAAATGACAATAGTGTATATACATTTTCACAGCTGACGCGCTGGCTGCTGCAATATAAGCACCTGCTGTGTATATAATGCAACATTAGACCCCCCCCCCCAACAGTACAGAGACCCCAGAAAACCATATATTTTCAGAAAGTGCACATTCTGACGAATCCAATATGGGTAAATATGTGTTTCTACTGCAAACTGCCAAACTGCAAAGCAATGCTAAACATAACGGTTTTTAGCAAATTTGTGAAAATCGTCTCAAAGCTTGAAATCTACCCCATTATATGCCCCACATTTCGTAAAGTGGGCGTCGCTGGAGGAACACGGACGTGCAAGCAGCAGCAGCAGTGCGCAGACACGTGTGTCTGTTGCGTCTATGGGGCCCCTGGACGATCGCGCCCCAGGAGCCCCTTTCCCACCCGCTCCGCTCGTTTCCTAGGGGGTTCTGAGCGAGCGGGGAAGGAGCGAGCAGCATTTAAAGCCGTTCCTGAGCTCCCCCGCACGCATATGCTGCAGAACGTAGAATCTACGTTCTGTGGCATTTCAAGATACTTTTCCACAGAATGTGTAAAAGTTATGTAGCACTTAAAGGGTTAATATTCAAATAATTTCTAGCAGTCTTAAGTTCTGATGCTCAATATTACAAAAAGATTAGTGGAAAATCAAAGGTCCCAAGCATTATGGATAATAGATCGTATACCTGTAGTACAAAATTCAACCTTTTTAATCTAAAAAAAAAGAGAAACATTTCAATAAATGGGCAGTGTATATACAATATCTTTGGAATTCAGGTCTTCAGGGGGATTTCACTGTGTTGCAGTTTGTTTTTATATTTACTTAGTAATTGTCAGAAAAACTGCACAAATTTAGAATTTTGGAATGGGGTGTTACCTGAGGAAAAACAACAGTACATGTGACTATAAAAGCACCAGACATGCTTCACTAAATAGAAAAAACATATAGTAATGCGTATAATATATCCATTGTTTTAGTAGTCTGTGGTTAAAGGACAAGGAAAGTCTAAAATAGAATAAGGCTAGAAATGCTTTATTTTGTATACTAAACATAAGCATGAACTTACTGCACCACAAAGCCTAATCAAACAAATAATTTATGCTTTTAAATTTGGCTACAGGGGGTCACCATCTTATAACTTTGTTAAACATCTTTGCAAGACTAAGACAAAGTGCACATGCTCAGTGTGGTCTGGGCTGCTTAGGGATCGTCATAAACAAAGCTGCTTTAGTTCTGCATGGCTGGTAAGTAAAGCGGGGGCTCCCCCTGCTGTTCATAAGTATGATTGTTTCCCTGCTTAACAGTTAGGGACCGTCTGACAATTCCTATCCACAGCAGTAAATGAAGGGAGAATTTTCACTGCATACAGTCAGGTTTCCTCGTCCTTTAAAGGGGTTGTTCACCTTTCAAAAACTTTTTTTTCAGTTCAGTCACAAATAGATAATAGAAAGTAGTTATGTCTTTATTTCTTGTGGACTATTTGAATTGCATTAGTCAATAGAATCACATACTACAGTCTATTGGCAAATGTACTAGCTTTTGAGTTGCAATTTAATTATTTAAATAGAACTAAAGTTTAACTAAAGAAGTAGGACATTATGGGGCAGTTTTATTAAGGGTAAAATTAAAAATTTGAATTTTCAAATTTTGTTTATGGTCAAAACTATCAAATTTGACTTGGGAAGTATCCAAACTCAATTCGAGTTTTTTAAAATAATTTGAATTTGATTGTCAAGATTTATCATACACTGATCCTTTAACAATTTAAATTTGACTATTCACCACCTAAAACTTGCAGAATTACGGTTTAAGTCAGTGGGAGAGGTCCAGGGATCAGTTTGGAGATGTTTGCAGTCTTCCTGGCATTCAAGTTATTTTTCCAGAGAAAAAACTTGAATCAAGTTTGATCAAATTCGAATCAAATTTGATTCAAGTTTCCAGGTCATTTAAATGTGTTTGAGTTTAAACAATTCAATTTTATTTCGGCAAGTCGAATTTCAAATTCATCCCATAATTTGGAGATTTCTGGATAATGAGTTTCCTGATAATGGGTCCCCTACCTGTATTACTTTGTAAGTTTAAAACTCAAACTAAGAAGTAAGAATTAAACATTGCATGAAACCTATCAGAAATATTATGCATTTACTGCTTTTTTTTACACATAAAAATAATCCAAATATGTTTCATCAAATAATCCAGTACAGAATTATGATAGTTTTAGATATTTGTTTTTACAAAATTGAATAAAACATCTGCTTTGGTTTATTTTATTTGCCTAGCCTTTTTGAATTAAATCCATTACTTAATCCTCTTTGTAACTATAACAATGGAATAAAGACAAGAGAAAATACAGAAAGAAAGTGTAGGGGGCAAAGGCAATTGTTGTATAAATCTGACGTGATGAATAACAAGAAGAAAAAATAGGATAAACGTGGAATGGTGGCATTTCATACTACATAAACATTACATTTCAAGGATCCATACAATGGTTTTTCAGGAAATTATAGTCTAATGAGTGACTGTACTGTATGTCTCTTACAAAAGCAGGCAGGAGAAAATAAGATATGGGTATAAACAGTACATATGAATGTAATTATAAAGCTAAAAAAACACAGGAAACTGAGCTAATTTGGGGGCAAGTGAAAGGACAGTAGGCACCTATATTAAACAGTTTTCACATTGGGTACAGTGTAAAGATAATTTGTTATTTTAATTACAAAGTACTAATGACTTTTTTTTTCTTAAAATACGTCACTGTCTCTCCTAAACAGAATCATTTAACCGATTTCATTGTCTTTGCTCTATTCATTGAGCTTATATTAAAAGAGGTTATACTGCACCTTTAAGGAAGTGTGTAACCCAGTTTAATTTCTTTTTTTTCTATTTAAAAATTCTAACTTTACTTGCTGTTAGTTACACGTTTATTCCATGTTTTCTTACTTAAAGCAACGTCTATTAAAAACCTTATTATGTTTATAACAAGATTCACTTTCCACAGTCACTGTTCACCTTGTGCTGTACTGTATTTAACAAAAGCATATGCTTTTTTCCTGCTGGGCTTAGGTCGATATATAATAGGCCCGTGAGGTCAGGTTCTTGGGTGGGCCCTAGGAACCCCAGTCCCACACTGATGGTATAGATTTGTTGGATACTTCAAATTATATATGAGTCATGAAACATGACATAAATATTCATTAAATGGATATTTTACCTTTGGTTTCCATATTTGCTAAATATCTGCCTATATACTATTTTACCCTATTTGAAAGGGCACTGAAACAGACTTCTTATGTTAACCAATTACCCTTGTAATTGCTCCTAAGAGTAGTTATCATCATATTGGGCAAATTTGGCAGCTTTCCTAAACAAATGGATTTTTTAAGGGTATGTCTAGCTTTATTCTGCTCATATTATGCAAAGAGCAATACCATAAAACCATCAGTAGCAAAATAGTGAAATTTTGCTGACATTCAATGAAGTTAAAGGAAAGATGAATTACATTGTAGTGAAGCTCTGTTTTAGCTCTGCAATAGCATATGCATTGCCTTACATTGATAAAGAAGCACCTTTTTACTATGCCACAACTGTTTATCACAGAAAAAAAGAGATTATTTACAACAGGAGAAGAGGATAAAAAAGATTTCAAAGGTGTATAACATTATTATTAACATTTAAGCTCTGACATATTTCCCAGCACTGTACGTCACTTTATAAACATGTTTGTTAAAAAGAACCACTCTTTTCTCTCCCTACCTCTATGTTGCCTTAGCAACTATGGTTAAAAGTTTAATCAATGAAATCATTTGGAGGTTGCACACATACACAACAGTTCTTGCAGTTTATCTGAAAACAGATATCCTTATGTTTCAATAAATAGAGTTACATTAATAATACATACAAACAATAACTTATTCTGACAGTACCACTGGTACCACAACATTGAACATTACAGTGGTAACAGTATCAACCTTAAATGCACATATTACACAAGGACAAAGTATTAAGGCCCTAAAAGATGTAGAACAAATGAGATAAATATCCAGTACAGATATGTGATATATTTTCCAGAATGCTCAGGACTTTCCATGTATGGAGTCTTTCTGTAATTTGACTCTCCATATCTTAAAGGAACAGTAACACCAAGAATTTAAACTGCTTTAAAGGAATAGAAATCTCATGTACTGTTGCCCTGCACTGCTAAAATTGGTGTGTTTGCTTCAAAAACACAACTATAGTTTATGTAAACAAGCTGCTGTCATTAAAGCACAGGATACACAGTAGGTCACAGATAAATTCTGAAGAGTCCCATTGTATACATCAGGTATTGTCTGTTATCTGCTGTGTAACCTGTACCTTTTCTACTTTTTCAGCCTTGAATGGTTGCCCTCATGACTACACAGCAGCTTGTTTATATTAATATGTTTTAGAGTTTCTGAAGCAAACACACCAGTTTTTCCATTGCAGCACAACAATACATTATACATTTTCAAAAGTACAAGAAAAATGCCATGAAAAAAAACCCTTCCAAAAAAAACCCCCAATTGACTTCAATGTATTTTTTCTCCCAAGGGAACTTCAGCAATACATTTTTTCCCACAAGCAATTTAGATTATTACAGATGGAGAAACATTTTCCAGAGATGGTACAGTAGAGCAGATTTATAAACAAATCTCTCCATGTGCCATAGCCCTTAGTATTCATTCAGATGTTTTAAGGGGTGTGAATCGCTATCTATAGAGAAATAACAAAGTGTTAACAGGGGCATAAACAGAGTAGTAGATAATTTAGTATAACCAGTAGTAACCAAAGTTATAGTCAAGTAATAACAAAAGACAGCAGACAGGGAAACACAACATTCTTGTGTAACTGATAATGAGCAAGATGCAAAAAAGTTGAGAAATGTAGATAATCTGTTATTTGTAAGTAAAGGTTTTAAATCTAATTTCTTCTAGATAAACTATGGTGATTTCCACAAAAATCTTCCACAAAATCTGCCAAAACAAGCACACAGAGCTTTTGATACATCCCTTATTTGCTTTACCCAGACTAAATTTTCTCAATATGTTACAGAATTTGTCTTTTTTTAAAATAAGACAAAAGGCAGAGAAAAGATTTTCTGGAAGATATTTGGCCTGTGAATTCATAATCCCTCTGAAACAATTGTTGTGCTCTCTTCTTTTATTTACATTGTTTTAAGAGTGAGGCTTATAACGAATAGACAATGCAGTGTGTTGGTATGAATATTCAGAAGCTTGCCTTTTATACCTTGCTTTTGAAATACTAATCTAATTCAGATGGCAAATGTGTTCTTTGCAGACAGAAATGACTTCAAATTAATGATGTCCTCTTAGACAGTAAAGTGGTCTTGTACATATCAGAAAACTTAGAAGCTGAGAACAATTTCTGTTTGTTCTGCCTTTGAATTCATTACCATTAGCTGGAAAAGGTCAAGTCATTTTACAAAAAATACCTTTTGTACGAGTAATATAAAACAAGGCTAGTTTAATTGGCTGTGACAAAATATTGCTTATTTTTTTCATCGTATTTCATATATACACCTCTGAAATTACTTTTTTTCAGTTCAATCAATCTCACTTTTCATACTTTTCAGTTTTTCCCTGAGTTTGCAGAGTTTTCTAGTTTGATGTGTAATACATTTTTCAGTTTGTTTATACATTTATACATTTATATTTTATTTCTGACAAATGTACAGAAATATAATATTGAATTGTAAAAAGAAAAAAAGAATTATACAGATAGGTATGTTACAGACAGGCAGATTATACAGTAGATGGAAGAACGATCCAGTGAGTACCCGCACACCCTGGCCCTCCCAACGATAGAGATCCCTGGTGCACAGCAAAATGAGGAAACGGCAACCTCACGGTCCAATGGCAACAAGAATTCACCAGCACACAGGTAATGCAAGCAGGTTATACCTTGCTAAGTGTTTATTGCAGCATGCAACGTTTCGGGGTTACCCCCTTTATCAAGCATCAAATTATAGATGGACCCATTTTTTAGCAACTTTTCAATTGCCTGATTATTTTATGTGTGTAATCGGCAGAGGGTGTGGACACATGATTTCCCTTTTCCCCCAGCTGCCCCAACTAGATCATTGATACTTTGTGACTAGTGATAAGTTACATTTTTCACCAAGTTTCACCTCGAAAATGACAGGCATAGTCTCAAATGGGAAAAAAATTATTGTGCATCAAAAATTTGTCACACGTCAAAAAAAAAATGTTGTTACCAATAGACTTCAATGCATTTTGATTCGCCATCACTATTTGTGACTCTCTTTCCCTGGATCCTGCAGAGGTGTTGAAGGAAAGGTATATTACTACAATATGCAAACGTGTTTCTTTGTAAAAGTAAACTTAGGCACCAGTAATAATTTATTGAATAAGAATGAACAAAATAAACTACTTTCCCTGAGTACACTAATAATTGTTGAAAGTAAGCCTTTTACTGTATGGCAAAGACAAAACAACCGGCTCCCATTACATGTAGGAAAAATTTGTATAGTTTCAATCCACAGGAACTCCTCGGTGAAATTGATACACTTCAATGGATTCTTCTCAGTGATCAAATAAAGACTGAGTCTTTTTCCAGCTGTAACCCACTTAGGAAATAGTACTAACTCCATACAACATCTTCTTGCTGGAGTGATTTACTTCTCTTGCAAGGCTGGCCTTTCCAACCCACAACTCCCATGACCATGCTATGACAGACATGACTACCATTGCTTTTACCTCATTCTTGGGGTTTACACTTTGACTTCACTAAGAACTTTGGTTACCATAGTGCTCAAAGCTTGATACTGGGGACTTCTGCTCCCGGCTTCCCCTACAGGGTTGGACTGGGCCGGCGGGACAACAAAACAAAACCTGATGGGTCCTGCCAACCCGGGCCTGCTCTGCCAACTCCCACCCCTACCCCCAATTAAAGTTAGCAAGGAATCAGTAAAAGGTTCTTCGCACACATGGGGTGGAGGCTGGCAGTGGGTTTGAGGTGTTGGCCATGGGTATCCGCAGAAAATTTTCCAGGGTGGGGCAAGGAGGCATCTGTGGGCGGGCCTGTGAGATAGGTGGGTGTGTCACTGCCATCAGGGGGTGGAGTTATGCCACTGCGATCAGCCGATCGCCGGGTCAATCAAGGGAATCCTGCACAGTTTCTCTAATTTGAAAAACCATCCAGGAAGTTTTGACCCGGGCAACCCTTCAAAATACCGGTTGTCTGACAAGTGGCAACCCTAGTTCACACAAAGATGGCAAAGTGGCAAGTTCATGTATAAATACCCCCAGAACTCACAAACAGATGGTACAGTGGCAAGTACATGCATAAATACCCCCAGAACTCACAAACAGATGGTACAGTGGCAACTACATGCATAAATACCCCCAGAACTCACAAACAGATGGCACAGGGGCAAGTACATGCATAAATACCCCCAGAACTCACAAACGGCACAGGGGCAAGTACATGTATAAATACCCCCAGAACTCACAAACAGATGGCACAGGGGCAAGTACATGCATAAATACCCCCAGAACTCACAAACAGATGGCACAGGGGCAAGTACATGCATAAATACCCCCAGAACTCACAAACAGATGGTACAGGGGCACATACATGTATAAATACCCCCAGAACTCACAAACAGATGGCACAGGGGCAAGTACATGTATAAATACCCCCAGAACTCACAAACAGATGGCACAGGGGCAAGTACATGTATAAATACCCCCAGAACTCACAAACAGATGGTACAGGGGCAAGTACATACATAAATACCAGCAGAACACACAAACAGATGGCACAGGGACAAGTAATTGTATAAATACCCCCAGAACTCACAAGTACAAGGTTGCAGACTGCAATAGATAGGGTTTGCTTCCTTCGTTTTCTCCCACGCTGCAATCTGTGCTACTGGCCAATCAGATGCTCCCTGGCTGCTCTCTCTCTCTGTCACAGCTGAAGTAATACGATCCGGCAGCACTGTGACAAGGGAGGGGGGAGCGAGCACCTAGGGAAGGAGCTAAAAGAAAACTCTGCTGCACAGAAGAAAAATCTTCAAGGGATTGCGACAGAAACCACAGTAAGCTGGGGCCAATGCACGAACAGGTGGAAACTTATGTGCACAGTCCCGGGGGGGGCACTGCCCCCTCTTGCCCCCCTCTGTGGACGCCCATGCCTATGGTGCCAATATCTCTACGCTTGGGGGTCCACTCCTATGGTCATACTTTAGGGGCCCCAGCAGCGCATGTGGGGAGGTGCAAATGCCCCTGCATATGCAAGCACGCTTGGATGCCCGTGTGCATGCAGAGATGCCGGCACGCATGTGTGGATGTCCGGATGCCTACTGTTGATAAATAAAAGGCCTCCACATGTTGTATCTAGGCACCCCAGACTCATAGAGAAATTAACATGAATACATCAGGATACATGGTTTAATTACTGTAGTAATAATAAAAATGTAAAGACTCAATTAGAAAAAAAACAAATAAAGTAATGAGAATGGGGAAACTATTTTTATAAGTGTTTAGATATTATAAAGAGAGGGCACTGCACCATGATTTTGCACCAGCACACAAGGGCATCTAGTTCTACTCCTATATGGACAATTATTATGTTTTCTGGTATATTAAATAAGTCTTTAGTCTACAAAATGTAAATCTATCTATTTGATAATAACCAATTCATCTAAAATAGAATGTGGACAAACACATACAGTAAATAAATAAATAACACAGAACTGAAAATGTCATATTGAGGTTTTTATCAGCGCCTACAGCATCATGCCCTGTGACCTTAAATGAAAGCTAAAATAATTTTCTTCCTCTGACAACTAGACAGTAGTAGAATTAATCACTTCCAGTGCTAAACTGTACAGCTGAACAGCATCCAACTCTCCATAAACAAAAGTTCCTTCAGATAAAATCTCACATCAAGTGCTTAACAGACAATGCATACTATATCAGTTTGGCAAAGGAAAATGCTGAAACTCAAACAAAATGAGTTCACACACAAATTCAATCCTCTTATAAGAAATGCAATAAAAAAACAGATGCAGCAGGGACAAACTAAACATGATTGTACTACCTAAAATAAAGGGAAGCTTGCAACTCTGATTTCTATTTTTCAATATGTAAGCAAAATATTTTGCACCATAATCAAAACTATATTATAAAAAATGTCCTTGTAACTAGGGATGGGTGATTTTTTTTGGATTGTTTTATTGCAAAAATGACGGCATAGACTTGTATGGTGGCGTGCATCAAAAAAAAAAAAGATGCACGTCAACATTTTTTTGACCCCCCATAGACTTAAATGGGCGTCGTGACATTTTGCCGGCGGTGATTTTTTTGCGAAACAAAAACGGGTCAAATTCGACCATCCCTGCTTGTAACCCCTTCTTGGCCACCCTCCTGTGCCATTGGTTATACACCGTTGCTTCACCTCTCTCGGCAGTGCCTCTACTAATGGAATCCGGGAATACAACTGCGGGTGGCTCCATTAGGAATCAATAATAAAACACACAGTACTGTATAACAAATAACTTTATAGCCAGTATTAGAAGACGGTGCAAAGTAAATATGCAAGTTACATATTACTGACCCACTACCCTATGGATCCTTTTTTAGTCCAATCCTGGCACATCCTTGCCAGGCAAAGTCCCACACTCTACTCCTGGTGGACAAAGGGAGCATCAGACCCTTTTCCCCAAAGAGCATAACTTTCCCCAGGTAGTGCTACCTGTCCAAATACCTTTCCAGATGGACAGAGGTATTTGCTTCCACATAGCAGGCACACAAACAACACCTGCATCTTTAACAGGAGACACATGCTGGATCCTTTCACTACCATCCCTCCCACAGGCAAACTCATCGTGGACTCACAAAGAGCTGGAACAGGCATCCACAGTGATGACATCCTTCAGCCAAGCACACAAAGCTTGAATCTTAAGGGCATACTCCCAACACCATCCACAGTGTGAGCACAGGAAAGCGCATCCAACTGGTATCCATCTCCAGGAATCTCTCTCTTATACTGGACGGCATCTCTCACAAATATCGGGGTCCCATTATCTCCGAGCCCACACAGGGCATCGCCAACCATGTGGTGTCTCTCCATAGTCTCAGGGCCTGGTGCAGCAGCACCCTGGTCAGGAAACAAATCACAGCTCCATTCTTTTTGAAAGTAAAACCAGGACTCAGCCTGAACACATGGCTCTAGCTATATCAAACAGTTAAACAGAAAAATCCAGGCAATAGTAATGGGTGTATATGTCCCGTTTCGCTTCGCCTAAAAAAATCTTGAGTTTGGGTGAGGGCTTCCTATTTCTTATAGAATTGTAGTAACCAGTACAGGTATGGGAACTATTATCAAGAATGTTCTGGACCTGGGGTTTTCTGGCTAAGAGGTGGATAATGTGGATCACTATACTGTTTTGCCACCAATATGGATTCATACAGCTTAGTTAGGGTCAAGTGAAAGCCACTGTTTTATTAATACAGAGAAAAATTCAATTGTTTTCCAAAATTTTAATTGGAGACTATGGTAGACAATGCCTTCCTTTAATTCTAAGTTTTCTGGAGAATGGGATACCGGATAACAGACCCCATACCTGTATGAACTTGCTATTTATGCCTCTGTAAATTTTAAAACTTGTAGGCAAAAGCATCTGCTACAGTGCCATACCTGTAAACTTTTCAATATATTTAATTACAGCTTTTTTCTTTTTGTTTTACCTCTAAGGGTCTTTAGATTCTGCCTATAAGGAGAAGAATGCATGCATGTGTACATTTTTTTTATTGGAGACTCACAAAGTATTACCATATACTTCCTAGCACCTATCAATATTTTGCCTAGAGCAGGTTTCAAATCCTTTACTTTTAAATTAAAGCTTCAGTACTTATCTTCTCTTATGCTATTACAATCCAATATAGAAGTTTACAAATTGTGTGCTCTAAATACTCAATTGCAGAGTAATGTTAAATAAGATTTATTTTCTCATGTTAACTTTTTTTAAAAATAGACATACTATGAGAAGTTAATATTGCTGTCTCTTTGTTAGAACATACTAAGCTCATGGACCAAGCTTTAAGGAGTATATCTGAAAGAATGTAGGTACCTCTGTCTCTGTGGAGTGTTAAATTAGAAAGTTGCCATTTAAGGGAGCTGCCATAAATTTAAATGTCTTTTGTACTATGAGGGAAACTTTTTGCTTCTTCCCAATAATAAACATAGGTGCAACTTTAGGTCCATTTACATATGGGTAGGCAAAGAGTGCTAAGAACTAGGGGACACCACATACGTATTACTGCCCAGCCATACCAACATACAGACTATAAATGATGCCTTTCGCTGGATATGATGCTAAGTGCAGAATATAGTACCCAGTGGTGTAAGGAAGTGCTCTTCTTAATCCTACCTACTGGCCATTAAATACAGACCTTTAAAAGTGTCTTGCATTGCAATTACTCTTACCTGAACAAGTAACTTTCCCACTCTTTATAATTCATAGACAGTGCAAAGAGTTCTGCCTGGTAGGGATGGCCGAATTTTTTCGCCTTGTTTCGCCGAAAAAATTACGCCCATAGACTTGTATGGCGTTGTGCATCAAAATAAAAAGATTCGGCAAAATTTTTTTGATGCCCATAGACTTTAATGGGTGTCAGTGTCATTTTGCCCGCGGCAAATTTTTGGCGAAACGAAATGGGTCGAATTCGTCCATCCCTACTGCCTGGTAGTGTTGATAGGAGTTCACTGTGAGAGAAAAAAAATATTTTTTGGACCACCAGAGCCTTTGTCTACTTGTGCTGCAAATCAAAGTCAAAGTCAATCATTTAAATGTCCACTGACCTTTCAAGAACGTTATTCGAACTTATACAGATTGCTTGGAACCTGGAGTTTTTTTTTAGATAAGGGGTCTTTCCATAATCTTGGTCAAGTATTTAAGCTTCTAAAAACAAGAAAACATCAAGATCATTGTATTATTGTTACCATTATTCATATTATTAGTTATGATTATTACTACAAAATTAGATATATTACTACAAATAAGATAGAAATTTGTCCGGTACACAAAAATGGACACTTCTTGAAGTGGAAATATGTATTATGTTTCTTTATTTTTATAGCACCAACATATTACACAGATCTTTGTTGAGATTGTTCAGCACTTATATCAGTCCCTTTCATCAAAAGCGATTAACATGCTAATATGTTTTTGGACTGAGGAAAGAAAGAAGAGTACTCCTGGGACCCCATTCAAAAACAGAGATACGATACAATTGCTGTATGCTGTATGAAACATGCCCTGGAGTCTAATTCAGTACCTTAATGCTGCAATCCCATGGCAGCCAATGTGCAAACATATTTCCTTTCTTTTTTTTTATTTATTTGCTGAACAATATAGGAGCACTTCCTTGAATGGTCATCCCTAATTTCGAAGTCAACACTGCATAATTTTTTTAGATAAAAGGACTCATTCAGCAACGGGAAAAGTACAATTGACATGTTTTTCTCCACATATTTGACCATTTAAAAAAGGGGGCACATAAATAATGTAACTAGAATGCATTCTAGTTGCATGGTACCTCCTGAGTGCACCCCCACTCATGGCTGTTCGCACCTGCCCGCTGCTCAATTGCAATGGGTGGTGACATTTAAAGTAGGGGGAAGCTGGGAAGAAAGGACTAAAATACAGCAGACCACATGGTCCGGGCCCCTCCAGTGACTTTGGATTCTGCTGCACATATAAAAAACATGCATTACGGTGCTTCATTGGACAAAATACACTCACTATGGACTTTTTTGTGTCTACTGAAAGGACAAAATATGCAATGTCTTGTCTTTGAATTGAACTTGTTTGTGTCCCATTACCAAAATATAAAATTAACTGCAGTATAATTATAGTTAAAATATCTGTTTATTTAACTGTATAATGTACTCTATGCAAACTTCATTGTTCATTGTTGTGCTTTCCTGTTTGTTTACAACAAAATTTGCATAATTGTAATAATTTCAAAACATGTCTTTGTTATCTGGAGATGCAAATCTTGTTTGCTTTCCATAAAGAAAATCCTTTGTCAAATTTGGTGGATTGATTTGAGGTCCCTCTGTGTTGCTAAATAACAAAACCTTCAAAACATGTTTATCACTCTTAGTTTACTCAAGAAATTATTCTTTGTTCTGCACCTGATGGGTGTATGTTTGTTTCTTGGTATTCTGGAAATATTACCAGTTGTTCGAGAATATCCTTAACAGCTAATTTTCCATAAACATCTAATTACATAAAAATACTTTTTTCAGAAATTTGTGTTGCTCATCCAAACAAATAAATACAATTCTGTTTACTGTACAAGTAAGTTTGTTTGAGAGCAAGTGAGAAAAATGTCTTAAAAATTAAAATGTTAATCTCTTTGTACGAATGAGGTATCTTTGCATTTTGTAAACAATAGCATATGATGCTTTATGATTGTTGAACGGGACAGGCATACAGAGACTTTGTGGTTATTAATAAAATTCCAAATTATTAAAAGATGAAAAGATAGCCAATACCTGTTTTTGCAGCAAACAGGGTGATCCCAAATGTATTCCATGGTGCCTTTTAACACTTTACAATGATCGAACGTTTCTGGACCACATGGCCCTTCCTCAGTGATTATTAGTAAAAGCCTTTTATTTATATATATATATATATATATATACGGACACAAACCTACCTTTTCTTGAAAAAAAGAAACCCATGATGGCCTATAGAAGGGGTCGCAATCTTGGCGACCACCTAATGGTTAAGGACATATCGCTAAAATCTAAGGGAGGGGACACTTGGCTTAATAGACCATTGAAGAATGGCTGCTTCAAATGTGCCAACTGCTTAACGTGCAGTGGGGTGCTACAAGGTACTTCCTTTACACATCCAAGAACTGGGAAAAAATTTAAAATATCATATAGAGTGACCTGCACCTCTGATCATGTGGTCTACATGGCCTGGTGCTCATGTGGGCTGCACTATGTGGGCAAAGCATCTATGACGTACCGAGAACGTATGAACAATCACCGGTGCGCCATAAGAGCGGCTCTGACGACAAGGAAAGCAGACCAACCAATAGCCAAACATTGGCTGGAATACAATCACACATTACCACAGTTTAGGCATATGATCATTGATCATGTGCCAAACCCACGGAGAGGGGGGCATAGGGACTTGTTACTCCTTCGCAAGGAATCGATGTGGATCTTCAAGCTAGAGACTTTAGTACCTAAAGGACTGAACGAAACCCTCCCTATGGCACAGTTCTATTAAAGTTTAGACAGAATGTGCATATGTTCTATTAAAATTTAGATAGAATGTGCAAGCCCCTGTTTTAGTCCGTATCAATAAGCACAGTGAGAAGGCCAATAACGGTGGGAGGATCTGACAACACACCAACATCCAACACTTCCTGTTTGTGACTTCAGACATCAAGTGACAGTCCCATTCTGGACTATCAGTACGCTTGGTCTGAGTGGTACTGAGATGAACTTTAGAGACATGCGTGAAATGGGGCAATTTTTCATTCTTGCTGATATCGCATTGCTATGTTTCATAGCTAACTATGATTTTGTGACACGATTTTGTGACATAACTGTGATCAGGACATTTCTTTGATTGTTCTTTAATTGTTTTTAAACGTTTTTTCGTTTCTTTTCCTTTTTTTCCTGTTTTCCGGGTCCACTGAGAAAGATATGCTGCGGACAGGGGTAGGTCGGCCTAATACTGGGCTCTGTATCACGCTGCACTTTTTGCCAAGGGACTACTTGAACTGACTGTACAGCCAGCAATAGGTGTACAGGATACTGCCACCCCTGA
Organism: Xenopus petersii; assembly: GCA_038501925.1. Classification (NCBI taxonomy): domain Eukaryota; kingdom Metazoa; phylum Chordata; class Amphibia; order Anura; family Pipidae; genus Xenopus; species Xenopus petersii. Next base: position 93,367,979 of record CM076684.1, read on the forward strand.
GTGCCGAAGGCGTAATACCCGTCTGGCTCCCTCCTAGCTCCCTACAATGGTGTCTGCAAGCCGAGATACCCCTACCTTGAATGGTGTTCTTGCAATTGGGGGACATGAGTACCGATGGGTGACCCTTGCTCCCGATGTGATCACCAAGGTAGTACAAGGGGAATAAGCTATCTACTGTTACGTACAGAAGTTTGACACTTCTTGACTCCGTTGCGATAGGTGCGGGAATGACAGGAGGAGCGTCACCAGCTGGAAGCAGGGTGGGGCTCCCCATTGGCTATCCGCACTGACGGGGGGAGGAGCTTGAGTGACGGCAGGCACGGGAAGGCTCCGTGCTGCTGCGGTATAATAAGAACGATTAAGCATGACGGGCGCAGTAACAATCGGAATCGGCAACTTGTGACAGCTCATGTGATGGCGGAAGTCATAGCTGATGGCGATATATATACGGACAGCATATCTTCTGGTGGATCCGGTTACATACGCACAGGCTGCACATGTGGCTACATTGAGAGCACAGATGTGGCTTCACGGTATAGTAGGTGTGGGTTACAGCACATTATTGCACATTAAGGGACACAGGAATGTTCTCGTGTATAGGATATGTCACTTAGGTTATTATACAATGATTATACCAATGGGATGGATATCTACACTCTGTATGGGTTTGGCTTTGCATGCACACCCACTTATGACGTCATACAAGAGGTTTGGGCGCCAAAAGGGGTTTAAATGGAGTGTTTGTATGTATGTGTTTCACTTCCTGATGACGGCTTAAGTGAATAGCCGAAACGTCGAAATAAATATCAATTTTTGATTTTGCACCTTCATAAAGTCCTGTGAGTGCGGTTCTTTTTCGTTATATATATATATATATATATATATATATATATATATATAGATATATATATATATATATATATATATATATATATATATATATATATATATATATATATATAGATATATATATATAGATATATATAGATATAAATTTATTATTATTATTATTACTTTTTTATAGCAGAAACATCACAAAATGGCTTAACCAAATACACTTTTACAGCAAAATGTTATCGGCAACATATGACCATATGTTATGGCTTATTTAAATAAATAGGTGCAGGTTAAGATGATCAGGGAAAAGTAGAGGGAAGGAAATAACTTTGTATTAGATTCAGCATTGTCTTTCACCTGGATCACAACTGTTGCCCCTACCTACCTTTGAGGAATGTGCTACCTTGTTAAAACTATTTCTTAATAAAAATTACTAATGCCTTATTGTCACCTAACAAGCCCAATCAAACAGTGGTTGTTTCAACTCTACATATCCTCGGCAAGGAGAAATAAGTTGTATCAATAGGTGCAGCAGATTTTTGGCAAAAGAGTAACACTAATGTAATTTGCCAAATTAATGCAACTCCAATTCTAAAAATATTAGTTGCAACTTGCATCCACACGGGCAACTGACTGCAGTCAAAAATTAGGCTGGCGTTATAGAAAAACCAGGCCCTCCCTTCATAAATACAGGTTTGTTGAACACCGATTGTGCTGTATTCATTGGGAAAGGGCAGGTCCTTGTGAATGAATGTTTATTTTTATTATTTTAATTTAAGCAGTTGTGAAACCCCAATTTAAAAAAGATGAAATATTTATGGTTATTCATTTAATGTTATTTAAACTTTCCAACCTTACTTGATGAAAGGAAAAAAATATTATGTTAATGAGTAGCCGACAGTAACTGCTAATTTCTGAGGGTTTAACTGTTGCTTTAATCATAACAAAGGTCCTTATAACCCTGAGTATTGAAAATGTACATGATTAATCAAGTGGAGCTTAAGTGTATGGATTAATAAAACTGCATGTTCATTATAGTTTAAACAATCTCAGTAGTTTAAGGTCTTATAATATTAATACCAACTGTGAAGTGTAGAAATAGCTGGCAATTAGAGGCATAAGATTTTTTTCATTTGGACATAGGTTAATACAGCAGACTTGTATTTATATTTCACTGATATATTCATATCGGATCTTTGGCCTTACCTTTAGAAAGTACTTACAGTGCAATTTAGCAATTTTACTGAGCTAAAACCTGTTATGGTCATGTAGAAGTCAATGGCAGAGGTCCCTTAAACCATTCGAAGATGTTTTTAACCTTCATGATTTTCAGGGTTTGCACTTGAAAACTCGATCAGTTCAAGTTTTTAAGTTTTTTTTCCCCAATTGCATTGTTATTAATGTTATAGTGGTCTGACAGATTTGTTTTACCATTCCAGGCATTTTTACAAAGACATTCCATGATAGGAGTTTGTTTCTCAAAGTTCATTATGGTGTTTTCTTGGCATTCAGTGTGTTTTCATCCTTGTAATATTTGCTTTGGGATGTTTGTGGGAAGCACATATGTGTCTTATTAGTGTTGATCATACAGTATATCAAGAGACTAGTTTAAAGTCTGTAACAGGGCCTGACCAAGCAGGCTGGGTGTCCTGGGCAATGACTGGGGATGCTACAAGAAGAGCCGGCAGTGAGAGCACAAGGGTCAGGACTAGGTGTAAGTGATGGAAGAAGTACGTACCTGGTGCTCCCCACTGCTGCGACCTATGCACGTGCCTCGTCTGCTTACCCCTAGTTCTGGCCCTGTTCTGTAAGTTCTTTTATTAAGTTAGAAAGGGATTTTATGGTTTCATCAGTGAAAAGCCCTATATTTGATGCCCAGATGGAGAGACTAATCCTGAAATGTTAATATTTTCCAGAATTCTCTGCACTAAGGGCTTTGAAATCAGTGTAAATATCAATGACAACAGTGGGCAAGTTGAACTTGATGGATGTACAACTACTATGATACACCAATCAGTGTACTGAAAAGCAGCAGTGTAACTATAGATGAAACAGATCCTGCAACCGAGGGCCCAGCCATTGTATGATTGATAAGTAGCTGCAATACATGTTCATTGAAATTGTCATGTTCCCAAAGTTTAGGGGCCCAAAATAAATATGAATAGTAAAAATAATGTACTAGTAAGTCAGTCAGTTTATTGGGGCAGTTACATTTACCTCAAGTTTTTTATTCATTGGGGGGCAGTTGAGTTTGCCCTAAAATAAGCGTACCCATCTTCCTGCCCCTGTCACACTGCTCTGCACTTTCACTCTGCTCTGCAGTTTCATTACTTGATACACAAGTTACATAAGTGCATTTGTTACATAAGCTATTGCATACATTACTAGGGGGCCCAGTGATCTTGCTGTGGAGCCCAATAACTAGTCCTTCCACTGCTGATCATTTTATACAGCTGACACTCATACAATTCATTAGAGCCCAATATAAACAGCTGATGTCACTCTATGATAAGCAGTTCATACAAACAGTTAATAAAATACATTCAAAAACAGGGGTTATCTTCCAGTGTGTTGTTTGTGTATTGAGCAAGTGCATCAATCCTTTAAAGGTGTACTGTTCAGTTTGGATAATTTGCCATGGATTGTAGAAAGGAGAGCATTCGACAAAGCAGAATACTGCTGAAGTGAGGTTTTATTTCAGACTTGCTGTCAGCTATAAATCTTATGGGTAGAGCGATGTAGTAATCCTCCTTAGGTGCAGATGACTCCTATGAGATGTCTTTAAGTCAGTAAGCTTATCTGTAAGAAGCGATAGCTCTGTATTATATTTTATTGTGAGAGTCAGGTAGGTCCGTGTGTGCCTCTGCAAATTCATTAATGGTTTCCTCTAACTGTGCAGTGTTGACCCCAATGTCATATATTTTTTCTAAGGTGTGTTTGACATCTGTTTTATGTCACCTTGGAGCATGTTTTACCTATAGGAGTATCTCTTTTATTTGTGCAGCAGTTGGTGGTGCTGTTTTGTTCGGCTGTTTCAACCATATAAAAATATAATTGGTCAGAGAGGTTGGAATACGGAGAGTGGTGATTTATGGAGCATTCTCTAATTGGACTAATGCTGTTAGTGGAGTACCTTGTTTGCTTATGATGCCATTCTGTAAAAAAGAACAGACTGAATATTTTACAGTGTACTTTAAATTAATTGGGGTACTATGCAACTAATAATAAATTACACTTAGGAGCAAATCCAAGTTTATGAATTTGGGCAAAAATATTTTTCCTAGTTTCATAGCAAATTGTATTGCAGTTGGCTCCACCTTAATTAAGAAGCTCTTAGGAGTCATCGTACATAATACACATTTTGCAACAGTACGCAGTTTTAATGTCTGATAAAGTACATTAATGTTAACAGAGGCATAGACTCGAAAGATAAAATAATGACATTTGCTTAGCAAGACATCACTTTGAGTATACAGATCAATTTTAGTTGCCAGTTCACAGAAGCTGAACAATCTGCAATTAAACCAATGAAAGGAACAGAATTATGAAATTATTAGGAAAAAAATGCTGCTTTTTGTTTTCTCTGGAGAATAGTTACTTGCTGGTTGATAAGAAGGTTAATTTCTAATTGCGTAAAAATGGATGCAGTTACCCTGCGTATTTATTAAAAGTACTTGCACCCAAGCTCACTCTTCACACTTCCATATAGATGTGTTTTAGTCAGTTCTGATTCATTACATGCAAGTACATCTACTGGTGCAGGGGAACCCTAGAGCTACCACCACACTGAAAATGGAGCTAACTCCAGTGTTCGCAAAGCAGGCTGTGTTAATATGCACAGCAGACTTACACCTAAAGAGTCACACACACCGGGGACATTGATGATCGTACATTTTCTGTTTTAATGAATCATACATTTTAGTGCTAAAAAATTGTGGATTTTGCTGCTTACTCTAAACCAGGGGTTTCAGACTTTGTCATGGAGTTTCTGCTTTCCTGTGCGGAGGCTAGTTAATTTTTCAAGTACTAGCACGTTGACCAGTTTGGATTTCACCATTTGGATGTCTAAAGAGGGAGTCTTCCATGCCTTTGCTATTATTTGCTTTGCGGCAGAAAAGATGTGATGAGTGATTAATGCCCTTAGGTACTTATTGCCACTGGATATGTGATTGTTGAGGAGAGTCTCCGTTGGATCTTTTCTTAGTGGGAGACCAGTGACATTTGTAATCATAGAATATACTCGGATCCAAAATCTTACTACCTTTGGACATTCCCACCAAATGTGTAAAAAAAGAGCCAATTTGGCCACAGTTTCTGAAACAGAGCGGTTAGGACGATGGGTACCATTTTGACAATGTAGTGGGGACCAGGTACCATTGGTGAAGAACTTTTTGAGAGGTTTCCTGGATTGGAATATTGATGGAGCAGTGAGTTGTTGCTGTTATAATATCTCTCCAGGTATCATTGTCGTAGCAAGTTTTTAAGTCACGCTCCCAACGTTCCTTTAATTGTTGTACAGAAAGCAGAGATGATTGTCGTGTGAGGGAGTAAATAGTTAATAGCTTGTTTTGTTCCCACCATGAAAAGTCTTTTTGGGAAAGTCCTGGAACAAAACCTGAGTTAGCAAAAATACTCAGGGCAGGGTTAGAGGGAGATATCATTTTATGTTTGGTACTAAATCTCCGCCACAGTTTAAGGGAGTAGGCTATAACTGGGTTGGACTGCTCACCTAATGATGCACTTTTAGACCAAAGAACATTCCTCCACAGTGGAGCTTCATCTCCCCCATGCCATGCAGCTAGTTGACTTAATTGTGCAGCCAAATAGTAGTACTGAATATTAGGAATACCTAGCCCCCCCCCCCTTTTGTCTATTTCTAGAAGCTACTGCAAAATTCAAATGGGCTCTCTTACCATCCCATACAAATTTGTTAAAGGCATTTTGCAAATGTTTCATTACACCCATGGGGGGGGGGGCAACCGAGAGAGTTCTAAAAAGGTAGAGCAGAAAAGGAAAGGCAGACATTTTAAGTGTGTTCACCCTACCCAGCCAAGATAGTCGTAACCAGGACCAGAAGGAAATCATGCTCAAGACTTTCTGGGAGGTATGTTTATAATTACCAAGAGCTAGTGATTCATAATCCGGGAAGAGGGGTTTAATCTCATCTGTATTGATTGGGTCGGACAGTAAAAGTTGTAATGATTCCATTTGTTTTGTTTGAAAATTCTGTTCTCTCTCTTTTTTTTATTTTGGACTTCAATTGTATAAAGATTCCCTGCATGTCAGCTTTGTGGACTGCCCATAAAGTGGAATTGCAAATGTATGGAGTATTGATGGTATTATAGTAATTTTCCAGTTTTTTAGTGATTGTTTCCATGTTGGCTGGGAAGGATAGTAAGGAATCTTCTAACCTCCATCTAAACTCAGTTGGGACATTAATTAAATTAGCTAATCAGAGGGTCACAATCGAATGGTCTGACCATGGGCAGGATTTTATGTCTGAATGCAGGATCAGTGGGATAGCTGGTTTATGTTACAGAAAGGAGTCTATATGGGAATGTGAATTATGGGGAGCGGAGTAGAAAGTGTAATCCTTCTTAAATGAGTATTGATCTAATAGCTTGCCCCCGCTTTTGTGACTTGGGGTAAAAGGATGTCCCTTGAAGGATTTACAACTTCATTAAAATCCCCACCCATTATCACCTGACCTCTGCTCTCCTCTTTCAGAAGTTTAAAAAAATCTTTACAAAATGATGTCTGTTCTTGTTAGGGCCATACACAACTGCTAATGTAATTTGATTATCTTGGAGATGTCCGATTAGTATAAAATATCTCCCTTCCGGGTCAACTATGGATGATTGAAGATTAAAGTTAAGTCGCCTGTGAAAGCAAATGGCTACCCCTCTGTGTTTTCTATCCGCTGAGGCTAAATAAAATTGGGGGTTAAGAATAATGGAGATATTTTGGTGCGGAAGATTTAGAGAAATGGGTCTCTTGAATAAAAAGAATATCTGACCTCATTCATTCTTAGTACATAGTGTTACTAATTACAAAAGATATGGTAGATGAAATATCTTAAAGAGTGATTTCAGGGATCTAGGCTCTAAGATTAAGGGAAGGTCTATCTGTGTAATTTTTTCAGAATTTTTTTCCCATGCCTCGTGGAATTTTAGGAAGGCAGCTGGAGCTTAGGGAGCTAAATGTGTGGCTCAAGTCTTGGTGTAGGAAGGAAGGGGTTGGGTTCCTAGAGCACTGAGCTGATTTTTCCTTGGGGTACAACTTATATATTCGTGAAGGATTGCACCTAATTGGAAGGGGGTCTACTGTGCTAGGGGAAAGAAAGGCTAAGAAGTTGGAGGAGTGTTTAAAGTAGACAAGGGGGTGGGTGAGATAAAGAATTATGGGGAAGCTAGGGTAGATGGGGCAGTGGATCTAGTAAGGGGTCATGGGAGAGGAGTGAGGGGAGCATAGAATTTACCAGCTAAGGAGGTCCCTCTGTTACATAGAAAACAGTTTTCTCGTAAGGCAAACAAAGTGATTTGAGTGCCATCCCGTCAGCGATTCACATTCTAGCCAGCAGGAAGGCATTTGGGGAGATTAGTCGCCCAAAGAAGAAGAGATTTGTCGCCGGGCAACTAATCTCCCCACAATTGCCATGTCTGCCACCACCCTAATACTAAATCAAGATATAATTCTCCACTAAATAATGCAAATTTAAAAGGAAATTTAGTAACCTGTATGCTGGCAAATGCACTGAGATTGTCAGGCAAAATGGGAGCGAAACCAAGAGAGATCAAATGGTGCTCCAGAATAATAAAGAAAATAGCTCAAATTGATCATGTGGTCCAGGTAGACCAGCCACAGAGCCACAGCTTCAGGGAGTGGCAAACCGGTATATACAGCAAAGAGAAAGGGCCATCAGGAGGAATACACATAGCCAAAAATGTAAGTTAAAAAAATAAGTCTTTATTGTGCATTTTTAAAAGTATAAATGCATCTCCATAGGCCCTATGCGTTTCGTACCTCCAAGGTACTTAGTCATGGGCAGCTTGTTTATATGAACTATATAGTGTTTCTGAAGAAAACATAGCAGTTTTACCAGTGCAGGGCAGTACATGATATTTTCATTACTTTAAAACACTTTCATTTTTTTGGTGTTACTGTTCCTTTAATAGTCCTAATTCTAGTAATACAACTAATGGTGTATGGTTCACACATGAAGAAATACAAAAGAGACTAGAATATGTTAAGCTAAACCAAGGTCTGGCCCGGATGGTATTCATCCCAGGGTACTTAGCGAGCTTAGCTCTGTGATTGGCAAACCTCTTTACTTAATTTTTCAGGATTCATTGAGGTCTGGCATGGTGCCGAGAGACTGGTGAATTGCTAATGTGGTGCTGCTATTCAAAAAGGGATCCTGTTCTCAGCCTCAGAACTATAGGCCAGTTAGTCTGACATCAGTTGTAGTAAGGTTTTTCTAATATTTCAGTCAACAGCAAAGAATACCCTTGCATAAAAAGCTATATTGTGTGGTGGGGACAATAACAAACTGTGGGGACAGTGCAAATTACACTTGTCTAAAAAATAGACAGGGCAAAACAACAACATTACAGTGTGATATAAACAACATCAAATGAAAATTAGCATGTTCGTAAATGAGGTAGCAGACACATGACATTTGTAAGCTAACCAATTAGAATCTCATGTGATAGCATTTTAAATTAACTTACATGAGAAGTGTCCATGAATGATTTGATGCCGGACCTGGTTCCCTTATTCGCCTGCATCTACAGGATGGATCTCCCTGTTGCTGATCACCTTCAATAGCTTCAGGTAATTGAAGATCCCCCAGTAGATCATTGTCCACTGAAATATTATGTAAAATGCAGGCTGCTATTAGTGATGGGCGAATTTGCGCCGTTTTGATGGGCGAATTTCGCGCGAAATTCGCGAAACGGCGAAAAATTTGCGAAACTGCGCCGGCGTCTCGTTTTTGATGCCGGCGCCCGTTTTTTCGACGCCGGCGCCCGTTTTTGACGCCGGCGTCCATTTTTTCGGAAAAAATTTTTTTGACGCCGGCGAATTTTTGACGCAAATTTTCACGGGAGTTTCGCGAATTTATTCACTGGCGGCGAATCGCGCAAATTCGCCGCGAATTCGCGCCTGGCGAATAAATTCGCCCATCACTAGCTGCTATAATTATATCACACACTTTACTAGGTTAATACTGCAGAACACCCCCTGAATGGTCCAAACGACTGAAGCACATCTTGAGTATGCCAAATGCACATTCAATGATTTGTCTGGACCTTTGATTTGCTGCATTGTACTTGTGTTCACCAGGTGTGGCTGGATTACCAATTGGAGTAAGCAGCCACAGTTGATAACCATAAGCATCTCCTGCAACTTTATTTGATATATGCTTAAATCAATATAATGTTTTATCATTCTACATATATCAACCTTTATAAAAATATGAACATTTTACATTGCTCTTTTAGCTTCTTTTATTCTGTCTACATTTGCATTTTAGTTTTTGTTTATGTGGGGGCAACTGGAGTGAAGAGAAAAAGCTTTCATGTAAAACAGCTAGCTAATTACTTTAACCAAAAAAAAAGGTTAGAGCGTCAACAGATTTGCTTCTAAGGAACACCTTTTAAAAGTTCCTCTTTCATCCCTTTGCAAACAGGACTGGTATGATTGTTTAGTAGTAACTCATCTTACAAACTTCATATAGACAAAGGGATTACACACTAAGAATGACTTGTAATAGCTCATGCTACTTTAAACAAACAATTGTTTGATACTCTTTAAAACACCATTAGTATGTTATGAGTTGTAAGATGTTTGACATGACTAAACTATGCCAACATATTTAGTATTAAATGGAAAGTTGAAACAATACTTACCTACAAGCCAACCACCACTTAATTGACCACATTCAAAGTGCCTGTAGACTGATGAATTGCACAGAATGCGGTTCATCTGTGCTTCCAGGGAAGCAAAAATATTCATCAAAAGCATATTTGAATCACAATTGATTTGAGTGTTGATTGAATGAAATTGCTTTATGTTCTGGAAATTTTGCTCCTCACCACAAGGGGGCAATAAAGTCACATGTGTACAATTTGTTGCACCCATGATGTTAGGCAGACCTCTTTGGGCATAAAAGACCCTTATAACTTTCAGCCACTCCTGTCTGGTGTTGGGAAATTTCATAAACAGATCTTTTTTATGAACTTGTAGAACTTGAGTCAGTGATTGAGAGAAAGTGGATAAAGACATGCCACTGACAAGCCCTTTTGATGTCTGAAAACTACCTGATGCCAGAAAATGACAGTTTGCCAATAACTTGGTGAAGCCTGGAACTGCCCTATTTGTAGGTGTCAGAGGATCAATATAATTTTCGATAAGCTCATAGAGATCCGTAAGGCAATGGCTATTGATGATATCGATCAATGACTTTCAATGGGCCATTAGGTTCCCAAAACATATTGAAGACATATTGGTTAACGCAAAAAGTGTTTAGTGCAATGAATTGAATAGCAGACATAGGAAAAGGCACACTTATCATAAAAAATGTACCATATCGCATTGAATTAAATCAAGCCCATAGTCTAAAATTGCATTTTGATCACTGAACTTGTGGTCATAAATGACCCCTTTAGATTCTTATGTTAGCACAGACATGAATTTAGCATAAACTAAACATTACAGAATTAATATCTACTTTTGAGCCTATACATTAATTTTTGAACTAACAATTTTGGATAAGTGTACTACAGCAACTTTGTAGTCTCTCAAATGTATTATGTAACTTTTGGTACATGACAATAGACAAGAAGTTGAGTGGAGATTTGTTGAATTTATTTCTGAAATGTTGCTAATTTGCATATGGAAATTAGGGTTTGATTCAATTTAGGACAGAGATGAATCTTCGGTGGAGTCGATAATCTGGGGAGTCGATATATTTGGCCAAATCCTACAATTGTGGATTTAATGCATCCCTTGCTACTTTGTGGCAATTTTATTTTCAAATAATGCTGGGAAGATGGATATATTTATAAATAGATAGATAGGTAGATAAATAGATAGATAGAAAAATAGAGATATAGAGAATATAGATACATAGATTTTTATAATAGTTGAGATATTTATTAAATGACACATCACTCTTTATGTGAAGCACACTTTCTAAACAGCTCTGGACAGTTAAATTGCATTAAAAAAATTAAAAAGTAAAACTATAATAGGCGAAGATCATTAATCATAGCTATCTGACCTATTCCTTATTTTCATGCATAACTGATTTACATACTAATGTGGTATTTATAATATGGGGGCATGGTGTAGTAGCCTCTAGTCCTTCATAATTAGATAAATCTTGTCACCTATAATAGCACATTGTTTTAAATTACGTTAGCAAACATTTTAACCTGTTCAGCTTTGAAAGCCTTTTGTGCAGACTGATTAGATATGACATACAAGCATCATCGATCATAAAGGTTTAAAAATGTACATTGCTACAGGACAAATTTCTAAACTGTGAAGACCTGAACTTAAACTCACCAACTGCAACCTTTGTTGTAAATTCTGGAGCAGTTGGGGCTGCGAGCATGACTGTCAGCTCATTGCATTTTCCTATAACTGAGAGGCTGTGTTTAACATTTCATGATTTAGAGGATTTAATTTAGATACTAGGGATGCACCGAATCCACTTTTTTGGATTCGGCCGAACCCCCGAATCCTTCGCTAAAGATTCGGCCGAATACCGAACCGAATCCGAACCCTAATTTGCATATGCAAATTAGGGGTGGGAAGGGGAAAACAGTTTTTACTTCCTTGTTTTCTGACAAAAAGTCACGTGATTTCCCTCCCCGCCCCTAATTTGCATATGCAAATTAGGGTTCGGATTCGGTTCGGCTGGGCAGAAGGATTCGGCCGAATCCGAATCCTGCTGAAAAAAGGCCGAATCCTGGCCGATTCCCGAACCGAATCCTGGATTCGGTGCATCCCTATTAGATACACACTAACTCTATGGTGGTTGGTAGGGCAGGTCAGTTGAGAAGATCAGAGAACACATTACTTGTTGCTTGAGCTTATTTTAACTTACATTACAGCATGAAGAAATTTCTTAGTGATATAAAGATTGGAAAATGTCACTGCATTAAGTAATTTCCCAATACATTTGCATTTTAAATTAGCAGATTGAAGCAGATAATGTAATTCTCTTCTGTGACAACCTAGAAATGTACTTTAATGCAATCTATATTTCCCATTAAATTAATAGTTGTGCAATTGCTTAACAATGTAAAATATAGCCATAAGAACTGAAATTAAAAAGATTGTAGTGGATTTTATTGAAAACGTTAAGAGCTTCCTTTTTCCTAAGTATTTTCTCCATGCTTAGTGTATTTTCCCTAATGTCACTCTGTAAGCATTTACTCGTAGGGAAAATGTTATGAAAAAGTCACCACATCGTTTCTCAACAAAGATTTGAGCTAATTTGAGAAAGTATGGAACATCTGGTTATACAGACAGGGCTTATTACCGTATATACCCGAGTATAAGCCGAGCTTTTCAGCATCCAAAATGTGCTGAAAAAGTCTACCTCGGCTTATACTTGGGTCAGCGGGCAGTAGCTGAGATTGCAGTCACTTTTAATCATTCCTATACCAACAGTTCACTTGGGGAAAGACTGCAATATCCCACAATGCCCTCTGTTGGTTATATCAAAGAATAACAGTGCGCCCTCTGTTGGTTATATGAAGGATTAACAGTGATGGCAATATCACACAGCACCCTCTGTTGGTTATACGAAAGATTAACAGTGATGGCAATATCACACAGCACCCTCTGTTGGTTATACGAAAGATTAACAGTGATGGCAATATCACACAGCACCCTCTGCACATGGTAGTGGGACAGTGGGACAATGCACACAGTAATCTGTTTGGCAATTCTCTGTCACCATCAACTTTGCAAAGAAGTCCAGTTGATCGCTGGGGGGTCTCTTTGGCGGAATGTGCGCTGCTGGGAGACAGGGCTGTAGTTGTGTCTAGGCTTATACTAGAGTCAATAAATTTTCCCAGTTTTCTAGCTAAAATTAGGTACCTCGGCTTATACTCGGATCGGCTTATACTTGAGTATATACGGTACATACTCTTTAAGTTATAAGGAGACATGAGAACTAAGCACTGCTCCTTCCCTTCTTTTTCTTACTCCTCTTCCCATCTTGGTTAGATTATACCTAGATGAAATAAAACTGTCATAGCATAAATGTGAGAAAAAAGAAATTAGATTTTTTTCTTTATATGACAGCAAATGATGAACATATAAAGCACTGTATGTGCTGTGAATGTTGTATAAAAATAAAGGTTAAAAACACACAAACATCTTAATATGTTTGAGTAAATTATGCATTTAGTTTCTAAATCATCTAAATTGCAATCTGCCCTGCTGCACCATATTGTCTTCCTCTAGATTAGTTAGTAGAGGCTCTCACAAAGGCTGAACTAAACAGATTATTTTTAAATTCTATGGCCAATATGTAATAAAAATGCTTATACAGAATAGAAAACTGTTAACATAAGAATAAAAATTTAATAAAAAGTTTATTACATTGCAAATGTTATTTCTGTGTTGTACACTCTTAAAGGGATATGGTCATGGGAAAACATGTTTTTTTTTTTTCAAAAAGCAAAACACATTAGTTAATAGTGGTGCTCCAGCAGACTTCTACACTGAAATCTGCTTTTCAAAAGAGAAATCATTTTTTTATATTTGATTTTGAAATCTGACATGGGGCTTGTCAGTTTCCCAGGAGCCCCCATTCATGTTTTTTGGTTGTCATTTGAGCAAGATGTTCGCAAAGTATAATTTAATTGTACGCAAACTGAAATTAGTTGTGTGTAAGTGACGGGTGTAAATGCTGATCCTCTTACCTATTTGCCATAAGGGAAATGTAAGTTTTTATGTGCTACTGAAAGCAGTGCAACCCTTAATCGCTGAAAGTAGTGGGGACTTCTAAACAATTTGGTCAGTGGTGTCTAGTTCCTGTGTAATAAATAAGTGTGCAGTTTATCTCTTTAAATTGGAACAGCTAAAATAAATGTCTCAGATATGTAATCAAATAATTAGTTCAATACATTAATCATATGTGTTCTCATCTAAAGAAGTTAGGTAAAGTAGTATTTCATCTACTTATCAGAAAAACTGGACAACAATTACATTAAATATACTCTCATCATCACCCCTTTTATCTGAGATACTGAACATAATGCTGCAGGAATTCTGTTAAAATTGCTGATTTACAACATGCATTAAGCAAATTTGACCTGTTTTGCTTCGTCGAAAATTTGCTGAAAATTCACAGAAATGCATTGAAGTCTATGTGGGCGACAACTTTTTTTTGCCACACAACAATTTTTTTTTGACAAGCAACATTTTTCACCCATTGGAGTCTATGGGCATCATTTGCACAGCCAAACTTGGGGAAATTTTGCTTATCACTATTTATAGGTAGGAGGGTAAAGGTTTTGCTAACTTTGGTTTTCTTTTTCCTATGTGAACGTATTCTGTTGGCAGTTCAGTGACTGGCCAGTAGATGTCACTATTTAAAAGAGTAAAAGTTTTCCTATACCCCAGGGAATGTGTTAGCCAGCTATGCTGGGTCCTTTTTCCCATAGGGGAGGTGGGGTAGTTTCTCAGAGGATATAAAAATGGATGTTGCCATATGTTTTGCCTCTGTCCAGTGCACCCATTGGAAGTGGTGTGTGCTGCAAGGGCCTGATGTGGAGGAAGGCCTCAAAATAGGAGTGAGTGTCAGGTCAGAAACTGTAATAGGTCACTATAGGAGTGACAGATAAATCCAGGAAAGTTAGTGAGCAAGGAGATTAGTGAAGGGTTAGCACCCTGCGGTGACAATGCTGCCAGGTTAGGGACTCAAATGGTTAAGCTCAGGTATAGAGGGATCCTTGGAGTGTAGAACAAGCTGTGAGGTACCTTCAATGGGGATTGTGCACCAAAGGCAGGAAAGGCGGCTCAATTCACAAGGCTGACTAACAAAGGATCAGACAGTATCTGTGAGTAATACAATTGTGTGTAAATGACCTGCTGTATTAAGAAGTTTACCATCAGTTCAATAAAATGTTCTGCAGTTTTAAAGAACCACTGGTGCAAAAAATGTATTTGATCAAATACTGTGTGTGCTTATACCAATCGCAATCCCTTCCTCCATACCATAAGCGGGGGGGGCCCCACCTGACGATAAAGAGTCTAATTATATAGTGCCTACCAGGAGTTGCTGGGAGTTAGACCCATTGCACAGGTACCGCAACCAGTGGATAGTAACCCAAGAGAAGGATTAGGAAGACCCTGACCCATCCACCTGTTACATATATATGAAGTCCTCCTTTGGACCTATGCCATTGCAGTGAATTTTAATTGGTTCTAGCTTGTAAAATAGATTCCATTGGTTTCTGTGGGGTACATAACAGACTGGGATCATTAACTCTACTAAAGTTGCAAATAATAGTCAGCTATAAATCACTTGTGTGGTGTAGCCCATAAGATATAGTCATGCTAGATAACTCTTACAAACACATACAAAATCCATAAGCAGCATGCAGCATAGCAGCACTTTGCTATGATAAAACTATGAAATTGAAATTAAAAAGTCCAGCTGAGCAAGTTGAGATTCCTTAACATGTCCATGCAAGCCACATGGTAAATTCATTTAAGGATGCAGAAAATGGAGCTTGTTGTAAAGCTTTGTTACAGAGCAGTAGGACTGACAACACCTACATGCAATAGTGTGTGGAATAATAAAGTTGTCCTAGAGCAACAAGACAGATAATGGAACCAGTTAAAATATATGATTGGGTGCAAGCATCTAGCAATAGGGCATTGGAACTTTTGTTTTAGTTTGTGCAAGTAAAATATTACTACAGACAAATATAGCAGGGTGCCGATTTATGTATTGTAACTGGCAACTAAGCAATGTATTTAGGTAATAGTCATGTAGCTTGTAAAAAAGTAATTAAATATTAGTGGCTACAGAACAAATACATTTAAGATGAGCAGGTTCAATGTAAAAGTCACAGAGCAATAAACCATATAACTTAAAATACTGTACATTGTTGGTATGTGATTTATGTTGAAAATAGATAGTGTGGGAGAAATTACCTTAGTTGGGAACATTCTAATTGGTCACAGAGCAATGTAGCTTACACTGAGTAATATTTTGAGTCCCAAAGCTGCATAGAAGAATTTTGTACAACTTAAGCATCTGTTGAGCAACTGCATTCTAAACATAATAGCTGGTCAGATAACAATGTAACTGTAAAATAAAAAATATAAATGACTATAGATGAATGTAACGATCTTTTGAGTAGAGCATCTTCAGTGAGCAATGTTGATGAACTTAGAGGAGTATAAGTGGCTAAATATCAATATAACTTGCAAAGTATCATATAACTAGCCCCAGGACAATTTTAATAACAATATACAGAGTAAATAGTCAGAGAACAATGCAGATCTGAGAAGCATATACAGTATTTGTATAGCCTCCGCTGAGGAATTCGGATGTTAGCACACAAGAAAACCTGGACCAGTCAGTGCACGTAATCATGGAATAATGTCACTTACATGTACAAAATCTTACCCTAACTTCCTCTTAATCCAGACCCTCTTAAATTGTTAAGTTGCACCAGCAGAGGGAAAAGCATCTGAGTAGCTGAGGGCTTCTCCCGAGGCCAAAAGCGGCTGCTACAGGTGGAAGCAGAGCCATGACCAGGGAGCCTAGCACTTGTTCTGGAATTAGGGAGCTGATCGTGACAGTACAACGGGCCTGTGAAAAAAAGAGAAAATGGTCGCCGAAGGTCACGCTACCGTTGTTCCTCAGACAACTGAGCTGTTCTGTTCAACCCTCCTACAGTGCCTAGAGGAACAAGATAGGAAACAGGACTTCATAATTCAAGGTCTGCATTCTCTCTCCGACAAGCTAGACGCAGTTCAGCAAACCCCTGCTGCGGTTCCTGGGGGGTCTTCCCCATCATCCACCCTGGGTAACACAGGTTGTTCTCATGAACATAAAATCCCCTTCCCTGATAAGTTTTTTTTTTATTTTTCAAGCGGCATGCAAGTTGTACCTCAGTTTTTTCCCTCACACTTTTTCTACTGGTGAGGAGGAAGTAAGGTTTGTTATGACCTTACTACAAGGTGACTTACAAGTTTGGGCACTAAGGTTACCCTTCTCTGATTCTGCTCGTTTTTTTTTTTTTTACTACCATGGCCATATTATACGATGACCCGGATAGTGCTATCTCTGCCAATTCCGCGATTCATAAACTCTGCCAGAGGAAAAGAGTAATTGAGGAGTACTGTACGGAATTCCATTGCTGGTCAGTTGAGACTGGGTGGAATGATACAGCTCTTCGTAGCCAATTCTGGGTGGGGCTTTCTGACCCTGTCAAAGACAGCCTGGTTAATTATCCTCCTTCCTCCACTTTGGGAGCTCCATTTGGGTCGAGAAGTTTCCTCTCCTCAATTCACATCTAGGAATTTGGTACCTGACATTTTATCCTGGCCTGGGGGTTCAGTTAAAATCTCTGCCATGGTGGATTTTGAGGCTGCGGTGAATTTCTTGGATGCTGCCTTTGCAGAAATGTATAACATTCCATTTTTCCTCTTACACCTCATATGAGAGTTTCGGCAATTGATAAGAGCCCACTCGGGTCAGGTCTTGTAACCCAAAAATCTATGGCATTGTCAATGTGTATAAACAATATGCATTGTGAGAAATTATCTTTTCACATTTTTAATGGTTCTTCATCTCCTTTAATTCTGGGGTTACCCTGGTTACAGGTACACAACACCTACATTGTTTGGGTAACTAGGGAGGTTATTCAGTGGGGATCTAAGTGTAAAGATTCTTGTCTAGTTTCTCAAATGGTGGCAGTCACTTCCTCAGAGGAACTCCCTCCTGTTAACTCTGTCTGTAATACATCTTTCAAAAACTCTGTCTGGGGTACATGGTTCCCTTTCGGCAGTTATGTCTGCTCAAAAAAGAGCAGCTAATAGGTCCCGTAGGGAGGTATCCGAATATCAGGTTGGAGATTTGGTTTGGTTATCGGCAGTGAATTTTAAGCTTAATATTCCATCTCTTAAGCGGGGTCCCAGGTTTATAGGTCCATATCCTATCATGCAAATTATTAACCCTACCACCCATCTCAAGCTGCCTGATAATTTTTTTCTAACTTGTTTCATGTTTCTCTGTTAAAACCTGCAGTACAGGGCCGCCAGCAATCATGTTCTCCTCCAGTGTTGGTAAAAGGTCAGCCCCAATTTTTAGCCCAGAGACTCCTTGACTCTTGCCTTGCGTGGGGTAAGTTACAATACTTAGTACAGTGGAAGGAAAACTGTCCTGAGGAGAACTCTTGGGTTTCTGTTTCAGATATTATGGCTGACTGTCTCAGGAAACAGTTCCATCTCATGTTTCCTAACAAGCCTGAGGTCCGGTGGCCCCTCCTCGAGGGGGGGGTAATGTAATGAACGCTCACCCTGGTAGACTAGTAACCCGCACCTCAGGCGGGGACACCCGCTGCGTGGTTCCTTCTCCTCTGGTGCCGATTTCTCTCTGGCGCATGGGGCATGCACTTTTACGTGTCGCGAGCGTCATGATGTTTTCTCGTTTGGCGCAAATTTTTAATATTTCAAGGGGCTTCAGGCTACAAGTGATTGCCCATTGTTAGGTCTAATTTGATTAGTTCTTGGGTGTAGTTCTATCTGTATATTGATTTTGGTATTTGACCCTTGCCTGTCTGACTACTCTGAACTCTACCAATTCTGACCCTTGTCTGTCTGACTATTCTGAACTCTGCTGATACTGACCATTGCCTGTCTGACCTTGCTTGAACTCTGCCTGTACCGACCCAGCCTGCCTGACCACACTTTTTGATCCTTGTGAAGGTGGTGTTGCCTACCGTCCTAAATCCTTGGTACTGATTGTGCCCCATTGCTCATACAGAACTCTTGCTTGGCTCCTCTCTTATTAAGACCTGGCAGCATCTGAGTAGCTGAGGGCTCCTCCTGAGGCAAAAGGCAGTTGCTACAAGCGGAAGCAGAGCCGTGACCAGGGAGCCTAGCACCTGTTCTGTACCTGTCAGCAAATAAGATTTAGAGAGAGAGGCTAAATTCACAGTTCTTCCAGTAACCTTCTATTCGCTAAACAGATCTAGTGGTTTTATCATATGGTCCTCTTACATCACCTTTCCCTTAATCCATCTGCACCATGCCATGTGATGAAATGGAGTCAGGGAAGATTAGATGGATATACAGTATTCCATGCTTTTTCATGTTATTTAGAATCATTTTGTACCATACCATGTCATTTGTCAGCCACCAAAAATTTGTTCAAGTTAAGCATTCTTTTCAGCTACAGTGTCTCCACTATACTATATACTAATGAAAACTATTCTGCAAATGTGTACAGTAACCCAAAATATTTATAATTTAATGAATCCATGAATGCAACACTCAATATATGTACTATTAATACATATATAAAAAAAAGTTTTGGTAAGGCATTCGCGTTTGCAAATAAAGCAATTATTTTTTTTTTTATATATTTCTTGCCATCTGATTTCTGCCTTGTTGTAACATTTGTAATATTTATGGGTTCTGAATTTGACTTTTAAATGCCTGCTTCTTCCTTCCTACTTTGTACTTATTAATGCATTAATTGAACTGTAATGGCTAGAACAATCATTTTAGTCTGATTTATGTCAGGAAGTATCTCAGTAATGCTAATGACTTAATATGATTTTAAAGGACAACAGTTCACAACAGTTCACAACTATATACTGTAACTTAAATCTAATACTGATCATTAATAATATGCATGTATTGTTACCAGTATAACTTACCACGGATAAGCTTAACCTGCTGTTAAACAGGATACCTGTCTATTTAGCTATATATAAATGGTACTGATGTTACTATGTTATGTAACATGTTTCAGATATAAAGTATGTAACTTCATTGATAAGGAAATTGGAAATGCAGGAAAGCTGACAAGTGATTTACAAAATGTGACTAGTAGTGTAATTTCCAAATAGCTATGCAAGTGTATATTATTCTCTATAAATTAACACCATGTACACCATTATGTAGTGCAATACTTTTATATTTGTCTTATATATAATAAATAGTTTTACACTATGGGTACTGCCGTGTTCTCTAATTACCAGAGTTCTGAAAACCCCTGTAGGAGTCATTTACCAAAGATGCAAGTGCAAGTACTAAGGGGCATAAGAGCGCACAATTTAGTGCTTATTTGCTTAATGCAGGAGTGCTCAAGATGCATGCCACAGTTGTCTATACTCCAAAAAGGAACACATAGGAGCAGTGTGCAAAGTGCAAAAATATGCACACAATGTGGCATAGTTATTAACATTAGAGACAAACATCACTGGTGATGTTGGCCATAGCAACCAATCAGATAACTTGTAGGTGACTGTTCAATTCTAATTACTGATTGGTTGCTATGGGCAAGATAATCAGTGATGCTTGTCACCATTGTTTTTCAGATCCAAGTTTTTTCATCATTATAATAATAACAACAGCAACTCCTAACATTTTGCACAAACTGAACAAAATGAGCAGAATACTGCAATCTACCAAAATACAAATGCATTTGAAATTTAAGCTCAAACAGGTTTGGGGTTCTACTAAAAGACAGGTTATCTAACGTCGGGCATAGATACTATGTAACAATAAATAATTGAACTTTTACAATAGGGAGTGCTGTTCTGTGAATAATTGGTATATATATATAAAATGTATTGATGATATTTTATTTTGTGGGCTGATGCAGTTTTCATTTGTAATATAAATGTAACAAATTTTAGGCATTAGATTGTTAAAAGTATTTTTTTTAATTAGGTAGTCCTTTAGCACCTGTTTTTAGAAGAAGAACTGCAGGAGACTAGATATACAAAAGATTTACATTTTTTTACAAAACATTTTTTATCAATTAGGTTTTAGTGAAAATACAATGACATTTTCAACCATTTCCTAGCATTTTATCCTTACCTTTTTGTCCTGTATATGTTTCATCTTTATGTAACTAGTGTTAGGTAACCAGTCATTTGCATATATGCAAAATTCCTGTCTGTCTTATTCAAATTGAGCCATGATTTTCATGAGTTATTTTTCATGAAAATAGTGAATTGTAAAAATGGAGCAACAATGCACAGTGAAAAGTAGTAGTACTAAAAGAGAGGCATTCATTGCATCTTATACCTGAACTGTGCTTAGTGTTTGTAGACCTCTTGAGGAAGTGGTTTTAGATATGGGCAAACCACATATATACGATTTTTTTTTTTACCGGCTGTTGTGCATCTCAGTTAAACAGTTCTATTGAAGGACAACAGAAGAATATATGAATAGCAGTTTTATAATTAGTTAATTTTATTGCATTAAATGTGTTTTTTTAACTTATCTATTTGTGAAACCACTCAAGTTTTTTTCTCTTTGAAAAGCTTAAAGTGATACTGACACTAAAAAACTACTTTTTAAAATATTAGTGTACATTAAAAGTTACCTATAGGTCATGTTGATCGTGTTTTGCTGCGAGGTTTGTTTTTGTAAGTTATTATTAGTTAAAGTTTCTAAACCTGACTGTTTTACCAACCTGACTGTCCCATCTCAGCCTGTTAGTTAAAGTTTCCAATGCTAACGGACTCCTGCTGCACAAATATGGCAGCCCCTTTGTAATGTTTTGGGTGGCCGAGAATGAGTAGAGTATAATAGTGCTTTATTAGCAGAGACTCACGCAGCCATTACACAACAGTAACTTTCACTTTTAAGCTGTCAGGAAGTATGCACAGTATAAGTCTGGGCACAGTGACATCTACAGGCCATTTGTATAAACACCACACCCTTCATATAGGAACATGGGGCATCAGACAGGTAATGTAAAAGCATCCTGCAAATAATTTATGACAAAGTTATAACTAGCTTTCAAATGCAATATTATGATAGTAAAAAAAGAGTTTAATTTCTGGTGTCCATATCTCTTTAAACTACATCTAGTGGGCTGTGAGTATCCAACTATAAATGGGATGTTACCCCACTGAAAATAAGGGACATTGTTTTACTACATCTCATTGGTGTTATATGGGTTTAGGGAGTTGCTGAAAACTGACTACCCAAATTCTTTTTTTAGTGGACATTCAGTCCAGTAGTATGAACAAAGAACAAGGAGCTGGATTTACACATAACAGACAGGATCCACAATGGAGACTCCTCGTGAAGTATGTGAGATTTTGGCTTTGGGTAAAATTCTCGTGAAAACAGTTCCTGAAGTTGCTATGCTATGACTCCCATCATGGTTTAACTTTTGAGAATATGTAAGTGTTATGGGAGCTGAATGTAAACCATGGCTGAGCAAAGAAAATTAAAGAAGAGTTATTTTGACCAGTTAAGTCAATTTTAATATTGAGTTGATAGCCTCTTTTGTAAGCTCTTTTATATTTTCTGAAAAATGAACAGTGCTACTATTACTATTATCCCATAAAATGCTTTTTTTATTATCCCCATTTGCTCTTTATGCCCTTTAAATTGTTTTTTGCTATTCTCTTACTTACAAAATCCTGCCTTTATAACATTACATCTTTTTAACTATTCTTCTTAGTTTTTCTCTTTCTTTGCTAGCATTCTTATCTTAAGTTTCATTAATTAAAGGAATAAAAAAGTTAGAGTGTTTAAGCAAATGGGTTTAATTGTGCCACAGCTCCATTATAAAGGTAGTCAGGAGTCAGCCATAATAAATGCAGCTTTTTTAATAATAAACACAATGAACTATTCAATTGCTGATTATAACATATTCAAATTTTAAATAATCTATTTCCTGATTATAATTCGGTGGTAAAAACCTGAAAACCTCTAGTTCAAAGAGCTAGATTTTATACAAAATTAAATATGCATTGACACTGTTCAAAAAGATGTAGGTATTTTTAAATGCTCTTAGGAACTTGCACAGTGAATCCATGTGCAATTATAGCTTCCTCTACTGAACTAAACATTGACATATAGGAACTTTGACCAGCTTCAGTTCCACCAGTAGATTGAGTCCTTAGACAAGACTTTCTAGATGCTAGTGAACTGAGCACCAGCACTGAAGCTGTTATTGAATATCAAATCAATGTTTAAAAAATGTTTGCCTCAACTTATAAGTTGCAGATGCAAGTTAGCAGGTGCGCACAATGACACTGGAGAGAGAGAGTAAGTTATAGAGAAAAAATATCCAGGATTTAAAGAACTTTTTACATATCATTACAAAGGTACCGTATATACTCGAGTATAAGCCGAGTTTTTCAGCCCCCAAAATATGCTGAAAAACTCTACCTCGGCTTATACTCGGGTCAAGCGCAAAAACGGTCGCCGGCGCCAAAGAATATTCGCCGGCGCCTAAAAATATTTGCCGGCGCCTTAGAATATTCGCCGGCGCTTAGAATAGTAGCCGGCGCCTAAGAATAGTCATCCAAAAAGAAGATTGAAACTTACCAGAAGCTGCTGCATTTCTCACCCTCGGCTTATACTCGAGTCAATAAGCTTTCCCAGTTTTTGGAGGTAAAATTAGGTACCTCGGCTTATACTCGGGACGGCTTATACTCGAGTATATACGGTATACTATTCTCGTTTTAACAGCAGTAAAGTAGGTTATACAGTATATGTATTTATTTTGTTAAACTGTAGGTACTGTACCTTTCTATTTTATATTACAGTCATTTACATTATTATTAGTGGCAGTTAGATCAGTATTTGAATGTCATTTGTTATGTTGTGTTATGTTGTGCATTCACTCTTTTATTGAATCAGTAGTTTAGTCAGCACACTCCAGGAATTGGCTTTAATCTGGTGAAAGTCATCCAGGTGGAGGGAGGGGCACATGACTGAGGGGCGAGTAGTGAGAATAGTGGGGTGGAGTGAGGCATCATGGGAGAGAGCAGCAAAGGGGGCAAAGGCTTAAGCTTTAAATAGGGGGGAGAAAGTGTGGGAAATCCTTTTTCCTGCAGGCTGCAAAAGGAACCCTGATCTTCAGGAGCAGACAACGAGCTCGAGAATGATGTAGGAGCCAGGAGTTGACTTGCTTCAGGGCCTCAGGGAGGTGAACCCAAGGAGTATCCTGGAGCAAGCGAGAGGAGGCCTTAACGCAGGGCCAGGTCCCCCGACCAGCTCAGCCCAGGGATAGGGAGCAGGAGGAGACACAGTAGTGCTTCACTGGTGGTGGTAGCAGCAAGGAGAGTAGCGGGTCTGGAAGAGGTGCAGAGTTGCAGGGGACAGCGATCATCTGGGCCTATAAGCAGGCATGTAGGGATGCAGTTGCAGGCCCTGATGCCTCAGGGAGGGTGATCACATGGCAATGGAAAGGAGCAGGAGGAAGCTGAACCAGTTACTTAGTGTCTTTGTTAGAAGATCTGGTGGGGTATTGGTGTGACACAAGGAGCTGGAAACTGCATTGACTGGGTATTACAGGCGTGATGGAGTACACTTTACGTGGGTTTCAATTTACTTCATCTGGGCTTGACAGATGGAGTAGAAAGGGACACTCGATTGGTGAGTGGGATAGTGTGGCATGCATAAGGGGGTCATGCAGGCAGCGTAGTGGCATAGGGGGCTCCCCTACTGGGTAGCCAAAAAGGGGAGGCATTAAGGCTCAAGTTAGGTTGGTGTTGGATAGGCATAGGGTGAGGCTTAAGGGCAAGGAGGCACAGTAAGAGGAAGTAGGTGGCAGAGGCTTAGCCGTAGGCAGGTTAATGGGTTTTGATTATGAAGGGTATTGGTAAGTTATTGTAACCATTGTTTATTGGTAATTGTTATATGCAGTATAATGGTTTTGTATACAGATGTCAACATGTTACTTAGTGGTATTATAATGTTGGAATGTTTTGGGGTTAACTTATAATTAGTTAATACAATGTTATTAATAATACAAGCTGTGTCCTTTTCACCCAAGATTTGCAAGTCATTTTGGCGTTTGGGGGGGTGTGGAACAATATTGAGCCGTACTCCAGTCAAGAAGCCCAATAGTGAGTCTGGTACAGGTGGAGCGGAGGGGCACATGACTGAGGGATGAGTAGTGAAAATTGTGGGGTGGTGAGAGGCATCATGGGAGTTGCAGTTTGGAGGGAAAAAACAGTTAAGGGGGCAGGGGCTTAAGCTTTAAATTAGGGGGAGAAAGTAATGGGGGTAATCCTGTTACCTGCAAACTGCAAAAGGAATCAACCCTGTGGAGATGGGGGGGCAGTAAGTCGCAGCATTGGCATAGTGGGGCTCCCCTACTGGGTAGCCAAAAAGGGGGGTGGTAAGGTTCAAGTGAGGTTGGTGTTGGATAGGTCTAGGGCGAGGCTTAAGGGCAAGGAGTCACAGTAAGAGGAAGTAGGTGGCTTAGCCTTAGGCAGGTTAATGGGTTTTGATTATGAAGGGTATTGGTAAGTTATTGTAACCATTGTTTATTGGTAATTGTTATATGCAGCCTTCAGGGGCTAATGGTTTTGTATACAGATGTCAACTTGTTATGTGGGGGCACATTTACTTAGCTCGAGTGAAGGAATAGAAGAAAAAATATTTCGAATTTCAAATGTTTTTTTTGGCTACTTCGACCATCAAATTGGTTACTTTGACCTTTGACTATGACTTCGACTTTGAATCGAATGATTCGAACTAAAAATCATTTGACTATTCAACCATTCGATAGTCGAAGTACTGTCTCTTTAAAAAAAACTTCGACCAACTACTTTGCGACCTAAAACCAACCGATCAATGTTAGCCTATGGGGAAGGTCCCCATAGGCTTTCTAACAAATTTCTGATCGAAGGAATATTGTTCGATCAATGGATTAAAATCCTTTGAATCGTTCAATTCGAAGGATTTAATTGTTCGATTCGAAGGATTTAATTGTTCGATTCAAAGGATTTAATCGTTTGAATCGAACAATTAAATCCTTCGAATGCGGTAAATCCATTGACTTCGATATTCGAAGTCGAAGGATTTTACTTAGACGGTCGATTATCAAGGTTTAATTAACCCTCGATATTCGACCATTAGTAAATGTGTCCCAACGTATTATTATAATGTTGGTATGTTTTGGGGATAACTTATAATAAGTTAATACAATGTTATTAATAAAACAAGCTGCTGCCTTTTCACCCAACATTTTGTGGTGCGAGTAATTTTGGGGTGTGGGGGGATGGAACAACATTGAGCCATACTCCAGTCATGAACAGATAATGATTAATAATTCTCTGTGGATTATGATATGAGGCAGTGACACTGAAGGCAAACTTGAGTTTGATTTGTATGTCATCTCTTTCTGTATTTTTAGCTTAATCTGCATGTAGGTTAGGCTCACAAAATTGCAATGTAAGATCTTCATTCGATATAGCAGTTAAAAAATGTACTGCTCTGCATAAAACTTACAGCACAATACAAGAACACAAATATGATATTACTACATAGTCAGCTTCATTTAATTCTGTATACATACTTTATATATACACATACATATAAATAGACTATATATAGACAAATATACATTATAAAAAATAGAATATTTATAGATTAAAAGAATATTTATAGACAAAGCAAATTTGCACATTTTTTCACTTGATACATATTTGTGGTTTAAAATTTATTGGTGAGCATAACCTTTTTGCTAAGGTCTTTGATTCTAGACTTGACAGGTCCTGACATTACCACGGTGACAAAAAAGATGCCTTTAGTCAGTGTTCCTAACATAAAAATATCTGAATTTCCAATTATAATGATATTTACTATTCTTACATTGCTTTTTTAGCCACAAAATATATCTATTCAAAGTTGTGGTAAATCTTGTGTATTTTGTGTGTTCATAGTGTCCACAATTCCCATTTTTTAAAAGCTTTCTAATAGTGTTAATTAAAGTTACATCCCATCATCATTATCATTGTACTCTGTGCTTCTCTCATGTTGGTATAGTTAATTGCAAATATGTTTGTAAATTAATTGCAATATGAATAGTGATGGGCGAATTTGTGCCGTTTTGCTTCGCAGAAAATGTGCGAATTTCGTGTGAAATTCACAAACGGTGAAAAATTCATGAAACTGCACCGGCATCTCATTTATGACGCAGGCGTAGATTTTTTTGTGGCCGTTTCTATATATTACATATATATATTGTTAGATCTCTAGACCAGGCAGTATGATCATTATTTCTTAAGCCCTTATTTGTGAAAATGTAATTCAAAGAAATTCAAAACAGCTCCTTTTATGAAAATCCTTCTGAAATTTAAATGACTAAAACAGTTTATTTAAGAATATCTGAATATCAAGAACATAAAGTAATTCTATAAAATATGTTTTAGAACCCCGAGTTTTAAAATCAAACAAGACAATCACTTTTATATGCCACACATTTAGTTTAATTATGCATGATTAGCTTAACTTTTTTACTTCAGTCACACTAATTATAGTCACTGATAGCATTCGTCATGTTTCTACAAATAACATCTGTATTTGAAATCTTTTTTAGGGCTCTTACACACGGGCGTTTTCTTATGCGTTTTTCAAACGCATGTTGAGTGTGTACAAATTTCCATTTGCGTTTATCTGCGTTTTTTTAGACGCAGTTATATGCGTTTTATATGCGTTTTGTGTTCTCTCCTCTTTCTGTAAACGCATGTACGTTTGTTGAATGTATAAATTCCATGACCTCAACTTTCTATTTTCTGTGACTTTTGACCCTCAGATTCTGTGTGCTCTAAAAACTATGGATTTATATGAGATATTGAATTGTTTTCTCCAAGCAACATGCTTATTTTTTATTTGTTTTATGAAGAAGAGGATTGTCCCAAGGAAGTCGAGAATGTGGGTCCACCCTTTAATCTCCCAGAGATTTTCTAAGGGTCATTTTCATACTTTATTTCATGAGCTAAGAAAATATCCACCTAAATTTATGGAGTTTACTCGTATGTCTATTATTGATTTTGATGAGCTTCTACAAATTCTGCGCCCTAGTTTACAAAAACGTAATACAAATATGAGAAGATGCATTTCTCCAGAGGAGAGGCTGCTTGTGACCTTGAGGCAAGAAGAAATTATTTTTCCTGTGACATGTAACATCAACCTTTATATATGAAACCACTTACTTTGTACTGAAGACCTTCTCAGATTTTGTTTTTCCATCTATATGAACTTAATAATATTAGAATTGATTAACCAAAAAAGGCCTCATAAGAGGATATTTTGCAGGAAAGTAACAGATCATTGTTAAAAGATAAATGGTTCAAAAGATATCCTTTACAAATTAAATTTCATTGTTATTTATGTGACAATATTATTGTCTAAATCATATTAGATAGTATGTAAGGCTGCACCAAATTATTGAACAATATATGTCTATTAATATATCTATTAATTTTATTCCAACCTTTCTTTTTGTTTTAGATTTCTTGCTACAGGGGAATCACTGTCCTCCTTACATTTTCATTTTTTGCTTGGTAAGATGACAGTTTGTTCGATCGTGCATGAAACATGCAAGGCAATATGGTTGTGTTTGAAAGAGCAAGTTATGCCTGAACCCAACACACAAATGTGGGAGGGTATTACAGAGAACGTCTACAAAACCACTCAGTTTCCCAACTGTCTTGGAGCACTAGATGGGAAACACATCCGTATACGCAAGCCACCAAGAAGTGGATCAAAGTTTTTTAATTATAAAAAATACTTTTCCATTGTATTATTAGCATTAGTTGACAGCAATTATAAGTTCATTGCAATTGATGTTGGTGCATATGGCAGCACAGGTGATTCCCGTATTTTTAAAAATTCTGTTATGGGCCGCCGCATCACAAGTGGCCAAATGAATTTTCCAAATCCAAAGTGTTTACCTGGAGGTCAAATTGCATTACCACATGTTTTAGTTGCTGATAAAGATTTTGCAAGTTCTCAAAATATATTAAATCCATACCCACAGAGAGGGCTTGATATTCGTAAACGGGTATATAACTATAGGCTGAGTAGAGCACGCAGAATGGTGGAGTGTGCTTTTGGAATTTTAGCCAATAAATGGCGCATTTTACATACCTCTATTCAGCTGGATGTGAGACATGTGGTTATGGTAATTAAAGCATGCTGTGTGCTACATAATTTTCTAAGATTAAAAGACAGATATTTCAGTTTTGATGATATGTGTCATAATTTGACTGATGTTCATTGCCATGCTACTCGCTCTACTATACATGCCCTTCAGATTCGAGATCATTTTGCAGATTTTTGTCTTTCTCCCTAAGGTGAAGTACATTGGCAATACCACAAAATGTAAAAAACATGTTCCTAAGCTGTACGCATGAGTTAAAATAATTGTCATTTTGTTAACACACAGACATGATCTTTATTGTGTGCTTATATTTCATCTGTATTCTGTAATATTCTGTATGTAGTTTTGGTTTAACAATACAAAAACCAGTCAAGACAATAAATGCTGTAAAACAAGAATGTTTATTCACATTTTAGTTAAACAATAAAGAAAATTATTGTCACCACAGGCTGTTTATTTGGTTATACATTTCGTAGGCGGAGTAGTTTGCGCACAAAGCACCCATAGTACACAGTACTGATGACACAATCAACACTGAAGGGAGGGGTTGAGGACCGAGTAGCGCTATCGCAGAACCCTTCTGAAAGACACAGGGTAAGCAGATTTAAGTGTGGTATAGTCACCTATTTGGCCTTACTTAACTCTGTCACTGAATTTTTGTTGACGAATGTATATTATCAAATTTACTAATATGTGTGCAAGGAATAATTGCAAATGTCAACCTCCCCTTTAACTATTCTGTAAGAAATGTAAAGGTATATGACCTTTATATAAAACAAATAGACACTTGATTACAATGCCTTCAAAAACAGCCATTTACAACCCAAAACAAACATTTATCCCCACTATACTTACTCGATCAATGTGTGTGTGTGTGTGTGTGTGTATCCTCTATTCATGTGTGACTTAGCTTCACTATTTCACACTAGTAAAAAAATGCTTTATTTGCACCCTTTGCCTACAACATAAATTGTCTGCCAGGCAGCTCATAACAGTCCAGCACAAAAGATTAGGTACAACACATAGCATAAATTATGCATAAAGAGATGCAACCATACGTGAATAACACTGACAGTACAGTTGTTAGTGGCTGAAAGATTTGGAATCAAAGAATAATTCACAGGCACTCCGAGGCAAATGCAAGCAGGGACAACCCTTGCATGTTTATTAGCAGAAAACAGCAACGTTTCGGCAATAAAACACCTTTGTCAAGCATGCTTGACAAAGGTGTTTTATCGGCAAAACCTTGTTGTTTTCTGCTAATAAACACGCAAGGCTTGTCCCTGCTTGCATTTGCCTCGGAGTGCCTGTGAATAATTCTTAGAATCTGTTTTGGAGGGTGCCGATCCCTCTATCACCTATTCACCAGGCGTTCATTACACAAGGGTAGGGTGTGCGAGCAGTGCTTTGTATCCTGGAAGATTTGGATATCATAATGCTACTTATGCCATTGTTGAAATCAAAAATATAACACATTAAAAAGAATGTATCATACAGTATAAAGTATTGTTGAAATTTACACACTTTCTTCCAAAAACATTGAAGAGTAGTATATGTGAACGTCTTGAACCAAAAACTTGCAATATTGCACATAAATCTTTACATTACAGTTCACAATTACAAATTAGATGTATTACTCAACAACATCTACTCCAAGATCATGCAGAAATGAATATTTCTTACACACAGAGTTAGCATTATAGTCTGTCTCCTGGAAAGAAGAAACATTCTCTGCAGATGGTGGTCTGCTTAAATTAGCAGTGTTTGTGTTAACATTTAGGAATGACTCTGTTGTTTCATTCTCATTTAAAGGGTTTGCATTAATATGTCCTGAATGAGGTTGTTTTGTAAAGGAAGTTGCCTGATGCTGCACTGACAAATTTGGTGGGTTTGTTTGCAATTTATCTACTTGTGATTGCAGTGGAATGACATGCATTGGTATATTGTGCTTCAGGAGTGGTGGCTGTGTGTTGTTTTCAAAGGAATGGTGAGAGGTTTGTGCTTGATACTGCCTGTTGGTTAACTGTTGTGTGTAAGGATGAGGGTTAGAGTTTTGCAAAAAATTTAGTTGAGGATGGTACGTTGGATAGGTTGATGACTGAATGTTTGTTTGCAATGTGTTTTTAGTATAGTTTGGCATTTTCACACTAGGAAACTTTGAAAATGAAGGTTGTTCTGTACACATCTGGTATGGTACACTGTAATCATATGTGTTTGAGTATGTTTGAGGCCCTGCAAATGGAGGAAGTGTAGAAAACTCTATATGGTCTATATTCTGGATTAACAGAACTCTTAATAAAAGTATCTATACAATTAAGGACTGCAACTCATCTGTAACAGCTTGTTTTCAGGAACCTGCCTAATATGAACAATCAAGCTTTTAGCAAAGCACGTTGCTTCATCATCATCACATTGTACAGCTTTAGCTTTCTGATGTTCATGTAATTCGTTCTGTAAATTATTTAAAATACTCAGCACATCTTGAAATGATTCGTCAGCAGAATCAGATTTACTCTTTTTCCGACAACCAGCATTTTTAGATGAAAGAATTTTTTTGGGAGGATTAGCCTTCTTTGCAGAATTTTCAGGTTCAGACCTTTCAATATCTAACGGGGAAGGTAGTGAGTATTCAGTTTCCTCTTCCTCATCTAACCCACCAACAGCGCACATCTCTGAAGAATTTTCCTCAAGGTTAGTTGAAGTTCTAAAGTTCAATGGACAATATTTGTAATAAAGATGTTGTCAACAAAATGTATTAAAGGCCAAACAAATACTCTCTCACTTCTACTGTCTTCTGTAAAAACATCAGTTCCTTAAAATATGGATGAGTTTTCAAACTCTGTGGTGATGATCCACTTTTTGAACTGTTTGAAGCTTGAAAATCTTTTCGGAATCTATCGCGTAAAGACCGCTGAGTCTGAATTTCTTTTTCTGAAATAATAAACAACATTACAACCAAACACACACAACATACACACACAGACATTGACACATGCAAACACATAGAAAGAGGCACAATCATTTACATACATGCATACATACATACATACATACATAGCATTAAAACATGCACATATACACATAAACCATATACAGTACATTTACACTAAAAACACGTAAGCATTTGTTTGTAAAATAATCATTACCTTTTAATTTTTGCTGAGTTTCAGTCAAGTTCTGTCAGGGAGCCGGAAGCTCCCTCCAGGGAGATTGTCAGGATCAAGGAGGAAGCCCTCTTGAGGGAACAAGGTCGCGGTGTCCAAAGGGTTAATTGAAGAAATGTCATTGACATCCTTGCGCCGACGTCGGCGCACTGACGTCATCACGCCGGCGCCGCTACCCACGTGGCGGCCATGGACGCCGCCATTTTGGGAGCGACGCCGGCAGGAGAGGACACGCCGCGCCGGAGCTCCTGGGCCTGCTCCGGGCAGCGATCACGACAGTATCCCCCCCTCACGGGGGGCCTCCGGACCACCAGGACTTGGCTTCTGTGGAAATTTAGAGTGGAACTCCCTCACCAGACGAGGAGCATGGACATCAGAGCATCCCTCCCAGGAACATTCTTCAGGGCCAAAGCCTTTTCACTTGATGAGGTACTGAAGAGAGCCCCTGGAGATTCTGGAGTCAAGGATCTTCTCCACTTCATATTCTTGTTGACCATCCACAGAGATAGTTGGAGGAGGAGGCTGGACAACAGAAAAGCGGTTGGAGGTAGCGGGTTTCACCAAGGAGACATGAAAAACGTTGGGAATTCGCATCTCAGGGGGAAGCTGAAGCCTGACAGCCACGGGATTGATCACCTCCAAGATGGAAAAAGGACCTACGAACCTCGGACCCAACTTAGCAGATGGTACCTTCAACCGAATGTTCCTGGAAGACAACCAGACTTTGTCACCGAACTTGTAGGGAGGAGAGGGTCTACGTCTACGATCTGCAAACGTCTTATGAACCAGAGCACTCTTCTCCAGGTTGGACTTGGTTGCAGCCCAAATAGCAGACATGTGGGCTGCATGGTCATCAGCGGCCGGAACATCAGACAACACAAAGTCTTGTGGGAAGGCTTGAGGATGTTGACCACCGACATAAATGGGGACCTTCCAGTGGAAGAGTGGCAGGCATTGTTGTGAGCAAATTCCGCCCACGGGAGGAGATCAGACCAATCATCTTGACAAAGGGAAACGTGGTTTCTCAAGAACTGTTCCAAGGCTTGGTTCACTCGCTCAGCCGCTCCATTCGTCTGGGGATGATAAGCTGAGGAGAACTGGAGATTAATACCCAGATCTTTGCACAGGGAGCGCCAGAACTTTGCCGTGAATTGGGACCCTCTGTCAGAAACGATCTCGGCCGGGAAGCCATGCAGGCGAAAAATGAACAGAATGAACAACTGTGATAACTCCACTGCAGATGGAAGCTTCCGTAGAGGCATAAAGTGGGCCATCTTGCTAAAGCGGTCAATGACAACCCAGATCACTGCGTTCCCACTGGAGGGAGGAAGTTCAACAACGAAGTCCATAGCCAAGTGCGTCCAAGGACGAGAGGGAACCGGCAACGGTTGTAGTAACCCACTGGGGCGAGAATGACTGGACTTGGAAGTGGCACAAACGGTACAGGCAGAAACAAAGTCTTTGACATCTTTACGGATTGTCGGCCACCAAACTAGACGACGTAAAAGTTCAAGAGTTTTAACAGGACCAGGATGTCCAGCTTGTTTGGAACTATGAGTCTGTTGCAGGATAGGTAGCCGAAGTTCAGGAGGTACAAAAGCCATTCCAATTGGGGTATCGGGAAGGGCAGAAGATTGACCAGCCAGGATTTGATCAGCAAACTGAGGATACAATGAAGCGATGATCTTGACAGGAGGAATAATAGGCTCTAGTCTTTCAGGAGTACGATCCACCGGAGTGAAACTTCGAGACAGAGCATCTGCTTTCCGATTCTTGGAGCCAGGGCGAAAAGTCAAGACAAAGTTAAATCGAGAGAAGAAGAGAGACCACCTTGCTTGTCTGGGATTCAGCCTCTTGAGAGATTGAATGAACTCAAGATTCTTATGATCCGTGTAGATCGTGACTGGAATCAAGGAACCTTCAAGGAGGTGATGCCACTCTTCTAAGGCAAACTTAACAGCCAGGAGTTCTCGATTTCCAACATCTTAATTCTGTTCTGCAGGAGAGAACTTCTTAGAGAAATACGCACATGGGTGCAGCTTCCCATCAGAGGGATGTCTTTGAGACAGGATAGCTCCAGCTCTAACTTCAGAAGTATCCACCTCGATGAAGAAGGGTAATTCTGGATCAGGATGGCGGAGAACTGAAGCAGAAGTGAAGGCATCCTTCAAGAATTGAAAAGCTTCTATAGCAGGTGGGGGCCATAGGCTGGGTTTACCCCCTTTTCGGATGAGGGCCAGGATAGGAGCAATACAAGAAGAGAACCCCTTAATGAATTGCCGGTAGTAATTGGCAAAACCAATGAATCTCTGGATCGCCTTGGTGCTCAGCGGGAGGGGCCACTCTTGGATTGCGGACACTTTAACGGGATCCATCTCGAAACCCTCTGGGGAGATGATATAGCCCAGAAAAGGAATCTTGGACACTTCAAATACACATTTCTCCATCTTGGCAAAGAGAGAGTTCTTCCTCAAACGAGAGAGTACTTCCTTCACCTGGGAGCGATGGCTTGCAAGGTCCTTGGAGAAAATCAGGATGTCGTCTAGGTATACGACCACAAACCTTCCCAAGAGATCCCGGAAAATGTCGTTCACGAATTCCTGAAAGACAGCGGGGGCATTGCAGAGACCAAAGGGCATTACGAGGTACTCATAGTGCCCACCCCGAGTGTTGAATGCTGTCTTCCATTCGTCACCTTCCCAGATGCGGATAAGGTTATACGCCCCACGGAGATCCAACTTAGTGAAGATCTTAGCCCCCTTCAGTTGGTCAAAGAGTTCGGCAATCAGAGGCAAGGGATACCGGTTCTTAACGGTAATTTTATTAAGACCCCGGTAGTCAATACAAGGACGTAGGCCTCCATCCTTCTTTTCCACGAAGAAGAATCCAGCCCTGGGGGGAGAAGTAGAAGGGTGAATAAACCCCCGCTGGAGATTTTCTTGGATATACTGCTTCACGGCAGTGGTCTCTGCTGGAGAGAGAGGATAAGTGCGACCTCTAGGGGGCATGGTTCCAGGCAAGAGATCAACTGGACAATCGTAGAGACGATGAGGAGGGAGAAATTCTTTTACAGAAGACATCAGCGAATTCCTTGTAGAAGGAGGGAAGCGTCTTCAAATCAGACGAAGAAATATTCACCCTCTGGATGGGTTCAGCAGGAAGGCAGTGCTGTAGGCAGTATGGACTCCAACGAGAAATCTGCCCCGAGGACCAATCAATAATAGGGTTGTGCAGGCGTAACCAAGGAAGCCCCAAGACGACTGGAACAGAAGGACAGGAAATAATCAGGAACGATAACTTTTCTTTGTGTAAAGTCCCAACCTGTACAGGCAATTCCCCAGTCGTCATAGAGATAAACTCGGATTCAAGGGGTCGATCATCAATGGCTGTTACACGAAGTGGAGGAGTCAATGGAAACAGGGGAACATTCATATGCTTGGCAAAGAGAGTGTCCATGAAATTACCGGCAGCTCCAGAGTCAATAAAAGCTGAGCCAACAATGGTCTTAGAGGGCAGACGAATCTGTAAAGGCAGAAGAAACCTATGAGAGTTCTCTTGTGACTAGGGAGTAACACCCACTACATGAGTCTTTGCAAGGTTACCTGGAAGAGGGGAACTCAGAGGCTTCACAGGACAGGAGTTGGCAAAGTGAGAATGACCCCCACAGTAGAGACAAATTCCAGCGAGCTCTTCCGACTTGCATAGGTTCCTCCGGAGGAATAACTGAAGGCTGCGGGGAGGTAGGAGGTAATAGAGGTCTTTGAAAGCGAGGAGCCAACATGGGTGGGAATTTCTTGACTCTGTCCTTATCAGCTTGATGTTCTCTCTGACGAGTGTCCACCTTGACAGACAAAGCAATGAGGTCTTCTACTTGCGTGGGTAATTCA
Source organism: Xenopus petersii (assembly GCA_038501925.1). Taxonomy (NCBI): domain Eukaryota; kingdom Metazoa; phylum Chordata; class Amphibia; order Anura; family Pipidae; genus Xenopus; species Xenopus petersii. The sequence continues at coordinate 93,404,008 of CM076684.1, forward strand.
CGGGAGACCAGGTCATCTTTGAGGCGGATAGAGAGACCATTGTAGAAAGCAGCGTGATAGGCATCATTGTTCCAGCAAGTCTCTGCAGCGAGGGTACGGAATTCAATGGCATATTCCGCTACACTGCGATTACCTTGGCGGATCTGGAACAGACAAGAAGCGGTCCGGAATTCATGAAGGAAGGCTTTGGAATCGTCAATTAAGGGAGACTCCTTCTCCCAGTGTGGAGAAGCCCATTCGAGCGCTTTCCCCGCCAGACGAGTGATCAGGAAACCAACCTTTGCTCTTCAGAGTTGAATTCCGCAGGTTGTAGGGCGAACCGGATCTGGCACTGATTCACAAAACCACGACAGGCTTGAGGGTCGCCGCTGTAGAGAGGCGGTGCAGGAATTCGCGGACCAGAAGTGGTGGATGGAGTAGCCATATCGGCAGCAACTAGTGTGGGCGTTTTCGGCGTTGGAGTAGTCGGCGTTAGCATGGATAACTTTTCCAAAATCGCCTCCAGCGTGTCCGACATAATTTTGCCGAGCTTTGTACGCCTCCATGCAGGTATGCAGACCTCGAAAGGCCCTGCCGAAATCCGGGTGAGCTTCCTCAGTGGGATCCATGGCCCAAGTATATTGTCAGGGAGCCGGAAGCTCCCTCCAGGGAGATTGTCAGGATCAAGGAGGAAGCCCTCTTGAGGGAACAAGGTTGCGGTGTCCAAAGGGTTAATCGAAGAATAGTCAGGATCCAGGCAAGAGTTCACAGGCAGGCAGATAGCAACAAAGTCCAAAGTCCAGGCAAAGGGTCGGGATACAAATCAGGAACAAGATTTTAGCAATAAAGCTCACAGGAAACCCAGGATACACTTAGTGGAAGTTTTCCTATACTTGGGCGCCATTCTGGCATCTAAAATGGCTTTTTATTTCGAATTTGGCGCCATTGTGACGTCATTGACGTCCTTGCACCGACGTCGGCGCACTGACGTCATCGCGCCAGCGCCGCTACCCACGTGGCGGCCATGGGCGCCGCCATTTTGGGAGCGACGCCGGCAGGAGAGGACACACCGCCCGGAGCTCCTGGGCCTGCTCCGGGCGGCGATCGCGACAAGCTCTCCCAATCCATAAATACATCCCTACATATATCTAGCCATGCTAGCTTGCGTTTATAGCGATCATGATAGCTTGATAAGCTGGAGTAGTAGACCTCTGGATGCTTTTCTACTGCATGTATTAATTCTTCAAGGCCCATTTTAGCACATAGTCCAAAAAAAACTTTGCAGAAAATTACCTGGTCAAACAAACAATACAAATGAACAGTCAAAATAAAAGAACACAATTGGCACAACATTCAAAAACACAATACATGCATCTTGCTATAATATACCCAAATTCCCTAGGATGGCAGAAGAACACGACAATGCCACTTGAATCTCTGCACACAATGCAACAACAACTCACTGCACAGCAAATAAGCTCCAAACCAAAACGAACCTTGTTGAAGCTGGTTCTAGATTTACTCCTGCGCCACTTCCTGTTTTTAGTACTCCCGGAATACACTCGAATAAATGCATGAAAAAGGTTGAAACAAATGCTTCAAAGCGCAAGTTTCGGCGTTTATTTGCGGTTCCATAGATTTATACGGTGTTCTAAACGTGCGTCAAGCGCAAAGAAATGCAACATGCTGCGTCTCAAAAAAAAGCAATGAAACGCAAATGGAGTAAAACGCAACTCTGAGCGCACATGAGTACAACCAGGTAGAAAATAATAGAATCAATTAGCAAATGCGCTCAGATGCGCTCAGACCTGCGTCTCAAACGCACATCAAATGCAGCCAAAAACGCCCATGTGTAAGAGCCCTTAGCATCAAAATAAAGTTAATTTACAATAAATATGTAAAATTAATTCATAAATTTATAATTTTATAATAATACTATTATTAATAATAATAATAATAATAGTATATAAGGGTATATATAAAGAGTAAAATATATAATAATAGGGCATTTCACCAAACCAGGTGCCAGATGTACACTCTAGTGCAGACTATTCCTTAATGATTTTTCCATATTCCTAAATGCACCAGGTGCCAGATGCACACTCCAGGGCAGACAATTCCTTAATGATGTTGCCATGTTCCAAAACGTATACAACATTTATGCTTAGAACATTTCCTATATGTCAGTAAATATATAGTGTGATGCAAACTGCAATTCACACATACCTTAATTGAATACACCCTGCCTGTAACTCTACTTGCAAATTAAAGTCAACACAGATTTTAAAATTATGCCATAAATGTCAATTAAAAACAATTATATAACTCTGCCTTTTGGAGAGGTGTTTACTTATAGTAGTTTTTAACATGGCACATGAAATGATATCATATATATTGATCATTTACAGACTAATACAACACTGGAGAATTTTATGAACTGGCTCCTGCAAATTTCTGAATGTTGCAATGTACTGTATGAAAAATGAGGACAATCAAAAGCCTGCGTCATTAAACACAGTATATCCTAATTGTTCTAATAATATTTGTTTGTGAGTTAAAGTTTAAAGGACATATGAAGTATATTGTGATACTATCAATTGTGTAATAATTATCTTATTCGGTATTTTTAAAGGAATAGTAACACCAAAAAATTAAAGTGTTTTAAAGGAATGACATATACTGTATAGTGTACTATACAATGCACTGGTGAAGCTGGTGTGTTTGCTTCAGAAACTACTATAGTTTATATAAACAATTTGCTATGCAGCCTGGGGCAGCCATTCAAGCACAGGATACACAAGAGATAACAGACAAATCCCATTATATACTACAGAGTTTATTTCTCTATTTTCAGCTTTGAATGGCTGCCTCTGTGGCTACTTGGGGGCATGTTTACTAACATTGGAGATAAATATCTGGAGAGATTTCTGGAGATGTTGCCCATGGCAACCAATCAGCAATTAGATTTAAACAGCCACAGCCAAGTTAGAAAACAAAAGCAAAGATCTGATTGGTTGCTATGGGCAACATCTCCAGAAATCTCTCCAGATATTTATCTCCAATGTTAGTAAACATGCCCCTTAGTATTGTAACATAGTATTGTTGAAGCAAACACCAGTTGTACCAGTGCAGTACAATCACTAAATTATATTTTTATTAATCTACTTTGATTATTTTTGTGTTAATGCTTAATCTATATCTGCTTCCAGAACATAATGTATTACAATTTAATTGCAAATCATATTCAACCGGTATCATGTACTGAAGGTTGCACATAGAAACAGTACATCTATAGAAGATAGTCTCAATAAACTAAGTGATGTACCCAGAACGTCACTTTGGGATTTGGTTGAATACCATAAAACACAAAACAATCATCTATATTACAAACCACATCAAAACCTTTATTTACATATTACACTTTAAACTAATGTTCTAAAAATCGATTTGTTCATTAAATGAAAGTCATATGATATAAAGGGGCATATTTATCAATGGTCACAGTTAAAAAAAACTTTGAATTTTGAATTCAAAAAGAACAAACGAATGGTAGGCGAAGTTTTTGGGGTCGAGGTGGGCCGAATTCGGCCTACTTTGAATCGTACAACAGATTTCGATCGTAATCCAATTTACTTTGATTCTAAGTTTTTTTAACTTTGAGCTTCAATCTCCCAAACTTCCCTAATTGCCTCCATACAGGTTGTAGGAGGTCCCCTATAGGCTAAAACAGCACTTCGGCAGCTTTTACATGGCGAATGGTGGAAGTCAAAGTTTTTAAGAAACAATACTTCAAAAAAATTTGAACTTTGAATATCAAAGTTTTTTTCAACTTTGAATCGAAGTATGACTATTCCCTAGTCGAAGTACACAAAAAATAGCTTGAAATTTGAAGTTTTTCAATTTGAAACTTCACCTCGAGCTTTGATATATCTGCCCCTAAGGGATTCGACTAAATTTGTCCCAGAGCACAGAATTTTGAGCATGAAAAAATGACTGGGCTTTAGTCAAATCACAAAGTATTAATATTGCAGAAAAAATATCAAACTGCTGGGAAAATGTCCTTAGTTCAATAGTTCCTTCATTTTCTTGGTCTGTTGCAAGATATGTCTTGGTAGTAAAATGTGTTTTATGTCTTCTTCTAATACCTCATCAACCCTATTACACCTAGCTCACCTCACCACAAAACATGGCCACCTATGCATTTTAAAGATTAATATTAAGTTGCTATAGATAGAATAAAGCTAGACTCATAAGATGCATGCACAAAATGCAAAGTTTTGACTTTGCTGTTTTTGATTGGTTGTTTTTTTTTTTTTAAAAAAAATTTGGAGTTGATGGGAGTTTTTAGAAACTCCCATAAACTCAAAACTTGACCCTTGATAAATCTGCCCCTTTATAGCATTTGAAGTGAATTGTGCAGTGGCTGATTTATAAAAAAATAACAATACTATTATTATAGATGTTATTTTCAGAACATAAATTGTGCACAATGTTTGTATGGTCTGAAATTCTATAAAAGAGTCTTGTGGGGGAATGTAATAAAAGATGGTAAACATAGTCAAAATTTAAGAATGTGTGCCTCTGTGCTAACAAATTTTTCTTTGCAAGAATTTAATATGGAAACTGGAAACTTTTAGCGATCACTCTGACAGTGGAAGAAAGATTGCACATTTAATAGTTTTCAATATATGTATGTAGTGTATGTAATAAACTTCTTACTAAAAAAGTTGTTATGCTCGATCCAAAAGATGACGTCACCTTCAATAATGTCTTAAAAGTGTGAAATGCACAATTAATAGTGGGGGAACTGATGTAGAAAACAAAGTTCTGCATAACTAGGCTAGACACTACTGTGTACAAATCTCAGGGCACCCCTCCACCCTCCTTTTCTAGAAGCTTGTTGCCACCAGGACCAAACAGTCTCATCATGCAGCAGTAAAGTCCACACACTCACATTGTTCCTATAACAGAACAGATAGCTTGTGTCTAGTTTAATATAGCCATACAGAACTGTCTATGCTATATCAGTGCTTGTTTATAAGCTCAGCATATTGGTTATAATTTCCCTAAGGAACTGCACACATTGATTGGTGGCCTGTATTTGTTACCTACAAGTTTATATTGACCCAGAACTTTTAAACTGAATGACTTTGATTGATTTGGGGTAGCTATTTTTATCTATCTATTTATTTATCTATAAAAGATTGATATTTACTTTATGGTTAATTGAAGGGTATCAATTTAAATAGGCTGTTGTTACCTGATTTGAATTGTGATTTTATTCATACATGAATTTGACTTGTATATTAATTTTTATGTTCCCTTTTAGATGGAATCTATTTCTTGTTATTAAGTGTCTGGCCAGCCAGTTTTATATGTGATTTCAAATTATTGTTCATTGTAAAGGACAATAAATGGATTGAAACTGATGAGGAATTTTATTGTTGGATTATTGGACTCATATTAACTGTTATTTATTGTGTTTTTATCCCCTGGGATATTGTAGGTACATCATATAGGGTCCCACTAATTATTTTATAGTTTGGTGACCTGCCAGTCAAGCAGTTTCTATGACTTCAAGTGTTTGTCCAGCTTAAAGGATTTGTTCAGTATAAAAAAAAATCGGGTTAAATAGATCGGCTTTGTAAACTAAAACTACATTCCCAGGGCCGAATTCCATGGCACGGCGCCCCAGCAGCATGGTCCCGGCACGGAGCACTCACACACACATGCCCCCCTCCGCATGCTCCTAGCGGCGAAAAGTTACTGGCCGCAAATCCTCCTCAGCGTATGCGTAAGCATACTGTCAAGCCCCGGAGGACTGGTGAACTTTGAGTCCCCAGTGCCCCTTAGTGATGAGGCTGGGCGGCATGCCTCCCCCAAAATGTTGCCTTCCTAGGCCTGAGCCTATGTGGCCTCGCCACAAATCCGGGCCTGGACATTTCAATATAGTTAGGTAACCAAAAATTAAGGTTGGAGTGACTGGATGTCTAACATAAAAGCCAAAACACTACTTCCTGCTTTGCAGCTCTCTTACATAGTAATATACTGTAGTAATAAAGTAAGTTAGGCTAGAAAAAGACACACACCCATCGAGTTCAACCTTTTTAAAGGAACAGTAACATCAAGCAGTTTTGCACTGCACTGGTAAAACTGCTGTGTTTGTTTCAGAAACACTACTATAGTTTGTATATATATATATATATATATATATATATATATATATATATATAACCATACCTTAAAGCCCGTTGCCAAACATTTCCTAGAGAAAGGTCATCATCTTCCAACGTTTAAATATATTGGTATAGACCACATTCCTCCACTTAGGAGAAGGGGCGATAGGTCCAAAATGCTCCTCCAGAGGGAATGCTTTTGGATTAAGAAACTTAATACATTAGCACCCCACAGTCTTAATGAGCAGTTTTTCTTATCGTGCTTTTTGGAACAGAGATAAAGATTCAGTTAAATGTGCTATATCTGTTTTGGTATATTTCCTAGTGCCGAGGTTGTTATATAATGTTTGAATTGTTACAGTGTATTCCAGATTACAATAATGTATCGGATTTAGTAAATATGTTCAAGAGTCATTATATTACAATGATTATTGATACTGTGACAACCAGCTGATTCTATGTGTTACTGATTCTTCAGTGACTTCATTTCCTGTTTAGGCCCATAGAAGAGTATAAAGTTTTTGTTTTAATCACATGTTGTATCTTGATAACGGTCCAAGACCAGGACCGAAACGTTGATGCATGTATTATGCTCTTTTAAAATTTAAATAAATAAATTAACTTTTTTTAAAAAAAATTCCAGTGTGCGCTGCTAACGATCTATGGACTGTTAAATATTCGACACTGTGGCAGCACCTGGTACATCGCTATCTATTGGTGTGCGAACAGCTCTATTTTTGTTTTTTTGTATATATATATATATATATATATATATATATATATATATATATATATATGCTGCTCTGTAGTAATGGTGGCAGCCATTCAAACATGAAAAGGCTCAGGTTACACAGCAGATAGCAAATAAGCTCTGTAGAACATAATGGTGTTATCTGTTATCCACTATTTAACCTGTGCCATATAGCCTTTTTTCAATTTCCGACATTGCTACACAACAGCTTGCTTATATGAACTATAGTAGTGTTGCTGAAGCAAACAGATCAGTTTTACCCGTGCAGGGCAACTGTACATGATATTTTCATTACTTTAAAACACTTTCATTTTTTTGGTTATCCTGTTCGTTTGAGTCTATAAATAACCTGCCTAGCTGCTAGTTTATCCAGAGGAAGGGAAAAACCCCCATTTGATGCCTCTCCAATATGCCTCAGAGGGGGGAAAAAGTACTTCCTGATGGCAATTGGACCAGTTCCTGGACCAGCTTGAGCTATCATTCATAACCCTGTATTCCCCTCATTTGCTAAAATGCCATCCAATCTCTTCTTAAGGCTATCTAATATATGAACCAGTATGACATCTTTACAGCTCTTTGAATATTTAGACAGAACCTCCTTTCTTCTAAATGGCTTCCTTTTATAAGCTGGAAGAAACTAATGGTAAATAAAGAATTAGAGAGGTTATATGATCCCCTTATATATTTATACGTAATTATCATATACCCCCTTAAGCACCTCTTCTCCAGTGTGAACAACTCTAACTTGGCCATAGCTGAGATTTTTCATACCTTTTACAAGCTTAGTTGCCCTTCTCTGAAACCTCTCTAATAATGTCCCGTTTGAGCGCTGGAGACCAAAACTGCACATCATATTCTAGATGGGGTCTTACCAGAGCTCAGTATAGTAGAAGAATGACCCCGTCCTCAATGCTGCTTTTAATACAGCTCAAGACCTTACTGGGTCTTGAAGATGTTGACTGGCATTGCTTGCTGCAGCCAAGCTTTTTATGTGCAAGGTCTCCAAGGCCCTTTTCCATTATGGGTTTACCTAGTACAGTCCCTTTAAGGGTATACTGTAAGTGGCTTGCCTATTTTTACATCCCAGGTGCATGACTTTACATTTATCAACATTCAATCTCATCTGCCACTTAGCTGCCCAGATTGCCAGTTTGTCAAGATCCAGCTGCAAGGATGTGCATCCTGGATGAAATTAATTGGGCCGCATAGTTTTTTGTCATCTGCAAACACTGATAAATTACTTACAGTACCTTTCCCTAAGTCATTCATGAGCAAGTCAAATAAAAGTGGGCCCAATACAAATTTACACTAGGTATTTAGGGGGTTATTTATTAAGGCACAATTTTTTAGCGGTGTCTGCGATTTATTATGCCCCGAATATGTTCCAAGTCTGAATCCATAAATAAAAGTCAATTACAGATGTCCCCTTAACCATTTCAAGATGTTTTAACCCTCATGAAATGAGTTTTCAGGGTTTTTGATGCTGCTGGGTTTTCCTCAAAAACTCAAATTTTTTTGTTGTTTTCAGGCATCAAATTTGAAATATGTGGGTTTTTTGCCAATCTGATAGTCGTATTTTTTCACAATCAATTTTTTTTTATTGATAAATAAGAGCAAATCGTGAATTCTAGTTTGGTCAGACCTTTTTTTAATTTAAAAAATCAGAAAAATTCAGATTTGTCCCAGGGTAATTCCTCAATAACATCTATTGTAGAAAGCAGCGCACCTCGTGGGCCCTTTTCAACACATCACATGTTTCCAAAACGTAAGTAAAAGCATTGTACTTTATTTAAACATCAGATTAATTGCAAACAGCGTCTGAGGTCTGAAGCATTTCGTGCGTGCACACTTCCTCAGAGACCTTTATTGTTTAAATATATAACAATGCTTTTACTTACAGTCTGGAAAACATGCAATGTATTAAAAGGGGCCCGGGAGTGTACTGCTTTCTACAATAGATCTGTCAGAAATGTTCTAGTGATGGACTCGGGGTGGCGGCACCCAGGTCACAATGTGAATGGGGTAAGACTCACAGCATAATGACTATTGATATATGTGAACATACCTACTCCTTTGTTTAAGCGTGGTGTCTGAGCGGTCAGCACGCGGACCAAAAGTTAAGAATGGTGAACAGTACACAGGCTATTACAAATAATGTGGCTGGAGTTAGAACCCATTAAGTAATTATAGTACAAACGGGAAATGGTGCTGGAGTTTTGCTGTGTAGCCTTGGACAAATGTATGGACAATTCCTCAATAACGCCTTTTTAGTTTTAAATTCTTTAGATTTTTTAATGCTGCTAAACACTTTTGGTCACTTTTTAGACTTAAAACTTTCGGTCATCTGGTGCCTTCCTTTTACAGTATGCTAATTGTCACTGTGGGGTATTGCTTATAGCAGCAGGTAGCAGTCAGGTAACTGAGTTCCACAGATGAGACAGTCAACTCAGGTTGGCAACAACATTTGCAGGATCCTGCTGTGGTTTATTTTCACAGCTGACAAAATAAAGTAAAAGTACAGCTTCAGTGCTGAATAGGGATGTAGCGAACTGTTCGCCGGCGAACTAGTTCGCGCGAACTTCGACTGTTCGCGTCCGCCGCAAGTTCGCGAACATCGCGCGACGTTCGCCAATAGGCATTCGCGTCAAAATCGTTCGACCATTCGACCATTCGATCGCTAAAATCGAACGATTTTCGTTCGAATCGAACGATCGAAGCCATTGGATTGAATGAAATCATTCGATCCAATGGCTTCGATCGTTCGATTCGAACGGAAATCGTTCGATCGAACGATTAAAATCCTTCGATCGTTCGAATCGAACGATTTTCGGATGTTCGAAGTTCGCGAACTGTTCGCGAACTGTTCGCATTTTTTGCCAGTGTTCGCGAACGGCGTTCGCGAACACATTGTCGGCGGTTCGCTACATCCCTAGTGCTGAATAAGAAAAGCAATAATGCAGAGTCTCACCTGACTGAAGTTTTCAACAAGGACAAAACAAAATTCACACTGCCGTCACAAGGCAGTCTTGTGGGGACATATTTCCAGGTAGAACTTGTACACGCCTGTAATTATTTTAATGTTCCAGATGTACAGTCTAAAACCTGATGTTTTTTCAACTGGAAATTAACACTGATTCAGAATTTTCCAATGTAACATAAGAAGAAATTAAGATCAATTGTTTTTTTATACTACATAACTTTATAAGTTATATTACTTTCTTCTGCTTATAGGTTCTTATTACTTTCACTGGTTACTTGTAGACACATACTTTCCCCTTCTTTAAACTTGGCCTGTATATTTGCATTACTAGCCACTTACTCTGCTCACTTGATTTCCATGGACTCGCTTGGATTTTTCCTGCTACTATGATCCCTGTGTTAGTTGCAACTGGAAGCAAAGAGAAAAACAGACAAACCAACCACTTTAATAATTTACTATATAAAGAAATATAAATATTCCTGCTAGTGCCTTAATCAGCTTCTGAAGGGCACAATTGTAAACAGCAAAGACCAGAGTCAAATAATATGTATGCATTGCTTTTTAGAGTATACAAATAAATCCCAGATTAATATCCATTAAAAAATTACTATTATTACTGTATATTAATGGCTTGTGTTGTCTAGTGCATATACTGGTATCTAGTCTATTTCTAAGTGATACATATTTGTATGCTAAAATAATATAAATGGGCAAATAATAGCATGCACCTTTTTACAATACCATAGTATCAGCTCTTTTGTAGGTTTTAATTGTACCCATTGCCTCAAGATATTCTAAATAGCCATCTTTCTACAACTGTATGCATTGTAATGGGAATGGGGGCTATAAAAGCATTTTTAACAAAGGGACGATTTAAATTTTTAAAATAGGCTATTTGTGTACTAAATATAATTAATCTTTTGGTCAAATTCTCTATGCTAACTCTGATTCATGTTTTTCATGTGGGATTCAAAAATCTTTGTTTTCTTTTAATCTGTTAAAGTGGTCTTTTTATAATTACTGTTACAATAGCTTCAGTTATGATTCCTAACATAAAGATCATGGGCACCTGGACAAAAGTTGTCATTGAGGGAACAATATTATACAACTGTTGAATTGTTTTTATTTGTATATTTAACCTTTGCTATAGAAGGGAAGCCTAGAATTCTCTGAAAAAAACCCTTTGTGTTCCAAAACTAAACTTTGAGAGTTTTACTTCATTACTCCCTATTTTATTAACCTCTCGTTTTTTATTGTTACTGGCAAGTCATTGTGTTGAAATTAATTCAGCAATATTTTCTTTTTACAGGGCTGTAGTCTTCAGCCCAAATCTAATATTTATATTCATAATCCTGCTTCATCTACCATTACTTTCAGGTAGGTTGAGGTGTAATATGTAGAGACATGCATTTCATAAGATGGCTATGACTTATCTAAGTTTATTGTTATCAACAAGCAAACTGCACAAAAAGGTGACGTTTACCTTAAAATTAACTTCAGAGGCAATGTGCAATTATCTTTATATGGTTATTCATCTTCATCTTATATGTGAGTGTTTTTGCATTATTATCTTTATTTCGGAGTCCTCCAACTGTTATCTGGGTGCTAGAACTACTGATCTAGAGCATTAGATATCTCAATGGAAGATGAATACACCAGCTTTTAAAGAATCTTTAGTTGTAATAATTAAAATAATAAGCACAATAAAAATGTAGCCTCTTGATCAATCCGTTTTCTGGTTGTTGAGGTTCCTAGCACTACAGCTAAATCATATTTTAGATTTGAGGTTGGAGAGAAACAGGCAATAACAGCAGATAATTGATTGTAATACATCCATCAACAATATGTTGTTATCTGGGTGCTAGAACTAATGATCCAGAGCAATATATATCTCAATGGAAGATGAATACACTAGCTCCGAAAGAAAGCATTAGTCACAACAAGTAAAATAATAAGTACAATAAAAATGTAGCCTCTTGATCAACCTGTTTTCTGATTGCTGAGGTCCCTGGCACTGCAGCTGAATCATATTTTAGATTTGAAGTTGGAGAGAAACAGACAAAAAGATAATTGATTGTAATACATCCATCTAGAACATGTTAAAGGTTATTTTAAAGGAAAATCGCCTCTTGAAGGATTTCTTTCATTTTTTCCAATCATAAACCCATCTAGTTGCACTTATTCAAGTCCTTGTACATTGACTATGGTTTCAATATCATTTATATGACTATGGCTTCAATGTCATTTATATTATATAATTAACTACATTTATTACAAAATATGTTGTTGTGACAAAATCATATATTTAATCTGTCATGTAGAATAATTAGGCAACTCTCTGTGGCTTAAAGTTATTATTTTACCCTGTCAAGGCTGTGATTTATAATCACTGTTCCCTAATCTCTTCCCTGCTCATATCCATTACTTTTGCCTGCAATGCAATAGTTCAATCTGAACCAAGTTTAAATAGCTTCTCCATTTCTTGCATCCCTGTTATTTACATTGACAATATACAGTATACCTGACAATATCTACTGTATCTTTTGTATAATTTCAACAACATCAAAATGACTAAAATAAGGTTTAATAAGATTATGTCAGACTACAGGTACTGGGGTGTCCACTAAATTAACAATATGAAAACAGAAACACAAAAGGGACTTTTAACTCCACAATACAAGTGTCGGAAACGATCTACAAATAATAAAGGTAATTACACATCAAAGTAAAATAAAAAGCGATTTTTATTCACCACCATGCCATACTGATCAAGTGAATTAAAAACATTTAAAAATTAAGCAACGCTGAATATGAAGCTGAAGGGATCCCTTCTATGAGGACATAAACCCCAAAGGCTGATTGTATTAATCAGCTATGGGAAAAATTTGCATTCTATTGTGTGAGATAATAGGTAGTCTGTTGGTATTGAAGGACATAATGAAAAGTCTTTGGAACAATAAATGCAGAATTGCAATTGTTAACTCCTTAGGTTAATTATATTCAATTGTGTAAATCCATGTTGATCCTAATGAGGAGAAATTCCTAAACTTAGAAACAAAACAGCATGCATGTATTCCCCAACATCATATGATGTAACAAGAGGATTGCAAGATGAATGCCTAAATATTTATTGCCCATGGGCCAGTATTCAGTTCAAGAAAATAACTCCAATATTGAGGGTTATTGCTTTTCTGAGCGTGCTGGAGTCTGTATAGTGCTGGGGGTGCGTTATCTCCACCTGCGATATGCAGTGGTGACTGAACAGTCCAGATAATCTCAACTAGCGATGTAAGTATCGCAACATGTACTTCCAAATGTTACAGATAGTTTGTGGGTAATGTATCCTCCGCTCTCTGTAGTGGTCATGTGACACTCAAATGAGATAGTAATTGTACCGACCGTGTATCAGGTTGTGCTCTCGGGTAACTTCAGAATTGATTAGATTAGCCGTATAACATCGCTACCACAGTCCTCCACTTAGCACGCCAGAATGCTGTCCAGAAGAGCCTCCTTGCAACGGACGCTTTGTCAAGAGGCCGAAAGCAGGAAATGCTGGAGATTTAAAGATAGCATCATGTGACTCTTATGCCTAGCTACGTAACGGTGACTTGTATCCAAAGGGTCTGTATCCTAAGGAATTGTATCCGAAAAGATAGTTTGTATTCAAACAAGAATGTGATTATAACCACAGTAGCAATACATTGTATACTTTGTATCATCTCCTTGAAAAAAGCCAATTCGATCTCTGTTGTAGGCAAATGCCATTGGTATGGGATGATGTCCCAGATTGTAATTGGAATGTCAAAAAAGGGGGGGGGGAACATACAATGAAATGCAAATAGTAAAAGTTAATTAATTAAATGTGAACACTATGTGGTCACCATTTAGGAAACCAATACATGAGCTATAGTATGGCAAGGTGGTAGTGTAATTTTGAGAGACATTTTAGCTTTTAAATGAGATCATTAATTATAATTCTACCTCAATGGAGATTCATGAAACCATGTCCATATAGGGTCATGGTTAAAGTACACATAAAGGGGTAGTATAAACAAAAAATAAACAAAAACAAAACAAAAAGCGGAAAACAATAAAAATGAAAATGAAAAAAGAAAGCAGTAAATATAAAAATATATTATAATAAACCCAAAACGATTGGAAACTCAACAACAGCCAAATTTATTTATTGATAAAGGCTTGGAAATTAAGGCGACCATTCAATCCGGAAGAGGATTTATATGTATTTAATCTAAAGATCCACATGGTCTCTAGTTGAAGCAATTTATTGTCTAAATCCCCACCTCTTATATCACTGTGAAGGCGATCTATGCCTTGAAAGTAGGAAACCTACATATTTTCCATTGTGCACACAAAAAATGTGTTTTGCAATACTTGACATTAAGTTGCAATTTTTAGCATCCCGTAGATGTTCATAGATGCATCTTTTCAATGGTCTTATCGTTTTGCCCACATACATGCTGCCGCAGTGACATGTGAACAAATAAACTACATATGTGGTAGTGCAGCAAATATAATGATGCATATCAAAAGTTGATCCATCTTTGCCAAATGTGGTAGATATTTTTAAATGGCTGCATTGTTCACATGTGCCGCATCTAAAAGTTCCTGGTGTTTTGCAACAGGTTGTAACGGAATGTTTTTGAAAATGACTGTGGGTTAGCATATCTCCAATGCTGGTATTTCTTTTATAGGTGATTTGTGGGTAAGGGGTGACCAGTGAACCTAGAGAGGGATTTTTAGATAAAATATCCCAATGTTTGTGAATTATAGACCGGACTTCCTTATCATTCTCATTGAAGGTCATGATCAGTCTAGTTTCATTCTGGCTCTTAAGTTTGTCCCTGGGTATCCCAAATCTATGTGATTGATATAAAAGGTCCTCTCTGTTCTGTCTTAGAGCATTTTGATATGCTTTGTTGAGGCAACGTATTTTGCATCCCCGTGCCTTAAATCTCTGATATAATTTGTATGCCTCGTGTTTAAAAGACTCATCTGAAGAACAAATTGCATCTCAGTCTGAGGTACTGGCCTTTGGGGATACTGTCAATACACTTATGAGGATGCATGGAACATGCATGCAGAAGGCTATTACTGGCCGTTTTCTTCCAATAGAAGTTAGTGGACAGTAGGCCATTTTTGTCTTTTGTAATCGTTATATCCAGAAATTCCAAGCTAAATTGGTCAAAATTTAGTGTAAATGTTAACTTGAATGTATTAGTATTAAGTTGGCTCACAAATTCTTTTAAAAGTTGTTCGGGGCCCTGCCAAATTAGCATAATATCATCGCTGTATCTATGCCACCGAAGAATATGGACCAGATACCTCTCATATGTCTCAGTAGAAAAAATGTGCCTTTCCCATTCCCCAAGGTATAAGTTGGCATAGCTAGGGGCTCATTTTGCACCCATAGCCACCCTTTGTTTTTGTAAATAATAGATGATCAAAATAAGACATTATGGTGCAATACAAAGCTTAATGCCTGTAAAATAAAATCATGTTGTTTTGTGATGGGGTTATGATTTCGCTCAAAGATGGACCTTATGGCCTCTAGGCCTTTTGTATGTGGTATACTCATGTATAATGCTTCCACATCTAGGCTTACCAATATACAATCTGTGTCCAAAACTAGTCCATTGATTTCTCTCAGTAGATGGGAAGTATCCAATATAAAAGAATCTAATTGTGTGACTAGTGGTTGTAATACCATATCTATAAATTCACTTATGGGTTCAGTTAAAGAACCACTACCAGAGACAATCGGTCTTCCCGGTGGGTCGAAGATGGATTTGTGAACTTTTGGGAGAGCATAAAAAGTTGGAATTCTGGGGTAATTTACTTTAAGGAATTCGTTTGTATTTTGATCAATGATCGCTGCTTGCGAAGCTTGATCAATAGGGATGGCGCGAACTGTTCACCGGCGAACTTGTTCGCGCGAACATCGGGTGTTCGCGCTCGCCGGAAGTTCGCGAACGTCGCGCGACGTTCGCCATTTTGGGTTCGCCATTGTTGGCGCTTTTTTTTGCCCTCTCACCCCAGACCAGCAGGTACATGGCAGCCAATCAGGAAGCTCTCCCCTGGACCACTCCCCTTCCCTATAAAAACCGAAGCCCTGCAGCGTTTTTTCACTCTGCCTGTGTGTGCTGAAGAGATAGTGTAGGGAGAGAGCTGCTGCCTGTTAGTGATTTCAGGGACAGTTGAAAGTTTGCTGGCTAGTAATCGTTTTGATACTGCTCTGTTATTGGAGGGACAGAAGTCTGCAGGGGTTTGAGGGACATTTAAGCTTAGGTAGCTTTGCTGGCTAGTAATCTACCTTCTACTGCAGTGCTCTGTATGTAGCTGCAGTGGGCAGCTGTCCTGCTTCTGATCTCATCTGCTGACTGCTGCAATAACAGTAGTCCTTGTAAGGACTGCTTTTATTTATTTTTTTGTTCCAATACAGAGCAGTATCAAGCAGATTACTAGCCAGCAAACTTACTATCATCTGTCCCTGAAATCACTAACAGCTCTCCCCCTACACTATCTCTTCCAAGCACACACAGGCAGATTTTTCAGATACATTTTTGCCCTTGATCCCCCTCTGGCATGCCACTGTCCAGGTCGTTGCACCCTTTAAACAACTTTAAAATCATTTTTCTGGCCAGAAATGTCTTTTTTAGATGTTAAAGTTCGCCTTCCCATTGAAGTCTATGGGGTTCGCGAACCGTTCGCGAACCGCTCGCATTTTTGCGCAAGTTCGCGAATATGTTCGCGAACTTTTTTTCCAACGTTCGCTACATCCCTATTGATCAATCAAAGTAAATAGTTTGTCTCTATATTTATGTAATTGAGGTAACAGAACCGGTTGGTACCATTGTTTGTTATTCAAACTTTTTTTGCACATTGCTACGTATTTGGAAGAATCCATGATCACGACATTTGAGCCTTTATCAGAGGACTTTATTGTTATATCAGAATTCTTTTGCAGAAGTTTGAGTTCAGCAAATTAATTTTTTGTAAGATTAGAAAATTTCATATTTTTGGTTATTTGTAATATGTCCTCTGTGACTCTTCGTTTAAATGTGTCAATAGCCCCATTTTCGGTAATGTGGGGGTAACGGGATGATTTCTTTTTACAAGAGGGGAGTGTGGTAATATCCCCTGAACTTTCAGACCATAGATCATGAATGTCCTGTAATATTTTATGTTCATCCAAGAACCAAGTTTAAATAGCTTCTCCATTTCTTGCAGCCCTGCTATTTACATTGACAATATACAGTATACCTGACAATATCTACTGTATCTTTTGTATAATTTCAGTACTGACACAGAGGAAAGTGGGTCACTGTTGGGATGTGAGTTCTTCCTGCATTCATCAAGTATCAGGAGTCAGCAGTTGTTGGAAGGTTTTTTATTTCCAGAGGAAAATTATACAAAAAAAAAAAAAAACAGAAGAAAAGTATTTTTGCTAACTTTTCACAGAAAGCACTGTGGTAACTCCATATGACAAAAATAAATGGGGCACTTTGCAACTACCCCTTTCCAGGCAGCTACCCTCTGCACTCAGACTGCTTGCTCTGAGATCAGGAGTTCTACTAAACAGCATTTTGTATGTTCTTTAAGTAGGTAAGTCTGCCTTTCCCAGCAGCCCATGCTCTTAAAGGCACATTCAGCTACAACAAAGTTGAAATTATTAACAAAATAATACCTTTATATACATATACATTTTGCTTTCTATCTCCCCATAATAGGAGCTTACAGTCTTATTATTCACAAAACAAACACAGGCAAAACCCCATTATCAGCATATAAGAAAAACACATTTTGCTTACATGTGACCTGCTGCAGCTTTTACCAATTGGTAATTAAGTTCAGTGCATGCATCCTGCAAACACCCAGTGCTTAGGTTTTGCTCACATTATACCAAATGGGAACAGACACACTTGGTAAGTAATATTTTTAATTCTTGTAATGCTGGATAAAATGTGGAGAGCATAGTTTATTACTTTGTCTGCATAGGAAGAAAAATGGGAGGAAAAAGAGATTTGCTGGCCAGCAATAGAGAGAGAGGAAAAGCATTTATATCACACATACAGGCAGACAAAATAAACCACTGTGCATATCCTAACATACCCTCCAGCTTAAGTGGAAGCTTGTTCTTCCACAAACTCTTCCTGGACTTCAGTACCAAACCTAGATAGGTGATCAGCATTTTTATGCTGACTCCCTGGTTTGTAATTTACTGTAAACTTGTAAGGTTGTAACGCCAGGTACCATCTTGCTAAACGAGCATTGTTATTTCTCATTTGGTTCAACCAATATAATGGATGATGATCGGAAACTAAAACAAATTCCTTTCCGGTCAGATAATAACGTAAACTCTCTATGGCCCACTTAATGGCCAAACATTCCTTTTCTATAGTGGAATATTTTTGTTCTCTTGGAAACAACTTTCTGCTAATGAATACAATTGGGTGTTCTTCCTCATCTTGAATTTGGCACAAAACAGCTCCTATACCTCTCTATGATGCATCAACCTGCACTTGAAATGGTAGTGAGAAGTTTGGATTAGTCAAGACTGGAGCTGTGCAAAGTTTTTCTTTTAGAATTTTAAATGCTTTGTCACAATCTGGTGTCCACTCAACAACATTCCTTTGGGTCTTTTTTGTAAGATCACTAAGACAAGCTGTTAAGTCAGAGAAATTTGAGATAAAACGGCGGTAATAACCTGCTAGACCTAAAAAAGACCTAACTTCTTTTTTCGTCTTAGGAACAGGGGCTTCTTTTACTGCCTTTACCTTCGAAGTTTCTGGTTTAACTTTGCCATTACCTATCACATATCCTAGATAAGAGGTTTCTTTTTGTGCTATCGAGCATTTGGTTGGGTTTATTGTAAGTCCAGCATTAGAAATGGCACAAATGACTTTCTCTAAATGGACAAGATGAGACTTCCAATCTGAGCTAAATATAATGACATCGTCAAGATAAGCAGCACAGTATGAACTGTGTGGCTTTGTCACTATATCCATTAGACGCTGAAATGTGGCTGGGGCCCCGTGTAACCCAAATGGCATACGTGTAAACTGAAATAACCCTTGGGGTGTAGCAAATGCAGTTTTCTCAAGGGATTCTTTATCCAATAAAATCTGCCAGTAACCTTTTGTTAGGTCAAATGTAGAGATATATTGGGCTTCACCCAGCTGGCTAATCATATTGTCAATGAGGGGCATTGGATAAGAGTCAAATTTTGAAACTTGATTAATTTTTCTGAAGTCTATGCAAAATCGCTTTTCCCCATTTTTCTTGGGTACAATGACAATTGGAGAACACCATGGGCTAGTAGATGGTTCAATGACACCTAGCTCTAACATATTTTCCAATTCTGCCTCTATTATTGGTTTAAGTTTCTCTGGTACCCTGTAGGGTTTTTGATGTATTGGTTTTGCATCCCCAGTGTCAATAATGTGTTTAACTACATTAGTATGACCGGGTTTAGATACAAATGTTGCCTTGTGTTTCTTAAACAACAGATCTAAGTCTGTGTTCTGCTTAGATGTCAGTTCTGTACCCCTTTTTAGGTCTGATAATTCAGAACAATTATGGGACAAACTAGAATAAGCTTGCTCAATGACATTAGGGCAACATTCTGAGAGAATAGTGCACACACTAGAAGATCTGTCAACCCACTTTTTTAATAAATTGGCATGAAAAATTTTCTTTTGCTGTGTTCTACCAGGCATAAAAATTTCATAGTCTACTGGACCAGTCTGGCGTATTACTTTAAATGGTCCTTGCCATTTAGCTAGCAACTTATTCTCAGAAGATGGTAATAAAAGTAGAACTTTGTCACCTGGTGAAAAATGTTTCTCTTTGGCATTTTTATCATACCATTGCTTCATGTGTGACTGTGATTCAGTGAGGTTGAGGTTAGCTTTGGCAAATTCAGTCATCTGATTTAACCTGTCTCTCATAGAAATCACATAATCCACCAAATTCTTTTGTTGAAATTTAGGTTTCTCCCAGTTTTCCTTGATAACATCTAGTGGTCCTCTTGGCCGCCTGCCATAAAGCAGCTCAAATGGAGAGAAGCCACTGGATGCTTGAGGAACCTCCCTATATGCAAATAATAGATATGGGAGTAATTGATCCCAATGTTTTGGATCTTGACTCACAAACTTCCTGAGCATTTTTTTTAGCGTTTGATTAAAACGCTCAACCAGACCATCAGTTTGTGGATGGTATGGAGAGGTTCTTACCGCTTGTATACCCAGAAGCTGGTTTATCTGTCTCATTAGACTGGACTGGAAATTTGAACCTTGGTCTGTAAGTATAGTTTGAGGAATACCCATGTGGCTAAACAGTTTAATCAGTTCTTCTGCAATTTTCCTGGTAGTGATACTTCTCAAAGGAATAGCCTCTGGATAGCGAGTCATATAATCACTCACAACTAATATATATTGGTTTCCTTTACTGCTTTTTTGCAAAGGACCAACGATATCCATGGCTACTCTTTCAAATGAAGTATCAACCAAAGGAACTGGAATCAGTTTAGATTTTTTCCCACCTGGAGAAGTATATTGACATTCGGCACAGGATTCACAGAAAGTAGCCACATCTGAATGTATATTTGGCCAAAAAAAACGATTTAATATTCTGGCCACCATTTTCTTTCTACCCAAATGGCCTGCTAATGGTATAGAATGAGCTATTTTCATAATTGGCTCTCTGTACTCTGAAGGTACCACTAATTGCCATACTTGTTCTTTAGTTTGGGGGTGTTCACACACACGATATAATGTACCATTTTTTAGTTGGAAACAAGGAAAATGTTCAAGTTTGTTTCTCCCTTCATTTGCCTCAGTGAACAGTGGGCAAAGGGTGATATCTTGCAATTGCTTAGCAGAAATATCCACCTCCCACTTCAGAGATTTAAATGGTTCCCCTTGTAGAACAGAATTTGAATTTTGAGACCTCCAATTTTCACAGGCAAGCCTCTTTTCCCTTCTAGAAAGGTGACCTTTACCTGTACCCTGAAACACGTCTTTTTCAAAAGGAAATATTTCACCCAAGTTTTCAGCTGTAGACTGGCTTTTAACTTGAGACCTTGTTAACACAGCAGACACCTTACTGTCCCTGTTCAATATATCACTGAAACCAGGTGTATCTTGCCCCAAAATAACAGGGTAAGGTAAGTTAGGTACTATGCCCATTTCTAACGACACCCGTGTATTGGCTATTTCCACAGGTAGTACTGTCTTAGGGTATATTTTTGTGTCCCCGTGAACACATTTCAAAGGTAACTGACCAGTGACATTTGGGGAAGCTAGCAAATTGGACCGTATTAAAGATTGTTGGCTCCCTGTATCAACTAAAGCTTTTACAGTTTGGGAGTTGATTTTGACAGGTTGTAAATAATCATTCACCACACCAACACAATTTGTAACAGTCTCCTTGCCAGACTTTACCCTCTGTCTTTGGCTAAATGTCCCACTTTATGACACAAGAAACAGATAACATCTTTAGTGTGACCTTTGTTTTTTAAAGTGTCTTGTCTGGGTTTATCACCACTGCCAACAACTGGAGTAGCTCTTACCATATGCATCTTACGTGATAGTCCTTTTCTTGCGAGTAAATAATTTTCTGCCAATATCACAGCCTGGTCACCGCTCTCTGGCTGATGCTCCTTTAGCCAAACTCTCAACGGTTCAGGAAGGATTTCTAGAAACTGTTCAAGAATAATGGTTTGCAAGACTTGTTGGACAGTCTTATTTTCTGGAACAATCCACTTTTGGCACAATTCAGTCAGACGGGTATAGGTCTCTCTGGGTCCCTCCTTTTCAATGTAGATATAGCCTCTGAACCTCTGTCGGAAGGTCTCCGTATGAATATTATACCGCCTCAAAATGGAACTTTTGACTTTTTGATAGTCCCCAGCATCCTCAATCCTCATTTGGCTATATGCTTGCTGAGCCTTGCTGGTGAGGAAGGGTGCAAGATGAATGACCCATTGATTTTCTGGCCATTGACTTGCTTGAGCAACTCTCTCAAATACTGTCAAATATGCTTCTATGTCATCAGTCTCTGACAGTTTAGTGAGTTTTAAACTTGGCACAGGAGGCATATTATGCTGCATTGCTTGCAGTAACTTGAGAAACTGGTCATCTCTCTTTGCTCTCTCAGCTTCCTGATGCCTCAACTCATCCTTACGTTGCTGTTCCTCTTTTTCCATACGATACCTTTCTTGCTCACGATAAAATCTCTCCTCCTCCAGTCTGCGCTGGTCACCTATTTCTTGGCGCTTTACCAACCAGACTAAAAGTTCTTCCACATTTTTAGGAGTAGTCCCAGTCTCAGTTGAGATTTTAGCACCTTCATCAGATATAGCGCCCTCTCTGGAGGTTCCTCTGGGATCAAAGGTTCATGCTGCTTTGGCCTGGCTCCTGCCATCTTGGCTATTTGATGTGATCTCTCCGTTACTTTAAGACTTTTGCCAGACTGTTTCAGGAGCTCAGCTTCCTTTGCGCGTCTCCTTATGAATTCCCTTCCACGTGCTTTTACTCCTGCCATGCAGTGCTTAGTTCAACACCAAATGCAATCCCACCGCTGCCACCATATGTTGGGATGTGAGTTCTTCCTGCATTCATCAAGTATCAGGAGTCAGCAGTTGTTGGAAGGTTTTT
Organism: Xenopus petersii; assembly: GCA_038501925.1. Lineage (NCBI taxonomy): Eukaryota > Metazoa > Chordata > Amphibia > Anura > Pipidae > Xenopus > Xenopus petersii. The sequence continues at coordinate 93,426,571 of CM076684.1, forward strand.
TATTTCCAGAGGAAAATTATACAAAAAAAAAAAAAAACAGAAGAAAAGTATTTTTGCTAACTTTTCACAGAAAGCACTGTGGTAACTCCATATAACAAAATAAACGGGGCACTTTGCAACTACCCCTTTCCAGGCAGCTACCCTCTGCACTCAGACTGCTTGCTCTGAGATCAGGAGTTCTACTAAACAGCATTTTGTATGTTCTTTAAGTAGGTAAGTCTGCCTTTCCCAGCAGCCCATGCTCTTAAAAGCACATTCAGCTACAACAAAGTTGAAATTATTAACAAAATAATACCTTTATATACATATACATTTTGCTTTCTATCTCCCCATAATAGGAGCTTACAATCTTATTATTCACAAAACAAACACAGGCAAAACCCCATTATCAGCATATAAGAAAAACACATTTTGCTTACATGTGACCTACTGCAGCTTTTACCAATTGGTAATTAAGCTCAGTGCATGCATCCTGCAAACACCCAGTGCTTAGGTTTTGCTCACATTATACCAAATGGGAACAGACACACTTGGTAAGTAATATTTTTAATTCTTGTAATGCTGGATAAAATGTGGAGAGCATAGTTTATTACTTTGTCTGCATAGGAAGAAAAATGGGAGGAAAAAGAGATTTGCTGGCCAGCAATAGAGAGAGAGGAAAAGCATTTATATCACACATACAGGCAGACAAAATAAACCACTGTGCATATCCTAACAGTCACCATCGTCCCAATCTTTACTTCGCAATTATTTTACTAAATATTTTTTTTTACCTAAGAGGGGAACTGCAATAAATAAAGTTGAGGGGTAGAATAAAGATTGTTCAATAAAAATCACTTGATATTGGGGTGTTACACAGGTCTAAGAAGTTGCAAGTAGAGTTGAGGCAACTTATACTATTTTAGCATTTGCAGAGAATGGACTGTGATGTTTGGGGAATGTTTTGATTGATTAACAAGCTGTGGAAGTCTAGGCAGTGTCACTCAGTGGCTACTGAGTAGCTGATCAAATAATGAGTGGTCACCCCTTTAGACCCGAGAATATGCACTTTCATTTGAAGCAGTGATTGTGGTTCTTCAAGGTGAGGGCAGTGAGATTGTGGAATGCCCTACTCTTTAAGAGCCGTTAAGAGTGGCTTGAATGACTTCTTTAACAAGCATAATATTCACAGCTACTGTATAGTAATCTGAAGATCTACAGCTAGTTTAGTATAAGTATATACTGTTAATATATTTGAGTGTATAAATGGGTCTATTCATGTATGAGATACATGAGCCCTGTGGTTCGATTTGAGATGTTGAACTTGATGGACTTTTGTCTTTATTCAGCACAAATTTCCTATGTAACTACTGTATATCTGTCTAAACAGCTTATGTTTGGACCTATCAAATGCCCCTTTTGTTCACATATTAAAACAGATCTGCATCTAGTATCACAGTCGTTTTTACACAAACTCAATTACATGTGTAAACAATGGAACCTCTATAGTTGTGAGTGAATTTGTCCCATTTAGCTTCACTTGAAAATTTACGAAACTGCCAAAAAAAATTACGAAACTGTGAAAAATTCATGAAACACAGTCAATAGGCGACAAAAAATCTTTACTCAACACATTTTCTTGCTCTAAATGCATTAAATTCAATGGCCTTTTTTTCTTATGGTGTCTTTTTTTGTCTCAGCGTCATTTTTGTCTTCGCAACTTTTTTGTCGCTGCTAATTTTTCTTCTGAAAATTTTTGCCATAGTTTCACAAAAAAATTTGCATATGGTGAAATATGGAATTTCACTGTGAAACCATGGCTGGCAAAAAAAAATGTTCATTGCTTAACCCCTATCATTTATAAAATGATTTAGCTTTTTCCTGGTTTAAAGAAACGAGTAACAAAGTTAGAGGGACATTGCATTTGAAATCCACAAGGACATTTGAAGTTTTCATCATCCATCCACTTTACTTTCTTTATTGTGCAGCATGTAAATTTTGTATGTCAAACACTTACAAGGCTAGTGAATAAAAATTAGGTATTCTCCTGAAAGCACAAGTCTGGTATTGAGATAATAAAAAAAAAGAACAAAAACACTGCATCAGCAGTTTCTAAAAGCTGTCTTGATTTTTCTATTCAACAAAAAAAAAAGTATACAGTATGTTTCTTGACTGCTTCTTCTGTGGCTATGCAGAAATTTTCTTTCAAATTTACTCTGGTAGACAACTTTTCAGTTCTATTTGCATTCATACCATCTGAACATTTTATTGCAAGACAGATTCAATGAATAGATGATGAGGACAGATTTTGAAAGGAAAGAAGACACTAACACTACTTATTTAAACAATTTTAAAAGGAAATGTACTTATTAGAAAACATTCTATCATTCGTGAATTGTCTTGTGCTAGCCCAACAAAATTGTTCTGGTCAACTCAAGGGATTCCTCTATACCTAAAATACTTGATGGGGAGTCTAATAGTTTGGAACACATTATTTTGTTTGTGCATTGTTCTACATAGCAGTTCAAACACTATAAATAAATTGGGTCTGCATGTGTTTTGGATAGGAAGCCAGCCAACTGCATGGTTCGTTTACAAATTAATTGACCCATTCTTTCAGGCAGATTTGTTTCAGGCTGCTCATAAAAAATACAGGTCCCTTAAATCAACAAGTGCCACAGATTGTGACACAGATGGTGACACACATTGTAAGAGGTTGCATTGCATTAGATTAGGTTTATAAGTGAGTAGTCAGTAGTGATGAATGATGGGTGAAAAAAATACTCATAGACTTATTGTGTGCTGAAAAAGTTATGCAGCCACTATAAAAAACTGCCCTTTGACTATAATGCATTTTGCAAATGCATTGTGAAATGGGACACATTTGCTATTGGACAGCTCACTACATGCCAGTGTTAGAGAGCGAATGATGGGCGAATGGGTCAGATTTGCCCATCACTAATATTCATATCACAATGTTAGACCCATGGGAGGGTGCAACATAAAACAATTACGTGAACACAACAATGTTAAAATGCATCCATCAAAAAGCAAACAGTTCAAGAAAAGTTTTTGTAATAAAATGATACAAAGGGGTTTTACTGGCCAAAATTCAAAACAATATGTGGCAAAAAAAATGTAACACTGCTCACACCTCAAAAAATGAATGTATGGTGGTGGTATCTTCATTACACTGTGGGACTCCTAAAAACCTGGGCAATCTTTAATCACAAACACAAAGCTTAAATAATATTAGAGAGGTTCAAGAACTTGTAGATGTTCTGCAAAAAGCCAGTTAAATCTGGGGCATTATTTGAAAACCGAGACTCACAAGCAACCTGAATCAAGTGAACCACATGAAACAAATCAGACTGGAAAAATGGGGCCAAAATCACCCTTGCATTATGTGTACCACAAGTATATACATTACATATCCTTAAAGATTTAAAGCCGTCATTTGGACAAAAAGTTATTTTTATTTTATATGTCAGTTATTCAGTGAAATTAAGGAAATGATCATGGGTCTAGACAAGAAAAGTTCCTAAATAGAAAACAATTAAAAGGAAGACATACAGGTTAGGATTTATTATCTGGAATGATCGGCACTCCCAAGTGATTGTATTGACTAACCTGAAACCCTGGTGCTCCTATCAGCAGAAAACTTCACCGGCCCGGAGTTATACCAGTAAGCACCATGGAGCAATCCTCTTCAGGCTTCTTCTTGCTTCAAATTTCCTGTGGCAAATGCATGTGCAGCTGAACGAAATAGCTGACTTTTTAGTTAAAGTTCGGCTTTTCATTCTACTGCAAATTCGCAGCCGCATGAAGGATTCTCTTTTATAAATAACACACCTAGGGGCAGATTTATCAAGGGTCGAATTTTGAGTTTATAGGAGTTTCTAAAAACTCCCATAAACTCCCATAAACTCGAAATTTGAAAAAAAATCAAAATGTATTGAAAAAATAGAATTTTTAAATTCGTGTGAATAGGATTGACCCGCAAACTCGAATCAAATTTGATCAAATTCGATTTGAGTTTTTCTTGAAAAAAATATTTTCAAAAGTCCACCAAACTACTATACATGATAAATTTCAAAATTCAAATTTAGATTTTTTTTAAAACTCAAATCGAATTTGGAGTATTCCAAAAAAAAACTCGAATGTCAGCAAGGCTGCAACCATCACCAAATTGATCTCTGGACCTCTCCCATTGACTTATACAGTAATTCAGGAGGTTTTAGGTGGCAGATAGTGGAATTTGAGTTCTTAAATGGCCAGAGTAAGATAAATCTCAAAATTCGAATTTGAATTAAAACTCAAATCAGGTTTGCATAATTGAAAATTCTAATTTGACAGTTTTGACCAAAAAAAACTTCGAAAATTTGAATTTGAATTTTCACTTCGACCCTTAATAAATCTGCCCCGTAATTGGATATTAATATTCATGTTAAATAATATTAAAATGAGCACAAGTTAGATTCCTTTCATACACAGTACAATACCTCAACATTATCAAATGGAACAAAAGGTGCCAAATAGCTAATCAAAAAAAAAACAAGTTTTTTTATAAAGGTAAAAAGTAAGAAAATTGAACAAATAACATAACTGTATTAATTAATCCTCAATATTTGACCATCGAAGTTAAATCCTTCGACTTCAAATATTGTAGTCGAAGGATTTACCGCAATTTGTTCGATCGATTCGAACGATTCAAAGGATTTTAATTCATCAATCGAACGATTTTCCTTTGATCACAAATTGCTAAGAAAGCCTATGTGGACCTTCCCCATAGGCTAACATTGGTGCTCGGTAGGTTTTCGGTGGCGAAATAGGTGGTTGAAGTTTTTTTTAAAGAGACAGTACTTTGACTATTGAATGGTCGAATAGTCAAACGATTTTTAGTTTGAATCATTTGTTTCGAAGTCGTAGTCGAAGGTCGAAGTTGCCAAAAAAAACCTTCGAAATTCGAAGTTTTTTCCTTCTAATCCTTCACTCAAGCTAAGTAAATGTGCCCCTATGTCTCAATTCAAGACAATTTACAAACTGGCCTACATATATTACATTTATAACATGCAACAAGTATCTCCTAAAATGAGCACTAGTAATGGGCTAATTTATTCAGCAGGCACAAATTTGCAGCGAATTTCCACGTTTTGTCGCCGGTAAATAAATTCGCAAAATTGCTGCGAAAATTTGCCAGCGTCAAAATATTTTGACGCTGGCAACAATTAATACACGCCCATTGACTTTAATGTGGGTCGGAATTGTTGCTTGCGTCAGAATTTTCTGAACTGTCACCGGCGTCAATAGTGAATTTTTCGCTGTTTTGCAAATTTTGCGGGAAATTCGCACATTTTCTGGCGAAACTGGAGAAATTTGCCCATCACTAATGAGCACCCTAGACTTATTCTCATTTCAAAAAATGTGTACATTGGCCTACATACAACAAGTATGTCCTAAAATAAGCCTCCTAGAATTATCAAAGTCACTATATTCATACATGTTCAGGTGTGTGTGTGGTAAAAAAAAGCTTAAATTGTTTTTATAAATGCTACAGAAAAACAGTAACTTCCTGAAGACAAATCAAGTAAAACTATTCAAATAGGCACAGTACTTTGAACAATAAGATGTCAGGTGCCAGATAAAGCAATCATTAAGAAAAAAATATTAGAAAGAATTTAAACAATAAGAAAAATAATCTGTTCTTCTTAAATGAAAGGTCATATTGTGATAATGACAGATAAATAGAATATGTAAAGGTTTTCAGAGAATAGGAAAGCTAAATTTAAGTTATTTGAGCTGTCAAGCAAATACTTTGCTACACTATTTAACATGTCATAAAAGAAATATATTTTTTTCAAGTATGGCAAATGCATTACATGTTTAAAAAACAAAACAGTAGGTTTCATATTGAAGAGCAGGCTGTCACGTTTTTAAAAATGTTAAACTTTGCTGGGAGACTTTTATAGGTGTAGAAATCTGTATGTTCTTATTAATACAACTTCAGATTTTTAGGTATCTATGAAATTAAAGGGGAATACCATTCTATTTAAAAAGGAAAGAAAATGTGGATTTCCAAAACACATTAATTAACAATAGTCTATGATTTAAAAATGACTGAAATTATTATATGTAAATCAAATAATGCTAAAAAAAGCAGTATCCATGTTTTTCTTGCTATTTCTTGAATTTTTTTCTAGTGACTCTTGAAATATTGTAGCAAAAATAAATCTTGTCAAATCTTGATGTCAACATCAAGGTAAAACAAAGTACAGTATCAATGTCATTTGCCTAGCTTATAATATCTGAGCATTTACTAATGAATAAATATAAAGGCTTGTGTAAAATGTGGTTAGTGAGAGGCAAGGTTGCCTTCAGAATTCATAGGGCCCTGTACGGCACCATTTTCTGGGCCCCCTGGTCCCTGACCACCCTCAAGCCCCATCCCATATCTCGACCAACCCACAGTAAAAAAGTCAAGCAGACATCAGAGCTAAAATATTAAACCCCCCTAAGCTATAAAAAGCCATTGGTGGCCACCCCCCCAACATGTTATAAAAAGCCATTGGTGATTAGGGTACCCCCCTTGCAAGTAAAAAAAAAATATTGATGGCTTACCCTCCCCACAAATTATAAAACGTTATTGGTGGCCAGGACCCCCCACAAGTTATTAAAATCCACTGACCAGGATCCCCTTCAAGTTAAAAAAAAACATTATTGCCCATCCACCCCCAACAAGTTATAAAAAGTCATTAGTGATCAGGGGCCCCCCTGCATGTAAAAAAAAATTGATGGCCTGGGCCCCCCACCCACAAGTTAGAAAAAGCCATTGGGTTAAAAGGTTAGTGTTCACACCCTGCGCAAAGGAAAGTCAAATGGATGCACAACACATACAGATGCAGCCACTTTGGTTTGTCTGTTTGACACAGAATAACTAAACACAGATATCCCATTTATCTCATTTAACACAGAAAACTGCGTCACAACATCCCATCTAATTAAAGCATTCACCATTGTGAACAATGGAGCTTTGGTATGCTAATGAAAAGGTTAAATGCATTAAATGAGTTAAGATGACTTAAGATAACACAGTTTCTTCAATTACCCCTGAGTCATGACGCATTTAACTCACAAATCCAAGTGGCTTCATCTGTACAGGTTTCAAAGAAATTAGTACAGATAAAAGCAATTGTGTGTGCTTCCCGTAATAAAAGTTTCATCAGACCCTTGTGTCCCTCCTTCGTTCTCTCTCAAAACCGAGATAAGCCTCTCAGCCAAGGACAACAAACACCGTCCGCCCACTCCAAATGATGCAGCACAGCGTGGATCCACCTCAGAAAAGCCTCTGATGAAGTGAAAGTTCACATAACGCGTTCGGCCAGGAGCTTGTCCTATGAGTGCAAATCCATAATGTAATACATTTTGAACCTTATCACCAAGCCTCCTTCCTGTCTTGCCCAAATGATTTCCCCATCATCCATGACGCTGAGGATTCAGCAGACCAGAGTGTGTAAGTCAGTGGAACGAGAGGCAGCCGTAAAGATTGTAAGCCACACTAGAACTGATATACGAGTGATGTCGAGCGGATCCTGTAAGTAATAACCAAGCAGGGTTTTAGCGTTCGCATTCAGATAGTGTGCAACCTTGGTCTTCTCTCTCTTGCCTGTTTTTTTCTGAGGTGGATCGATGCCGTGGTGCTTCATTAGGAGTGGGAGGACGGTGTCCGTGGCTGAGAGACTTATCTCGGTTTTGAGAAGAGAAATCTTTGGAATGAAGGAGGGAAGCAAGGGTCTGGTGAAACTTTTATTATGGGAAGCGCACACAATTCCTTTTGTCTGTACTTATAAAAAGCCATTGGTGGCCTCCCTTCACACAGAAATAGCCATATAGCCAAGGGTACATCTGTCTGACATTGCAATAAATATTAGTGTATCTCAAGTCAACTGGGTTAACATTGCTCTGACAGAAGTAGATTATTCCAAGTGAAAAAATGTCTTTAGACAAAATGTCTAGATGTGATTTTTACTGCAGGCTATGACTCATGCTGTATCAGTTCAGCAGAACCTTTAAAAGTTTAAATGTCTAGGCAATGTATGATGTGCCTTTGCATCCCTATTTTATTACATATCCAGAAAATTTACTTGGTGAACATCTGTTGGCTGCTGATAGAATAAAGCCAATATTAGCAATAAGCCTGTGGGTATTATATTTGGTATCAAAGACAACAGCAAGTAGGTATTGTATACCCTCCAGCAAATGTGCTTGCGAGTTTTAACTAGCCTCCTGTCTGACATCCATCAAGTTGCCACACTCTTTATTCTGTCATTTCATGTGGGTACATGCAATACTATCTGACACAAAGTGATGCCTAGTGCGCGGCACAACTTTTTATTGACAAATGAAAAATACAAAATTACAAATGATAAAGAAAAGCATTACAGTTAAATGACAACTGCATTCTGGAATATTAAATATTCTGCATTAACTTTGGATCTGTAATTTGGACAAATTGTTGGACTATAGTATAGAACTATGTCTGTTTGCACTGAACCAAGGAAAAAATGACACCTTACGTTGCAGTCTTTTCTTTTAAATATGGATTTTTTTTATTATAACTGAATACAATGCAGCATTTTTCTGCTTCTTGTCTTTAAGAAATCCAGTGTATATTTTTTTTATACTGTTCCTTTAAGTGATGGGAGAATAAACCTATGTAGTAAACAGCATTAGTGAAAAAAATTAATCCAATGTGAAAAATGTTTTCTTAGCCCACTAATAAATATACTTTGTGACCACCTTAAGACTCAAGCGTCAACCAACAACCAAAAAAAGATTGTGTGATTTTATGTTTGAAACAGTGTGCAGTGAATGTAATGAAACATCTTAATGAAAAAAGTAGTTACTTTGCATGGTAAAAATAACTCCACCTTCAAGATGATCTTAAGAGTGCGCAACACACATTTGCACTGTAATAATATGTGTAATGAACTTATTTTGTATTTTTTTATTCCTGTTTTTGCATTTTATTTTATAATGTATAAAGTATCTTAAACATGTGTACAGTATATGTTTTAACTAATGCTAATACCTCCTTATGTTTATAGAACAGACATTTTTCTTATATTAAAATGATAATTTTTTTTAATGTTTCAATTTTGGAAAATAAATATTGATACAACCTGAAGCAATTACAGTAATTAATATGCTATGGGATTCATTTAATATGGGCTGGCACCAGTGCTTGAGTGCTAAGGAGCACAAAATTGTGACCTTAGCATGTCAAATATACTTTTGCCTGACAATGCAAACTTACACTCTGGGGCCTATTTATCATGCTGTGTAAAAAATGAAAGCTGTAACTGTGACGCTGTTATTTTACACTACTTCAGACCTTGCATAACCCATTAAAGTCAAAGGGAAACATTTAAGAAACAAGTAAAGGCCCCCATACATGGGCAGATAAAAGCTGCCGACAGAGTCGGCAGCTTATTGGCCCATGTGTGGGGCCATCTGACCGGCGTCCCCAATCGATATCCAACTTTCTGCCAGATGTGTAAGGCTTCCATTGGGCCCTAGGTGGATCTCCCTGTGTATGGCCAACCTTTAGTCCCAACAGTTGTCATGCTGAAAAACATGGAGAAAAAAGAAACAATGGACAATTGCTGTATTTTCATAGCATATTCAGGCAGCTGCTTGCTTTTATGTCAAAATTCTATGCAGAGTTGTGCAATCGCTGAAAATACATACACAGCTTATATGCTGACAAATTCAGGAAATAGTGAAATTTTATCAAATACATTGGAGTTAGTGTGTGAGTTCTTTCTGTGGATTTTGCTATCACATGAATTAAACAGTTAGCCCTTTCGCTTCTCGTTGGTTGCAGTATGGTATGTAGTTTGGTAGATGAGCCGCAAGTCCACCTACATAGATCAGGCATTGAAAACATTGGTAGGGGTGTATGGAAAGCACCTGGGAAATTGTATATGATAAACATCTAAATATACACAGGTATGGGATCTATTATCCAGAAACCCATTATTCAGAAAACTCCAATTTAATGGAAAGTCTCCTATAGACTCTATTTTATCTAAATAATTAAACTAAGAAATAATGAACCTTTAGTAGAAGCAAACCAGCCTATTGGGTTTACGTAATGTTTACATGATTTTCTAGTAGACTTAAGGTATGAAGATCCAAATTACAGAAAGATCAATAATCCAGAAAACCCTAGGTCCAAAGTATTCTGGATAACAGGTCACATACCTGTATAAGAAAAGAACAAGTTGTTTAACAGAACATTATGTGTTTAGAAACCTGCCTTTATCCAGATGATGGTGTGTATTAAAATCCAATGAAATGTAATCAGCATATGTTCATGTAATTAATTAACCTATGAAAGTGATTTAAAGTGTGATACGTAATCAAAAATGCTAATCATATTTTGATCAAGGTATAAAAAATATATGTCATACTGAGAAGGTCAGAATCTCTATCCAGACCTGTCTGATTGCTGTATTGCTAATCTGCAGTTTGGTGCACCTTGCCAATAAAGATCTGTCTTCAGAGTTTAAGCATTATCCATGTGTCCAGGTGTGGTTATTATACACAAACTGAAAAATCATAGTAAAGGATATGCATGAAATTTGTTAATGATTATTTTTTTAAACTTCCAGATATAGATACAATAGTTTTTATAAGGTCCAAAAAGAGACTGCAATGATTGTCAAATGAATGTATAGTAAAGAGGTTATTTATGAAACCAAGATTTTTTTCTGGTCTAGGTTTTTTGGGCAAAAAACACACATTTTTCTAATTTATTATACCCCAAAGCTGCACAAAGTCAGAATTTGAAAATCCACCATAACAAACCTGTTAAGGTCAGGTAGAAGTCAATGCAATGGCAGATGTCCCTTTTACAATTAAAAGATACAGGTATAGGACCTGTTATCCAGAATTCCTGGGACCACAGACTTTCCAGATAATGGAACTTTCCGTAATTTGGATCTTCATACCTTAAGTCTACTAGAAAATCACTGCTTTATTACAACAGAGAAAAATAAAATACTTTTTAAAGATTTGGATTATTTGGATAAAATGGAGTCTATGGCAGAAAACCTTTCTGTAATTCAGAGATTTCTGGATAACTGGTTTCCGGATAATGGAGCCTATACCTGTATCATGATCTATGCTAGGTTTCATCCAAATATTATAAAAAATTGAGGCTTTTGGGTGATAACACGAAAAAAATCTAGCAAATCCAAAAAAGTTTACAATTCAAGTTTTCACTTGATTTTATCGAGTGTTTCCTGGACCCGACTTTTTTTTTTAGATATTTTATTGATAAATAAGATCAATTCATGGATGGAAGTTTGGTCGAGCTTGGGTGGTTTGGAGATACATTCAAGTTTTAGTAAATAACCCTCTAAATGCCGAAATTGTGCCCAATTCCTCATTTCGATAATGCAAATTATTTTGCCAAACTATGGCAAAATTACACAGTCACAATTTCCATCACAGCAAAATGTCACTTAACGCCAATGTATTTTATGTGAAAATAATTGCAGTGACAAACGCCCATTGACTTTAATTCGCTCGAGAAAACCACTAATAAACACCATTTGACTTCAATATATTTTGCATGAAAAAAGTCACCAAAAAAAAGTTGCCCTGAAGTAAATGGCCATTAACTTCAATGCATTTTGTGAATTTTTACCATTTCACAGTTTTTCCCGCGACTTTACTAATTTTTCTGTGGAACAGGCTTGCTCATCACTAATAGTAAAAAAATAGTTTATTAGTTTATTAAATTATGCAAACATATTCTGAATAAACCTGAAAAAGTGTTTAGCTTATAGTTCTGTTGGAAATGCAAAGGAAAAGGTTAGCAAGGAAATAAATATTTAACAAACTGATTTTACACAAGATGATGGAGACGAGTTAACTTCATTTAGAGCAGCAGAATGTTACCATAACAAACCACTTTTATATTATCAAATTTTTCTCTCTTAAACTCATAATTAAAAAGGTAAGGAGGACAGAGACATGGGAATAATCTCACTCATTAGTGGTGTCTCCAGAAGATACAGTACCATGCTGTAGAAGTGGATTGTGAAGATTAAAATGCTTTATCTACACTCAAGCAGCAAAAAAAAATCATTCTTTGCTGTGCATAAAGCCTTTTTGTCAATTTTATTACGCAACATAACCTTTCTTCTCACAGACCTCTAGCAGAAATTGAACAAATGACCTAAATTTCTACAATTCAGCAAATTTCACTAAGAACAAATAGCTTTGAGCCCTAAGGTTTCATTTAGCAACAGAAAAACAGCTGTGCCAGTAAGCTGTAAATGTAACTTTTGAACCTAAAATAAACACACACTTACATACAAAATATACATAGATAAAGGACAATATACATCCATGTTTTACACAAGTTCAGTAAATAAAGCTTGTGTTAGAAATCCATTCTGCCTTTTTAAAAAAATGTTTAATATTTATAGTTTTTTTTTATATTTTTTATTTTTATCTAAACACTGTAGAGTAATAAGATTCAAAATACTTTAAGTTTACACTTGTCTTGCTACAAGTTCCCTTGGCAGGCTTATCACAAACTAAATGTCTAACTGAGCACTTCCCCCAGCAGACTTATCAAATATAGGGGTGGAAATAAAACACACACACATTGATCATCATTAGAGAAGAATAATATATTGTAAGAAAAGTAATACAATACCGATTGAAGACAACGCAATGTCTAGCCGAGCTTCCCTTGGCAGACTTCTGAGAGGAACATCAGCTGGGGGACCCCGGGCCCAAATCAAATACAGCGACTCCCAGAGCACATCGGCCAATGGTCCTTACAAGACCAATTATTCTACACAACACGTCTGCTTGTAGATGAAGTCCCAAAGCCCCCCCAGCTGAGCTCCTTTTTATATTGGTACAGATGAAGCCACTTGGATTTGTGAGTTAAATGCGTCATGACTCAGGGGTAATTGAAGAAACTGTGTTATCTTAAGTCATCTTAACTCATTTAATGCATTTAACCTTTTCATTAGCATACCAAAGCTCCATTGTTCACAATGGTGAATGCTTTAATTAGATGGGATGTTGTGACGCAGTTTTCTGTGTTAAATGAGATAAATGGGATATCTGTGTTTAGTTATTCTGTGTCAAACAGACAAACCAAAGTGGCTGCATCTGTACAATAACAAAGTAATAGATCATTACACATAGACATATAAAATAATAATAATGGCTACATGCCCAGTACATGGCCATGAGAATGACCATGAAAATGGAAATAACCATGTGAATGAAAATAATTGCTGTGTATAATTGCTGTGTATGTTGATTATAACTATGTGAATAAGATATGAGAGTCTATCACCTTAACTCCTACTATTCCCTGTTCTCCTGCTAATGACTGAATAACTCAACTTCAGTTGTTCCTTGGTCTCCTGCTAATATCAGTACATACATTTTACAACTAAGGAGCCATATTGAATGCACTTGATCACACTCACATTCATACATGACCTGCCATGTCACATTTGTATCACAACACTAGAACTACTTTGGTTATTCACAGCATTTTTTCCTCTTAAAAGCTGTGAATTTGTGGATCTCTGAAGTGGTTGTACTGGCAGATTCATTCGAAGGCTAAAAAAGGGAGAATTGTTTTCATATTTACCATAATTCTCTTTTTCTGGCCATTAACTATATCAGCATAAACACCCGGGTAAACCCCTGCCCGCCCAAAGACCAGACAGAACTAGTGATGGACGAATTTCTCCCATTTTGATTTACTGAACAATTAGCAATTTCCTGTGTCAATTTTAATGCCGGCATAAACTCAATGGCATCCGAATAGTGTTGATGCACAATGGTTTTGACACGGTCGCGCTTCCAAAAATTTTTGACACCACCAAATTTTTGCTGGAGTTTTGTGAATTTATTTAGCGGCTGCGAAATGAGGAAATTTGCAGTAAAATGAGGACATTCGCAGTGAATTTGTTTGCCCATCACTAGACAGAACCGCTCCAATGTAAAAAAGAACTAGGACCCCTCAACCACGTCAGTATACCAAGTTTCAAGCAAATGATGCAAGGGTGGAGCTATGCTGATATGGTTATGGCCAGGAAAACAATGCTCCATTTCCTGGCCACACCATGTCAGCATAAACACCCCAAATACAAAGTCATAGAAAGAACTTGGGGTGGGAAGAAATTATTCAAGGCAATCAAATGCAAAAAGAGATTTATTTAAGAGGAAACAGCCATATATGAACGTCTGGGCTGATGACCATGAAGCCACCTCACAGGTGTGGGAAGAAGACACAACAGCTACAGCTGCCCAAGAGGTTGCCACAGCCCTAGTAGAAAGAATCCTCAAACCTGATGGAGCTAGCTTCCCCTGCGCGTGGTAGGCTCTGAACGAGCAACTGTCAAGACGGCCGGCACTTGACACTTACGACTGCCTCCAGGCACAATGAAGAGCATATTTGACTTCTTGAAAGGCTCAGAAACTTCCATATATCTCTTCAAGGATCTAACTGGATCTATAAATTATCTCTCTGGAGAATCTTGAGGATCATCAGGGAAGAAAGGCAATACCACCATCTTTTTCAAGTGAAAGGTAGACACAACTTTCAGCCTAAAGGACTGCACTGGTCTCAAAATTAACAAAAAAGAAAATAGGTGCCAAAAAAAACAGTGTGGACACTACCTCAGTAAATGAGATTTGGTTAGTTTATACAAAAAACAATATAGGAGGAGGCTACTCACAATTCCCCCCAGTCCATTGGTACATGAAAAAAATAGCTGTGAGTCCCTTCAATCAACCAATCAAAGAGAATTAAAAGTAAAAAAGCATTTATTAAGACATAATGAATGGGGGTCTAATGCGTTTCGTGCCTGTTGGGGCACTTACTTATAGGCTTATGGGCACCCACCCTGTACATGTACATACGTGTAACCAATCAAGACAGCATGCATCACGACCAATCACAAGGTGTGAAACTAAACTACCAATTTGGATACCTATTAACATACAGGCTTCACATATTAAGTACCTACACAAACAGACCAAAAAAATGCAGAAATATATCAAATTAAGTAAAAAAAATAAAAATACAAAGACTACAAAAAGGGAAATACAGAATATATACTGTATAGCCATGAAAAATAGTAAATAAAAACAAAATAAAAAATAATAAATAATGCAAAAAAAGTTGTTCTATTTTCTCACCTATTCAAGGTACTAAGGGAACTTTGATTTAAGCACAAATATTTGGGTTTTTAAAAAACAAGAAGCGAATACAATATTGTGCTATTTTAAGGTTTGAAGTACTGTCCTGGTGATGGGGAAACTCAAAAGGTTTTAATCAGACAAATTGAGTGCTTTTGGAACTTTTTTCTTTAATATTTTTCATGGATATATACAGTATATATTCTGTATTTCCCTTTTTTTAAATTTTTTAACCTTTTGATCCCTACTGGTACTTTTCGATCTTTTTACAAACAAGCACTAATCAATTGTATCCACAAAAACCTCCCCTTGATCACAGCTCTCCCACCAACTTTCCCAGTCCAGTTTCCCTTCTTCCATTTGCATCCAAATTGCTGGAAAGGCTTGTGTACAAATGCTTAATACAGCATTTCACTCAAAACTCCCTTCTTGACCTCTTGCAATCTGGCTTCCACCCAACACACTCAACTGAAACTGCACTCACCAAAGTAACCAATGTTCTTATTCTTGCAAAGTCTAAAGGTCACTATTGCATACTAATCCTTCTAGATCTCTCTGCAGCCTTTGACACAGTTGATCACCCGCTCCTCCTAGAAATTCTATACTCATCTGGCATTCGTGACACTGCTCTTTCATGGTTTGCAACTTATCTGTCTGTCCATTCCTTTAAAGTTGCCTGCTCTCACTCTACTTCTACTAAGTTCCCTCTTTCTGTTGAAGTTCCTCAAGTCTCTGTTCTAGACTCTCTGCTGTTCTTGCTGTATACTACTTTGCTAGGAAAACTTATCCAGTCATTTGGAATTCAGTATCAACTTTATGCTGACAACATCCAACTCTACTTGTTTACTCCTGATCCCTCTATTTCTGTCCTTTCCCAAGTTACACACTGCCTCTCTGCTGTCTCCTCCTGGAGGTCACAGAGACACCTGAAATTGAATCTTTCAAAAACTGATTATATTTCCACCAAGATCTTCCCGTCCCTGATATCACTCACAGTAAACAATACCATCTTTCATTCAACACACAGGCACACTGCCTACGAGTTATCCTAGACCTGCATCTGTCTTTTTCATTACACATCCAAAGACTTGCAAAAGTTTGTCATTCAGATGCACAACATTTCCTAAATAAGACATATTTCAATTCTGACTCAACCAAAACACTTATTCAGTTTCTCATCATCTCCTGCCTTGATTACTGCAACCTACTCCTCACAGGTATTCCTTTCACAACTCCAATCTGTTCTAAATGCTGCTGCTAGACTCTTAAATCTATTTTACAGCTCTACATCATCATCTCCCATATGCACATCCCTTAACTAGCTCCCAATCTCCTCTAGAATCAAATTCAAACTACTCTGTCGACGACTGTCGAAGTTAAATCCTTCGACTTTGAATAATGATCGATTTGATCGAATGATCAAGCGAAAAATCGTTTAAATCCTTTGAATCGTTCGATTAGAAGGATTTTAATCCATAGATCAAACAATTTTTGTTCGACCAAAAAAAGATAGCTAAGCCTATGGGGACCTTCCCCATAGGCTAACATTGACTTTGGTAGCTTTTAGGTGGCGAAATAGGGGGTCGAAGTTTTTTTTTAAAGAGACAGTACTTCGACTATCGAATGGTCGAATAGTCGAACGATTTTAAGTTTGAATCGTTCCATTCAAAGTCGTAGTCGAAGGTCGAAGTAGCCCATTCAATGGTCAAAGTAGCCAAAAAAACCATTCGAAATTCGAAGGTTTTTTTCCTCTATTCCTTCACTCGAGCTAAGTAAATGGGCCCCCTGCATTCAAGGCCCTTAAGAGTGAAGCCTCTCTCTATATTTAATCTTTAATTACAAAATCTTCGGACCATTTGCCCTACTGACGAAAAGTGGCCTGAGCTGAGCTGATAAGGCAGAGATGTGCACTTTGAAAGTTCTGAACTATAAACCTTTTCCAGGCCCTCCTGAATAAAACCAAGCACCTGAATCATCTCTATCTCCTGGTCCAATATTCCCTTTTGCCTCTTCCAAAACCAACATCTGTCCCAAATTCGGTAGTAAGACGAAGAGGTAGAGGACTTTCTTGCTTTCATCAAACTCAGCATGTACTACGCCTACTGAAATTATGTTGTTGCCAGATACACAGGCCCAAGTGCAACCTGCAGCACCACCATAAAAAAAAAAAAACATAACATAAACATAACCCCCCATCAGCACCTTCAACATGTCAGGATGTGCAAACATAGACTTTCTGACATGGACCTTCTATAATAGCAGCTCCATAACATGCAGCAGAATCTAGAAGAAATTAAGGAGATACTACTGGGGAAACCTCCTCCTACTTCTCTTCTTTCCTAGTTTCTTATTTTTCTTCTTTTTCTGATACTGCTTATTTTTTTATTGTAAACCACTGTGCTATTGTTTTTTTCCCTATGAGTAAAATTCTAAAACAAGGTTTTTACACTAGGTTTGTAGTTTTTTTTTATATTTCATTTAACTACTCAGTTGTTAATTTATGTTGTTTGGTTTATTAGCACAACCATGACTAATCTCAGTCATATATCATTATTAAATTACGTTATGGTATTTCAGATTTAATAGAGTTACACATTAATACATGTTTCATTTCTTTTAATGTGGGCTAAAAAGAACCCAGATGTTATCTGTTGCTGGTCAGATTTATGATTAGCTGTGCCTGTGTTTGTAAGCTATTAATGTTTAAACTATAAATAGTATATTTTTGTTAAACACCAACAAAATCAAAGACAGAAGCATAATAAAAACACAGACACAACTTGTTCAACTTTTTTCTCAAATGGTAGCTTATTTGAAAAAAAAAAAAAAAAACTGTGACACATACCAGTGGGAATCACATTGTCCCATTTTCAATGAGGCTCAAAATCTTTAAAGTTTTTATAGTGGAAAAATAAAAAAATAAATTAAGTTGTCCTATATTTCTATATATTTATATCACTTCTATACAACCTCACTAGTTTTTTTTTTTTCTGGAGAAGTCAAGTAGATTTTTGATAAATTTGCCTCTTAATGTAGTATTTGTTACTATTATTAGTCCACCACAGGTAATGTAAAACATCTCACATACATTTTTATGAAATTAGTAACTTAGGTTCCTTTTTTATTGAAAAAAGCAGTTGTAGCATGGTCAACTAACAATGAAACAAATAATGAAAAACACATGAAATTTCACTATGCTAGGCATACTATAGTTTATTATTTTTCCACGAGTTAAAAGAAAAGTAGGGATCTACCACACAATCTTAGCAGTGAAAATGTAGAAATGAGTAAAGTTTTGCACGTTTTGATAACCACTGCTCTGTAATCACATTATGCTATATCTACTTTACTGTAACTAATACACGCTAATTAACTACAACCAAAACAATGCCACAAACTTAAACAGAATTTAATGTGAGCTGTCACTAAGGTATCTTATGGTACATTATATTTGACCAGAGAAGAGGCTTTGGCAGGTTTTCAGTCCAACTGTGATCTCATGAAATCGAAAGATAGTCTGATAGGAGTGTTGTTCCCCTTCAAGGTCATATACATAAAACAAAAGGTGAGGACATGAATTCAAGATTGGATAAACCAACAACCAAGTCTGTACCAAGTCTGTACAGTATGACTTTAATTCATTCAGTTTATATGAACACAAATATTTTATAGGTTCTCTACTCACTCTGTTATATGAGATTATAAAAAATACTAAAACTAAAAAAGGAGTTCCTTTTGCTCTCACCAGGTTAAAAAACAAACACAGAAATATACTTTTAATTAAATAATATCAATATCTCAATAAAACGACTGCCCAAAGTAATACATGCTTAAGCTTGTCTGCCGTTTTTTAGTAAACATATAATGAAATAATAATTTTAATTGCAATTACAAATATTTTTATGGCGGTTATGTTATTAATTATTAATTCAAAGGAAAAATGTAACATATACATGAATAAGAACAAAATTCACATTTTGCAGTATAATTCCACATTACACAGTTTTTGCACTGCAAATTTTAATTGTGTGTGTAACACATTTCTTAGGCCTTCCTGATGGAGGGATTTTTTTGGTTCCCGCCATGTAATGTTTTGGGTAAGAAATTTTACTATGCACTGTGTTTGTCATATTTACAGTGGTTAATGGGGTAATAAATACATTCCAGAATTTACAAAAATTATTTGTGCAAAGGAAAATTTTCCATTACATTGTCTCAAAAATGTTTACAAAAAGCAAGTGTCTTCTATTTAGAAGGGATAAGATTATACAGGTATGGGGTTCGTTATCCAGAAACCCATTATCCAGAAAGTTCAGAATTATGGAAAGGCCTTCTCCCATAGACTCGATTTTAAAAATAAAACAGTGCCTTGTAAGATACAATTAATCCTTGTTGGAAGCAAAACCAGCTTGTTTGCATGCATGTCTAGTAAACTTAAAGCAGAAAGATCCATATTACAGAAAAATCAATTATCTGGAATACCCCAGGTCCAGAGCATTTTGGATAGCAGGTCCCATATCTGTACAGTATATTAAGTATATTATGAGTGAATGAGTAACAATATTATTAGCAAATTTTTAGCTTATTTGGGAAAAATGATGCAAAAGATTTTTATCCAAAAAGGCAATCATTTCACAGTCATTAATACTAATTGAAGATCTCCTACTGATGGTTCACTGCTCTTCCTATATATTAATGTAATCCTCTAAATGTGAAAATTATTTTGATCATACACTGTTGATCAAAGTTACTGATAGTCCACATCTGAAATTTTTTGTAATCAATTCAAGGAATGTAATATTTCCACAAAATCATGTCACTTCACATTTTCTGATAAAGGAATGCAGACAACTCCACAAATATTAGTCCTTACTATGAACCCTCATCGTTAGCTGAGGAGTTATCATTATTGTCTATCTATACTTTTAGGAATTGTTCTGTAATTTTTTTAGACACACTGTTTGTTTTTGATGGCTACTCTCCATACACACATCCATGTGTCAAATAATACAGCTTTTTACTGAAAACCCTTTTTAAATTTCTTCATAGATTCTTCAGAAACTCAATTCATAGAAATATCACAAATGGACTCTTCTTTATTCAATGTTTTTCAGAAAAAATGAGCCATCCTTTCAGAGGGGGTTTCGGGGGTTTATACACCCGGAGAATTAGTCAATTCTTTGTTTTCCTGACTGTTGGGAACGTATCAATAAACCATATCATAAAGCTGAATTCTTCTAGAACCCTCAGTTCATTTCCCTGTTAAGTTGCCCCTTAAATGCTGTCAGAAAATAACTACATTGATTTTACCTATTTGCGATTACAATTTGGATCTATTTTCAGTTACTTAATTGTGACAATGGCTTAATGTAAACAGATTGAACAGATGCTTCTTCTCTTTTATTTTTTAATTATACACCCCTCTATGCAAACAGAATTTCACTATGATGTCAGGATGGCTTTAAATGTTTGCATTTTCTTAAGAAAGATCAAAGTTGTGTTCAGGGAACACATTTCCACCTCAATAAAGGGGAAGCACTTGACTAAGGTTCTCAACGTGACATTGCTATGTGTTTGTTTCCCCAGGCTAGGCTATGTAGAGCTGTTTATACATCAGAATACATTTGATCTTTCATCTGATAAACAGTTTGTGAAGGGGGGCTCATCAGTGGAATCTGCCTCTCTCATCCATTTGATGGCTGTTTTAAGCTCAGAGAAAGCAGTCATCACAAGAATCTTTTTTAAGTTAGCTGTGTGATATCACTTGATTTGACTTCTACAGGATGGGCAACCTGAAACTGTAACTTTATTTTAAATACATTATTATGCTTACCTTTCCAGGTATGATATTCATTATCTGCAAACCCGTTCTCAAGAAAACTCCATTGTGGTATCTCCCACAGACTTTTTTTAAAAAAAGTATTTCCTTTTTTTCTGTAACAAGGTCTGCCTTAAAGGAATTGTTCAGTAAAAATAAAAACTGGGTACATTGCTAGGCTGTGCAAAATAAAAAAATGTTTCTAATTTAGTTGGTTAGCCAAATATATAATCTATAAAGGCTGGAGTGACTGGATGTCTAACATAACAGAACATATCCCAACTTCCTGCTTTTCAACTCTCTTGGTTTCCACTGACTGGTTACCCTGGTTACCAGGCAGTAACCAATCAGAGACTTGAAGGGGGGCCACATGGGTCATATCTGTTGCTTTTGAATCTGAGCTGCATGCTGTAGATCAATTGCAAACTCACTGAACAGATATGTACCATGTGCCCCCCCTTCAAGTCGCTGACTAGCTCAGAGTTAGAGAGCTGAAAAGCAGGAAGTAGTATTCTGGCTATTATGTTACACATCCAGTCACTCCAGTCTTTATACATTACATTTTCGGCTAACTAACTACATTATAAACATTTTTTATTTTGCACACCTTATCTATTTACACCGTTTTGATTTTCATACTGAACTATTCCTTTAAATCTTAGTCTGTTAGGTTTCTTTCTTTATATTGTTGCAATGCCTACTTGTTGTATGCGATCGGTTCACGCAAGGTACAGTACCATGTAATAGATTAATTTAATCTTGAATCATCTTCTTGTTACTGTAGGAAATTTGATGAGGGTATTTCTGAACCTTTCTGCAGTTCTGAATCCTAATTTATGTAAAAAGTGGCTGTTGTAGAGTGGAACTAGGTTCTCCTTTTCTGCACTTTATTAAATAGAAAATGTCACTGTCCACATGGTACAAAACAAAAATGAGACGTTATAGACTGATAATGGTTTTTCCATAGAAAAAAAACAGAACCAGAGGTCACCTGTTTAAACTGAATTTTTTAAGCAGCATATCCAAGACTAAAGTGATCTTCAAGAGATACTGATTCTAGAAAATAAACAATTTTTATATCTATCATAACATATCATCCATAATTCATTAGCATTAGAAACTCTAACAGACAGGCTGAGAAGGGATAGTCAGGATTACAAAACAGTCAGGTTTAGAAAAGTAAAAAAACAATTACTTTACAAAAGCAGACCTACACGATCTGTGAAAAATGATCAACATAATCCATAGGTAACATTATGGGGCAGATTTATCAAAGTGTGAGAATAGAGTTTACCACAGAAAAATTCACCCACTGTCTATTCCTAAAGGATTTTTAAAAGTGTATTTAACAAATGATGAACTCTAACATTCACCCATTGATAAATGCACTTCCACAAATCATATTAGAATGAATATAAAATGGGTGGGTTTTCTGTGGTAAACTCTAATCTCACATTTTGATAAATCTGCCCTTCGTGTACATTAAAAATGTAAAAGTGCCAGTGTCACTTTATGTTCTACAGTTGGTTTGGTAAAGGTATGGTCATGCATAGTTTTATGTATGTGAGTGTATAGATACAGTAGGTTTGTATAGGTATGTGTTAATTGGAAGGGTGGTTATTGTAAGGGTTGATCTTGTACACACTTGTCCTTTTTCAACTGAAATAAACTATGTAGTATTGTAATTATAAGTTGAATTTTAAATATATTTTACATGTATATACTGCTTTATGTATTTATTTACTGTTATTTGCAAAGAAGAGTTATCAAACAGAATGAAGAGGATCAAAAAACTGTTTTGGGGCAATTTTTTTATGTAATGCACTGATAACATGGAAGCTTGATCTGGAAGAAGTGATTTTTATTTATAGATGAAAGTAAGTTTTCAGTTGTACATAATTAAATCTGTACATTGTTTTTGAAAACAGAAAAGTGTTTTGAACACAGTACATTGCAGGATTAAATAGCAGAAAGACAGATAGGGTCTGACTCAATTACATTTTTCTCATTTTTCTATTTACTGTATGCCATTGCAGAGTTACACTACAAAGTGATGATTTTACCTCTTTACTTAAAATTGGCAACAATTCATAGTTACATACAGATGAAGCCACTTGGATTTGTGAGTTAAATGCGTCATGACTCGGGCTTAATTGAAGAAACTGTGTTATCTAAAGTCATCTTAACTCATTTAATGCATTTTACCTTTTCATTAGCATACCAAAGCACCATTGTTCACAATGGTGAATGCTTTAATTAGATGGGATGTTGTGACACAACTTTCTGTGTTAAGTGGGATAAATGCGATATCTGTGTTTAGTTATTCTGTGTCAAACACACAAACCAAAGTGGCTGCATCTGTAGTTAAATCAGTTGAAAAAAGACAAAGTCTATCAAGTTCAACCCCTCTAAATGAAAACCCAGCATCCTTACACACATCCCTCCCTACTCTCACATAAATTATATATACCCACACAATATATAATACAATTATATATACACTCACATTCAAGGCCCTTAATAATGAAACCCCTCCCTATATTTCATCTCTAATCTTCAAATACACTCCTTCACAAAATCTACGCTCTGCTTCTGATCTTCGCCTCACTTCTACTCTGGTCACTTCTGCCCATTCTCGTCTACAAGACTTCTCTCAGGCTTCTGCTTTTCTCTGGAACTCTCTGCCACAAGCTGTCAGACTTTCTCCTTCCTTCCAAACTTTCAAGCGTTCCTTAAAGACCCATCTGTTTAAAGAGGCCTATTCGATGTACCTTAATTAATCATTGCTGTATCGAAAATGACAAAGTGTTTATACAATCCTAATGTCTCAATTGTACCCTAACCTTTTAGTTTGTAAACCCTATTGTACTCTGTAATCCTTGTCTGTTATCCACCATTTATTCCTTGTTTGCTATAACTGCAGTAAAGCACTGCGTATCTTGACAGCGCTATATAAATAAATGATGATGATGATGATATATCCATATCTATACTAACTAAAGAATTTTGTTTCACAATAGCCTTTGAAATTATGTCTATCCAAGAAATCATCCAAGCCATTCTTAAAGGTATTAACAGAATCAGCCATCACAACATTACCCAGCAGTGCATTCCACAACCTCACTGACCTTACTGTAAAGAGCCACCTACGTTGCTTCGAATGGAAGTTCTTTTTCTTCTAGTCTGAAGGGGTTGCCTCTGGTACGGTGATCCTCTTTATGTGTTTTTATGCCAAAGTGCATAACCTTGCATTTATCAACATTGAACCTTGTTTTCCAGTTTGTTGCCCTGTTTCCCAACTTCCCAAATCACTCTGCAAAGTGGCAGCATCCTGCATGGAACCTATAGTTTTGCACAACTTAGTATCATCTGCAAAAATAGAAACAGTACTTTCCAGGTCATTAATAAACAAGTTGAAAATCAAGGGACCTAGTACAGAGCACTGTGATACTCCACTAACAACACTTGTCCAATTAGAAAATATTCCATTTACCACCACTCTTTGTAATCTATATTTTAGCCAGTTCTCTATACAGGTACAAATACTATGTTCCAGGGCAACATTTCATAATTTAACCAGTAATCCTCTGTGTTGCACTGTATCAAATGCTTTAGCAAAGTCTAAGTAAATCACATCCACTGCCATCCTAAAATCGAGGTCCCTACTTCCCTTCTCATAAAAATAAATTAAGTTAGTCTGGCAAGATCTATTACGCATAAAACCATGCTGGCACAAACTCATAGTTTTATGATTTGCTATGAAGTCCAGTATCTTATCCTTTGTTAACCCTTCATAAAGCTTTCCTACCATTGACGTCAGACTAACTGGCCTATAGTTTTGAGAACAGGATCCCTTTTTGAATAGAGGTACCACATTAGCAATTCTCCAGTCTCTCTGCACTATTCCAGATCTCAGAGAATCTTGAAAAATTAAGTAAAGAGTTTTGGCAATCACAGAGCTAAGAGTGCCAAGTACACTGGGATGAATACCATCTGGCCCCAGACCTTTGTTAATCTTAACATGTTTTAGACTCTTTTGAATTTCTTCATGTGTGAATCATGCATCAGTTGTATTACTAGAATTGGGACTATCAAGAAGGAAACCTTCATTAACTGGTTCCTCATTTGTGTAGTAGACAGACAAAAAATATGTGTTCAGAATCTGCACTTTTTTTTAGTTTTCATTAACCTGTAAGACATCCTAGTTTTGCTTTAAATTATGTAATAGTATCTATTAATATTAATAATCAAGGGTAACTGGAAGGGGCACTTGTTTTTATAAATAAGATAACATTTTTGAGTACAGTCCATTTTGAAGATTTGCTTCATCAGTCATGATCCTGCACAATCAGCTGAATAACTACAAATTGTAAATAACACTTTACAATTCACTTTACAATGACGTGCCAGAACGAGGGATGAAATACGTCATGTGATCACATACTTCATGGCGATGGGAATGTATACTTAATGGTATCAGATCCAAGTTTTTAGAAGGAACTTGTACTACTTATTATGTTGTTTTTTTTTAAAAAAAATGTAAACATTAACTTCTGTTCTTAAAGCTTGACTGAACTGTTTGAAGGGCTGAATCAGAGAGCCGGTTTAATAAGTGTGGCCACTGGGGAGGGGGAGAGCCCAGGTATAAGACATGTGAGTGCTGTATGTTACACCATTTACACAATTTACACAATAAATAATAGCAAAGTTGAGTATAGTTTGTGATCATGTCTACATTTAAAGCCCAAATTTACATTCTCAGATTTTAAGTTTTCCTACATTTGAGCTTTATTTCATGTGAGTTTATTTTGGTTATTTTCCTGATTCAACATAATATTTATGCCACAATTTCACTCCCTTTTTCTTTTGAATTACTTTGGTCACTGTTTTTTTTATATAAGTAATGACTTACTTGCAAGGGGCATTCCTGCAAGCATTTACACTCCAGGAAAAGCTGCTAGCACTATTTATTATCTACAAACTGATATATTCAATCAATCATTAGAAGCAGAGGTCAGCCTCAGGAAATGGAGGTGCAGATGAGCCCATGCAACAAGTAACACCTGTATCTAGGAGTTGCATGACACATTGGATAATCCTATCACAACTACACAGAATCAACACCTCTGTGAGTTTCTTCAGATGTCACCTCTTTGAAGAGTTACAATGTGCCATTGTAAATGGATTAGTGGAAGAGTTTATATGCCGAGAACTTCCGACACCAGTCAGTTGAACTGAAGAAGCTGCTCGGATGAGTAGTGAAACGTCTTCATTGATTACTCAGCAAGTCCAGTTGTTTTTAGATTGACTAAACACTATATATATATATATATATATATATATATATATATATATATATATATATATATATATATATATATATATACTAGATATACTATGACCTGGATGAATGAAAATCTTCATAGTCCTATGCTTAACACCTATCCTTACACAAAAATACCTCCCCCATCTGCCCCACGTGTATAGAGCACTACTCACATGCAGCATTCTATTCTAGGGCCTACCTACAGGTCTCCGCACTCCAAAATGGGAGTTCAGCGACATTTGAAATCTATAAAAATGTTTCAAGTATCTTTCTCTATAAAATGGGTAAAAAAAATGTATGTTTGTGTACTTTTTATACATGAAACAGAAAAGCATATCTTCCTATATTTTCTGAGCAGAGTACCCCAACAGAAAACATGCATATTTTAACATTCATGAAGCACTCATTAAAATTGTGTAACTGAATTGCATTCTATGTTTAATAATGATTATGAAGTGAAAAAAATTATAATTAAAAATATGCTAAAATCCCTTTCCACCTGAGACATGAGAATTCTTGTTTCCTTAGTTGTAACTGTTTTTGTTTTTTTCATAATAGTACAGAGCTTCTAACATTGCTTGTCATCTTTTTTTTAAGTAACTGCAGATTTATTGAATTTCTCTGGTGTGCTTTACTTTCACTAAAGTGATTTAAATCATCTGGATATATTGCTGACCTGTGGATCTGGGAAACTAGGGACTTGCAAATCTTCATTAAGTAATGCCTTTTGTTTTTTTTATATATCAAAAAATATAACTGCTGCAAATACACATTGCATTATTAAGGTGGAAATAGAGGCAGCTGGTTACACTACATGTTTTGTTGTAATAAAGAAAAAATGTGATGCTCTGCAACTCTCTAATGAGGATTTTTTTTTTAATCTGCTATCGGTAATCTAAAGGTAAGATGCAACATGTATAAAGACAGCTCTAATATGAGTCTGTTCTTACTTTTACACTTCCAAAATGGTTTGCTCCTAAAATGATATCCTCCTGTTCGTGTCATTGTGGCTAAAGATTTCTGTTCCTATATTCACATACTACAGCATGCTAGGAGCTATTGTTCAGCAGCTAGAGAATAACTGCCAAAATATCCATTGTGAATTAATTATTTAGCAATTATTATGAAGCAAAATTTATAATATGCAACCAGTACCTAAAAGTCAAAAACAGATTTTCTTACAAGACAAATGATAAACTAGCATAACAAAAATGCATGCTATTAGCCAAGCACATGCAAGATGTGCAAAGGCTTCCTCTAACTGAATATTAGTTGAGCAGACTTATCTTATCTGAGGAAGTGCCGGTGGATCCGGCAAGAAACGCGTAAGTCAGCGTGCATACCCACCGCTCAATCTTTCACCTGTGTGTATGGAATAAAGCCTGAATTCTGCATCCAATACTGTTGTCTGAGTTTTGTCCGACATCTGCGCCATGAACACGGGGGTGAGATGAATTTATCTTGGATCAATGCATAAGAAGTGGGTACATAAGATGTAGAATTCAGTTTTTTATGATCAATGTTTCAGCAGTAGATTGAATGCAAAGGTATTGGGTATTTCTCCCTGTGTTTGGTTAGAATGTTGAACACAGAGTGGTATCACCCTCCTTGCTACAGTATGTTATCTTTGCTTTGGCCATTTATATTTTCTTCTTCATTTATGTATCATAATTTTGCTATTCTGCTCCTTGTAAGAATTCCTATATTTCTCTTGGTTCTGCACTTGGAGTTTTGTTATGGATTAACCTGTAAGCCAGGAGTGCCCATACTTTGCTAATGCATGGTCTACTTTTAGTGATGTTGCGCCATTCGGATCTACATCCATAAAAGAATTGTTAGCATTCTGTCCCATGGAAAATATTATTTCAATTTTGATTGATGGAAAAATGTATATTACTATACAACTATTATAATAAACAACTATTTCTTATGTAACCTTAACATTATAAATATCTGAATGAAAAGCATGAAGCAGGCGGGGAAGCTATTTGTTGACAGTGTCTTGAGATCTACTGGTCACCAGTTATAGGTCTATAGATCCCAATCTACTTTTTGGACACCCCTGCTGTAAGGGTTCTCTCTTGTCAGGGTTTCTGCAACTTTATTGCAGTCTTTGGTCTAGATGCCTTCTTTAGAATTTACAACTCTTCCATATTGGGGATGATAGATTGCTATGTTAAGTTATCCTGAGAAAAGGGAAAACTGGATCATACATAGCATCATATTTTATTCTGGACAACTCCTTAGGGGTCATTTACATATGTCCCTAATGCACATAGCACCAAAGGGCTCAATCTCATCAATAATCTGTGAAAAAAAGATGCAATTTTCCCAGTACCAGAGCCAAAAAAAGCAAAGTTGATTTTTATAAATTCCCCCTGCTCTAATGTTAACATTACTTGATTTAAGAAATAAAAAAATGACTGGATTAAGTTGTAGAGGGTACAGTATGTATTATATAAAATTAATCATTGCTAGGGTGCAATGCAATGTAATTATTCAATATAAATGCTCTGATGGTCTGTTATTATACACAATTTAATTTATAGTTTGACTCACTGTGAACTGTTCCTTTGATAAACAAATATTTAGAATATTACTGATGTTCACATTTGATCTAAAAGTATTAATAGTTTTAATAGGTTTAGGAATCCACCAATGGGCTTTTAATTTTGTATGCTTAATAAATGTTCATAAGTGCACAGATAAATCTTTTAAAACATTTTTGAAATTCAGAAAAATGCATAACAAATTATACATACATTTTATTTGATTTTAAAGAGTTCATGATTATTTACTGTATATAATCCAGTGTACTTCAAATATTATTCTTAAATTACATCATCAAAAAAATACCATGCATGCCCCTTTTTGGATTAGCAAAAATAAAGCTAGTATAAAGCATAAAATGTGTGTTGTATGTTGTTATCACCCTTGTAAATTAATGTAGTATTTTATAGCATTCAATTATATTATATTATTATTATAGATATTGTATTATATATTATTGTATATATTCAAAGGAATTTGGTAAGGTCAAGAGTGAAGTAAGGTAAGAGATGTGGGATTGATCATTGAGCATTGCACTGAAGTTACATTAAGTTACATGAGGATTAAATTCTCTATCAATTGTGTTTTAAGAGATCCTTTGAAGGCAGAACGATTAGGATAAAGTCGGAAAATAAGAGAGAATGCCACGGAAGGGGTGAAACTTTAATGGAGTATAACAGGTAGCCTGCCAAGTATCTGAAGAAGAGTTCAGTGATGTAGGCAGAAGCAGAGTTATAAACTGCTTTGAATGTTATGGTCACTAGTTTTATCTTGGTAGTGGAATCCAGTTCAGATACTGGCAAAGTGGCATGGAAGAGGAAGAATGGTTATTGTGTTTACAGTAAACAATGCATGATATGATTGGAGAGTGAATTAGAATTTTTTGTGAAATGATATGATTTAATAAGGGATTGGATATGATTAGTGAACAATGGAGAAAAATCAAGTATAGCCCCAAGGCATCAGGACTGGGAAGATGGGGGTTATAATAGAGTCAGGTTGAGGTCATGATCATCAGCATGGAGATGGTATTTGAAACCATATGATCTGATTAGTTTGCCAAGGGAGGAAGTACAGAGAGAAAATAGGAGGCCTAGCAGAGAACTGGAAGAGAGAGGTAAGGGCATTGCAAAAATGTTTAGAAGGAATGACATCAAATTAGCAGGTCACAGGGGAGAAGGCACACAACTAATACTATTTATGACGGTGTCAATTTTGTTGAGCAGTGCCTGGAGCACTCAAAGGAAAGGGACATCAGTGAATTAAAGGTAGTGAAATAGATTAATTAGTGCAGTAAAGTAGGTTTGTTTAGTTAGACAGAGATAGTATAATTTGAAAATAGAGCAGATTTGTAGCTGCCTGCAAAAGTTAGAACAAAGTGCTTTAAAAAATATGAAGTTTTTGATTTGGAGGTTGTGGGACATAATTAAGATTCTAAATAACAAGTTAACAGGTATAGGAAAAAAATGTCAGACTTCTTCAGTGTTTGTCACAGGTAATGCAGTTCCTTGTGCCTTGTCCACCCCCCTTGTTGAACCGGTATTTTTCCTAGCACTTGTGTAATACTGGTTCTCAGTAAATATACCTTATGGGAAAAGTAGTCAAAATAGACATGGTGCTACATAAATAACATGATTATTTATTTTATACTGCATGATAACTGTATATGCATTATCTCTTTCCAATGCGGAAATTTATGACAAACAATGAAATGAAACATAATTAATTAAACTAACATTTAGGGGCAGATTTTTCAAGGGTCAAATTTCAAAGTTGATGGGAGTTATTTTAAACAAAATAAAAAAAAAGGCCAACCGAAATTTATAAAAAAATGTTTTAAAGTTTGGTGAATAGGCTGTATTTGATGTTCAAATGGAATTCAGATCGTATCAAACTTGAGTCAAAGGTTTTTTCAAAGTCCATCAAATGACTCCAAATTGGTTCTATGAGGTCCCCCATAGGCTAAAACAGCTGCCCCTTAAATTATATTGAATATTATTATTTTATAAAATAGTGAAATAATCCATGGGGATGTTGCTTTTACTTTCTAAATGTAATATACTGACCAACATACATTGCTGCATTGCTGCATTGCTGCTAGCTAGAGATGGCGCGAACTGTTCGCCGGCGAACTTGTTCGCGCGAACATCGGGTGTTCGCGCTCGCCGGAAGTTCGCGAACGTCGCGCGCCGTTCGCCATTTTGGGTTCGCCATTGTTGGCGCTTTTTTTTGCCCTCTCACCCCAGACCAGCAGGTACATGGCAGCCAATCAGGAAGCTCTCCCCTGGACCACTCCCCTTCCCTATAAAAACCGAAGCCCTGCAGCGTTTTTTCACTCTGCCTGTGTGTGCTGAAGAGATAGTGTAGGGAGAGAGCTGCTGCCTGTTAGTGATTTCAGGGACAGTTGAAAGTTTGCTGGCTAGTAATCGTTTTGATACTGCTCTGTTATTGGAGGGACAGAAGTCTGCAGGGGTTTGAGGGACATTTAAGCTTAGGTAGCTTTGCTGGCTAGTAATCTACCTTCTACTGCAGTGCTCTGTATGTAGCTGCAGTGGGCAGCTGTCCTGCTTCTGATCTCATCTGCTGACTGCTGCAATAACAGTAGTCCTTGTAAGGACTGCTTTTATTTATTTTTTTGTTCCAATACAGAGCAGTATCAAGCAGATTACTAGCCAGCAAACTTACTATCATCTGTCCCTGAAATCACTAACAGCTCTCCCCCTACACTATCTCTTCCAAGCACACACAGGCAGATTTTTCAGATACATTTTTGCCCTTGATCCCCCTCTGGCATGCCACTGTCCAGGTCGTTGCACCCTTTAAACAACTTTAAAATCATTTTTCTGGCCAGAAATGTCTTTTTTAGATGTTAAAGTTCGCCTTCCCATTGAAGTCTATGGGGTTCGCGAACCGTTCGCGAACCGCTCGCATTTTTGCGCAAGTTCGCGAATATGCTCGCGAACTTTTTTTCCGACGTTCGCTACATCCCTACTGCTAGCCATTGCCAATTATTAGTTTCTAAATCTACCAGCAATTAAGTCTTTTCAGCAGGCTAAAGAGTTATAATGGATAACTTAAAGGGATTATCTTTGTGTAGGGAAAAAATGAGCCCAAGCATTCGAGGAACAAACCCAAGTGTAATGGTGATAATTTTCTCTTGAAATAAATGATTTAAAGACATTTGCCAGCATATACAGGTGTGCTCCTTTTGTTTGACTTGAAAGAGGCCTGGGGAGTGATTGCACCCTTTGAGAACAACTATGTGTTATGCTGAAGATTAAGGGGCAAATTCATCAAAATTTGAGTTTAGAGCTTAATAAATAAAAACTCAAAACACAAATTACTGCACACAAGCTCTGAATTGAATGTTAGACATCCATCCTGCAACTATGTAGCAAGCCAGCCAGTTCAGGTTAAGATCGCAACAGTATATTAAAACTTAACCTTTAATAGTAACCATGCTTAATAAAAACCAAATAGGCTCAAACCGACATAAACACACGCAGCATGTTCCAATCACAGCTGTGCAGGACAATGTCCTTACAAATAACACATATTAAAAACTGAATGTGTAGGCGGATTAGGTAGGCTAGTGGTAACCAAATGTTTAAATGCACTTCACTGTTCACACAGCGTTAATGCCAGTAGCGCTCTTAAATGTATTCCACACCTTCCAATGAGCCACCTTTGAGCCCCCCACCATTCCCTCCCAATGCTATAGTTTCTGCCTAGCTACGTTGGGAAGCGTGGGAACTAGCCTCACCACCTTCCACCTACACCACCCAACGCGTTTCACTGCTTGGCAGCTTCGTCAGGGGCATAAGTGTCGGACCCGCTCCTTTCCATCCTTTAAATAGTCACTGTCTGAAAAACTCACACTAGTTGCGCGACGTCACTTCCTGTTTAGGGCGGAAGTGCCCATACTATTGCTTCACCTAATAGGGAATCATTGATGCTTTGCCAGTAATTTATCATCGCTGATACTCACTATGTCAGTAAAAGTTTGCAGTATGTCGGGTCCCAATATACATCACTGACATTTAAGGGACCTTATAGTCTTTGGGTAAGTGAAGTATTGCGCTTAGTTATACGATACACAAGTCGCCAACTTCAAAAAACGGATGGAGCGGAAGCATCAACTGCCTATTCAATCTAAAATGAAGTCATGCATAAATTCACACTGTAATTAAATTAAGTAAGTTGCCTTAGTTTCCAGTACTACTGCTGTCATAATGACAGATATAATCCCTGAATAAATGTTTATTAGATTGTAACCTGGTCACAAAAAGGGAGAAAAGGTAAATCCCTCATTTAGTCCATTAGGGGACTTACTGTGAAGCCAGTATATCCATTGTGCTTCACTCTGTAATAGTTTTCTATCGATGTCCCCTATTCTCATAGTAGATTGAAAGTGTTCTACTCCTGTGAATTTCATGACTGCAGTATTGCCATCGTGACATTCATTTATGTGATTGGCCACCGATGTATTTCTTTTATGTACCACATCCCCCACATGTTCGAGGATCCGACGTCTCCATTCTCTTTTTGTTTTCCCCACATATCTCATCCCACAAATGCAGTTCATAACATAAATTACTCCAGTAGTTTTACAGTTAATAAAGTCCTTGATCATGTATTCCTTGATGTCTGATCTCCCACTTATTTTTATTGCTTTATTTACCCAGGGACATGCTTTGTAAGACCCACATTTATAGCAGCCTTTAATACGGTTGGCTAGCCACATCGTTTTTTGGGGACTGGTGTAGTGACTGCGAGTCAATCTATCTTTCAGATTTCCTCCGCCTATATGTGATTATAGGTGTTTCTCTTAAGACTTTTTTTAAATCCATGTCTTGTTCCAAAATGTACCAGTGTTTGTTAAGAATGTGTTTTATCTCCTTATGTTCAGCACAGTAGTCACCTATAATTCTGATTACATTAGAGTCTCGTTGAACGTCCCTTTTATTACTTTGTTTTTGTTGAATTAATAAGGAATTTCTATCTGCTTGTAATGCTTTACTGTATGCCCGTTTTAGAGAATTGTGGCTGTACCCTCTCTGTTTAAATCTGTTATACAATTTGTCCGCTTCTACTTTGAAGTCTTCGACTGTACTACATAGTCTCCTCAGCCTTAAATATTGCCCAGTTGGTATCCCTTTAATGGTGTTCACAGGATGTTGGCTGCCAGCATGTAGTAAGCTGTTAGTGGCTGTCTGTTTCCTAAATAGTGTAGTTTGGACACTATTGTCAATCCCTCGAAAGATATTGATATCCAGAAATGTAACCCTATCTCTATTAATGTCCGCCGTGATCTTAAGGTTGATATTGTTGGTGTTCAGTTTATTAATAAATTCAAAGAACTTATCTTCCGTTCCGGACCATATAAGCACTATATCATCTATATAGCGAAGCCACATCGGGATAGCTTGTGTGTATTCAATGAGATCTTCCCCAAACACCATATTCCTCTCCCACCATCCCAAGTATATATTTGCATAACTTGGGGCGCAGGCACTTCCCATGGCGGTCCCCCTTATCTGATGGTAGTAATATGAGTTAAATGTGAAATAGTTATGTCGTAAAGTGAAATCCAATAATTCTACCACAAAGTTGTTATGTTTCTCAAACAATGGTCCCCTCTGTCTAAGAGTGTCTTTTACTGCTTCTATGCCTACGTCATGCAAAATGCTTGTGTATAATGACTCCACATCTAGGCAGGCCAAAAACTCATTATGATTTAAGGTTATGCCCTGTAAATGTCGTAGGGCATCCATCGTGTCTTGCACAAAAGATGGTGAGTTTACCACAAAAGGTTTTAGAACCATATCGATGTATATGCTTGCTGGTTCAGTTAGACTTACTTAATTTAATTACAGTGTGAATTTATGCATGACTTCATTTTAGATTGAATAGGCAGTTGATGCTTCCGCTCCATCCGTTTTTTGAAGTTGGCGACTTGTGTATCGTATAACTAAGCGCAATACTTCACTTACCCAAAGACTATAAGGTCCCTTAAATGTCAGTGACGTATATTGGGACCCGACATACTGCAAATTTTTACTGACATAGTGAGTATCAGCGATGATAAATTACTGGCAAAGCATCAATGATTCCCTATTAGGTGAAGCAATAGTATGGGCACTTCCGCCCTAAACAGGAAGTGACGTCGCGCAACTAGTGTGAGTTTTTCAGACAGTGACTATTTAAAGGATGGAAAGGAGCGGGTCCGACACTTATGCCCCTGACGAAGCTGCCAAGCAGTGAAACGCGTTGGGTGGTGTAGGTGGAAGGTGGTGAGGCTAGTTCCCATGCTTCCCAACGTAGCTAGGCAGAAACTATAGCATTGGGAGGGAATGGTGGGGGGCTCAAAGGTGGCTCATTGGAAGGTGTGGAATACATTTAAGAGCGCTACTGGCATTAACGCTGTGTGAACAGTGAAGTGCATTTAAACATTTGGTTACCACTAGCCTACCTAATCCGCCTACACATTCAGTTTTTAATATGTGTTATTTGTAAGGACATTGTCCTGCACAGCTGTGATTGGAACATGCTGCGTGTGTTTATGTCGGTTTGAGCCTATTTGGTTTTTATTAAGCATGGTTACTATTAAAGGTTAAGTTTTAATATACTGTTGCGATCATAACCTGAACTGGCTGGCTTGCTACATAGTTGCTGGATGGATGTCTAACATTCAATTCAGAGCTTGTGTGCAGTAATTTGTGTTTCTAGTTATATGTTTTGTTGTTACCAGCTTGCAGGCTACAGGTCGTCTAACTTCCCTATTAACCCCGATTAATGTGTGTAAATAAAAACTCACCCACGTTAGATTCATTTTTAGAATCAATGCGGTAAAATTAGAAGTGTATTTTACGGGGGCGCATGCGCGGTATGGAGTAGAGCGGACGTATCTTACCGGAGCTCCGATACCCGGGATTATAAACGCCTGGTAAATTAGCTTCACTCTGCATTTTTGACGTACCAGGCTCTGCACTAAGTGAGTGGCAATCGTTGTCATGGGGAAATGTAAGAATAAAGAACAGGCTGGCACGATGTCCCCGTTCCTGCAAAAGACTCCAGCGGCCACACAGCAAGAACTCCAAGATGGCGCTGAGGAGTCGGATGCGGAGCGCCACCTGGGCTCACTTACCCCGCCTCCAGCATACTCAGGATTTGAGGGAGACACTACAATGGATACTGCTATGGGTAAGCAATCGTCGACCCAGTCCCCCACAGACGCAGTAACTGTGCAGATTTTACAACAACAGCTGACGCAGTTACAACATAATCTAACGGAGTCCATTACTGAGACTGTTCGCACAATTCTTAAAGATGTACAGGCTGATATAACTTCTCTGGGGGAGAGGACAGATAAACTGGAGACTAATCTAGATGACCTGATTGTGCGACATAATGCATTAGAGGACAGTAATATTGCTCTGAGAGAGGAGCTCCAGTGTATTAAAAATTACACAGAGGATCTGGAAAATAGATCACGGCGCCAGAACCTGAGAATTAGGGGAGTGTCGGAAGATGTGGGGCCCCAAGATATACGCACTTTCTTGCGCTCCCTTTTTTCGTCGCTTGTCCCGGATCTCCCGGTTGAAGCTTGGCACTTTGATAGAGCCCATAGGGCCCTGGCACCACGAATGCCGGGATCCAGCAGACCTAGAGATATTGTAGTTTGTCTACATTATTTTGAGAGCAAGGACAGTATCATTAATAAGACTCGGAATGCTCCTTCTATTGAACATCAGGGCTGCAAGCTGCAAATATTTAATGACCTAGCTCCTCTCACGCTGAAAAAGAGAAGAAACATGAGACCCATTACCCAGGTCCTTCATGCTCATAACATTGCGTATCAATGGGGGTTTCCCTTTAAATTAATAGCAACTAAAGGGAATAGACAGTTTGTCCTTGTCGATTTGGAGAATAGTCAGCAATTCCTCAAGGAACTCGGCATTTCGTCGCAAGATAAACTGCACCTTGTCTCACCCAGAAGCCCAGAACAACGTGATAGACTTTCCCCAACCTGGTATAAAGTTGGCGGCTCTCCACCCAGGACATCCTTGACCGCTGCGATGACTCAATGACTGCCTATTATTTCTACCATGGGACATTGCTGGACTCCTTCATCTATGGATAGCTTATCCCGGTGATCTGGGGTCTCCGTGAGTATGGATCTTCAACTACTGCTATGTCCACTTGCTCCTTGAGCCGCTGGGACGATCCCTTTACAGGCCACGGCGGGCCTATTTTAACCCCTATATTTGTGTTGCTGAACATACTGCAATTGTTGGGGGTTGCACAGTTACGTAACATTTACAGGTCACCTATGTTTTGGTGTATGATTTTTGTTCTTGTTTTTCTATATATGTTCATATTGGATTTGTTTAAGCTATATATATGGCACAAGTATCTCTCTCTCCCACTTGCTTAGCTGCCTCATACTCTCGCTATTTCTCTGTCTGTTTCTCCTGTGATCTGGTCTATGCAGTTGAGTCGACTCTACGACAATTCCTGTATCTTTAGAGGGTTACCACTGTGGAATGCCAATGGTTAAGTTGTTGACGCTAAATGTTAATGGGTTGAATAGTGTGCTAAAGAGATATTTAGCAATCAGAGAACTGCATAGACTCAGGCCGGATATTGCTCTTATACAGGAAACGCATTTTAAAAAATTAGATAACTGTACATTGAAATCTAATATGTATCCCAAGGTGATTCAGGCAGATGCCGGAACTAAGAGGGCTGGAGTACTAATTATGATACACAGAGCATGCCCTTATCAGGTGACTAAGGTTGTAGCTGATCCGGGAGGTCATTACTTAATCCTAGAGGGATCCTTAGGAGGTAAACCATTAACATTAATGAACATATATGCTCCCAATAAGCGGCAACTTAGATTTTTGTCTATGAGACTCACCAAGGCCAGAGGCAATTACCAGACTCCTATTATAATTGGAGGAGACTTTAATCTTGTGGTCTCAGAGTTTAGGGATCGCTCTTCACTCCCCACTAATCCAGTAGTTTCCACGCAGTCCAAAAATTTCCGTCAATTGATTCGCAGATTAGATCTCAGGGATATTTGGCGGATACATCATCCCAATGAGAAGGCTTATACTTTCTACTCCAATAGGCACAATTTATATACAAGGTTAGATTATTTTTTGGTTTCTATAGATTTGCTACAGTTTAAGTCTACCACTAATATCTTACCTATTACATGGTCGGACCACTCTGCCACATCATTGGAGATAGATACCCTCAATCAGCCCAGACGCCAGGCACACTGGCGCTTAAACGAGATGCTCTTGAATGATCCGATGATTCGCAAGCAGATCTTAGATACTATAACAACCTATTTTGCTAAAAATGTAGGTACTGTGGACAATACAGCCATAACTTGGGAGGCACATAAGGCAGTATTGAGGGGACACCTTATAGCCATAGCTTCTAAACAAAAAAAACGAAGGGCCAAGGGTATATTACAACTGGAGCAGAGACTCCTCACTCTGGAAAAATCGTATCATCGTACACCCACTAGGGCAATACAGCTGCAACTATTCCAAACACGTAGAGAGCTCAAGACTATTTTACTGAATGATACAGAGAAAGCCTTGCGATGGCTGAAACAAAATTTCTATGAATGGGGTGATAAGCCGCATAGATTGTTGGCCAAGAGGTTAAGGGAACAGGTACCACAAAACTCTGTCACATCTGTTGCTGTGGGAGATGGTCAACTGGTTTATTCGCAGGAAGGAATAGCTGAGGCCTTTAGAGCTTATTATTGTGGTCTTTATAATTTAAGGACTCAATGCCACATTGACCAATCTCCCCAGTTACAACAATGGCGGGCAGAATTTCTTAAGGATAACATTCACACTATACTCATTCAAAGCGAAGTAGAGAGTTTAAATGCCTCTATTACAGTAGAAGAAGTGTAGAGGACAATACGATCTTTTCCTTCCATGAAGTCACCTGGACCTGATGGATTCCCGTATGCCTATTATAAAGCATTCTCCAATGCCTTGACCCCACATTTGACGTCACTCTTTAATTCCTTCCTTGATGGAGCGAAGATCCCATCTACTATGCTGATGTCATATATTACTTCAATACATAAAGAGGGCAAAGATCCTCAGCATTGTGGGAGCTATCGCCCCATATCGCTCTTGAATTCTGATCTAAAACTTTTTACCAAAATTTTGGCAAATAGACTAGCTCCAATTGTGCCCCGACTCATCGACCCAGATCAAGTGGGCTTTATCCAAGGCAGGCAGGCGGGGGATAATACGCGCAAAGCGATTGATTTAATAGACATTATCAATAAAGCCCACACTCCAGCGATCATTCTTAGTTTGGACGCAGAGAAGGCCTTCGATCACCTATATTGGACATACATGCTCACTCTATTGGAACAGATGGGCTTTCGAGGGTCTTTTCTGACTGCTATTAAGGCTATGTATTCTACACCAATGGCGACTCTTAAATTGCCGGGGGCTTCTAATCTTCCTATCAAAATGGCAAATGGCACTAGGCAAGGCTGTCCGCTTTCCCCCCTGTTATATGCCTTAAGCATAGAACCCTTGGCGACAGCAATTAGGGATCATAGGGATATAACAGGACCAAAATTGGGAACACACAAATTTTTGGTTTCTCTCTTTGCTGATGATGTGCTTCTAGCTATTACTAATCCATAGGGATGTAGCGAACCGCCGACAATGTGTTCGCGAACGCCGTTCGCGAACACCGGCAAAAAATGCGAACAGTTCGCAAACAGTTCGCGAACTTCGAACATCCGAAAATCGTTCGATTCGAACGATCGAAGGATTTAATCGTTCGATCGAACGATTTTCGTTCGAATCGAACGATTTTCGTTCGAATCGAACGATCGAAGCCATTGGATCGAATGATTTCATTCAATCCAATGGCTTCGATCGTTCGATTCGAACGAAAATCGTTCGATTTTAGCGATCGAATGGTCGAATGGTCGAACGATTTTGACGCGAACGCCTATTGGCGAACGTCGCGCGACGTTCGCGAACTTGCGGCGGACGCGAACAGTCGAAGTTCGCGCGAACTAGTTCGCCGGTGAACAGTTCGCTACATCCCTACTAATCCACTGATATCTTTGCCAAATCTCCATAAACTTCTTAACCAGTATAGTGACATATCTGGATATAAGTTGAACATTCAAAAAACAGAGTCTCTTGCATTGAATGTTCCGTATGCTACACGGGAAGCCCTCAGATCGAATTTTAAATATAAATGGAAAGAGTACTCCCTTAAATATTTAGGCATTAATCTTACTAAATCATATTTTGATCTGTATATAGGCTTAACTATCCCCCACTCCTCCAAACTATCAAGTCATTGTTAGGTAAATGGAGCTCCCACTGCCTGTCTTGGTTGGGTAAAATTGCTACTTTAAAAATGGCAATCTTACCGAAATTGGTCTACTTGTTTGAGACTATTCCGGTTCAGGTGCCAAATACCGTCTTGCAGGATCTGCAAAAAACTTTTTTTAAATTTATTTGGGCTAAATCGAGGCATCGGGTCCCAAAGTCTGTGATGACTGCTAGTAAATCTCATGGTGGATTAGCGACCCCTAATGTTAGACGTTATTATGAGGCAGCGCATCTGCGTCAAGTATTAGGGTGGACCACCTTTAATCCTATGTCTAAATGGGCTCAAATAGAAATGCTTCATCTACTACCACTTCACCCAAACTCATTACTTTGGGATTCTAAGAAACCTGTTAAACTTCCAGTTAATTCACTCCATGTAATTAAGTTTACTTTACAGATCTGGAGGCACTGTTGTAAGAAAGCACCCTTAGTTGGCACACCGCCAGTATTGCAGTCAGTGTTGGCGAATCCCTGTTTCCCACCTGGGTTAACTTCCACCTTTAAAGAGCACTGGGGTTCGAAACACTTATTTTATGTGAGAGACTTTTTCAATCCTCTTACTAATAAACAATTTACCTTTCTGGAATTTCAAACAAAATAGCAAATCCCAAACACTTGGTATTATGAATACATTCAGCTTTCGCATTTTATTCAGGACACTGTATCTCAGATGATTCCACTTCGTTCTATGACTTTTTTTTGAAAAATTATGTGTTAAGGGACTACCACAGAAGGCATTGATCTCAAACTTGTATTCCCTCCTAAATAGCCCTATCGCTGATCCACCGCTTAAACATAGGTATATGATTCAGTGGGAAACAGACCTGGGGGCCGACATCACTCTCCAGCAGTGGGGGGATATCTGGGAGAATGCTGGAAAGGGTGTCACTTGTGTAAGGCAGAAGGAAAATCTTTATAAAACTTTATTTCATTGGTATTATACTCCAGTGAGGCTCCATAGAATCTTTCCGGACTCGTCTTCCCATTGTTGGAGGGGATGTGGTCAGCAGGGCACTCTTCTGCACATTTTATGGTCCTGCTGTAAGCTTAGAGATTTTTGGAATGATATTGCAGGGATGATAGCAAAAATAATGTTTATGGACATACCAGTGGAGCCTCTATATGCGCTTTTAGGTGCCCCTTATCCGCATCTCTCTTCACAGGAACAGAAGCTGATAAATTTTGTTTATACTGCGGCTAGATTAGCTATTACCTCTAAATGGAAGGCCCCGGAAATTCCAACATTAGGGGAGGTAATTGTTCGCCTACGCGATATGAAACTGATGGAGGAGATGACTTCCAAACATAATGGGAGGCTGCCCCTACATGAAAAAAATTGGTCTAAGTGGGATTATTTTATTTCTCAAAGATAGAGGTCTTTTTCTCCTTTTTGGGTAGCTATAAAGATACCAGTGTGAATACCTACTGCTCTTTGGGTGGGAGAACTGACTCTGTGTCGCTTGGCTTGGTCCGCAAGTAATGGGTAATAATGGGAGGTATGAGGGTTATGGAGATTAGATGATTATGTACCATGTGTTTCTATGTACGATTGCATTAGATGCAAAGTGACTGTAATAGGCAGATATATTGTCTCATTTCACCTGCTGTGTTGATGTATGATATTGCTGTTTTCTCTATGTACCCTCTGCTTGTCTTATTATGGTGTACTTTGATGCTTTGTTATCATAAATATTTGTGAATGTAAACAATTATGATTTGTGATGAAAAAACTGTCAAAAGCCAATAAATTATAAGTTACAAAAAAAAGAAGTGTATTTACTTAAAGGGGTTGCCTGGAAAATATAGAAATACATTTAGCTATGAGTTTCATTTATACCTACTTTTTTAAAATTATTCTTAGGTAGGAAACAGGCACATGCAACCCTGTACAGACCCATTAGTTGGCATATTAAACAAAGAATTGCATTAATATGTAATTCTGATTATCAATTATTGCCCTGTAATTTACTTACAGAGTTTTATCACAGTGCAACAAACTAGTATTTTTCAGTTCTTATGTTCAAATCCTTTTCTTTCTCATGAATAGTTTAGGATGCCAACACATACATACTCAAATCAATAGAAACATTTCATGACCAGTAAAGATTTGTTTTGGTTGTCTGATACTTCTGTGTGAATAATGACTGCACATCGATCCACTTGCAGTTTCTGTTGCAAACT
The DNA here is from genome assembly GCA_038501925.1 of Xenopus petersii. Classification (NCBI taxonomy): domain Eukaryota; kingdom Metazoa; phylum Chordata; class Amphibia; order Anura; family Pipidae; genus Xenopus; species Xenopus petersii. Next base: position 93,469,082 of record CM076684.1, read on the forward strand.
GTGCTTGGTGGGACACATTTATCAGACTCCTTATCCTGAAAATTATATCTTACCTTCATAACAAAAGAAACCCACAGCAAACAATAAAACCTGTCATATGGCATTAATCTATTCCTTACAGTAGCCATCTTTTCTACTTTACTTTTCATCTGCTTAAAAAACACTAGGTTATATTAGCCGTAACAATTAACACATGGCTCAAGTCAAGATTTGAGTTGTCCAAAGGTTACCACCCTAACAGGCTCATTGAAGCAATACTGGGGACAAAATATAAAGGAAAACATCTATGAGGAGCAATGTGTAAAAATGCAGTTGAAAATTTATAAATATTGAAACATATAGGGTAAATGCTAGATGCAATAATAATAATAAGGATCAACTATTTTAGTCTAGCTGTGGTATATCCAATGTCAATTTGGTATAGCATTTTGCAAAGGAATTACCTCTCTGTGCATTAAGGATGGAATAGATACAAAACACTTATCGTTTTTGGTCTGGTGTCCTTAATAGCTCCTTGAGTTGAGAGAAGGATACCTTGGGGGGGGGGGGATTGGATATTGCTGCATGTCTGAGCTGTAGGTACCTGAACCACATGGTCCCAGGAAGGTTGTATTCAGTAGTTAAGACTGAGAAGGAGTTTAACCCCTGATCATCATACAATTGACCCACATATTTGATTTTAAACTTTGCCCAGAGTTACATGTCAGGGACAGTGAGAAAATGGTGTGGCTGGAATTGCGCCACAGAGGTGTTTATGGGGAGATCACATTATGTAGAATTTTTGATAACCCAGATGGGGAGTATTCATTAATGCTTCAATTGACCCTTCTGTTTTTGCTGGGATGAGGTATGCAGCATTATCAGCCGAAGGAGAGAACCAGCAAGCCACATATACCAATGGGCAGCAAGATAATATAGGAAGAAGTGTGGCAACACCAAACCACCATTCTTCTTAGAGGCTGTTAGGGTTTTTAGAGGTTATTTATCAAGGTCCGGATTTCTCTCAATATCGGCTGCTACAAACTCAGATCTAACCTGCTCGGGTTTTTAACGCTTATTTATTATAACATTTTCCCGAAAATTTGCTTTGCGGGAAAAGCTATACCATGGAGTCAAGTCTGTTAAATAGGCTTTCTAGGAGTGGAATGGGGGAGTTGTGGAACAAGTAGAGTAGTTTGGGAAGCAATTGTAAGGCACTAGGACCTGGCAGCCGCGGTCGTCCCCGCTGTGGTCGCGCTGGAGGCGTTCGTGCGTGCGTCCGTCGCGGCACGTGCGTCTGCGTGCGCGTTGCGTCGGTCGCGGTGCGCACGCGTCGGTTTCGGCGCATGCGCAATGCGCTTAAAAGGACGCCGAGGCCTGCACTTCCTTGCGAAGTGATCATTGCCTACTAGTGTGACGCTAAGCCTTATTACTGCCTGATATTTCGTTGTTGACCCCTGCCTGTTATTCGGATTCCCTGCTTCTAATCTCCTCTGCTGACATCTGCCTGTCTCCGGTACTGATTCTACGCTGCCTGCCTTCCGACCTCGGCCTGTTCCTGACTCTGCCTTGCCTGACGATTCTGTACCTCGATTTCTGGAAGTGTTCCTGTTACAGCACTTCTACCACTCCTCCACGTGACCAGTCCTGTTCCAACCCTCAGGGTCTGCCTCATTGTGGGAGGTGTAGGAGAGGCTTCTCTTCGTCTAAAAGTTCCAACTAACAGTGAGTACCGTGACAGTATCACTTCGCCAGCATGGAACCTACGGAGGAATCCTCTCCTTTTGATGTCCTAGTCACTCAAATCTCCACATTAACCCAAGCTGTCCGAGATCTGCAAGGTGGCTATCTTCAGATCCAATCTCAGATCCAGAGTGGTGCCACTTCCTCTGACCATCACAGCCTGGACCATCAACAAGTCGGGGTTCGTCCGATTTACTTCCTGGAGTCGTTGCTCATGGACATTTCCCTGAACCTAAAGTTCCGTTACCTGAACGCTTTTCAGGCGACAGAGCCAAATTTCAAGCATTTGTTCACCATTGTAAATTACTGTTCACTCTCCAAACTCGGACTTATGCTACTGAACAAACAAAGGTTGGCATTGTTATTTCACTATTGGATGGTGAACCACAGACCTGGGGGCATCGTTTGATTGACCAGAATAGTCCCTTGCACAGCCTCAGCGGAAGCAGCGCTCAGGGGGCTACGGCAAGGCCGACGACCTGCTGAGGAATACATCGCCGAGTTCCGTAAATATACGACAGACTCCATGTGGAATGATCGAGCCTTAAGACACCAACTCCGCATTGGTCTTAATGACAACCTTAAGGACGAATTGGCTAGAGTTGGGGTTCCCGGAACTTTGGAGGAATTAATTGACTTGATTATTCAAATTGACCGCCGTCTCATTGAAAGACGTCTCGAGAGGTCTGGTGCCTTCGGTCCTACTTGGATGCTCCCTAAAGCCCCTCTCACACCACACCCCTCATTGGTTCCAGCAGCTACTCAGGGGGAGTCCGAGCCTATGCAGTTGGGCCTGCTCAGGTCTGCTTTCTCTCAAGAGGAACGGGATCGTAGAAGGAGACTCAACCTTTGCTTGTATTGTGGAGAGAAGGGGCACCTACTTCGCTCTTGTCCCATTCGACCTGCCAGTAAGACTGATAGATCTGTATTCATTAGTACTACAGTTTCGGGGGAACAGCCTTTGTTAACTCCACTTTTTCTATTACAGCTCCCAGGAAGACATCTTGAGGTCCCAATTCTCATCGATTCAGGAGCCTGTAACAACTTTATGGACAAGAACTTTGCTAAGTTACATAATATTCCCCTTGTGTCTGTTAAAGAGCCCTTCCTTATTAGAACTGCTGATGGGTCCCCTATCTCCTCGGGCCCTGTAAGATTGGAATCCATTCCTGTATCAATAAAGACTCAGCATTATCAAGAATTGGTGTCCTTTAATATTGTTTCTTCTCCCATCTATCCTCTAATTCTGGGGTATTCCTGGTTACAGACTTGTAATCCTTCAATCAACTGGGCTACCAATGAGATTGACTTCCCACAAATCATCGCCGATACTCTCTGCATTTCTTCTGGGCCAAGTTTGGTTCCTGAACCTTATAAAGACTTCCTTGATGTCTTCGATGAACGTGCTGCACAGTCTTTGCCCCCACATAGGGTATATGACTGCCCAATTGAGTTGTTGCCCGGAGCTCATATCCCTTTTGGCCGTATCTATCCGCTATCTGAGCCTGAATTAAAGGTCCTTAAGAATTATATTGATGAAAATCTAGAAAAAGGATTTATTCGTCCTTCAACATCTCCAGCTGGGGCGGGGATATTCTTTGTTCAGAAGAAGGATGGTTCACTTAGACCTTGTATAGATTATCGTGAGCTCAACAAATTGACCATCAAGAACCGATATCCTCTTCCCCTCATTCCTGAACTCTTTCAAAGACTTTGTAAAGCCAGTATCTTCACTAAACTGGATCTCAGGGGAGCCTATAACCTAGTCCGTATTCGCAAAGGGGATGAGTGGAAAACCGCTTTCAGGTCTCGTTATGGTCATTTCGAGTACACCGTAATGCCATTTGGCCTATGCAACGCCCCCGCCACTTTTCAGCATCTCGTAAATGACATCTTCCGTGACTACCTCGATATTTTTCTTGTGGTCTATTTAGATGACATTTTAATTTTCTCTTCTTCGCTTGAGGAACATCGTCTACATGTGAGGAAAACTCTGGCTAGACTTCGTGATCATGGACTTTACGCTAAACTTGACAAATGTGAATTTGAGAAGTCCTCCATTGAATTCTTGGGGTTCATAATTTCTACAGGGGGACTTACCATGGATACCCAAAAGATCTCAGCCATTCTCAACTGGCCGGTTCCAACCAATAGAAGAGCAGTACAGAGATTTATTGGTTTCGCTAATTTTTATCGAAAATTTATCAAAGACTTCTCACGTATAATTGCTCCTATAACTTCTCTTACTAGTTCTGCAAAGAATTTTTTTTGGTCTCCTGAAGCACAAACTGCTTTTGATGAACTAAAGGATCGGTTCACTTCTGCGCCCATACTTGTTCATTCGGACTCTACTAAACCCTATATTTTGGAGGTCGACGCGTCAGAAGTGGCCGTTGGCGCAGTCCTTTCTCAGAGACAAACCCCCTCTGGTCAACTTCATCCTGTGGCTTTTTTTTCTAAAAAACTCTCTATGTCTGAACGGAATTATGACGTGAGTGACCGTGAACTTCTGGCAATTAAGGCTGCTTTTGAGGAGTGGAGACACTTATTGGAGGGGGCATTACATCCCATTCTAATCTATTCTGATCATAGAAACCTCGAGTATTTGAAATCTGCAAAGAGATTAAAGCCACGCCAGGCTCGCTGGGCTTTGTTTTTTTCACGCTTTAATTTTCATATCACGTTCAGGCCCGGTTGTAAGAACGGTAAGGCGGATGCGCTTTCACGTATTTTTTTGAATTCTCCCACTGAGAACGTTTCAGATGGACTCATTCTTAAATCTTCTAATTTTTTGCTTCTTCAGACAGAATTGTTGTCAAATATCAAACTAGCCTCACGAGAGATGCCTTTGGAGAAGTCAAGTCTTCAATCTCTTCATGGGTTTCTGATCCATAAGAATAAAATATTTGTTCCACAAGCAGCCCAACTGGAGGTGTTGAAATTTGCTCATGACAATCCTACGGCTGGTCATTTTGGAATTCGCAAAACCACAGACTTAGCTAAACGTTTTTTTTATTGGCCTAACATGGTTAAAGACTGTGCTGCATATGTAAAATCTTGTTTGATCTGTGCCAGATGTAAGGATTACCATGCTCGTCCTATGGGTTTGCTCAAACCTCTACCGGTTCCAGATTGCCCATGGGAATCTATTTCTATGGACTTCATTGTGGATTTACCAAGATCTTCGGGTATGAATACTATTTTTGTGGTAGTAGATAGATTTACAAAGATGGCTCATTTTTCCCCGTTACCCAGTCTTCCATCTGCCGCTACTACAGCCGAGGTTTTCATCAGAGACATTTTTCGGCTGCACGGACTTCCTCGTGAGATCATTTCTGATAGAGGATCACAGTTTACTTCCAAATTTTGGAGAGCGTTGTGTCATTCTTTGAACATCAATTTATCCCTATCTACCGCTTATCATCCACAGACCAATGGTCAAACAGAAAGAACAAACCAGACACTAGAACAATATATTCGCTGCTTTACTACCTACTTGCAAGATAACTGGGCCTTGCTTCTGCCTTTAGCAGAGTTTTCCTACAATAACTCATTACATTCTTCTACTAGTCATTCTCCTTTTTTTTCTAATTTTGGTTTTCATCCCAATCTGTTACCTGATTTGCCTAGGGAGATTGCTGTTCCTGCTGTCCATAATCGTATCTCTTTTTTGACCAACAATTTCAAGACTCTTCGCCAAACTATCCTGCAAGCTCAAAACAATTTTAAAGTTTTTTCGGATCGAAAAAGAGGTGAGGATCCTGAATTTAAGATTGGAGACCTGGTGTGGCTTTCTACTCGTTTCATCAGACTAACTGCTCCATCTAAGAAATTGGCACCTAGATTTTTGGGTCCTTTTCCGATTATTCAGCAAGTTAATCCGGATACTTTTAAGCTTAAACTCCCAAACTCTTTACGAATACATCCGGTATTTCACTCTGCACTCTTGAAACCAGTGGTTCCCAACGTTTTTCATGGCCGTTATCATCCACCTCCGCAGCCGGTACAGGTCCAAGATACCGAGGAGTTTGAGGTACAGGAGATTTTGGACTCCAGAATTTGGAGGAACCGTTTGCAGTATCTGGTCAGTTGGAAAGGTTATTCTCCAGAAGATAATTCCTGGGAGCCTGTTAAAAATATCCATGCACCAAGACTGTTGAAACATTTTCATAAGACTCATCCTGATAAACCTGGTCCGAAGGGCGCCCGGAGTGCGCGCCTCGGGGGGGGCACTGTAAGGCACTAGGACCTGGCAGCCGCGGTCGTCCCCGCTGTGGTCGCGCTGGAGCCGTTCGTGCGTGCGTCCGTCGTGGCGCGTGCGTCTGCGTGCGCGTTGCGTCGGTCGTGGTGCGCGCGCGTCGGTTTCGGTGCATGCGCAATGCGCTTAAAAGGACGCCGAGGCCTGCACTTCCTTGCGAAGTGATCATTGCCTACTAGTGTGACGCTAAGCCTTATTACTGCCTGATATTTCGTTGTTGACCCCTGCCTGTTATTCGGATTCCCTGCTTCTAATCTCCTCTGCTGACATCTGCCTGTCTCCGGTACTGATTCTACGCTGCCTGCCTTCCGACCTCGGCCTGTTCCTGACTCTGCCTTGCCTGACGATTCTGTACCTCGATTTCTGGAAGTGTTCCTGTTACAGCACTTCTACCACTCCTCCACGTGACCAGTCCTGTTCCAACCCTCAGGGTCTGCCTCATTGTGGGAGGTGTAGGAGAGGCTTCTCTTCGTCTAAAAGTTCCAACTAACAGTGAGTACCGTGACAGCAATACCATTTTTATGAGATTGATACATCCTAGTATGTTAAATGGGAGGCTCAACCAGTGCATAAGGTTAGTACCTAGTTGCTGCACCATTTGGTATACATTTAGCACTCTGTATCTATGTGGGTTTGCACTAACCCACACTCCAAGGTATTTAAACACCTCAACACATTGTAGCTCTGATGGAGGTGAGCAGATGCAGGGTGTGTGGCTGCTTAGCGGCATGAAAAGTCGACTTTTGCCAAATAACCATGAACCCTGAAATCTCCCCAAACCAGTCAACTAATCTCAGCAGTGCCATAAGGGATCGTTTCTCATATACCAGGGTGTTGTCTGCATATAGCGATATGCGCTCCTCCACCCCCCAAATAGCAGACCATTAAGGAGTGGGGTTATGTGTATTAAAGTTGCTAATGGCTCCATAGCCAACACAAATGTGTAGGGGGAGAGTGGACATCCCTGTCTAGTGCCTCTGCCCAGGTGAAATTAGGCCTGAAGACCATTGTTGCCATCACATCCCATAGGTACCTCCATTTTTACTGAGTTTTCCATCAGGGCAGATGATCCTTAATCCACCATAATTACATGATTATCTGTCTGAATGCCCCCCAACTGGCCATACATGCCCATTTGGTTAAGCAATATGGTCTAAATCAGCCCAAACAAATCTGGGCATATATAGCCCTAGGAATATTCAGTATATGGTGAACTAAACTCTAGTAAACTGCACGCTGCATCTGCATCCAACAGTCATGTTGCGTCGGATCAACGATGCAACTTCATCTCTTACCTTATTTCCGTCGCATGCGATTTGACGCCAGCGTTTTGCCGCAGCTTGTCGGATAGCACCGAAAACGTCAGTGTAGTCCTACCCTAATGGCTTTACATTCACGCTAGACCAATAAGTGGTGACAGCTTATATATTAACACAAGCAACTATTTACGCTATTTACATATTGACGCTGTGCTATTGATGACATTATGCCTTATATTTTTAATTGTAAGATCTTTTCACTTTATTTGAGTTTTTTGTTTTCACTTTGCACTGTATATATGTATATATTGTTTGTACAAGTCATGAACAGTTGTTTGATGTCACTTCCGCTTTTTCCCGCCACCAGGGGTTAAAAAGGTCATTTTGTGTTTGATATGCACTTTTGATAAATGTCAGATTGCTGACTGAAATGTCAGGTCTCCCTTCATTTGAATAAAACACCACTTATTGATTTTTAAGTCCTGTGTGTGCGGACCCTTCTTCTCTGCTATATTTTTGGATCCTCCTGGAGCACTGTGATGTGTGTAAAATAAAAAGACACTTGTTTCACTAAGGGAAGTGCTGGCCCAGGAACACTTTATTCCAAACTTTGATTTTATATATATATATATATATATATATATATATATATATATATATATATATATATATATATATATATATATATAATGTGTGTAGCACATAGTTACTAGACTGCCTCCCCCAAAGGTCAGTCTTAAATCCAGTTTTCTATCTATTCAAGATGAATTTACCACTTCTTCTTGTCCTGAACACAAAAATAAATGGTCATTTGTAATGAAGTTAAGAATCAGAGAGAATATTGGAACCAGTATGTAGAGACAAAATAGATGTCAGACCCCAAAAAAGGAGGAAAAAAGGCTGAGGTATAGATGTTTACTGCTCTCAGTGACTACTTCCTATGGTGATGCTGTTCCTTCAAAATTCACATTAACAGGTCCTTCCACTTTATTAAATATTGGCTATATGTTATACTATACAAGGAAAACATTTTTCTGTTATTTTTCATACATAGCGAAGAGCGAATTTTTTTCGCCAGGCATGAATTTGCAGTGAAATTCCACATTTTGGCATTTACTATTTTTTCCACTAAACTGCAACGAAAATTTGCCTCAACATAAAAGTTGCAGAGACAAAAAAAAAATTGCCACTAGAAAAAATTCCCATTAACTTTAATGCATTTGGACAAAAAGTCACCAAGACAAAAAAGTCGGCAAAATAAAAAACTCTCAATGACTTTGATGCATTAAAATGCATTAAAGTCAATGAGAGTTTTTTATTTTGCCGACTTTTTTGTCTTGGTGACTTTTTCTATTGACTCTAACTTCTCTCCATTTCACAATTTTTTTAGCAGTTTCAAACATTTTTTGGAAGATTCCCTCATCACTATTCATAGATATAAATAATTAACATTATAGCCTGATAAAAATCTTTAACATATTTTATGTATTTGATTGTTGTCTTCAATTTGTTATTGTGCATGTTATTATTACTATGTATAGAGTGAATAATGTATACTAATATATTTTAATTTAAAGTTCTCTTTTATTCTAGAACACTCATATCCAGAAATATTATTTACATATTTAGATGAGAACAAATAAATGTATATATATAAATATATCCTTTTGTAACACAAGCCGAGGATTTGGATGAATCATTGAGTTTTTAGTTTTTTACTGTTTTGATTATGATTGAAGCACCTTGAAGCCTCCATACAAATTAGCACATTTAGATATTGGAATATACACAAGGATTTTGAGAACAAATAGACACAAATGTATGCCTTATACAAGCATATTAACATAGACAGCTGTCAGTTTTTCTTGTAAAACAAATTAGTTTATTTTGTGGATGCTCAATTTCAAGATGCATCCCGAAGAACAGACGGATATGCCAACAGAAGTGAGTTTAAGTTGCAATAGAAAGCACTTGCTTCTTTTTTTATGAGAACTATTATTCTTTCATATAACCAACAGAGGGCGCTGTGTGATATTGCAGTCTCTCCCCAAGCGAACTGTTGGTATAGGACTGATTAAAAGTGACTGCAATCTCAGCTACTGCCCACTGACTCAAGTATAAGCCGAGGTAGACTTTTTCAGCACATTTTGCATGCTGAAAAACTCGCTTATACTCGAGTATATACGGTGAGTTGAAAAACTGGGCAACAAACCGGAAAATGGTTGTGTGTTGGGAGTTTCCTTAAATGAGAAGGATCTATGGGTTTTTTTAGATAACAAGTTGTCTGGGCAGTGTCATTCTGTGGCTACTAAAGCAAATCAAGTTCTGTCTTGCATAAAAAAGGGCATTAACTCAAGGGATGAAAACATAATTATGCCTCTTTATAGGTCCCTGGTGAGGCATCATCTGGAGTATGCAGTGCAGTTTTTGACTCTAGTCCTTATGAGGGATATAAATGACCTGGAGAGAGTGCAGAGATGTGCAACCAAATTGGTTAGAGGGATGGAAGACTTAAATTATGAAGGTAAACTGTAAAGGTTGGGGTTTTTTTCTCTGGAAAAAAGCCGCTTGCAAGGGGACATGATTACACTACACACTACAAGTACATTAGAGGACATTATAGACAAATAGCATGGGACCTTTTTACCCATAAAGTGGATAACCGTACCAGAGGCCACCCCTTCAGACTAGAAGAAAAGATCTTTCATTTGAAGCAACGTAGGGGGTTCTTCACAGTCAGGACAGTGAAGTTGTGGAATGCACTGCCGGGTGAGGTTGTGATGGCTGATTCAGTTAATGCCTTTAAGAATGGCTTGGATGATTTTTTGGCTAGACATACTATCCAAGGCTATTGTGATACTAAATTCTATAGTTAGTATAGATATGGGTATATAGAATTTATGTGAAAGTAGGGAGGGGTGTATGTATGGATGCTGGGTTTATATTTGGAGGGGTTGAACTTGATGGACTTTGTCTTTTTTCAACTCAATTTAACTATATAACTATGTTTCTAAACACGCTGAGCATGAACAAAAACATATATTGCATTTATATGCATTTTTGTATGCAGCTGAATGTGTTTTGTTAGTTTTAAAAGCAACACTCTATTCTATGGGCTTCTAAATGCTCATAAGGCACAAGAAAATGCAGAAGTAAAACACAACTCTAACCACTCATAGTGCAACCAGGCAGAATATAATGGAATCAATTAGCGAATGCGTTTAGGTGCATTCAAACCCGGATCTCAAATGCATAAAGAAACACCCGCGTGAATGAGCCCTCAATCTGACATAAAGTATAGCATGAGGGGGAACAGGCCAGCCCTGTTTTTTTCTGCCTGCCATAGGGCAAGCATTAATGACATGGCCCTAATGCCACTCCCTAACTTTCATGTCTGAATGACAAACAAGCTAGGGGATAAGTAGGAGGCAGGCATTTGCATGCCTCTTACCCCCTGCCCTTCACAAATGAAGTGCTACCCAATGCATAACCCAGTATCAAATAATGATATAGACTGACCAATAATGTTACCTGGGTATAGGGATGTAGCGAACTGCCGTTTATGTGTTCGCGAACGCCGTTCGCGAACACCGGCAAAAATGCGAACAGTTTGCGAACAGTTCGCGAACTTCGAACATCCGCAAAATCGTTCGATTCGAACGATCGAAGGATTTTAATCGTTCGATCGAAGGATTTTCGTTCGAATCGAACGATCGAAGCCATTCGATCGAATGATTTCATTCGATCGAATGGCTTCGATCGTTCGATTCGAACGAAAATCCTTTGATTTTAGCGGTCGAAGGAATCGAATGGTCGAACGATTTTTGTTCGAATCGAACGCGAACTCGTATTGGCGAATGTCGCGCGACGTTCGCGAACATTCGGCGGACGCGAACAGTCGAATTTCGCGCGAACTAGTTCGCCGGCGAACAGTTCGCTACATCCCTACCTGGGTACAGGTGCACATGTCTACATCTACATTTCTTGAAGAAAATAGTAATTCTTTGTTGGCACTAGGAACTCAACCTAGAAGTGCAGTTAAAAATGTTTTTCCAGAGAAAAAACATCCCAAATAAATTAAAAGGAAAGACATGCTTTAACAGGGCTTTTCTTTTTATATGTTTGGGATGTTTTTTACTGTACCTTTAAACTAATGTGGTCTAGATTCTAGTGACAGCCAATAATTACTTGTAAAGAATTGGTTTACAACTTTCTTCACTGCCAGGATATTTCCTAAACCAGCTCCTCAACCTACAAGAAACACAAAAGTGCATCAAAAATATAATCCATATTGCTAACAGCATCACAGACCCTTAAAATGTATCATTACAACTATACTATGCCCAAGAATGCCCAACTGTATGCCCAGCCGGTTTCCTCAATTGCACTGTATTAAAAACAAACTTAATTTGCCATGCATGCTCAACAAACATGTTCAGATTTATTTATACCAGATTGAGGCATATAAAAAAGTACTAAAAACACGGGTATTGCCATCAGTCAGCAAAAATAGGGTTTCTCTGATGTCTTTTTTATCTTTCAAAGCCTTTGTGTACTAAAAATCGTTGCTTTTGTTTTGATTAAGGTAAGGATTTAGTTTGTAGACACGAGGCATTCATACGGGTAAGGATCTACTCAGTGATTGTGAAGTCAAATATTCTATGATGCAGAGTAGAGGACATTTTCCAACATACAGCATCTGTAGCCTCTTTTATATTTGACTATACTCTTATATTTTAATAACTGATTTTGCATATGAAGATGAATTATAAACAGTGGCAGGCATTTCTGTCTAGTAAACATTTATAAATCTTTAAAAAAATCTTTTTTTGCAAGTTATTATCACACAGCCTGAAAATTCATACAGGATTTCGTTTTAGCCAGTTTGTGAAACATACCCATAAACATGTCTGGCAAAGATTAGCATAAACAAGCATGATGTAGAGGAGCCTAGATTTAATGAAATTTATAAAATACAGAAAGCAGAACTCATGAAAGTTAGTGTAGAGAACAATTTCAAGCACTTAAAACAAAATTAGAATCAAGCATTTCATTGTCAGACTAGATATACCAGTTGGGTCATTTCTGCAATAAACCTCTATTTTTATGGACGTTTATCTACCCACCCAACAATGGCTGTGCTGGTGCAAAGTATTGCTATTTCAATGATAATGACTTGAAAAAATATTTGAAAATATTACAGCAGTTTTATTATTTAAAGGTTTGTATTGACAAGTTGCATTTACCCTGCAGCTATAAATTAATTATCTGTAATCATTTTAATAGGATTTTTTTTTTTTTAAAGACATGCGGTTAAGTAATCAAGCTTGATGAACTACTGCATCATTATTATTGTGGCAAACAGAGAATGGAAAAGTACCCCACTAACAATCTTACTTTGCAGTTACTTATATAAATTGTTTCAATACCTGTTAGTTTAAAGACTTACCCCCACATGTAATAAAATGCACTAAGTTTGCCCAAGAGCAGTAACCAGTAGCAACCAATAAGATGTTTGCTTTTAAACATGTGACCAGGAAATTCTACCTGCTGATTGGTTGCTATAGGTTACAGCCCCAGGGCAAACTTAGTGCCTTTAATTACATAACCCCATTAATGTATTCCAGTGCAAACCCTGTGATTGCCGTTAGACCAATCCCATGAATTGTTAAATACCAAAGTGCAGTGCTACACATTAATTATATAATTAATAAGAATTAGACAATTAAAATTAATTGTAGATAAAGTGCAGTGCAATGGAATTCTATTGTGTAGTTTTTTTAAAATGTTGCGTTACAGTAGAGATAGTTTTATCATTTTTATTTTCATTTCCTGCCGTTCTTATTGTGCTGCAATGTATTCTCACTTTCAGCATTTGTGTAGTCATCCCTATATATCGCTTATTACAGGGGCATTCAATGCAATAGATTGAGCACCTTGGGTTTGACAGTTTATATAACTATTGATCATATGAATCTTGCCAAACCGATCTTCGAAGCTGGTAATTTTTCGCAATTTGTTGCACATATTGCAGTCCCCACAGGTTGTTATAAATCTGACCATGTTACTGGAATCTTGTGTTTTCTCCTTGGTCACTAATAGTTCACTTCTATCAGTAACCAGTGCTCTGTGATAAGCCTTTTTCACTAGTTTGCCGGAATAGACTCTTTGCTTAAGTCTATTTTTAAGTTCCTTAGCTTGTTACTTGAAATATTCTATAGACCAGCAGTTCTGCTTGAGTCTGATTTTTTTACTGGATGTGGATGGAAGCTGGAGAAACTCAGGAGGGAGTTAGTGGCTGTTGTTTTACTAAAATTTTTGTCACCAACTTCCCTTCCTTTGTGACTTCTATATGAAGATCTAGGAACAAGATGGATTTCTCAGAAATTTCCATAGTTAGTGAGGGAGCACATGACGTACCCATAGCTGTCCCTTGTGTTTGCAGGTAGAATTTATTGTTGAATGTAAAACAATTGTAGTTCAACACAAGCTTACATAGAAATTCTATCATTTGTTCTTCCTCCCCCATGTATTTTGTCAGAAAATATCTTAATGCTTCTATCCCTAGTTCATGTTTAATACATGTGTATAGAGATTCTACGTCTAGAGTAGTGATGGGCGAATTTATTCGCAGGGCGCGAATTTGCGGCAAATTTGCAAGATTCTCCGGCGTCAAAAAAAAAAAAAGGATGCCGGCACCATTTTGCGAATTTTTCAGGGTTTCGCAAATTTCACACGAAATTTGCAAATTTTTCGGCGAAACGGCGCATATTTGCACATTACTAGTCTAGAGTCATTAAGTATACCGATTTATTATTTCCCAATTCTTCTATCTGGGATAGGACATATAATGTATCTCTTGCGTAAGATTCCAAACCCTCCACCATAGGTCTTATTCTAAGGTCAAGATATTGACTGGCCTTTTCCGTGAGGTTTCCATTTCCAGATACAATTGGTCTTCCAGGCGGATTAGACAGATTTTTATGGATCTTGGGAAGTAGGTAAAAGGTGGCTGTCCTGGGGCTTTCTACCGTGAGAAATGATTTTTCTTTCTTGGATATTAAATTATCCTTAAAGGCTTGTTTTAGCATCCTAAAAAGAAAGACTTACACTCGCACACCCTGGCCATCCAGACTTCAGCGACTCCCAGGTGCTCGATGTCAGAGGGAATGGGCAACCTCAAAAACAACGTAGGAACAGGACACACCGGCACAGCATGGGTAAGTTCAGCAGGTTAAACCTTGCTCATTTATTGTGGATGCAACGTTTCGGGGCGTGCTTGAGAAAGGGGTCACGCCCCGAAACGTTGCATCCGCAATAAATGAGCAAGGTTTAACCTGCTGAACTTACCCATGCTGTGCCGGTGTGTCCTGTTCCTACGTTGTTTTAGCATCCTATCATAACTTAATTTGAAATTCTCAGAAGGATCCCCTGATATTTCCTTATAGCTAATAGAAGACAATTGTTTCTGTGCTTCCTTTAAATACATCTCATTGGGCCACATAACAATATTCCCACCTTTATCAGAAGGTTTAATTTGTACATCATTCCAACCTTTCATATGTTTAATATCTTTATACTCATCCCTAGATGTGTTATTCTCATAAATATGAGTTTGAATGGCTAAGATATCTTGGATGACCATATTGAGGAAAATACCCACATTAGGGCATATATTATATGCAGGAGTAAATGTAGATTTATTTTTAGATTTATTTTTCCATTCATCCAATGAAGGAGTTATATTCATATCATCAGTTACACAATCCTGATTTTCCTGTAGTAATTCCTCTAACTCTTGTAGCCCTCTGAATTCTATATCTGTTAAACCTTCTATTTCCTCTGTTCTATCCTTTCCAAAGTATTTTTTCAAAAGCAATTTCCTGGCGAATAAATTGAGATCTTTAATTGTCTCAAAGATATCCAACTGAAAGATGGGTGAGAAGGACAGGCCTTTATTGAGTGTATTTATATGTGCTGCTGTGAGATTGTGACTAGACAAGTTGATAACAGTTAATGACTGTTCTTCTTTTGATAACTCCTGGTGGCTGAATAATTCACTTTCGATTTTTCCCTCAAGTGATTTTTCCCTTTCCCCCCGTATTGATCTTTTAAGGGGTGATTTGTGTTTTGTGATGAATCCAGTAGATTCCTCCCCTGTCCTAAAAAAAATAGGATATTGGGAAGTATTGGACTCTTCCTGGGGTTTGGGACCTAAAGGTAACCTTCCTTCAGCCACAAAATTAGAACCTGATGTATGGATAGGATGATTTCAACATTTTTGTTGCTGGAAGAATGTTGGATGGGGTCCTGGAAGTCCATTGGTGCAGAGCATTGTGCAGCAGGACATACGTGGGTGGTGCTGAGGAAAAGGAAGTCGGGGTATCAGCAGACACTCAATCTGATCACGTCTGCTACTTGGAGGTCGGCCCTACAACGTCGTCACAGGACCATCGTGACAGCCATCCAGCCTCGTCACCCAGGGGCTGTCATTCCTCCTGTCTTTTGCCTCCTCCACAGAGAGAATGGCTCATCTGCAAAGGAACGTACATGGTACGTTCTTTGCAGTTGCTTGCCAGCAGGTACAGCATATGTGCTTGGCAGACAAAGGGTTACAAAGCTGGGCCTGTAAGTAATTACTGCACGTTCCAGGGTGTTATATAATATAGCACTCTGGGAGCAATATATTGCCCATCTACAGCTTACCATGCTGCTTTGTTACTACAGGTATGAGATCCATTATCCAGAAACCTGTTATCCAGAAAGCCCAGAATTACGTAATGGTCGTCTCCCATAGACTCCATTTTATCCAAATAATACAAATTTTAAAAAAGTATTTCCTTTTTCTCTGTAATAATAAAAAAGTGCCTTGTAGTTGATCCAAACTAAAGTATAAGTAATCCTTGTTAGAAGTAAAACCAACCTATTGGGTTTATTTAATGTTTAAAGGATTTTCTAGTAGGATTAAGGCATGAAGATCTAAATTACAGAAAGATTATATATATACAGATGCAGCCACTTTGGTTTGTCTGTTTGACACAGAATAACTAAACACAGATATCCCATTTATCTCATTTAACACAGAAAACTGTGTCACAACATCCCATCTAATTAAAGCATTCACCATTGTGAACAATGGAGCTTTGGTATGCTAATGAAAAGGTTAAATGCATTAAATGAGTTAAGATGACTTAAGATAACACAGTTTCTTCAATTACCCCTGAGTCATGACGCATTTAACTCACAAATCCAAGTGGCTTCATCTGTATATATGTGCTGGCCTCCAATAGTTTCTATATATATATATATATATATATACACACATATATATATGTATATATATCCCCAAATCATTGGGCAAATATATTTGCTCCCATATATTTTCTGTATGCCTGAGAGTCAATTCATCAATAAATGAAAACAGTTATTTTGTAAATGAAATGTGATGACTTAACATAAGTGTTAAATGCAACATTTTGGGCTTTACTCCAGCCCTTTGTCAAGCCTGGGGATTATTTATCAGTGCTGGGTAAATCTGCACCTGGAAGATAACCCATGGCTTCAATTAGAGATTTACTTTAGTTTTACCTGCTAATAACTATTTGGTTGTGTAACCCTTTCGACACCCCTTTGTCGGTGTTACACTCCACGCTTACCTGATGGCACGGGACAAACCTGAGCCACTCCGCAGTGGTATTGGGAGTGACTGGGTACCTGGTACTTACTAGCGCAGTGCCTCCACCTAGTAGGATCCGGCAATGCACCTACGGGTGGCCCCACTAGGAATACAGTAATAACACACACAGTATTGGTTAAATAACGGTTTATATAAAATAAATGGCCAACATGTACATTCAGCACTCCTAACTGGTGGCAATAGGGCCTAACTAACTTGCTAGCACCAAACTGTCTGCCTAACTAATAAAAGCAAAGTCCTTTAATACACAGTCTCTTTATTCTTCAGCACCTCTTTTGGGTACTGTCTCTTTAAACAGGATACTCACAAATCCTCTTTGGAATACTTTAGAGCTCTCTCCAGGCGAATTGAGCACATTCAGGCATACAGTTCAATTACCAGCCCCTTTGGATGCTCAGATAGGAATCTCCTGCTGGTTGTTCCTCCAGTCTGGATTCCTTTCACACTCTCTGTCTCTCCAGGCACAGTATGTGGCTTCCCTGTGCCAGCCCGATCCAAATGAATACTTTTGGTGCAGCCTCTCAGCTATCTGGGCCAACCAGCAGCTCTCTTGCGTCCTTCTCTGTCCACCATGAGGCTCTCTATGACAGGCTCTCTTCTTTTGCCAGTGTTTGTGACTTCCTTTTCCTGCCAGCCACTCACTAGCTGCTGTGTCACTTCCTGTTGCATTGAAATCACTGACTAGCTGGTTGCTAGGTAACAATTTACTGCATACAGGCTCTGTGCCTCTGCCATTACAGGGATAAGGACAATGCTTTTACACTAATTCCCTACATTCTCCCCTTGCTTGAATGGGCAATGTCCTCGCTTGTCCTTCCTGAACCTTCCTATTCTCCCTAACCTCTGGGGGAGAATCACAGGGGAAAACTTTCTTACTAACTACCCTGACATGTCCCCTGCCTGAAGGCTTGTGCTTTCCCAGGCCCAGTCTCTTATGTTTATCGGGGTGCCAGAGTGCTCAGAGACCATCCTCGTGCCACAGGACTTCTCTCCAGGAATATCCACTTCACATGGAAAGGATGCCACATATCCATCAAAAGATTCTTCATTCAATCCCCAATCACAAGAGCGGGAAGTATGACCGTACCAACCACAGGTGTAACACTTCACCTGGCTACGTCTCTTCTGATATCTCTTTTGGGGTAGCTTCTTCACATCACATCCAGATGAGGTCACTTCTGCAGCCGCAACTTCTTCACGTTGCTTATTGCAGTTTGTAGATATATGGCCCTACCGACCACGAAGGGAACACTTGCACCACTTACTTTAGGAGAGGGAGCCAGTCTAGGCATAGTTGGCATCTCATCCATTCCAGAAACTCGAGCCTTGAGCTTTGCAATCTCTTTTTTCAATTCTGTAATCTCTTCCTCCTTTAGGGAATCACTGGAAGTCTTTTCAGAACTACGATTTTTCTTTTCTCGACGTAGAACATTAACTTCCTCCCTTCGGATCTCTAGGATTAACTTCTGATAAGTGGGTTCTTTCTTTCCTCTGTAGAAACATCTCAACATCATGGCAGTGGGGTCCATAGACAAAGCTCCTCGAAATAACTGTTTCAGTCTCATGGAATCAACACGATCAGTAGCAATGATCCTTCTGCAAACAAGTAACTTTAACATCTGCTGCAATCTCTTTAAATAGTAAGACAGACTCTCTTTGTCTTTCTGCATGCAAGACTGAAACTTGTACAGCATCTCAATTTCATCTTCCACTGGTCCATAGGTATCTTCCAACAGTTCTATTAACTTCTCAGGTCCATCTTGCGGACATACCTTTCTGTGTAGCTTAAAGGGATACTGTCATGGGAAATTTTTTTTCAAAAGAGCAAACAGATTTTTTTATATTCAATTTTGAAATCTCATATGGGGCTAGACATTTTGTCAATTTCCCAGCTCCCCATGTCATGTGACTTGTGCCTGCACTTTAGGAGAGAAATGCTTTTTTGGCAGGCTGCTGTTTTTCCTTCTCAATGTAACTGAATATGTCTTAGTGGGACATGGGTTTTTACTATTGAGTGCTGTTCTAAGATCTGGCAGGCAGCATTATCTTGTGTAAGGGAACTGCTATCTGGTTACCTTCCCATTGTTCTTTTGTTTGGCTGCTGGGGGGGGGAAGAGAGGGGGTGATATCACTCCAACTTGCAATACAGCAGATTGAAGTTTATCAGAGCACAAGTCACATGACTTGGGGCAGCTGGGAAATTGACAAAATGTCTAGCCCCATGTCAGATTTCAAAATTGAATATAAAAAAATGTGTTTGCTCTTTTGAGAAATGGATTTCAGTGCAGAATTCTGCTGGAGCAGCACTATTAACTGATTCATTTTGAAAAAAAATTTTTTCCCATAACAGTATCCCTTTAAGGAGGTCCAGTGCAGGCCCTCGCAAACTCTCTTGGATCTTGCGACACAAAGCAGGTCCAGACCCAGGCCAATCAGCAACAGAATATCTCCATATCTCAAAGGTCTCTTCACCCGAGGGAGTGGGTTCCACACCTGAAAATATTTTCAGTCTCTTATAATTGCCATTGTATGCCAGATGTCTCAAATTCTCACCGACTTGTGCCAATACTTCCACAAGCTGGGCTGCTTCAACGATAACACTTAGGGGTGGGTTCCTCCCCGCAGAATTCAAACTCTCACATGATGCAGTGTACTTCAGCTTTGTCTCAGGCATCACTTCAAACAGTCTTTTAGTCACTGGGCGGTGACCAACAGCAGGTAGCGGTGGCACACCAGTGCAAAGGGGATTTGGATCCCCCGATTCAGCTCCAACTTCATCCTCACTGTCACTAAGTTCCTTCTCCTCTGGAACAGATGGCAAGACAATTTTCCAGTAACAGTCCTCTTCTGCTTCAACACCACGTGCACAGGTCTCTCTGTTAATCTCGGTAGGACTATCCACAAGCACATTTAACCAGACACCATCTGGGTCTCGTTGTGAACCTACCACTCTAGGCCGGTAAATAGCTCCATCAGCATCTAGAATCTTGTAAATAACTTCCTCTTTTGTTTTGGGTATCATCAGACCTACTACAGCAGTCTTGTTCGGGTTCAGGCCCAAATTCTTGCAGCACTCCAGAACACTCTGAGGACTCTCAGCAGATGACGATTATATGATTATATCATAATATTTTACTTTTGTATAAAAAGAAAACAACCTTCTCAAAAACCAAAAAACAGTAAAAATCTTGTAGAAAATGTCTGACATAATTGTCTAGCATAAAAGTTTTCAAGTAGGCACAATTTTGATGGAATCACTGCATTGTGTAAAAAAATTAGGCTTGCTTGTTCTTTTAGCAAAATAAGTCATCATTAGCGAGCAATTAAAAAATTACCACAAATAAACTAAAATGTATACTTATGGTATACTTAGTGGTTAGGGATGGGCGAATTTGACCCGTTTGTTTCGTCAAAAATTTGCGGCCATCGAAATGTCGCAGACACCCATTAAAGTCAATGGGCGTCAAAATAATTTTGTCATGTGACGAAAATCTTTTTGACGCGTGTCTCTTTTTTTGACGCACGCCACCATACAATTCTATGGGCGTCATTTTTTCGGCAAAACGAGGCGAAAAAATTTGCCCATCAGTATTAGTGGTGAATAAATTAATAAATTAATAAAACAAGTTATAAGTAACAATAATAACTTATATTACAGATTTGGCATTTTGCTGAAAAATTATATTTGTCCATGCTTAATGGAAGTGATTGAGCCTTGCTATCTCTTTCAGTCTGGTGAACACCTTGGCACATAGTTTGACTGTGGAGACGGATCACCACTGGATTGTTTAAGGCACTATTTTTACTGGTGCTGTCACTTTAAATATTTAATGCATCGATAGCACACTTGGTTCCAAAGGAGGAGGCAAAGAAGGAGGAGCAACCTGCGCTCCAATATACAATGTTGATCTCCCAGGAAATGGTCATCACCCATCCAGGTCAATACAGAACATACCCTGCACAGATATGTAGGTTACGCTTCCAAACAGAAAATGGAGAGAAACTGTAACAAGCGTACCTGGTAGTGTAGTGGGGGGGGGCGGCAGGGACGCCCACCGCGTCGTTTAGCTGCTTCTTCCGGTAGGCCGCAGGTACCAAATCCCTAGGGCACATGTGGTGCAGTCGGGCTGGTGTGATTACGCCAGCGCGCATTGGTGCGAGTTTTAACGCTATATAAGGCTCATTAGGGCTGTGGGACCTTGCCCGTGATCGGAATTTGTTCCTGGTGCTTGAGCTTTGAGCTATTTTGCTAATCTTGATTCCTGTTTCCTGTTGTGACCACTGCCTGGCTTTTCAACTATTTTGACATCTGAATCCTGACCCTTGCCTGAATACCGACTACAGTTTGACCTTTGTCTGCCTGACTACGCTTGTACTCTGCCTGCCCAGACTCATCTCATTCCGTCTCACGCCTTGTACAGCGACCTTCTGCCCAAAGACTTTGCTATCTGGTTGTGCCCCTCTGCTTTTCCAGAACCCCTTGCCTTGCACCTCTCGTTTTAAGACCTGGCGGCATCTGGGTAGCTGAGGGCTCCTCCGAAGGCGAAAGGCGGCTTGGCATTGGTTCTGGGTTTTGGGTGCCAACCGTAACAGAAACCCTAATATGGGATTTCCCAAGCCGGAAGGAGATTTAACCATATGGGTTCCAACAAATATAATGCATTTTACCCCAGATAAAAAATAGTATGTGATCTCTTATCAAGAAAACTCATATCTAGAACGTCTGGGGGAAGACCATCTCAAATATGTCCATTTTAAGAAAACAATTCTATTTTTACTATAATTTTCATTTTTTTCTGTAATAATAAAACAGTACCAAGTACTCATTATTAGGCCCTCATGCAATGTCCCTATATCCTGCATGCTCCAAAAAACAGCACTAGGGGGCCCTCTCCAACAACAGTCCTTTAATCTTTCCAGATCCAGCAAATGTGCTCCAACATCTAAAAATCCAATCAGTAATCCATTCACACATTGGACAACTAGTTAAAGTGGTGGTTCACCTTTAAGTTAACTTTTAGTATGTTATAGAATAGACAATTCTAAGCAACTTTTCAATTGGTCTTCATTATTTTTATTTTTTAATTATTTGCCTTTGTCTTCTAACTGTTTCCAGTTTTCAAATGGGGGTCACTGACCCCATCTAAAAACAAATTCTCTACAAATGCATTGTTATTGCTACTTTTTATTATTCATATTTTTTTTTCAAAAAAAAAAAACCTTTGACTTAATTTTGGTTGATCTTATTGATCTTAATTCGACCTTTGATAAGTATGCCCCTTAATGATTATAGACTGTACCTATTACATGTAGGTGCTGCACTAACATACATATTAAAAACTGTAAAAAGTAGTAGTAGAATTTATATATATAACATTAATTTTGGATATTGGTAAGCACACACCCCCCACTTACTATACTCAAACAAAAAACGTTGAATACATTTTGTTCTGCATGGAGGTGCAGTAAGTAGCGTTCTCTATTGTTTAGCTATAGAAAAGGCATCAGTTTTAGCGTGACAAGCTGTGCATGTTTTATTCTAGTAAACAAACCACCGCAATGTCTTAATTTGCATTAAGAAAATTATACAATATGGTATTAAAATAAGAATGATGGAAGCCAACAAAATTCCTAGCTGTAGTTGATGTTCATCCTAACACAACCTTTATAGTTCACAATTATTATGCATCCTATAATTTCTTCTTTTTTAAAAAAATGATATTTGACTTAGAAATGTCCTACTCGCATTTAAAGAGATTCCATTTGTCACTGAATTTTATGGCATTTTAAATGAACAATATGGAAGCTTGTATAGCTTGTAAAATGTCATTGAGCTTCAGAATTAATTTGTATAGTTTAAATAAGCATTGGTTTTTTAGTTTCAGTGTCTTTTATGTTCGGTTTATTAAGCACAGAGCTAGGCATTTTACTTAGTAGTTCAGTAGTTTGGTATTATTTAATTGGTATATTTATTAAACATCTGACAAAATTTGAAAACAAATTGTACAAAACTATCCCTTAAATGAGAGATAGACAGAGACACTCAGCTGTTAACACAAGGACCACAAAGGACTTTTTATTAATATATTTTCAACTGAATTAATGTTTACAGTGTCATACTGTAGTCAATAAATCCATTATCTGGAAACTTGTTATTCAGAATATCCTTTGTCATAGTGTTTAATTAAAACAAAAGAAGCCTTTGTAACGCTTTCTTGGCCTATTCTGCCAATTTGGAGTTAAGGGTGACCAGCTAGGTAGTGAGCATGGGTTACATTGCGAATCCTCATCCAGGGCAGAGCCTTCGCCAAATGGAAGCTTCCCCTTTAAACTGTAGTTGAACTACAACTCACAGGCATATAAGTACAAAAATAGAATAATGGACGCCAGGAGGTTCTTTAAAAAGGTAAAACAGGAGCAAAATGTATTATGCCAGAGGCAAATGACCACAGGTATAACAAATATTCTGAGGACACAGCAGGTGGAATCACTTTGGACAGTACAAGGTTCACAGTCAGACAGGTGCGACTCCCAAAAGATAGATGTACATCAATTCCCAGTTCAACCGACGTTGCACAGTGAGGGGATCGGGATCTATCAGGTAGGGTACAGGTAGTCCTTTGCTCACCTAGATGCCTATCAACTGAGTTCCCTGCTCTAAAGGCAAACAGGCCTTGTGGGAAGCTACTTCCTCCAACAATCCTCGTTGGAGCAACAACTGCTCTTTCTGCTACACCTCTCTGTCTTTCTCTCCTAGAGAGACTATAACAAGATCTTACTATCTTAGCTGGTCCTCGTTCACGGGGTTACCTGGTCCCCGACTTAGCACCAAAGGTGTCAGGTCCCTCTGGGGTAAATGCTTACTGGGGCCTATGGTGATCCCAGGCTCAATGGGGATTCACCTAGTAGCAGCACCAGGAGCCAAAGAGGAAGAGGACACTCCCTGCACAACACTATATAGCAGTGTGGCAGGGGAGTGTCATTACACTCTTTGTCCAATAGGTGTGGGTGTTACACTTTACCAGTTACAAGGGCTTGGCCCAATAACAAGGGAAAAGAGAACTACATATAAAAAGGTAGGGTATTAACTCTATAGGGATAGGATATCCTATAGGTCCCTACATCTTCATACATAACTGTCATTCTGCTTGTTTACGTCTCCATGTTTTATTTTCAAACATCTTAGCCCGGCTTCAGTCCAGGTTACTAAGGGGCACATTTACTTAGCTCGAGTGGAGGATTAAAATGAATACTTTCAATTTCACAGGTTTTTTTTTGGCTACTTCGACCATCGAATTGGCTACTTTGACCTTCGACTACAACTTTGAATCGAACGATTCTAACTAAAAATCGTTCATCGAAGTACTGTCTCTTTTAAAAAAACTTTGACCACCTTCTTCGCCACCTAAAACCTACCAAGCACCAATGTTAGCCTATGGGGACCTTCCCCATAGGCTTTCTAAGTAATTTCTGATCGAAGGGAAATCGATGGATTAAAATCCTTCGAATCGTTCGATCAACCGATTTTTCCTTCGATCGAACGAAATGCGGTAAATCCTTCGACTTCGATATTCGAAGGATTTAACTTCGATGGTCGAATAGTGAGGGTTAATTAACCCTCGATATTCGACCCATAATAAATGTGCCCCTTAGTCTTTCATAATTACAGCTATGGAAAATGTTATCCTGAATGCTCGGGAGTCGGGACCTAGGCTTCTCTGAATAAAGGGTCTTGCTGTAATTTGGATCTCGAAACTTTGGGGGAGATTCACAAAATATAGTTATTCTTTAACACACAGTTTTGCGCATTAGAAAAACAATGTTTATTTAAGGAACGATTCATCAAAAGTATCAAATAAAGCAGCAGCACTCCGGTATCTTTGAAAAATTGAAAAACTTTACTCAAACGCCTATGGCATTTGTTTAGTAAAGTTTTTCAATTTTTCAAAGATACCGGAGTGCTGCTGCTTTATTTGATACATGTATACTTTGCCCTGGCAGGGGGTACGGCTTGCACCCGGGGCTGCAAGGAGCCTAATCCGCTTTTGAAGCACACTAACTACATTTACTGGATTCATCAAAAGTATTTTCGCAAGAGCTTATAGACATATCCCAACTGTTAATTCCAGAATGAATTATTTCCCAGAAGGTGGTATTCTAATCACATTGCGATACTTATAGAATAAAATTAATCCTAATGCATAATTCACATTTTTTTAAGCGATAAAATCATAAAATTACTGTGAAATGTAACACCTCTCAGATGGATTAACAGAGGAAGATGTTGTGAGGAGCTGTAGGTCAGCAATTAAAGGCCTTTATGAGGAGCTGGAGCCTTACCTACAGGCACTAACACATTTTCACGGTGCCTTGGGCAGGTCCAGAATGCACTACATTCTGTGTCATGGAATTATATCAAGTTTCCCAGGAAAAGAAATGACTGGAATACTGTAAAAACAGATTTCTACTCTGTCAGTGGCATCCCATAATGTCTTAGATGCTATAGATTGCACTAATAACGGGTGACAATATCAACTGGCTTAAAATAATGAACAAAATAATGCATGCACAAAATTAACGAAAAATTGCTTCTTAAATCAGACAAGTGAACTTTTAGTGAATGGACCATTAATTTTAAAAATATAAGAAGTGATGCCATTTTTAAGGCAAGCTATAAATAACCCTGACTTTTTTGACCTTTTGTGAATCAGCCCCTTTATGTCTACTAAAAAATCATTTAACCATTAGAAAAACCCAGTAGGATTGTTTTGCCTCCAATAATGATAAATTATATCTCAGGATCAAGTACAATATACTGTTTTATTATTACAGAGAAGAGGAAATCATTATTAAAAATTTTAATTATTTGCTTATAATGGAGTTCATGTGAAATGGCTTACCTGCAATTCAGAGCTTTCTGGATAATGGTTTTATAGATAATGAATTCCATACCTGTACAGAGGTTGCTTCAACCCCTAGAGGTGATCTGTATCCCACTACTAATGTTTCCTTAATTTGTTTACCAACTTACCTCTCAGTGCTGCATGTGCTTACAAAAGCTCCCTTTCTGCTGTCATATATTGATGACATGTGATCTTTAAATAGCTATAACAATAGATAAGGCTTACTTCCCCTTGCCTTTTTTCAAATTTTCAGCTTGAATTTGATGTGCAAAGTGCCCAATAGTAGAAAGACAAAAAGGCGATGGCAGCTTGAACTCCTTTGTGCGCTCGGAAGTCAGCTTCGTACCTATAACCTTAAGCACCTAAGCTTTTTTTCCAATGTCTGTAGCTTCATTACGAAGCTAACATCCGGTTTAGTGCACAGAGGAAATCAAACTGCTGTTGCCTTTTGGACTTTCTCCTATGATACACTTTGTAAGTCAAATTCAAGTTGAAGATCTGAAAAAAAATCCAAGGGGACGTAAGCCTTAACTATTATTATAGCTGTTTTGGGGGGAATTAAACATTTAAAAATTGGTGGTACTGTTCCTTTAAGGCATTTTAATAAGGAGAAACTCTGAAGAAGATCATGTAAACTGCAATACCGCAATCATGTTTCTGCTCATGGCGTAAACAACATTACAATGTTGGTCAGTATTGGTTTGGCACAGGCTTTCTACTTTTCAAATGACACACAGGCTACAATAAAATGCATATGTGGATGTGTTGATCTTGATGCAGGGATATCAGGTGAGTCAATCTTGATGCAGTAATAGAAGGCCAGCGAGTTAGTCTTAATACAAGAATGGGTAAACTGAGTATTGACAGAGATTTATCAGGCAAGTACTTTTTGCTGCAGGTTGTTGTTTGTTTGTTTTTGGAAAAACAGACAACATGGTGAAATTTTGGTAGAGATTGATTAAAAAATAGCCACTGGTGAAACTGCAGATTTCAATGCAAATCTGTATAAGGCAAAACATAAGGTCAGTTGATATCTTAAATTTCAGTGTATTTTTTTCCTTGAAGAGACCTACATCCACACCAACCTTAAAAACTCTGTAATGATGATCTCATCTCAATTAATGCTTATTAAGCATTGCAACAGTGGCTGCAAAATCAGACATATCATGCTCTGAATGCTGCAGTTAACATATGAATGATATATAAATGCCATCAATATTAATTACGATGAATGACAGGAAGGGCACCACAGAAAAAAAAATCAACCCAATGCCCATAGTACACTATCTAGGTTGGGGTACAACAACAGAAGAAATGCAGGTTTCCCTTCAACATAAAGTAGGGGCATATTTATCAAAGAGTGAATATAGAGATCACCACAATTCTCCAATGTGAAATTCCAGCACTCTTCATTTCTTTCTAAGTGATTTTTAAAAGAGTAATTATCAATGGGTGAAAGTTACAACATTGCTCATTTATCCTGGCAAAGCTCTTTTATGTAATGTAACTATTTCTAATATATACAGTATGTAAGAGCAGACTTTCATTGTTATTTTAAATTCAGTTCAGTTATTTTAAATATTTTAACATGAAACATTCAAAATGTTATTTTTATAAGAAGTTATCCTGCATGCTCGGGGTTTTTAGAATAATAAATCTTTTTATAATTTGGATCTCCATACCTTAAGTCTACTATAAAATCATATAAATATTAATTAAACCCAATAGGCTGGTTTTGCTTCCAATAAGGATACATTATATCTTAATTTGGATAAAGTACAAGGTACTGTTTTATTAATACAAAACTTTTTGATTATTTGGATATAATGTAGTCGATGGGAGCCGGCCTTTCCATAATTTGGAGCTTTCTGGATAATGGGCTTCTATCTTAACACATCTTATACTTGTACAATAAATCCCTCTGACTATAGTTTTAAAAAAAGCAAAATGTGAGATTATTGCTCTTAATTAAGTTGTACTTGTTCTCCCTACATTACGATGATTACATTTTTTTAAATAAAGTATTTGTTTCAAAGATTAGATGGTTTTCCAATACTGGATTTTACATTGACCTTAGTCTGGGATTATGGAGGTATTTTACTAAGGGGCCCATTTACTAAGGGTTGAAGTGAATTCGAAGTGAATTTTCTAATTCAAAAACTTTGAATTTCGAAGTAATTTTTGGGCACATCGAACATCGAAAATAAGGATACATTATATCTTAATTTGGATAAAGTACAAGGTACTGTTTTATTAATACAAAACTTTTTGATTATTTGGATATAATGTAGTCGATGGGAGCCGGCCTTTCCATAATTTGGAGCTTTCTGGATAATGGGCTTCTATCTTAACACATCTTATACTTGTACAATAAATCCCTCTGACTATAGTTTTAAAAAAAGCAAAATGTGAGATTATTGCTCTTAATTAAGTTGTACTTGTTCTCCCTACATTACGATGATTACATTTTTTTAAATAAAGTATTTGTTTCAAAGATTAGATGGTTTTCCAATACTGGATTTTACATTGACCTTAGTCTGGGATTATGGAGGTATTTTACTAAGGGGCCCATTTACTAAGGGTTGAAGTGAATTCGAAGTGAATTTTCTAATTCAAAAACTTTGAATTTCGAAGTAATTTTTGGGCACATCGAACATCGAAAATGCCAAAATTTGATTTGAATTGGAAAAAACTTTGAATATTCAACCATTTCAAAATCGTAGCAATTGCTATGTTAGCCTATGGGGACCTCCTAGAACCTATAGCCAGTTTTTAGTCAAAGTTTTTCTTTTTAGAAAATTCTTCGATCGATTAAAACTTTTGAATCGTCCGATTCGAATGATTTGAATTTGATCGAAAACTTTTTTACAATTCTTATTTACAATTTTTACAATTCTATGGTTGAATTTCAATTTGAATTTCAGTCGACCAACTTCCATCCATGAATTGAATTCATATATCAATAAATCTCCTTGAAAAAGTAGGAGCAAAAAACTGTTGAAAAATCAAGTGTCAATTTGAATTGTACAACTGATGCTGCAAATGCTTGACTTTATCTAATGGTCGCTGAGAAAACTTGACTTTATCGAATAATCATATGAAAAGCCAGACTTTATTGGATTATCCAGTGCAAATCATGATGTCAAGAAACAACTTCAGGGACATCGCCAATTGACTTCCACATTACCTCGACAGGTTCTCTAAAAAATGTAGGTTTTTTTTCCACTGGAAAAATATGAGTTTTCCTAGACCAGATACATTTGAGGTTTAATAAATGGGCCCCTATGTGTTACATTTTGATCTTAAATAGGGTAAATGTAACCACTAATGATTTTGAGTCAAATGCCAATATCCAGTATAAGGGTTTATATATTTCTTCATGTTATTCACCCTTATTGTAGTATAATAGTGGATTCAATCATAGCTTTAGTGAAGACGTGCAAATGTGTTGTGGTTTTGTTTAATTTAAACTGTAGTTTTAGCTAAGTGGTCTGACATAAGATGCCACTGACAGCTTCTTGGGAATGAACTCAGTGTCTGGTCATTGTGACGAGAATGTGAATTTCTGAATAATTCATCTAAATTTATCCCTTGTAGTGCCATATCTTGCATGGATCTTGTAAGTCAGGACATCTATCACTGCTGCTGTCTTTGTGTGCCATGCCTGTTGCTTTTTAAAGTTAAAAGTAGCAACTCCCAAGAGAGTTTTAACAGAATAAATCTGAGAGGCAGATTAGCTGAGTATTGAATTTAAGAATCCAGAGAGGCTCCCAGTAGTTTCACATGTTTTCTTGACTTGACTATGAGGTAAATTTTCCTGACAATCAGAAAAAGGTTTAACTAATCAACTCATATACCGAAATTTACTTATTTTACATGATTTTCAAAAATGTTTGGTAGTTTGTGATAGAAAGAAATATTTACCTGTTTTGCATTTGCCAGAATGTGCACTTTCAGGGATCACCATGCATTTATGCAGCTTTACCCATCATAAAACAGGCAGTGTGTATATAAATTAATTTCAATTTAGTCATTTTGTGGGGTCTCTACATTCTATGTACTTTGATAAACCTATGTAATGTATATTGGACAGGTTTGACAAACTGTTCATGCATTCATGTAAGAGATAAGATTCTGCAAATTGGAAACTTTGAGTTGATTTATGGAAATGTCATTAAAACTGCCAAATTTACTCAAGCTTTGCCATTTGGAAATTTTGCGGTAATGCTATAGCATGTGATAGCATAGTTTCTGGCTTAGACACTCGTTTTTTTGTGGAAATGGTTGTTATCGATGTTTCTTTCCGCAAATCATGCCTTGACTTAATAAGCTAAGTTCTATCTCTGTATACAGTTGCAATGTTAATTTAACTGTCTTCCAAAACAACCTTCACTCTTTTCTTTTTTTACATTTTCCACCTGCGCACTTAACCATATATTCTATATAATCTTAAAGTATACCCCATACCAGCCAAAAATAACCTTCTCCAGCCTTCCAGAGATATCATATCTCCTTTTTTCTATGACTACGTTTGTGCTTCATGCTGCAGGTGCTTGCATACTCCAACTTCACAATTCCAGGTAGGTTTGACCTGGCAAAACATACAGCCATGTGCATTCTAGCAACCCACAAGACCACCATGTTAACTTAACTATCTTCCAAAACAACTCTTTTCATTCTTTACATTTTTCCACCTGCGCAATTAACTATCATCTCATAGTGTACCCCATACCATCTGAAAAGCACATTTGCCAGCCTTCCAAACAGATCATCTATCTTTCATCTTTGGCAAGGGTTCATATTCTCTCGTGTGTTTTGTATTTCAAAATTAGGTTTCATGTTTAAATGGCAAAAACTCACATCTGAAGGAATATATTTGTAACATCCATCATCTACAACAATCCATATAAACATATACTTACATTTTTAAAACCATTTACTGGCCATGTCTAATTTGTTCACTTAGTCTAAATATCATTCTGAATGCATATTTAAATTACCACATGACACATGTTTGTAGTGTCAGATTCTAATTGTTTGGATTCTAATTTCTAATACTATTCTAGTTTGTCTTTACAAACCCAGGCTGGTTGCTAGGGTCATGTAATGTAACAACTACATAGGTGTTGTTAGGAAAAACAGCAGTATCTATAATGCAGCACAAAAATAGGGTAATTTATTAAAAAAATAAGCAATGCATTATCACCATGCAATGTTTGTTTTGAAAGCTTCAATAAAATTAAAGGGATACTATCATGGGAAAAAACTTTTTTTTAAAAATAAATCAGTTAATAGTGCTGCTCCAGCAGAATTCTGCACTGAAATCCATTTCAAACTGATTTTTTTACATTCAATTTTGAAATCTGACATGGGGCTAGACATATTGTCAATTTCCCAGCTGCCCCAAGTCATGTGACTTGTGCTCTGATAAACTTCAATCACTCTTTACTGCTGTACTGCAAGTTGGCGTGATATCACCAACCCTCCCTTCCCCCCCAGCAGCCAAACAAAAGAACAATGGGGATGGTAACCAGATAACGGCTCCCTAACACAAGATAACAGATGCCTGGTAGATCTAAGAATAGCACTTAATAGTAAAAACCCATGTCCCACTAAGACACATTCAGTTACATTGAAAAGGAAAAACAGCAGCCTGCCAGAAAGCATTTCTCTCCTAAAGTGCAGGCACAAGTCACATGACCAGGGGCAGCTGGGGAATTGACAAAATGTCTAGCCCCATGTCAGATTTCAAAATTGAATATAAAAAAAAATCTGTTTGCTCTTTTGAGAAATGGATTTCAGTGCAGAATTCTGCTGGAGTAGCACTATTAACTGGTGTTTTGAAAAAAACATGTTTTCCGATGACAGGATCCCTTTACATTTTCTCTGTGTAGCCAATGCCATTAGTTGATGTTAATGTCACTGTCAGTGATGGGCAAATTTGTCCTGTTTCACAAAAAATTTGGAAAATTCGTATTTTGACGCCCACGTCAATTCGTGTCAATGTTGACGCTCATAGCACTTTTGACTCTTGCATTAAAGTCAAAGGCTGTCCAAATAATGTTGACGTGGGACAGTTTTGACGCCGGTGAATTTTCACACCAGTTTCGCAAATGTATTCGCTGGTGGCAAAATGCGGAAATTTGCTGCAGTGTACTCGAAAAGCACCAAAGTCATCAAAGGTTTAACAAATGCAAAAGAATAGTCAAACAAAAAATGTCAGAAGAGGCCAAAAAAATTTGGAGTGGTCCATATCAGTCTGTTCAGTTCTCTGCATGGGGATCATTGCTATGGGAGAACATTTACCAATCAGCTGTGTCTGGGGCACCTGGTGGCATGGATACAGAAGATCCTTCCACTTATCAAACACCTCATAATTTTTTTTGCCTTAACCTACAACCCAAATGTTTTTTTTTAAGAGTACTTAACCTTAACATTTATTCTGATATAAATATATTATATAATCTATCAATCAAATTAAACTATGTTAAATATATATATACCCTATATATATATATATATATATATATATATATATATATATATATATATATATATATACTGTCTAATTTCTATGTTAAGGGGGGGAATGAAAGAGAGAGAGGGAGGGATATTTTTTTAAAGGTAAAGTTACACTAAATCAACTAAGCATAATTATAAGAAATAGCAACAAGATTTTGTGAACATTCTGCCATTTGCTTACGGATTACTGTCCTTTTTACAGACCAACAACCAAAAAAACAAGCACCACCCACGGGACAAACTTCTTCTAACACTTTAACAATGGATGCTGTTTCAAATGACACTCCTAATCCAACAGAAAAAGAAATTGCCCATCATCCTGAAAATAAAAGAGAGGATCATGTTGTCAGGCACCAACCATATTTTCCTAGCTGGCCAACAACACACCCATATAGTGTTTATGGTGCAACAATACCCAACGTATCTATTTGTAATAGCCCAAAAACAACACCAATTCATGATGTTCCACCAGCTACACATCATGATACTTTTTTACACACCATTTACACCATTATTTCAATGTGTCTCCCTATACAGTATGTGGCCTACACACCGGCCTTTTTTGCAACAATTGATGCCTACAACATCACTGTCCTCTCCAAATGTAACAAATACTTTAAATACTAAAATAGCAAACACTGCATTAGAACAACATTTATAAGATGACTATGCAACTAATACAGAAGGCCAAAAGCTACAGTCTAACTCATGTACTCCAAACCTAGCTTAGGTATACTTACATATACTTCCAATTTTATAGAAATGTGTAATACTGTATACACACACATGTAGAATGTTGGTTTCTAAGTGAACATCCAACATATAGCTTTGGTGGTAACACCTAAACTATTGATATCTTACTGTGATGTCTGGTTGCTAGGGTACATTTTACTATAGCAAGTAATATGAATTATAGAGGTTGTTATAGAAGGAAGATGTTTTCCTGCTGGATCTTATTCCCTAGGCCCGCCATGTTTCATCACATCAATATCTTTTTGAAGGTTTGCATTGAAAGTTTTAAAATGTCACCAATAACCCAGAAAAATACATATTTCGAGGTGTGAGGTTGAAGATTATAGTGTTTGGGAAAGCTGAATAGAATTTAGAGTTGATGTGAGGCCATTTTCAAACCAACTTGCAGTGTGGCATTCAATCACAGGATGGTTGGTAGGGTAGAAATAAAAATAGTGATGCAGTATTAGTCAAGTGTAAAACACACACTTATTTGCCAAAAACAAACCTGAAAGGAAAGCCCTGGGGCTATAAGCGCAGTGGCTGCATGACAAGGGATCTGAATGACCAGCAGCCAAATTATACTGGTCTAGGTCAGAGATGTGCAGAATCACATGTAGCCATGTTTAGGTGAGAAGGAATGAGTTAAAGCAGGAGATGGCCAGACCCAGGGGCGGATTAAGACATGGATGTAAAGTCAGGGGAAGAAGTTTACTTCCTTATAATCAACAAGTCATCATTTATGCCATAAGAAACACTGTAAATAATAACCATATAAACAGCGCATAGTGACGCAGAAACGCGCCGTTTATAACTTTAAAGAAACAATGTTCAATACCACAACTGATCCAATACTGCCCAACACATGACTAAAAAAAAAAAAAGGTCCCAGCAAAACTAAAATAACAAGCCTGCATCATCATACCTACTAAGCACTGCCATGTGAATAGCCAAGTTTAATTCCAAAGAAATGTCTCGAAACCAAATCCCGCCGCCATTGTAAAATCCTTTCACAATAGTGCGCATGCTCAGCACAAATAGCGTGCATGCGCATTTGCGCATCTGCACCAATGCATTATGGGAAATGTAGTTTTTCCAATAAAACTACTTACAAACTCAAGCGCGGGGAAATTAAAAGCTGTAACAGCTCCCAGTCACAGTGCACATATGCATATCAGTACCACAAAAAAACGACTTCCTGACAGACCTTTATTTGAAAGAAAAATAACAAAATAATAACAAAAATCACCACAACAAGCAGTTTATTGTATAACCTTAATGTAAGTAAAATTCATTATATATACACGCATACAATTTATTTATTGAACTATAACACGCACATACATATTCTATTCACACCCCTTTTTACTGATAGGAACAAAAAATGTAACACGGCCCCCACCATTTTGTGACCATTTTAATGTCAATTAATTTTCCCTTCTTTGTACTTTTCAAGTTTTAGAACGCATGCTCTATAGTTCCCAAACTTTTCATTACACACTGTGATCACCACATATGTTATAACATACAGTGACCCCTAACCATTTCATGACACTTTGGTGCCAAAGTATTTCATGACAAACACAGTGATGGCCACCCCAGTGTTTCATGACACATAGGGGCAGAGTCAAATTTCAAGTTTATAAGAGTTTCTAAAAAAAAAAAATCTAAATTTATTAAAAAAAAAATTGAATTTTTTAAATTCAGATGAATAGGGTCAACCTGCAAACTCAAATCAAATTCCAATAAAATTCGATCAAATTCGATTCGAGTCTCTTCTCACTAAATTTTTTTTTTCAAAAGTCCAGCAAATGACTCCAGATTAATTGTAGGAGATCCCCCATAGGCTAAAACACCAATTTGGCAGGTTTTAGATGGCGAATAGTAGAATTAGAATTCTTAAAGGGACAGTACATGATAAATTTCGAAAATTCGAATTTCACATTTTTTTTAACTCATATCAAATTTAGACTATTCCCTAATCAAATTTCACTAAAATAAAACTCGAAATTTGAATTTAAAAATTCAAATTTTCAATTCAACCCTTGATCAACCTACCCCTATTACAGTGGTGACCCCAAAGCACTCAATAGTAGACTCCATAGCCCCTCCATAGCCTTTCATTTTAAAGCAATGGTTTTTTTTTGTTCAACCCCCCCTTTTATCATCCAAAATAAGAGAATTTTTTAAAGGTGTAGTTCACTTTTAATTTACTATATAATACACTTTTGCAGCAACTTTTCAATTGGTCTACATATTTTTATAGTTTACAAATTATTTGCCTTTTACGTCTGCCTTTTCCAGACTTTAAATGGAAGTGAGAGGCCGCTGTCCCTGGTAGCCAAACAACTATTGCTCTGTGAGGCTACAATTGTATTGTAATTATTATTTCTAATCTTTCTGTTTAGGCCCTCTGCCATTCATATTGCATTCTCATTCATACCACAGCCTGATTGCTAGGGTAAATTGGATACTAGCAAATAACATCTAAAATCCCAAACTGAAGAGAACTAAAAAAAAAGACCAGTTGCAAATAGTCTGAGAAAATCACTATCTACAGCATACTAAAAGATAATTGAAATGAAAACTAATCCTTTAGGCACCATACATCACTTTAACTTATTTCCCTCTTCAGACAGGTTTCTGTGTATACAGAGATGGCAACAAGGTTTACAATTTTAACACAAGAAGAACAAGCAAACTTTATCATACAACAGAAAAATTATAACACCTTAAAAAAGACCAA
Organism: Xenopus petersii; assembly: GCA_038501925.1. NCBI lineage: Eukaryota > Metazoa > Chordata > Amphibia > Anura > Pipidae > Xenopus > Xenopus petersii. The sequence continues at coordinate 93,504,921 of CM076684.1, forward strand.
CAGTGACATCACAACTTTAAAATCATTTCTGAAAGAAGTAAAAGAAACCAGAAGAATTGAAGAAATTCCACACCATGAACTAGATTCTCACAACTTTCAGAATATCTGTTCTCAGAAAAGATTCAAAAGAGTATGAGCCACATACACTGCGCTGTATTTTAAGCAGCATTGACAGATATTTAAAAGACAAAAACTATCCACGCACTATAATGTTTGGACCCTCAAATGACTTCCCTAAAACAAAAGAATCTTTATCAGCAAAAATGAAATTTCTAAAGAAAGAAGGAAAAGGAAATCAACCCAACAAGGCAGAAGCATTAACAGATGAAGAAATAAACAAATTGCATGACTCAGGGACAATGTCCTTAGATAATCCAGCAAGCCTACTCAACTTAGTTTTCTTCAACAATGGAATACATTTTGCACTTCGAACACAAGAGGAATATGACCTACAATGGGGTGACATTACACTAAAAACTGACTCAACTGGCAAAGAATTCCTTGAATACAAAGAGCTCCAAACAAAAACAAGAACTGGAGAGAATCCAAAAAATATTCGCCCAATAAAACCATGCATGTACAGCACATCAGAAAACCCAAAGAGAAATCCAATAGCCGCATATAAAAAATACAGAGATAACCGCCCAGAAACCATGAATGAACCTAGCTCTCCTTTCTACCTAGCACCAAATTTTAATTTCAAACCAGGTGGTTTAGAACAATGAAGATAGGCGTGCACAAAATTAAAATAATGATGTCATCAATGAAACTAAAGGCATCTTTAACAGACTCCAAAAAAATTACAAACCATTCCACTCGAAAAACCACTATCCAGAAGCTAGTAGACAGCAATGTACCCCCAACAGAAATAGTGCAAATATCCGGCCATAAAAGTCTAAGCAGCATCAATAACTATGCATCACTCAGTGAAAAAAAGCAGATGGAAATTTCAGGAACCACAAATATTCCACTAGAAACAGAAAATGAACAAACATCCACATCATCAGCTACAAACAACCAACCAATACCAACTACTAATATTTCTTTCAAACAACAAGAGACAGGCATTACCAAAAATACACTAGAATCCCTTTTTGGGTCAAATTGTGTATTCAAAAATTCAAATATTTCAATACACATATACAACAACAGGGCCGGATTTACATAGCGGGTGCCCCTAGGCCCACTGTCGTTCATCACCCCCCTCCCATCACTTTTATTCATTCAAATTTTCATCATCCGGACCAGAGCAATGTGGATTGGTGCACAGGAAATTTAAAAAACTGTTGTATCTCCTGTGCATCCCCAATGTTTCTGAACCAATGTGGGTGTGGTTGGGCAACATGCTGCCCCCTAAAATCCTGCCGCCCTAGGCCCAGGCCTAGGTGGCCTCTCCACAAATCCGGGCCTAAACAACTTACCACAAGAACCTCCAAAAAAAACAAGAAAAATGATATGCAGTTCAGAATCTGACTAAATGTAAAATATCAAAGCTTATTAGATTTCAAAGTTTCTTCAAATTGATACTATTACAAAATAATACAAATCTATGAAAAAATGTTTTAAAAGAATTGTTATACAAACTAACAACAAAATATATAGATATGTTTAAAAAGACCGTTTCTGTCTTATTCACAGACCTCACCAATAACCTAATAAAAAATTTAGAGCAAAATATATCTTGTCCTTATTCTTAATAATGGCATATACAGTATGCATACTTGTAGATTATAATAGATAATGCACCCCCTACTGTAATTCATAAAGACATTAGAAGTCACCTCGGAGTTCCATGACCTGTATAAAAGCACTCAGCCTGCAGTACAGTAGGGGGTGCATTATCCACTATATCTTCTGAGCAGGTAGAAACATGAGGCAGAGCTCTCTGTGTAATATAATGTTATTAACTGCAGTATATACACATTAACTCCTCAGTAAATTACTGGCTTTGGGGGTAGAACTATTTGGGCAGCTGTTTGATAGTTTCTTGCTGTGTATTTGCTGTTTTACAGCAGTTAATCTCACTATAGTTACAGAGACAGCATGGAATTCAGCCTGGGCCCAACAGGCACCCTCTGTATTATATAGAAATCCAGCCTGTGACACTGAGCTGCTGCTACTGCAACTCATTAGAGTATACAGAGAGCTGCAGTTTGACTATACAGAGAGGGTGGTGGGCAGTATAACTATAGATATTGTTACTTGATTCAGCAGCCTGTCTTCAGAGTCTCACCTGTAATTGGGCTTTATTGACTTACATATATATATATATATATATAGACACACGATTGAGCCTCTAGACTAATTATATATTTATTTGTACAACATTCCAGCTGCCCTGCCATACTGTCACTGTCACTCATGCTTGTTGCATAGGACAAAGTAGTTCTAATGTGTTAAGACAGTTCCCCCTGTGAGTTTTTCATGGAATGTGGCAGAGCTCTTGCTTTTACATAACATTATTAGCTGCAGTACTGTATATTCACATTCAATCCTCACTATACTGCTAGCTTTGGGGGGGAGTTAGTCTCTTACTGTCTTACAGCAAGGACATCACCCTGGGGCTCAAAAGGGGTACTCTCTGTATTTTATAGAAATCCTGGCTGTGACACTGACCTGCTGCTATTGCAATGAATTAAAGGATACAGAGAGCTGTAGTTGTTGTATACAGAGATGGTGGTGGGGGCTTAGTCAGGAATAGGAAAAAGTGGAATACAATAATTTTTCTGGGTGTTGCTTTCAGAAATCTGCATATTGTATGGTATTTCTATAGATAAAGTTACTTGAGTCAGCAACCTATTATCAGATGCTGACCTTTATTGAGTTACTGATTTCAGCTCCTGTTCAGAGGACAATCCGCTGCTACTGCAGATGGAACTTCATATAGTAATCCTCTGATACCAGGGTTAAGTATGAAGCAGCCACCAGGCCCATATGTAGATTACTGTATTTAATGGTGTGAAAATATACAGTGTATGTCTACAAAAGGTCTTGCAGTGCCTGTGGCTTGCAACTAAAACAATGTTGGAATGCTTGCCTTGGGGAGCTATGGACAAAGTTGATTTGGCTGAGTAGCCAAATTGTAGTGAGACAGGGTCTTGATGGGCGAGGGTCCTGCAGTAGTAGGGACAAGTGGCTGCCAGGTTACTCTTGCCCAACTGACCCCTAGTGGTTGGGTGGCCAGCATGTCAGGTAGTCCAGGACGGCAGATGGTGTTTGATTATTGGCAAGCATTCTTTCTGGGGAAAAGGGGTAATTTCACTTCATGCGTTAAGTTTGCATGAAATCAATAGCGCCTGCAAAAAACAATAATAATACTACTGTACACTTAGCACAAAGTCGCTTGCAGTTTCACTCCACTCAGCTAGCATAACAGTTGGGGGTTAGAGGCAATTTCACTGTATCGGGGCAAGTATATAGAATTTATAGCCCCAATATTATATCATACGAGCCTGCTATTGCAGCTTCCTTTTGTGAGCTGCGGAGAGAGGTAGGTTTACTATACTTAAGTTAAGTCTGGGCAGAATGCAGTTGGAGCATGGATCATCACAATTTGGAAGCCTGGGCTCCACAGTGTGGAACAGCTCCTGGAGCGTGGGGCTCCATACTTCAGAAGGGCTGCTGGAGCACGGGGCTCCACAGTGTGGAAGGGCTGTCGGAGAGCGGGAGCTCCACAGCCTGGACGGGCTGCCAGAGCGCGGGCTCCACAGTGCAAAAGGGCTGCTGGAGCGCTGGCTCCACAACATGGAAGGGCTGTCGGAGCACATGCTCCAGAGTGTGGAAGGACTGCCGGAGAGTGGGCTCTACAGCGTGAAAGGGCTGCTGAAGCACAGTGCACCGCAGCATGGAATGGCTGTCAGAAAGCGGGGGCTCCACAACATGGAAAGGCTGCTGAAGCGCGGGCTCCATAGCACGGAAGGGTTGCTGCAGAGTGGGGCTCCATAATGTGGAAACTCTGTCGGAGAGCTGGAGCTCCACAGCCTGGAAGGGCTGCCGGAGCATGGGCTTCACAGCCTGGAAGGGCTGCTGAAGTGTAGTGCACCACAGCATGGAGGTGGAGCTCCGACAGGCCTTCCACGCTGTGGAGCCCCACAAGCGCAAGCTCCACAGCCTGGAAGGGCTGCTGGAGTGTGGGGCTCCACAGCATGGAAGGCCTGTCGGAGCGCAGGTCTCCACAGCGTCGTTGGGCTGTCGGAGCGCTGGTCTTCATGGTGTAACCACAGCTGTATTGGAGAACACAAGGGGCTGGGGGCTGGTGGTACTATTTGGTGTACTCACCATGCTGGAGAAAAATGGGGGCTGGTGGCTGGTACGGTGGATCCTGCAAGTGTGCATGGATCATGAATGTGTTACAGTGGCCCATGGTTGGATGTTTCCCCTCTAAGAATGTTGGTCTCTGGTAGGTGTTATGTTACATAGAGATACCTGGGTCAAAGCATACAAGCCATACCCACCATTCTGGAGGACACAAGAGGCTGGTTGTTGGTACAATGGATCCTGCAAGTGTTACCTGGTTCCTGCATACAGTAGGCTACAGTGGCCCATGGTGGGACATTGAGATACCTGTGTTGACGCATACAATCGGGCTTACCCACCATGCTGGAAGGCACATGCGGCTGGTGGCCTGCTACTATGGGTCCTGCATATATTATGCTACCCTTGGTGGAATAAGGTAATGTAGTACAGCAATTAACACATTTAGAGGCCACATCTGGGGTAAAATTAATGCATAGCTGTAAATTAGTTACAATGAGCATCTAACTAGCAGAAATATTTTAAGGGTTACACTTAGGGTTACTACCAATCTGATAGGAACCCTTAGGTTTTAGTTCATAGGGTACTGAGAAAGCTCAGGTTATATTGGGGGGGGGCGAATGAGAGTGCACACAAGCCAGAAATTATTGGTCCCCATCCCAGTCATGACAGGGTTATCAGTATTCTTTATGATTAATTGTTACTACAGTGACCATAATATCAAAACTTTAGGCATAGTGGTCGGCAGACCTTACCCTCTTAACTGGGCCCTCTAAATGGAGCACTTGTGGCTCGAGGGAGGTCTATGTAGTTGGGAGGGGTTGCTAAGGTAGTAGCATGGGAAAAGGGTTGGTTGGCCGTACCCTCTAATGCTGGGCCCTCTGAACTGGACACTTGTGGCTGGGGGAGGCCACTACTTAGTCGAGGGGCTTTTAGATAAGCAACATGGCAAGGTGGTTTGGTGACTTTACCCTGTGAGCTGGGCACATGAAGCTTAGGGCCTCTGGAGCAGATGGGGCAGGTCGACCATCGCTCCATTATTAATAAGAAAGTACATTTGGTATCAGGTCTGGACTGAGAATTAAAATAGGCCCTGGCATTTCAGGTACACAGAGGCCCAATCAGCCCACACAGAGGCCCAAACAGCCCCCACCAGCCCACTAAATACTGACTTTCTATGGCACCTTATAGCAGCCCCTCTGGTATTTGCCAGAACCCACAGATTGCCAGTCCGGGCCTGTTTGGTATCCAGGAAGAAATAAAATTGCCTGTGTAAACATCCTAGTCTAACACATGGGGTGGGGTAAATGGTAAGTTGTGGCAAGATAATACTACAATTTCCTAGGTTCCTTTGGCTTTTATATGACAGGCAACCTACTAGTAAGTTTGCATGACTTTAATTTGCCAAGAAAAATACATCCAGAGGAGGGTTGCACACAGTCATTATTTTTTTAAAATTATTTAAAAGGTATCTATTTATGTTTTGTACACACAGAATATTAAAAATATGTATATCATAAGGCCATTAACCAAAATTGCTTGGATTTCCTATCATCGACACACTGCAGATGCAGATCCGGCAGCAGGGCTGCTGAACTTCTCTCATGTTGGCGGCAGAGCATAGTAGTGGTCTCTTGTTAAATTCTGGCTTTAGAATATTGCTTTGGGTTAAGCTGGCAAGGTCCTATTGATTTAATAAAATGTGAATAAATGCTATGGCCACTTTACACCAACTTCTGTCTCCTGGTTTCATTAAGGTATGTAATAATGGGGTCCAGTGGGTTAGCTCAAGGCAAAGGGTCAAATTGAGGAGTCCCCTTGTCATGAAAATGTCATAAATAAAAATTAAGACAAATAAGTGATATATTTTGAATCAATGTATTTTGTAAACACATAAGAACATGTGAAAGTACTTAAGTTATTGAAATACACATAGGCGTAGCTGAAAATGCCCTTAAAACACTTGTGTGATAAGGTGCATGTGCGAGAATAGAAGGCTGAAACGGGGGGGGAAAGTCTTAAGCGATAGAAGTAAGAGCATATCAGACAGATCAAAGTGGCATAATGGATAACCAAAAGACTTCAGGCAATAATCGTTGGTAGTGGCTTGAATTGAATTGTGAAAAGTAAGCATTGCCAGTATTTTCAATGGGCTGTCAGGTTGCAAAATGATTTATCATTTATTTTTGGATATTTAGAAGCCTATATCTTGTTAAGTAAGTAAGCTTAGGTTGTCCTGAAAAAAAATACAATGTACAGTTTTTTATATTAAAATTCAGGAAATGCCCCTGTAATGAAAGAGCACAAATTATTCAAAAACTGTCTGGCAGTGAGAGGGTTGAACATGTCAAAATTATCAAATTTGAGCTCAACAGTCAGATTTCACCTATTGATATAATACTCTTTTAAAATCCCATAGGAATAAAAAGAAAGTGAGTGAATTTTTCTGTGGTAAGCTCTAATCTCACATTTTGATAAATCTGCCCCTACAATTTCTCCACTCTATTCACTTGAGGCATATTTATGAAATGGTGGACTGCTGAAACTGATTAAAGGTTCGCTCTTTGATTAATATGCTTCTAAAAATCCCATAGATATGAATAGCTAGTGGAGAATTTTTAGGAGCAGATTAATCAAAATGTGAGATTAGAGCTCACCACAGAAAACCACACCCACTTTCTATTCATTCTTATTAGACTTTTGGAATCATATTTATCAATGGATAATAGTTCACTATTTGATAAAACGCTTTGATAGGAATAAAACGCTATCCCATAGGAATAAATAGAAAGTGTTTCTTTGGTGCAATCTAATCTTAATTTTTAATAAATCTTACTGTGGTGAGCGCTAATTTTGACACTTTGCTAAATCTGCCCCATAGTGCCAGTACTGTGCTGAGCTTTTACACACTACCAAACCATTAACACACAAAATGAACAAGTATTGCTTTTAAACTTGCAATGCAAGTATATGGGAGTTTAATCATTTGGAAAATCTTTTCTTTATCTTTCAACAGTTTGTTACTGGAGTACTGAGCACTGTCTGCATAATGCATTGGTCTGGGGTACTTTTCCTGTTAGTACTCTTATATTTTTCAGTGTCCAAAGCACCTCCTGCTCTTGTTGAAAATTGTAGGTCTTTGTATTCTTCTAAAGGATACCTGAGACAATGGAACAATATGGCGCCATTGTGCGCTGTGCTAAAGGGGAAAAAGTAAAAAAAAGTAAAAGCACTATAATCACCAGGGAGTGCTACACCTTTAAATAATTTTATAGTGTAATGTAGAGTGTGATATTCTGAGACAATTTGCAATTGGTTTTCATTTTTTTATTTTTAGATGTTTTTGAGTTATTTAGATTTTTATTCACCAACTCTCCAGTTTGCAATTTCAATAATCTGATAGTTAGGGCACAAATTACTCTAGCAATCATGTACTGATTTGAATAAGAGACTGGGATATGAATAGAAGAGGGCCTAAAAAGATAAATGCGTAATAAAATGTAGCAATAACAATACATTTGGTAGCCATGCAAAGTATCTGAAAACTGGAAAGAGAGAGAAGGCAAATAATTCAAAGCTATAAAAAAAGAAAAATGATAAGTGATTGAAAAGATGCTTAGAATTAGCCATTCTATAACATACTAAAATGTAACATAAAGGCGAATCACTCCTGATTTACAACTATTACCTGTTCTCTGAAAGCATTGAACTTCACCCCATACATATAGATTAGAAAATATGTTGAAAGTGATAATATGATATAAAATATTTTGCACATCCAGAAGCTTCATCTGAGCCCAGAGAAGTCTGGTACTTTAATTTCTCATTTTTACCCTGCAGTCACTAACTTAAAATCTATATGCATGCATTCTCATGTGTAGGTTATGTTTTCAATCTTCATAATACTTTCTACACCTTTTGTGAATAGTTTTTATTACACAGTTAACTTTATAGAAAGTAATTAAATTCTCTTCATTCTACACCAGCTGGTATTTACTTTATACTCCATCAAACATCAACAGAGCATGGGTCTTCAAGACAGAAATAATACATTGGCAAGCATAAATATTTCATTTTTCACACCACAAATGCGTTGATGATTTATTAATTATCCTAAAGGCATGCTGCTTCTGCAAGCTGAGGATCACAATATGTAGTAATTCAACTGAAAACATGTACAGTTCATTTGCCCGCTAGAACAATTGGACCGGAAACATGATATAAGGTAACTGAACATGATAGCCTATTTCTGCATCAGGGTAGAATCAGTATATCATAACTTGCAAGTGAAGCCTTTTGAAATCAGAAGGTATGTACTTGTCTCATGCCATACACTTATAGCACTGCCTAAATACGAAAAAATTTGAGTTTTAATTCTACCATAAGGCATCATGGGCAAATCCATGCAAATCACTCCTTTATGTCCCTTTGGCCAACTATACATACAGAATCACTGGTTTTATAGCACAGATACAGCTTAATGGTTCAAAGCCATATATCTAAACTTGCAGACAACCTGTTTCGATCTTGTTAGAGCTCATCAGTGTAACCTATTGTAACATATAGTTATATGATAACTATAAATAAGTTTGTGTTAATTACATTTAAATCAGGTAATGTTAAAAAAAGAAATGCTGTAAGGCATGTATACATGCTATTATATGAATAAACTGAATTGAATGCATTGTTCTCATTAGTGTTCTAATTTAGTGTTATATTTAAAAGAATATAATGTACTGGCACTTTCCTGTTTTCCATACAATATGTCTTATTTACACAGATAACATAGTAACATAGTAACATAGTAAGTAAGGTTGAAAAAAGACACATGTCCATTGAGTTCAACCTTTTTTTTTTTTTTTTTTTTTTTATTAACTACCTATCTGCCAGTTGATCCAGAGGAAGGTAAAAAAAAACCCATCTGGAGCCTCTCCAATTTGCCTTAGAGGGGGAAAAATTCCTTCCTGACTCCAAAATGGCAATCGGACTAGTCCCTGGATCAACTTGGACTATGAGCTATTTCCCATAACCCTGTATTCCCTTACTTGCTAAAAAGCCATCCAACCCCTTCTTAAAGCTATCTAATGTATCAGCCTGTACAACTGATTCAGTGAGAGAATTCCACATCTTCACAGCTCTCACTGTAAAAAACCCCTTCCGAATATTTAGGCGGAACCTCTTTTCTTCTAATCGGAATGGGTGACCTCGTGTCAGCTGGAAAGACCTACTGGTAAATAAAGCATTAGAGAGATTATTATATGATCCCCTTATATATTTATACATAGTCATCATATCACCCCTTAAGCGCCTCTTCTCCAGCGTGAACATCCCCAATTTGGCCAGTCTTTCCTCATAGCTAAGATTTTCAATACCTTTTACCAGCTTAGTTGCCCTTCTCTGTACCCTCTCTAATACAATAATGTCCTGTTTGAGTGATGGAGACCAAAACTGTACGCCATATTCTAGATGGGGCCTTACAAGTGCTCTATACAGTGGAAGAATGACCCCCTCCTCCCTTGACTCTATGCCCCTTTTAATACAGCTCAAGACCTTATTTGCCCTTGATGCTGCTGACTGGCATTGCTTGCTACAGCCAAGTTTATCATCTACAAGGACTCCAAGGTCCTTTTCCATAATGGATTTGCCTAGTGCAGTCCCATTAAGGGTATAAGTGGCTTGGATATTTTTACATCCCAGGTGCATGACTTTACATTTATCAACATTGAATCTCATTTGCCACTTAGCTGCCCAGCTTGCCAGTTTGTCAAGATCATGTTGCAAGGATGCCACATCCTGGATGGAATTAATTGGGCTGGATAATTTTGTGTCATCTGCAAACACTGATACATTACTTACAACACCCTCCCCTAAGTCATTAATGAACAAATTAAATAAAAGTGGACCCAATACTGAGCCCTGGGGGACCCCACTAAGAACCTTACTCCAAGTAGAGAATGTCCCATTAACAACTACCCTCTGTACCCGATCCTGTAGCCAGTTTCCTATCCATGTGCAAACGACTTCATTAAGCTCAACAGACCTTAGTTTAGAAAGCAGTCGTTTGTGGGGCACAGTATCAAACGCTTTGGCGAAATCCAAATAGATCACATCTACTGCCCCCCCACTATCCAGAATCTTACTTACCACATCATAAAATGCAATCAAATTCGTCTGACATGACCTATCCTTCATAAAGCCATGCTGATTGTTGCTCATAATGCCATTCATTAGGACAAAATTTTGAATGTGATCCCTTAACAAGCCTTCAATTAATTTGCCCACCACAGATGTCAAGCTTACTGGCCTATAATTGCCAGGCTGAAATCGTAATCCCTTTTTAAATATTGGAATAACATCAGCTTTTCTCCAATCCATAGGCACCATACCAGATGACAGTGAATCTGAGAAAATCAGAAATAAGGGCTGGTCTAAAACTGAACTAAGCTCTCTTAGAACCCGGGGGTGTATGCCATCAGGCCCTGGAGCCTTGTTTATATTAATTTGTATTAAAGCTTTTTGAATCATATCCTGAGACAGCCACTGACTAGATTGAGCTGAACCATTTGTGCAGTTATTAAGTGAGCCTGTGAACCCAGACACTCTATTGTATACACTGAAGAAAAGAATTGATTTAACACATTTGCCTTATCTGTATCTGTTACAACCATACTGGTACCATTATTTAATGGAGCAACACTCTCAACCTGCATCTTTTTACTATTAATATATTTAAAAAACTTTTTAGGGTTAGTTTTCACCTCCACCGCAATTAACTCTTCATTTATTTTCTTAGCCTTCCAGATTGCTGATTTACAAAATTTATTACAGTGTTTATAATAAGCTCTCTTAGAACCCAGGGGTGTATGCCATCAGGCCCTGGAGCCTTGTTTATATTAATTTGTATTAAAGCTTTTTGAATCATATCCTGAGACAGCCACTGACTAGATTGAGCTGCACCATTTGTGCAGTTATTAAGTGAGCCTGTGAACCCAGACTCCTCTATTGTATACACTGAAGAAAAGAACTGATTTAACACATTTGCCTTATCTGTATCTGTTACAACCATACTGGTACCATTATTTAATGGAGCAACACTCTCAACCTGCATCTTTTTACTATTAATATATTTAAAAAACTTTTTAGGGTTAGTTTTCACCTCCACCGCAATTAACTCTTCATTTATTTTCTTAGCCTTCCGGATTGCTGATTTACAACATTTATTACAGTGTTTATATTCATTAAATGCAGCTTCTGTCCCTACAGATTTGTAGCTTTTAAATGCCTCTCTCTTCTTTCCCATTAACTTCTTTACTTCTGTATTAAGCCACACAGGATGATTCTTAGAGCTTCTACGTTTAGTCCTTAAGGGAATAAATTGAGAACAGTAATGATTTAATATCATTTTAAAGGACAACCATTTCTGCTCTGTGTTTTTAGCTGACACATTACATAACACATTATCAAGAAGATTTTTTTTGTTATTCTGTGATCATCTGCAAAAGGAAATGAAGGAACCACAACATAGGAGTTTAAAATGACCAGAATATGGAATGCCCTGTAAAATAAAAACATAAATAAAATATAAATACAATCTATATTCAGATATAAAAACATTTATATACATTGGTACACAATTATATAAACATTGACATACGGGCATAGTACTTTGGACCTGGATATTTTGCCTTTCTAAGACTATAACCATGTCCCAATTTAAGGGTCAGATTTATCAGTGTTAAATTTGAGCTCACCACAGAAAAACTCACCCACTTTCTATTCATTCCTATGGTATTTTTAGTAGCATATCTATCCTGTGGATTTTTATCTATACTTTTTTTTTTACCTATACTTATTTTTAACTATAACATTCAGCCATTGATAAATTCTAAAAATCCAATAGGAATGAAAAGAAAGTGGGTGAGTTTTTCTGTGGTGAGCTCTAGTTTCAGACTTTGATAAATCTACCCCCAAGTCATTAAGGGAATCTGTTGTGACAATTCCCCAAAGGGTATTACACATCCTGATCTTCAGGTAAAGTACTACTGGTATCAGTTGTAAAATATGTTCTTCAAGCCAAAATAGGTATCTGTGGTGTGGTTATTTCTACAGAAATTGCTGAAGCCTTCTTGTAAAAAAAAAAATGGCTTTATTTTTTTTAAGGCAGAAGAAAAAGTGTTAAACAGCTGAATAAAACATGGCATCACATTCAGCAGTGAGATCTTTTCATTGGTCTATCCTTGTAGAGAGCCTTAACCAGACTGACTCTTGCTGCCTAGGAGTGGAATTTTATACCCAAAGCTCCCAGCAAGTTTTGCCTTTTAATGACATCACACATTTAAAAAACAAATATTACAAAAACAAATATTAATTTGATCAATATTAAAAAACATATATATATATGTAGAGAGAGTGTGGAACCCACACCTATTGCCAAAAACAAAAACCTGGGTGCCAGTCTGAAAAATGTAGATAAGCAGTGCAAGGAGACGGCACACCAAGATATTACAGCAACAACGTTTTTCTGAAGAAAATAGGAGGTTTATTGAATCAATAAACCTCCTATTTTCTTCAGAAAAACTTTGTTGCTGTAATATTTTGGTGTGCCGTCTCCTTGCACTGCTTATATATATATATATATATATATATATATATATATATATATATATATATATATATGTAAATATTAATGAAAGCATCTGGGCATGTTACAGTTAAAAAAACTAATTCCTATTTAAATGAAGTTACCTATGCTACCATGTGCACAGCTGCCAATCATTAGGACACAAAAAAAAATACAAATTCTACGGTCATTAGACTTATTGGAGATTACAATAAAGAACACAGGGACATCACCCATATACTGAGTAAGCATTGGCACATTTTAAATAAAGTTTTGGGTGAGAAACCACTCATAATGTTTAGACGCAGTAGAAATCTCCTTGACCGACTCACACAAAGTCATTATGTGAACCCCACAAGAGACAGGTGGCTTATGAATAGACTGAAAGGGTGTTACAAATGTGGTAACTGTGTAGCATGCCCATTTATCCTCAAAACACCTGTAATCGCTAGGAAGATTGACAATGTACAGTACAATATAGATCACTTTAGTAAAACTATATTTTTTTATAATAATAATAATAATAATAATAATAATAATAATAGTAAAACACAAGGTGTATATACTTCATGCAATGCAATTGCGGCATAGAATACACGGGAAAGACAACCAAAGAATTTTGTAGAATCATGGAACATGTGGGGGAAAAGTCCTACAGAAGGAAGCAGAATGGATTTATACAATGTAAGACAGTAAGACACCTCATGGGCTAAATGAAGGTTTTACATTTGCACCGTTTCTTTAAACTCGATATAGGCACTATTTTCAGCAAAAATGCGTCAAGACATAGAATACACGGGAAAGACAATCAAAGAATTTTGTAGAATCATGGAACATGTGGGGGAAAACTCCTACAGAAGGAAGTAGAATGGATTTATACAATGTAAGACAGTAAGACACCTCATGGGCTAAATGAAGGTTTTACATTTGCACCGTTTCTTTAAACTCGATATAAGCACTATTTTCAGCAAAAATGCGTCAAGACATTGTGAATATTTAAGATCTTGACCATAAGATAATGGTGAGATCAAACCATACTAATGCTTCTAATTTGGAGCAAATTTATGACTGACTATGATGATCCACACAATCCTCATTAGGTAGCTTTAACTTTGATATTACATTTGTGTATTGGCAAAACAAAACAGCACATGTGCAGAGGCTTTAACTGTGACATTACGGGCCCATTTACTAAGGGTCTAAGTGAATTTTCTAATTCAAAAACTTGGAATTTCGAAGTAATTTTTGGGTACTTCAACCATCGAATAGGCCAAAATTCGATTTGAATTGAAAATATTTCACAAATTCGACCATTTGAAGATTGAAGTACTGTCTCTTGGTCTACTGGTGAAGTGACTTCGACACTTCACCATCTTAAACCTGCCGAATTGCTATTTAGCCTACGGGGGAACCTCCTATAACCTCCTATAACCTATATGAGCCGTTGGCTAAGTTTTGAGAAGTCAAAGGTTTTTTATGTAAAATCGTACGATTAAATGGTGCCAATCGAACGATTCAAGGTATTTCATCGTACGATTTCAATTTAGTGGAAAAAACCTTTGACTTTGACTATCGTATTACACCTATTCACCTACCACTTATATGCGGTTTTTAGAATTTTTGTTTTTAAGTCTTTTTGCTGGAGAATTTTCTCTGCAGTTTTGCCAATTTATTCACTGACGGCGAAACGCGGAAGTTCACCACGAATTCTCGGTGAACTATAATTGGTTAATTGTTATTACATGTTCAAGTACAGGTATGGGACTTGTTATCCAGAATGCTTGGGACCTGGGGTTTTCTGGATAACAGATTGTTCTGTAATTTGGATCTTCATACCTTAAGGAGCAGCTTTATCAAAATGTGAGTTTAGAGCTTAATAAATAAAAACTCACCCATGTTCTATCCATTCCTATGGGATTTTTAGAATTCTATTTATCAATGGGTGAAAATTAGAACTCCCCATTTGATAAAGACAATTCTAAAAATCACATAGGTACGAACAGAATGTGGTTGAGTTTTTATTTATTAAGCATTTTGATAAATCTGCCCCTAAGTCTACTAGAAAATCTACTAGAAAATCATTAAATAAACCAAATAGGCTGGTTTTGCTTCCCATAAAGACAATGTAAAATACAATGTACTATTTTATTTTTACAGCTTTTTGGATAACAAGTTTCTGGATAATGGATTCCATGCCTAAACTAAATATTTACTCTTAACAAGTCATGTTTTCCTGGCTTTTTGTATTATGTATTGTAGCTTGATTCAAGATAATTTTGTGCTGAGCAATCTATAACATCCTAACCCAAAGACATTGCTTGATGGGGTAAGAAGCTAAAGTCCTATTGTGCAGAAGCCCTACTGATATCAGCTGCAACTGATTTCAGGATAGCATGGTGAGAGGAAAGGACAAGCAAAGTTTCCTCATTAAAGGAAAGTCACACAATTTGACTAAAATGGTCAAATAAACAATTTACTAAAACGCTCAGTCATGTTTATCTTTACATGGGCAGTTGTTTTTTCAAAAATAATCTCATTCATTGAACAATTTAATTATAGTGTTCCTGCAAGAAATGTTTAAAAGAATACACAAGGGAGTACAGGTCTGGGATCCGATATTCGGACACCCGTTATTCAGAAAACTCCAAATTACATGAAGGCCATAAATTCCATTCTATACAAATAATCCAAATTTTAAAAAATGTTTTCCTTTTTCTCTGTAATAATAAAACACCGTGTACCTTGTACTTGATCCAAACTAAGATATAATGAATCCTTATTGGAAGCAAAAGCAGCCAATTAGGTTTACTAAGGGGGTTATTTGCCAAAGGTCAAATTCTAGCGCTTTGTGGGGTTTTTCGAATGTCAACTTGAATGGTTTGTAATTTAAGAAAAAACGTAAATTGAAAACACTCGAATCAGTGAATTCTGAGTTAACAACCCGAAAACTCAAATTAATCAAGTTTTCTGCTGAAAAATACTCAAATCACTTGAAGTATTTGAGTTTTCACGAGTTTTCACTGAACCCACTGGAAAAAACCCTGAACATCATGAAGGCTATTAACATCTTCAAATGGTTCAAGGGACCTTTGCCATTGATTTCTGTATGACCTTGATAGAGTTTTTTTTTTAACCCGGAAATTCGAGATTCCACTGAAAAATACCCTTGATGACTCAAATCAACTTGACCTTTGATAAATAAACCACGTAATGTTTAAATGATTTTCTAGTAGACTTAAGGTATGAAGATCCAAATTATAGAAAGATCTGCTATCCAGAAAACTCCAGGTCCCAAGTATTCTGAACAAAAAGTCTCATACCTGTATAAAGTATTTCAGTAAAAAGAATGGCAAGCTATATTATATGTACATTATTAATCTTCCACACACAGTTCTATAACTCCATAAGGTAAACGATTTTACATTTGATGTTTATATCTATCCAACCAGCACCCACAAATAAAACATTTCTTGGCAACAAATATATGAGAATATATGAAAAAGATTTTCATTTGATAGAAAGTACTAAGTTACACTTGATCCCTATTTTTCTTCCTTTAAGTGATTAAACGATTGCAATCTATATAGTTTATCTGTTGTCTGCTATGTAATGGTATGGCCTCAACTTGAATCCCATGAATCCCATGACTGCACAACATCTTATCTTATCTTTATTAAATATATATTTGAACAGCGAAAGAAAACTCTGTACCTCTGCATCTGCAAAACGATTGTACATCCTTAAATAATAGCAGCTAATTGGAAGAATTTACTCCTATAATAGTTACACAAACCCTGGGTGCAGTTTAGAAAAACTATTTTAATGATTATTTCACAAGAAAAAAGAAAATCATAGAACTTTACTTAGCAAATTTCCTTGGTCTCTGTTTCAGCCCCCCTACCTTTATCAGGAGTATATCAGGCACATTACATGCTGGTGCAAATCAGGATTCCAGGATCTATGTCGCAGGTAGTCAATTGGAGTACTGTTTTCCAGTAACAGCTGCATGAAGCCTGAGTGAAGTTTAGAAAACTATATCCAAGACAGAAAAGAACTCTCAGGATTTCACACTACAGTATTAGATTTTTTTGCTGAATGTGCTATATTGTTTCTCCTACTGGGACCTTTATCATTTATGAGATCAGGAGCCTTAAAACAAGTATACTGTATATTGTTCAGAAATAAAAGACTAGAAATACAACTGTAGTGTTTTTAAACACAATATTGGTCTTTTATAAAATTGAAAAAATAATATTTGGTAGCAACAATTTTTATAACTCAAATTAGCATCCCCCAGTTGTTGTCAACTGCATAAAATAAAGATGAATGTGGGAAGACAGAAAAAGAAGCATAGAAAATGGCAGTGGCCTTAAAAGACCACCTCATTCTGCACTCACTGCTCATCATTGCACTGAAAATGACAGACTAAATCTTGAGTGGTCTGAAGAGTTTCAGTATTATGTTTGCTCCGAATGGAACATGCATTACAGATTTCTAAGTTATAACGGGCATGCAATACAAGTTCTATTTAAACTGCTGTGGTGATGAGAATACACAGTAAAGTAGTTTGCACTGATCTTTTGAAGATATCAGTTTATATATTTTTAAAAAAATTTATATTTAAATATAATTATATGAAACTTTCTTTTCATTATATGATGCAAATTGATTATTTTCTCAGTAATTATAAGAATAATCATGGCAAAGTTCTCATTGGTGGGCCAGACAAAGACAAGAGGTCCTCGGCACTCACGGATGGCACTCGGATCACTTCGGATTTCCGAAGTCACCCGAAGTTTCCTCTAAATTGCTTCGGCTTTCCAAAGTCGTCTGAAGTTTCCCTGTGAGGCAACTTATCAGGCTTACCAGAGTCTGGAACCAATTAGCTGATGGAAGGCCACTCTTACAGTACCCCACGAGGTGTATCCTCGATATGCACAGAGGAGAAACTTGTAGGGGAAGGTATGAGAGCCGCAATAATGATGAAAAATGAAGGACAACTCTCTCACCGTAGAGAAGAAGTAGAATGGTCAGGCAGGCCGAGTCAGGGATGGTAGAAATCAGCGTAGTCGGGGACAGGCAAGGTCAAAACCAGAATGTAGCAGAGTTCTAGGCGTCGAAACAGGAAGGAGGTTTAATAGACGTGGTCAGGAAATTCCGGAGTCAAACACAATCAAGATTATTCCAAAAAGTTTTACGTATTAGCCAAGACGATGTCTGAGCAAAGTCCTGAACTAAAAGGTAGGTTTAAATAGGCCTCAGCGTCCAATGGCGACGCCTTGCGTCACGCTGCTTGCATCAGCGTCAAATGCGGACGCGATGCGTCACGCCGTTACGTCGGATCCGGACGCGCTGCGTCACGACGTGGATTCTGTCGTCCGTGCCGAAGAGTAGATCCGGCAACCTCCCTTATACAGAAACCAAAACCCAATTATATGGTTAATTTTGTATGTGAATTACTTGATTTTGTTTTACAGAAAAATTATTTCCAGTTCAAAGAGGATTATTTTTTACAGTTACAAGGCTGTGCCATGGGTGCCAACATGGCACCTGCCTATGCCAATGTCTTTATGGATTATTTTGAAAAGAATTTCATTTTTGCTAATAATCACTTTTCCTCTTTTATCCAGGCATACATGCGTTATGTCGACGATACATTTTTCTTGTGGACTGGGACTAAGGCAGAACTTGACGAGTTCCTTATATATTTAAATGGGGTACACTCAACCATTAAGTTTACATTGGAAGCTAGTTCTTCTGTTATACATTTTTTAGATGTTAATGTGATGGTTGAAGGTACTACATTTATTACTTCGTTATATACCAAACCTACTGATGTAAATAATCTACTTAGACCCACATCATATCATCCTCCAGGGTTGTGTAGTGGCCTTCCAAAGAGTCAGTTAACACGTGTGAGACGTATCACTTCTACTGATGAATTATACGAAAAGGAGTCTAGGGAGATGTGTAATAAATTTATTGAAAAAGGATATGAGAGTAATAGCCTAGAAGTTACCAGAAAGTGTGTAGGCGATATCCCAAGGAAAGAGTTGCCGAAGAAAAAGACTATTAATTGTACTAGGCCATCTAGAATCCCGTTCGTATCTACGTATGATAGCAACTCTAAGGCTATTCGTAAGGTTATACTGAAATACTGGGCCATCGTAAGTGGTGACCCTAAATATGGTCACTTGTTTCAAACACCCCCGCTTTTTTCATATAGAAGGGGTAAGAACATAGGTGAATTGATTAAAACCAAACAAAGCTACGGGTTTGGTGAGCAAGGCCTAATGGGGACCAAATCTAATGGTACATTTCCCTTCAGGAATTGTGGCCATTGCACTGGGATAATTCCAGGTAACATGGTCACACATCCGCATAAAGGCTCTAAGCACACCATTAAAGGGTTTTTCACATGTGATACGAATTCTGTTATTTATTGTATTAAATGCCCATGTGGCTTGGCGTACGTTGGCCAAACGTCCAGATCGACTTTACTTTAAAGTAAGATTAAATGAACACAAGTCCAATATACGTAACTATAAACCAGCTGTTCCAATGGTGGTCCCTATAGGTAATACAAGGCAAGAGAAAGTGAGAAAGGAAACTTTATTGGCCCGACATTTCTATACACAGGGACATCGGGTATCCCAGCTATGTTGGCAGATATTGGAGAAAGTAAAGGCACGACAGGGTAGTGATATAAAACGTGAATTACTCCAGAGAGAATGTTTTTGGATCTGGCTACTCCAAACAAAAAATCCTAAGCCTAGATGAGGAGTATAATTTGTCCTGTTATTTATGAAGTAGTACCTAATTCTGTGGTTATATATATATTTTTATTTTTTAACAGATAAGAAAACAGCCTGATATCTACCCAGGGACAGAAAAATTTCCCTTCCTTCAATGGTAAGGGAGTAGATATTTTGTAGCCTTTTAATGTTGCTAAATGTTGCTAATGTAATCTGATTAGGGACAGAAAGATTCGATATTTTGTAGCCTATTAGTTGTCACTTCGGTCGGTTAAAGAAAAAGCTTTTTTAAGAAAATTTGTATGTCATTTATTATAAAAATGTTTTTATTTTAGGATGTTTTAATACACTGGATTATTTTGGAAATTTTAAAAACAGATTTTTAAACGGATTATGGATTTTCATCACCATGGACACTATGGACACTAATTTCACTGAGGGAGTCGAGAATTTAATGCACTTTATATATTGTGTAATTTGAAGATTTTAATAATTATATATGCTAATTTGTTAATTGATCACTCTATTTCTAATGTCTGCACTACGGTTTCCACATGCTTGACAAAGGGGCGTGACCCCGAAACGTTGCAGTCCACGCAATAAACGAGCAGGTAACACTGCAAATTGAATGCCTGTGTGCCGACCCTTCTTTTGGTTTCAAAAAATCATCCAAGTCATTCTTAAAGGCATTAACTGAATCAGCCATCACAACATCACCCGGCAGTGCATTCCACAACCTCACTGTCCTCACTGTGAAGAACCCCCTATGTTGCTTCAAATGAACGCTTCATTTTCCAAAGTCAGTTCAGGAAGATTAGTCTCCCGAATTCAAGGGTCAAGATATTTTTATGATTCTACCATAATAAATTTTTTTCTATAGGATTTGTGTATTGTATACTGTATACCCTTGGAGTTTCTCCCTGAAGTTAGCCTGCCATTTATACAAATATGCCTGCACATTATTTTATACTATGTACATGTCATATTCATACTGTGTTTAGATTGCCAGTACTATATATTTACCTTCTTGCCTTGCTGTAGTCATGGGACTTACATTTAGGTCCATAAATCTTTGGACAGAGACAACTTTTTTTTTAATTTTGGTTCTGTACATTACCACAATGAATTTTAAATGAAACAACTCAGATGCAGTTGAACTGCAGACATAATTCAGTGGGTTGAACAAAAAGATTGCAAAAAAAGCCTTTTTTTAACACACTAACTTCATTTTATGGGCTCAAAAGCAATTAGACAAAATAAAAAACAAAACACAAAGTCCAATCTAGCCTTTCTATTTTGATGCCTAGCACCTTGCAGTGCACTCTGTATTTGATTTCATGCAGTCTTCTCTTTATGGTAGACTTGGATATCAATTCGCCTACCTCCTGAAGAGTGTTGTTCACTTGTTTGGCTGTTGTGAAGGGGTTTCTCTTCACCATGGAAATGATTCTGTGATCATCCACCACTGTTGTCTTCTGTGGACATCTAGGTCTTTCTGTGTTGCATCTTTTTTTGTGAGTCCACCATTGCATTTTTTTATCTTTCTTAGGATGTACCAAACTGTAGATTTTGCCACTCCAAATATTGTAACAATTTCTCAGATGTTTTTTTTTCTATTTTTACAGCTTAAGGGTGGCTTGTTTCATCTGCACGGAGAGCTCCTCTTACCGCATGTTGTATGTTCAAAGCAAAATTTTCCACATACAAGCACCCCTTCCCCTCAAATCAACTCCAGGGCTTTTATCTGCTTTACTGATAATGAAATAATGAAGGAATGGCCCACACCTGTCCCTGAAATAGCCTTTGAGTCAATTGTCCAATTGCTTTTGAGCCCCTCAAATTAAGTGATTGTGTTAAAAAAAGGCTTCAGTTAAGTGCATCTGAGTTGTTTCATTTAAAATGAATTGTCATAATGTACAGAACCAAAATAAATAAAAAGTTGTCAGTCCAAAAATTTATGGACCTAACTGTAAATAGTCCAATAGCATATACGTAGATAGTCTAATCCCCTAAAATATATTGAATAACCTTAAAAGACATGAGGCCCGGGGGGCGAATGCGCACAGCTTAACAGGAAGGATGTGCCTGTAAGAGCTCCGTGCCCGACCCGCTGAACTTAGCAATATTTAGCCGAGAAACGCTGCAGTACCGCTCGAGACACAACCTCTACAGCTCTGCGAATCTGCCCCGACCAGCAGTATGGCCCCGCCGTCTGCGAAAAAGAAGCAACAGCTTCAAACTCCGCCAATGTTTAATCGGCGTGCAACTGAACTCTCCCAGCGGCCATCTTTGTCTCCATGTGCAGAACAGAACTCGGATCCTGAACAACAGACAACAGGTACTGACACGCAGGCAGCACTACAAGCTGTACAGCAACTGTTTAAAACTAAAATGAAGGCGGCAGTTGCCGAATTCTCTCAGCAAATACGTGAACTAGGGGACAGAGTTGACAGGCTGGAATACACGGCGGACGCCCATGCGGCAGCCCTCCAGGAAGACCAGAAACTGATATCTGCGCACCAGGCCCAAATGGCGCAACTAGAAAATAAGCTGGAGGATCTGGAGAACCGGTCACGGAGAGGTAACTTACGGGTTAAGGGTGTCCCTGAAACTGTTACTGACCTGATGGGCCTAATGGATGCTACACTATTGCAGCTGCTACCGGATCTACCCGAGGGGCGCCTTCATATTGAACGAATGCATAGAGCCTTGGGCCGTCCTCGCGACCCCAACCTCCCCAGAGACATTGTACTCAAGATGCATCATGTAGAGGTAAGAGATTTGGCTCTTCATGCAGCCCGCACCGCGGGCAAGGATTCACTACCGCATCAAATACAACTATATGCGGACTTAGCCCCAGCTACTCTCCAAAAGAGGAGGCTGCTAAAACCGGTGACTGCTCTATTGATAAAGAACATAGTAAAGTACAGGTGGGGATTCCCTTTCTCGCTGCAATTCCAATGGAACGGGAAGCTACAGTCAATCGCTACTTTGGAAGCAGGCCTGTCTCTTTTGGAATCCTCTGCTTCACCCTCCACGAGGGACAGCCGTTCCTCATCCACCTCCCAACGACCTGACCCTGAATGGGCTACCACTCCTCCAGCCAAACAACAAAAACACCATTCCTCACCGTCTCCACCGAAGGATCAATGGCCTTCTCGCCAAAGACCAGATCTGGTCGCGACCTGACACCTCTCTGGGAACTTGTTCCACAACAACCCACACTGTGGGTAATTGCCA
The DNA here is from genome assembly GCA_038501925.1 of Xenopus petersii. Lineage (NCBI taxonomy): Eukaryota > Metazoa > Chordata > Amphibia > Anura > Pipidae > Xenopus > Xenopus petersii. The sequence continues at coordinate 93,527,790 of CM076684.1, forward strand.
CATTCCCTGATGTTCTCTCTCCCTGCACAGGGTCTACGAGTTTTTTTTTTCTCCTTCACTACAGCTTTCTCTCCAGCCAAGTTAGCTGGACGTTTTCTCTCACCTTTTTTCTTTGATGCTTCTCAGCGGGCCCGGGATGTTGCTGCCCCCCTGAGAACATTTCTGCTGCGGATACCCCCGTAGGGTGGAACTTCATGGTGGCAAAATGTTTACAATGCAAATTTGTTATTCTCTGTTTCTTTTTTATGTTCTTACTAAATTTTTCGCATAGCATTTCTCTTAATTTTGTTGTTTTTTTTTGGCGGCTGGGCTACAAAGTGCATTTAATGTTGTTTTCAACTGTTACTGATGTATACTCTTACTGGAGAATCGAGCTCATGCTTTCCTTAGCTGACTGTAAGCGGACCATCACCACACTAGACTATGGGGATCAAAATAATCTCTCATAACGTGCAAGGTCTCAATTCTCCAAATAAGAGAAGATTGGCTTTCAATATGTACAAAAACCTCTCTCCAGATATCCTTTGCCTCCAGGAAATGCACTTTACTCAAAAGTCCTACCCAAAATTCTTTCACAAGCAATACTACACCCACTATCTGGCTTCCACCACTAGCAAGCATAGAGGTGTTGCTCTATTTATCCACAAAAAATATCACTCTTGATGCTACTCTAGATGCTAATGGTCGATATATCGTACTTCGAGGTACACTATATGATCAGCACTATACCATCGTCTCCAGTTATGCCCCGAATGATGATCCACTCCAATTTTTTGACTTGCTTTGTAACCTTTTGCCGGACTTAAATAATACCAGACTAATTTTGCCTGGAGATTTTAATTTGTCCTTTAACCATATACTAGACCGATCTCTGTCTAACCGCCCTATGTGACATAAGACAACCACTAAGCGGATAGACCAACTACTCCATACACACAAGCTTATTTATTCCTGGAGAGAGGTTAATGGTTCTACTCGGGATTATACCTTTTACTCCAACACGCATAACTCTTACTCCAGAATCGATTATATCCTGGTTAATGCTTCCGACACCCCTTCACTTCTAGACTCTAAGCATATACAATGTGCATGGTCTGATCATGACTTAGTACAGACCACACTCGACTTACAGGTCCCCTTGTTCAGGCGTCCCACCTGGAGATTGAATGAAAGCTTATTGGCAGACCCTGAATGTATGGACTTTATCTCACAGGAGATAAAACATTTCTTTCAAGATAATTTAAGGCCTGATGCATCGAAAGATTGGGTCTGGGTGGCGCATAAAGCCTACATCAGGGGTTGTTTAATAAAATATGCTTCACGAAAAAAGAAAGAGAGGATGCAGGTTCAAAAGTGTCTGGAAACTGAATTAGCATCCCTAGAGCAATCTAACAGACTTCGCCCCTCGAAACGTAATAGGAAGCTGATAGATGAGACTAGGCAAAAACTCCATGCATGCCAAATAGAACAAGTCGAGAAGGCTATCCGTAAGACTAGACACAAATTTTACAAGTACGCTAATAAAGCCGACAAAATGCTAGCTAATTTGCTTAAATCAGAACTACGTCAGGGACAAGTCCAAAAAATCAGACTAGCTAATGGTACAATTTCCTCAAATCCTGATAAAATAACTGACACTTTTATTTCCTTCTTTCAAAAACTATACACCTCCAACTCCCCTGGAAAACCAGGTGAGATGGAGGCCTTTCTGAATCAGTATGCCCCTGAGCATCTCTCAGATGACCTGCGACAGATCATGACCCAAGATATTACCTATGAGGATATCGAGTATACGATTAAACATTTAAAGACGGGCAAAGCCCCAGGCCCTGATGGATTCTCCTCATTGTACTACAAGAAATTAGCGATCCAACTTATCCCACAACTCCAGAAATAATTATACACATTACCAGTGGCAGGCCCCTACCTCCTGAAATGAACGAAGCTAGCATCTCAATTTTCCCGAAACCCAATAAAGATACCTTAAACCCCAAAAACTATAGGCCAATATCGCAACTCAATTTGGACATTAAATTACTAGCCACCATCTTAGCGAACAGGTTAAATAGGGTCCTACCCTCCACCATTCATAAAGACCAAATTGGTTTCATCCCTACCCGCCAAGCCCCAGATAACATTAGGAAGTCCCTGAACCTCGTAGCGTATGCCAACAAACATAAAACCCCAACATGCTTCCTGGCATTGGATATAGAAAAAGCCTTTGATACGCTTAGCTGGCCCTACCTATTCTCCATTATAGAAAGGGTTGGTCTAGGATCTACTCTAGTCAATACGCTTAAGGCTTATTACCAGGACCCACAAGCTTACTCAATCTCCCCTCTACTAGAAAGGTAGACAATATCAGGATTCAGAGAGGTACGAGACAGGGCTGCCCTCTTTCCCGGCCCTTTTTGCATTAGCGATGGAACCTCTAGCAAGAGCACTCAGGGACAATATCGATATTAGGGGCCTTACTGTAAAGGGTAGAGAATACAAACTTTCGCTTTTTGCTGATGATTTACTCATGCATGTGACTAACCCCCTTACATCTCTACCCAATCTACTTAATGTCTTATCACACTTTGCAACATTATCAGGCCTTAGGATCAACCCGGAGAAATCGGAAATGCTCCCCTGCAATCTCCCGAAACCAATACTTAAACTGATTGAACTGAATTTTGGATTCTCCACTAGGACTGATTACCTACAATACCTGGGAGTAAAACTAACGACCTCTCTCTCTACTCTATACATGACTAACTACACCTCGTTAATACACCTTCTGATGCAGAAGCTTTCCTCCTGGGATAAACACCGAATTTCTTGGATCAGCAGAATTCATTGTGTAAAAATGGTATTATTACCAAAGATCCTTTACTTATTCAGGACTCTACCCATCCCTGTTCAAATAGCTGATATCCAAAAGTTACAGACGGCCATTCACACCTTTATCTGGCAAAATAAAATACCACGCATATCGAGACAAGTCATGTACCTACACAAATCGAATGGAGGCCTTTCAGTGCCGAACTTGACTAAATACTACAGAGCTTCGAGACTTGCCCAATGGGCTCCTTCACATGCTGGTGAAGCTGTCCCTTTATGGGTCCAGATTGAAAATGACTTGCTTTACCCACACCTTACCAGTCATGTCCTGTGGCTCGGCAAAATTCCCCTACAAAGTTTTACGGAAGCATCCCCCATCACATTAGACATGCTACACCTGTGGATAAAACATCACAGGAGTTCCCAACTATCTTCGCTCCCTTCCCTCCTCAGCCCTATAATTAACAACCTGGACTTTGCACCAGGTCAGTCTAAAAAAGCTTATGCATGGTGGCTCGGGAAAGGTGTGACCACGCTGGAGTCCTTGGTTTGCCGAGGCAAACCACTCACTATGCAACAACTAATTCAAAAATTCGATCCACCCCAACAGGAGATATTTAGGGCTTCGCAACTCATCCACTTTGCCCATCGACAAGCCAAAAAATGCAATGACAACTCCTTCACGAAAACATGCTTTGAATCAATCTGCAAGCAAGCAGCACTGGCACCAGGCATTCTCAGTCTAACGTATAAACTACTTAACAAACTGCCCACTGAATCCTTCAAACATAAATATATGCTACAATGGGAAAGAGACCTCCAAACTACACTCTCAACTCAGCAATGGTCTCAATACAGCCTCACAGCAAATTTGGGAAGTATCTGTGTTTCTAATAGAGAGACCTCGATCAAGCTCCTGCACAGAACTTACCTTGTGCCTTCACGACTACACAGGATCTACCCGTCTTGCGACCTGCTCTGCTTCAGGGGCTGCCAAGTCACAGGCTCAATGCTTCACATATGGTGGACTTGCTCAACAGTCTCAAAATTCTGGGATCGTTTCACTCAACTATTGTCCAAAATCCTACACACTGACTTTCCCAAAGACCCAACCACCTTGCTCCTGGGAAAAAAAACAGCTAGATTAACCAACTTGGCTCATACACTGTCACAACACATTCTCACAGCCGCCAGGTTGATTATTGCTCGCAACTGGAAAAAACCTACTATCCCTATACTCATGCTTAAAACTAAGATAATTGATATAGCAGCTAACGAAAGAATGTCTTATATGTTGCAGAATGACTTGGAGGCCTACAATAAGATTTGGTTGCCCTGGTTAGCATATGAAAACGATCCCTTGCTTTTCTCAGCATTGCATGTATAATCTGTTGCCTTTCCCCCTGGGTCTCCACACTACCTATAACCTTGAAAATGCCCACGACCATTGCTTTTATTTGCTCTGATACCTAGCCCAGCCGCCGTCTCTACTTTATTTCCCTGTTTTTTTTTTTTTTATTTATTTATTTCTCCTCTTTCTTCCCCCCTTTTCTTTATTGTTTCTTTTACTATTCATTTTACTCCATGTTATCTTATTGCTCTCATATTCATGATTGTACTTACATATTATATCTTACGATTTTCTGTGACTGTCCTCTGTAAACCAGGTGTTTTCCACTCAGGATAAAGGTGTTTCCGTTTCTTTTGTGAAATTTGGATTTGGGTGGTACAGGCAAGAGGCTCAAAATTTGAACCGATTGAGTTCATATTTAGTGATATTTAAAGTGATACTGACACTAAAAATTTTCTTTTCAAAATATTAATCTACATTAAAAGTTACATATACTGTAGGTCACATTGATATTTTTTTTGCTGATAGTTCTGCTTTTGTAAGTAATTGTTACTTGAAGTTCCTAAAACTGTTTTGCCAACCTGACTGTCCCTTCTTAACAAGCCAGTTATAGTTTCTAATGCTAATGGACGACTGCTAATATTTTTCTCTGCTGGGCTTTTTCTTGAAACTTTTAGATTATTGGGGGCATCCACCAGTTCTGCAATTTCATTTTTTCACATCTTTTTTAACATAACTTCAAAAAGTTTTGAATAAATCTTACATTGTTTCTTCAGACGTTTAGTAGGATAAAAATGTTGACCATAAAAATGTTGACCCTTCAGCGTGATTATGTGAATCATCTTCATTGCGTAAAGAGGATGTGGTCTTCAGAATGGTACAATCTCCTGCTTGTGAAGTCTTTGTGTGTGTATGTTTGTCTGAAAACCATTAAAAGTATGGAACTTTTCATCTTTGGTGTCACCATTTTTGTTACTAGTTTCTCTAATTTTATACATTTTATACAAAGTACAAAACTTTGTGTACAACCAATGCATTGTTGGAATATATAACTTTTGCATCTTTTTTTTTTTTTTTTTTGCAGTATGGACTTTATGAATCCAGCAAAGTTTTGAATTATATTCAGTTCATTGTTGGAAATCTGAATGTATAAGAGCACTTGGGCTTTATATTTTAAAGTGTATAAGTTTTTACAGGCCTGAGATATGAGCCTACTGCCAAATCTGTAAAGTGAAAAATATGCAGGCATACCACCAATTTACAGAGAGTGAGGAAAGCAGTGATTACTTTAAAGGAACAGTTCAGTATAAAAATAAAAACTGGGTAAATAGATAGGCTGTGAAAAATAAAAATTTTTTTCAATATATTAGTTAAAAATGTAATGTATTAAGACTGTTGTGACAGGATGTCTTACATAATAGCCAGAAAACGACTTCCTGCTTTGCATCACTCTTTGTTTCCACTGATAGGTTGCCAGGCAGTAACCAATGAGTGACTTGAGGGGGGGGGCACATGGGTCATAACCGTTTTTATTTGTGACCTGCATGCTAATAATCAGTTGCAAACTCAATGAACACTTGTGTCCCATGTGGGCCCCTTAATGTCGGTGACTAACTCAGAGTTAGAGAGCTAAAAAGCAGGAAGTTGGGTTCTGTTTTGTTATGTTAGACATCTACTCACTCCAGCCTTTATAGATTACATTTTTGGTAACTATATTAGAATTTTTTTTATTTTGCACAGTCTATCCATTTACCTAGGGGTCAGCATGACCAAGTAGACCTCAGAGCAAGTGGCTCCCCACCAGTAAGGAATTGCTTGTGCCATGGCAAGGTACAGTATTGCCAGAGGAGTTTACTGTTCCTCCATTTGACTCTTCTATTGTTCCCCTCCATGTGACGGTTCTGATATGGACTGCACATTTGGCAAAACTACAGCCACAGCAATGCTTACCTTAGCAAAGGATAAGGGCGCCCTTGCCCTACCCGATCCTTTTCGTTACTATATCTCTGTTCATCTGGTGAGAACCTTTAATTGGTATTTCTGATAAAGTCTTGAAATATTGGGAACAGTTATGTTGCACCATTTTTAGGATCACAGGCTATAAATACAGTCACACAGACTTTCCACTATTGTTATTTCATTTAGACAGCCAGACTAATAACTTTATTTCTGACAAACTTTCACAACAATTAATGAATGGACAAACTTGGTTGAAGAGACCAGAAAACTTGAAGAAGTCACTGCTTTATTACATAATACAATAGTTAGTTATAGAAAGACATGGCTGCCTTGGATTGAATTTTATAATTTGCCTTGACTATGTTTTATGCATGTGCTCGCTACTACGAAATTCGATGTATACCAAATGTACCCGTCCAACTCACCCCATCAAGGTTATGTTTGTTTTACAAGTATTTGAGATATGACTTGTTATTAACCCTTATACTGTACTCAAGAGTAAAATGCTGTGAATTTCTTCCCCCTCCCCTTTTTTCATTCTGTACCCTCTCCCCTTTTGAAAACTCAATAAACAGAGATTTGGAGAAAAAAAACTACAGCCACAGCAGCCATCAAGGAAAGTCAGTGTGTCCCTGTGGTAAGGGTGGAGGTCAATGGGAAACAGGTTACCGGGATGGTTGATTCAGGTTTAAGGACCACTCTTATTCTGAAAGTTAATTCCCCCTGAGCTCATTAACTACACAGTTGTTTATAGTATTGATTGTATCCATGGGGAGATAAAACAGTATCCTACAGCCCAGGTAACTTTAAGGGTTAATGGCCAACAAGTTTCCCTTTGTGTGGCAGTTGCACCCTTGCTGCCTACCCCTGTGTTACTGGCAAGAGACTTTCCTTTCGATTTTTCTTTAATGCCAATACATTCTCCTCTGAAACATGTGTGTTTAGGTGCACCTGATCCCGGAAAAATGGAAAAACAGGACTGTGTTTCTAAAAGGGAGACTAAAGTTAAAACTACTTTGGGGTCTTCTGTCCAGGGTCCCAAATCTTTCTGGGAAAGGCAGGCGGGTCTTGATATTGTCTGTTTAATGTCCTCTTCTCTTTCTGACTTGAGAAAGAAACAGAGAAAGGACACTGTGTTGGTTTAATTGTATGACAGATTTTTAAAAGTAAATTGTAATCTGAAAATGTTAATCTTTTCCCACATTTTGAGGTTTCAAAAGAACTGATGGTTCCTAGGAAGTTAATAAGGGCTGTGTTTAACTGGGCTCATATAGTTCCCTGGGGTGGGCATTTTGGTTAAGGTGAAAACTTGTATCCTTGCAAGGTTTTTCTGGCCAGGGATTTACAGAGATGTAAATACTTATTGTACTGCATGCCTAGATTGCCAGCCACCCAGCCAACGAGAACCAAAACTTCATTCTGTCCACATTGACAAGGGTTTGGGCTCATGTCTTCCCACCGGTAAAGGTGCGAGAAGTCTCCAGGTACCTGAGGGTCAGCAGCCCACACTTAGGGGGAAATGCATAAGCTCTCCAACCCTCTTTGCTTCCCAGACAAGGGCTGGGGAGTTCTGCTTCAGTCACGGAAGTCAAGGCCCCCTGCAAACAGGGGAGGTATGTGTGAGGTGCTACTGACTGACCTGCTGGGTCTGATTAGCCTCAAGTAACTAATCAGTATCACTTAAAATCCAGGCTGGTCAGTCTCTCAAAAGTACAAGATGAGAGACACATGTAAAGAGTGTCTGGGGTCTTGACACAAAGGATTCTATGTGCCTGTGCACACAAGGTCATTGTGTGGAAGGTCTGTAATTGTATTGCTTTTTGCACTCACTCTCACGTTCTATGGAACTTTGAAACTGCCCCAAAAACTCTGCAAGAAACAATACAGGAATTCTAAAAAAAAATCATACTTTTGAGAAATGTGCTGCATTTACAAAACAGTTGTGGAAGAAATGACACTTTCAGGAACAGAAGAATTGTTTTTCTTGGAATGTTTCCATCTCCATGGGGCCACTAATGCATTGGCTCATCTTAGGAGACCTGAGGGTCACCTCTTGTCAGAGGGTAAACAGTTTAAGTAATTGTGTGGGACAGCATTGATGTCACCAGCTATGAGAATGGGTCTGGGACAGAGCATTTTGAGTAGGCCTGATGGAGTACTTCAAGAAGGAGTGTGGGACGTATGTACTTACAGTGGTAATAGGATAATAAGCTATTGTGCAGTTCCGAATGAGGAAGCAGCCTTTGGGGACTTACAGTATGTGATCTGTACTAAGTGAAGGGAATGCCTTTCTAAATTAACTCCAGATTCCAGATAAATCAGAGGAGAAGTATGAGTGATAGCATGATCAATTCAGGTCTTTTTAAGGGAACGTAGCTTGTGTTCTGTGAGATATTTGTAGGGATACAATCTAAATTAACTCCAGATTCCAGATAAATCAGAGGAGAAGTATGAGTGGTAGCATGAGCAGTTCAGGACTTTTTAAGGGAAAGTAGCTTGTGTTCTGTGAGATATTTGTAGGGATACAAAGGGTTAATTCCCCTCTGTTCCTAAAAATCTGAACCATATGGTGGAAATCCCCTGCCTGTGCAGCTACAGGGTCTCCTAGAGACTTGGGAGGAGCCTTGTGCAGCATACTGGCAGATACTGGAGGGTGTCACATGGCGTCGCTGCTGCACCACTTTTTAATACATAGGAGTGCCATTTGCTCACAGGAGGTATTCCTGCTTTCACTTTCATGGAGAGAGGGTGGACAGAACTGCTGCAAAGATGTAAGGGGCTAAAAGGAGTGTGACCCCTCCGGGCTGATGCAGGGTACTCCAAAGCCTAGTAAGCTCAACCATGCTGGTTTGGAGCTTGGATGGACATCTTGTGTGCTTGCACTATGGAGAGTGCTGGGAGCCGTGCTGTAAGGAATAAAGGGGGTTCATTGCGCTGCACTATGGACAGTGCTGGAAACAATAGTATGAAGATAAAGCAAGCTGCAGGTGCTTGGTTAAACGGACTTCATCGCTGTGGATGCCTGTTCCAGCTCTGTGTGAGCCTACCCATCTGTGTGAATCCCAAGGGTGAGTTGTGCCCAAGGGAGGGTAAAAAAGAAATGTATCCAGCGGGTCTCCTGTTGTGATACAGGCTTTTTGTGTGCCTGCCACATGGAAGCAAATAACTTGTCCAACGGTAAAGGTATTTGGGCAGATAGTGCTACCTAGGGACACTGGTACTCTTTTGGGGAAAAGTGACTGAGACACTTTCTCTGCCAAAGGGAGTAGTGCGGGACTTTGCCTGGTAAGGAGGTGCCAGAATGGACTGCCACAGGTTCCCAGGGTAGTGGGTCATTTATATTGAAGATTTACTTTGCCTTTTGCATAAAGTTATATTTGTTACACAATAAAGTGTGTGTTGAATGTTTTCCTAATGGGGCCACCCGCAGGTGTATTCCTGGATCCCATTAGGTGGAGGCATTGCCAGGAGAAGAAATTCCCAGTACCCTTTCACCTTCCAGGATCTTCATTGGAAGTTGGTAAGAATGTACAACCTTGGCACCAGGGGGGGGTCACCAAGAGGGTGTTACATATGTTTCCTGAAGTAGAAAAAAAAATTATTGAAAAATGAAAGTATCATAGTATGTTTTGTCCTGTCATTCAACTCTCTCATATTCCAGGATGTCAGTCTAAGCGTGATTTTAGTTATCTCTGGTTAAAAAAAGATGGGGGAACATTTTAATTTATATTTTAAGAGGACTTGTCATCCAGACATAAAAGCGGTATAATAAAAGTCCTTTTCAATTTAAACATGAAACCTAAATTATTTTTAATTAAAACATCAAAATCTATTATAAATGTATTTACCGTCTTAACTGTATTTACCAGTCAATTACTTTTAATTTCCATTCTGTACTTCCTAGATGTCATTGAATCTCATCCGCCTTCCCTTTTCATGGTCTATAATTGTGTAGTTTGTGCATGGGCCTGTGCACCAGGTCCCTTTTTCTGGCACATTAAAAATATTTTGGGGCAATACAAAGCTTGCCTTAATAACAATGTCCACAAAATGGCACCTGCCTGCTTACTATGATTGTGGATTCCCAGACTGAAGGAAACAAGATTTAAATAATTTACATAGTGTAAGTAAAGTTTATTCTAAACCATCAGGATAGAAAAAGATTTTGCATTATTTCTTAGGGTGACAGATCCCCTTTAACAATACATTTCCTTTAACTGCATATTTCCTGTGTTGTGTTTAATTCATATTTCATACTGAGAACTCCCCAGCTCTCTCTTCCCTTGTATACATTCTTTGTGATAGCATTAAAATAGTTGTATTACTTTTAACCCTTTAATAAATATGCCCCTATGCCTGAATGTGTATGGCTATAAAATGGCATAAATTTCAGTATCTGCAAGATGACTAGCTTTTATCATTCTCCTAATCCCTTGCAACCAGGTCTGCAGACATTTTCAAATTATTGTTTTTATGGTGGGCATAAATAAACCATTGTTAAATAAAGCAGTGTGTTTGAGTATGTGATCAGTGTATTAATATTGGAATGAAATTAAAGAAATATTGGATACTAAACAAGTCCAGGGTCTGCTGCAAAATACGTACATAGTTACATAGTTACATAGTTAAATTGGGTTGAAAAAAGACAAAGTCCATCAAGTTCAACCCCTCCAAATGAAAACCCATCATCCATACACACACCCCTCCCTACTTTTAATTAAAATTCTTTATACCCATACCTATACTAACTATAGAGTTTAGTATCACAATAGCCTTGGATATTATGTCTGTCCAAAAAATCATCCAAGCCATTCTTAAAGGCATTAACTGAATCAGCCATCACAACATCACCCGGCAGTGCATTCCACAACCTCACTGTCCTGACTGTGAAGAACCCTCTACGTTGCTTCAAATGAAAGTTCTTTTCTTCTAGTCTAAAGGGGTGGCCTCTGGTACGGTGATCCACTTTATGGGTAAAAAGGTCCCCTGCCATTTGTCTATAATGTCCTCTAATGTACTTGTAAAGTGTAATCATGTCCCCTCGCAAGCGCCTTTTTTCCAGAGAAAACAAACCCAACCTTGACAGTCTACCCTCATAATTTAAGTCTTCCGTCCCTCTAACCAATTTAGTTGCACGTCTCTGCACTCTCTCCAGCTCATTTATATCCCTCTTAAGGACTGGAGTCCAAAACTGAACTGCATACTCCAGATGAGGCCTCACCAAGGACCTATAAAGAGGCATAATTATGTTTTCATCCCTTGAGTTAATGCCCTTTTTTATGCAAGACAGAACTTTATTTGCTTTAGTAGCCACAGAATGACACTGCCCAGAATTAGACAACGTGTTATCTACAAAGACCCCTAGATCCTTTTCATTTAAGGAAACTCCCAACACACTGCCATTTAGTGTATAACTTGCATTTATATTATTTTTGCCAAAGTGCATAACCTTGCATTTATCAACGTTGAACCTCATTTTCCAGTTTGCTGCCCAGTTTTCCAGTTTAGACAGATCACTTTGCAAAGTGGCAGCATCCTGCATGGAACCTATAGTTCTGCACAATTTAGTATCATCTGCAAAAATAGAAACAGTACTTTTAATGCCCACCTCCAGGTCATTAATAAACAAGTTGAAAAGCAAGGGACCTAGTACAGAGCCCTGCGGTACTCCACTAACAACACTGGTCCAATTAGAAAATGTTCCATTTACCACCACTCTTTGTAGTCTATCTTTTAGCCAGTTCTCTATCCAGGTACAAATACTATGTTCCAGGCCAACATTCCTTAATTTAACCAGTAACCTTTTGTGTGGCACTGTATCAAATGCTTTAGCAAAGTCTAAGTAAATCACATCCACTGCCATCCCAGAATCGAGGTCTCTACTTACATTCTCGTAAAAAGAAATTAAGTTAGTCTGGCAAGATCTATTACGCATAAAACCATGCTGGCACAAACTCATAGTATTATGATTTGCTATGAAGTCCAGTATCTTATCCTTTATTAACCCTTCGAAAAGCTTTCCTAATACTGACGTCAGACTAACTGGCCTATAGTTTTGAGGCTGAGAACGGGATCCTTTTTTGAATAGAGGCACCACATTAGCAATTCGCCAGTCTCTCGGCACAATGCCAGATCTCAATGAATCCTGAAAAATTAAGTAAAGAGGTTTGGCAATCACAGAGCTAAGCTCGCTAATTACCCTGGGATGAATACCATCTGGCCCTGGACCTCTGTTAATCTTAACATGTTCAAGTCTCTTTTGAATTTCTTCATGTGTGAACCATGCATCATTAGTTGTATTACTAGAATTGGGAGTGTTAAGAAGGAAACCTTCACTTACTGGTTCTTCATTTGTGTACACAGATGAAAAATACGAGTTCAGAATCTGCGCTTTTATTTTGTTTTCATCAACCAGCTGACCCCCCTCTGATAGTAAGGGTCCCACCCCTTCCTGCTTCATTTTTTTACTATTGACATATTTAAAAAATAATTTTGGATTTTTTTTACTGCTTGCTGCAATATCCTTTTCTATAGCAATTTTAGCTTGCCTTATAGCTTCTTTGCATGATTTATTGGCCTCCTTGTACCTTATAAATGTTTCGGCTGTACCAGCTAACTTGAAAGCCTTAAAAGCACGTCTTTTCTTACCCACCTCAACACCAACGCTTCTATTGAACCAAAAAGGTTTTGCTTTGCAACGACGTTCCTTGCTTACAAGTGGAATATACTGACAAGTATATTTATTAAGCAGCATTTTAAAGACTACCCATTTTTGTTCTGTGTTTAACCCTGTGAAAAGCATTTCCCACTTAATATGTTGCAGAGATGTCCTTATACTGTCAAAGTTTGCACGTCTGAAATTTAGTGTTTTAGTTACTCCCTTATAGAATTGCTTCTGCAACAGAATCTCAAAGGAGACCATGTTATGATCACTATTCCCTAAATGCTCACCCACACAAATGTTAGAGATGGTGTAGGTGTATTTTGCGACTGTGCAACGTAATCTAGAAGAGTAATTCTGGGAATCAACAAAAAAGTAATTTTCTCTGCTTATGCCTATACTTTAAAGCAGTGAAGCTTCAAAACACTGAAACTATTCCATGTAAAATTCTGTTTAAATTACTACTTGCAATGTATGGTATTTGGGCTTCACTTTAACTTTACCATACTACTGTACCAATATGCACTTATTAAATGCATAATAAAGTAGTATAGCATTCATAATACATATATTAATGTTATCTCTATTTTCTTTACTGTATACTAATGTTTGGGGTATTAGAAATATAAATGACAGTCAGTGCTGATGTACAGAGAGTTACAAAGACAATATAGGCTTAATTATCTGTAGTGTGTTATTATATGTCACTATATTTTGCAATAATACATCTGCATAGCTTCAAAATTCGGTTGAATGGCAATAGGCAGAGTAAATATACTCAGAGGTTGACAGTGTAAATATCTTAGCACTGCAGTGACTGGCACATATTTGGCAACAGTAGGTATTTACAGTAGCTGTCAAAAGCTGTCCAACACTGCCCACAATAATGCTGCATCATCCATTTTATCAAACTTGCAAACTGCATTAAAGCAAAAAAAGTAAATGTTTCAAAACTGACAAATACATTTCGTTGCTTTGAACAAAATGCACCTATAATTACCCCGCCTGTCAAATAATTTTTCTGTCCATGCAAGCTGCTAATACCTGGGAATATTAGTCGGTGAAGAAAGAGGTACACCTTATTGATTTGATGAAACTGTTCCAATGACGGGTTATTTGGCACAGAAGAATTAGATTAACAGACTTAATGCTATTTGAATTACATTATGATTTATACTGTACCTGAGTATGATCTTAGCAAAGAAATGTCTGGTTTAAACTCATATATGCACTTTAAAGAAGTGTTATTGCACAGTAGAAGGGGATACAATGTTCTATTTCCTAAAGAAATCTTAAGGGTGTTTTTGTTTTGTTGATTTTTTGCCTTTTAGCTACTGCTAGATAGGGATGGGCGAATTTGATCCGTTTCGTTTCTCCAAAAATTTGCCACCCGTGAAATCTCGCAGATGCCCATTAATGTCTATGGGCGTCAAAAAAATGTTGACGTGTGGCAAAATTTTTTTGATGCGCCCCCTTTTTTTTGGACGCACAATGCCATAGTAGTCTATGGGCGTTATTTTCCGCTGCAAAACAAGGTGAAAAAAATCGCCCATCCCTAATGCTAGAGTGAAATTGTCAGTTTTGAGGCTATCCTCAAGAGAGTATAAGAGCTACAGTATAGACTGTATATAGCCAATTTATTTGGAGCCATTGCGCTGCGTGTTGACGCCGGCAATTCTTGCCACTGTGATGATGCCACCACGTCATGACACTGCGTCTTCTTTCCCTGGGCGCCGTCATCTTGTGGCGCAGAAGAGGAGAGTGCCATCGGACGCTCCTCACAGTACCAAAATCTCAAATCATATTTGAACAGTTTATACTACTACTAATAATAAGTATTATTATTGTGTTTAGTGTATAAGTCATACAGTCATATGTTCTCTTTGGGCATCTCCCAGGGGGCAGTAAATGGTTTAGTTATAGTGCAGTACTATGCTGAATTGTTTCAGTTTGAAATTTGTGTGATTCAAATCAGTGGAAAATAAAAATCAGGCATTGTGAGAAAGATATGCAAAAAGGTATGCAACGGCATTCACGCAGGCACGCGCCACATCTGCGTTTCCGCAGGCACTCACCGAAGAAAGCAGGGAGGCGTGCAAAGGGAAGCCGGGAGGAGGCCCCTGGTGACTGCCTGAAGGGGCCATCATGTTGCAGTCCCAGTGGGCCCCCATTACTCCAGTCTAGAGATGGCGCGAACTGTTCGCCGGCGAACTTGTTCGCGCGAACATCGGGTGTTCGCGCTCGCCGGAAGTTCGCGAACGTCGCGCGACGTTCGCCATTTTGGGTTCGCCATTGTTGGCGCTTTTTTTTGCCCTCTCACCCCAGACCAGCAGGTACATGGCAGCCAATCAGGAAGCTCTCCCCTGGACCACTCCCCTTCCCTATAAAAACCGAAGCCCTGCAGCGTTTTTTCACTCTGCCTGTGTGTGCTGAAGAGATAGTGTAGGGAGAGAGCTGCTGCCTGTTAGTGATTTCAGGGACAGTTGAAAGTTTGCTGGCTAGTAATCGTTTTGATACTGCTCTGTTATTGGAGGGACAGAAGTCTGCAGGGGTTTGAGGGACATTTAAGCTTAGGTAGCTTTGCTGGCTAGTAATCTACCTTCTACTGCAGTGCTCTGTATGTAGCTGCAGTGGGCAGCTGTCCTGCTTCTGATCTCATCTGCTGACTGCTGCAATAACAGTAGTCCTTGTAAGGACTGCTTTTATTTATTTTTTTGTTCCAATACAGAGCAGTATCAAGCAGATTACTAGCCAGCAAACTTACTATCATCTGTCCCTGAAATCACTAACAGCTCTCCCCCTACACTATCTCTTCCAAGCACACACAGGCAGATTTTTCAGATACATTTTTGCCCTTGATCCCCCTCTGGCATGCCACTGTCCAGGTCGTTGCACCCTTTAAACAACTTTAAAATCATTTTTCTGGCCAGAAATGTCTTTTTTAGATGTTAAAGTTCGCCTTCCCATTGAAGTCTATGGGGTTCGCGAACCGTTCGCGAACCGCTCGCATTTTTGCGCAAGTTCGCGAATATGTTCGCGAACTTTTTTTCCGACGTTCGCTACATCCCTACTCCAGTCCGAACCTGCTTCCTTACTGCCTGTCTAAAGTGCAGAAAGCAGTGTAGAGGGTCGTGCAAGTGCTTATGAGCATAAAGACCCTCTACAGTCACCTCCCAGGGGGCAGTAAATGCTTTACTTTAGTGCAGTACTATGCTAAATTGTTTCAGTTTGGAATTTTTGTGATTCAAATCAGTAGAAGATAATAAATCATGCATTGAGAGAAAGGTATGCTTTCTAACTCTATTAGCATCCCAATCAAATTGGATGTAAGAGGGAGGGGTTATTCTGTTATTCACCAATAATATTTACACTCCCCACACAGTTACACTCTGTGGCACCATGACTTTGTATTATTGTTTACTAGTGAATATACTCAATGCAATAGAGCATTTTTTACAATGCACCATGCAGTGTACAAAGTGCAAAAAAGAGTTACAACAGTGTTCTTTTTACATTTGGCCCACTGAATGGGGCATTAAGCATATGGCTGCAGGCTTGGAGCACAGAGACCTATAGATTGTGGAACTGGTGGGGCCTGTTTTAGGTGGTGCTAGATTCAAAAGGGGCAGGCATCCTTCCCCTTCCCCCCACCTGCCCCTACCTTGTGTATTATCCATGGGCACATGTGAAGCCCACATCAGGGCCCTGTCCTTACCGCCTGTCTAAAGTGCAGAACACAATGTAGAGGGTTGTGAAAGTGCTTATGAACACAAAGACCCTTTATGACTGTATCATTAGGAGGATAACAATATAGACTGAGGGTTATAGCTGTAATAACTGACATTAGGGGGTATATCTATTAATATTCTTATATTCATTAAAATTTAGACAAAGGGTGCAGTCACAGTTTTTTTCCAGGACTGCATTTTTTACCCACCGTTTATCATATGAAATTGACCAAGTTACAAAAATGTTTTTGTAGGTGAAATTTCACTGCCAGGGGTTTGCCATGGGATTCCATCTTGTTATTATACTCTAGAATTAAAAATATTATGTCCATCAGTAAAAATCTTTGCAACAATCTATCAATCATTTGCAAGTTGCAAGAAATAAATAACAAAATATACTTTTTCTACAGCCATCGGAGCTTGACATCTTATGTGTAAAATCATAACATGACCTTCACTCCAGTCCTTTTCTCTGAAGAGTTCTTAATAAAGACTTCTTTCCACCTCAGCTGATAACTTTCTCACAGTTGATGAATGTTTCACACAGTGAAAGGTTATATATTTGTTCATCTTCAACTGTGCTTCATTTATCAAGTAGAGGTCGTACTAGGGAAGTGTAATGTAATTGCAATCCCTTCCTATATACTCATGGATGATCACTGCTTTAAACATACTGTAGATATCTTGAAAGCAACATTGATAAAAAAAATTACCACATCATGTTTGGTTTAGATTAAATGCCCTATATTTATTCTTTGTTGTTTTACTATGACTGCTTAACCCACTGGACTTGTTTTTTCAGCAATTTTCAAGCTTTATTGGAGTGCGTTTTTTTTGTAACTGTATATATACTACTGGTTTGACCAGCACCCAGGTACAGTAGATGTCTAATTAAGGTTGTGAGTGCACCAGGTTGGACTTGTGTATATCGTTTTGATTTTAATCTGTTGTTTTGTTTTATTTCTTCCTATTTTGTGTACTCCCCACACTTACTTTTTCCAATTTACTCATGGCCTCCACTCTTGATATATTTTTCTTTAGTATTCTTTTTCTAGTGTTCTTTTGATTGTCTGCATTTTCCCCTATTTTATATATTCTATCATATTTTCCATTCTACATTGTTTTTTGAGTAATTATCACCCCTTCTGCCATTCAGTTTTTCCTCCATTACTATTAGGTTTCATACCCATTTATTCATTCCCTTTATCTTCATTTTAATCAACACCAAATCATGTGATACACCAGTGGGGCAGCACTTCTTCAGTCAAAATCACAGTCTTCAGGACATGCAGGTCTTAATTCTAAAAGGGAACTTTAAAACTGAACGGGAAGGAAAGATTTATGAATTCAAATGTATGGTGTTATTTAACACATTAAGACAGGGCCTTAATTTAGGGTCAGGTTTCATGTCACACTATGTGACCTGACTGAATCCAGACTCCTGGACTATTTACAACCCACCCTAATTAATTGTATTATCTCTACAATTGATCTCTATCTATCTGTAACTTCCTAATTTATTGCCCATGAATACCTTTCACTGATCTAACAGAATATATGCTGTGCCTTTCTAGCTTTCATTTGTATTTTGCCTGACGAAGGGGCCTTGGTGCTCCGAAAGCTTGCAATGTATTTTTATTGTTAGCCAATATAGGTATCACTTCTACAATACTTTATGTATTTTTTTTTTTTTATTTGTTAGATTCAAAAGTGAATTTCTAGTAAATGTGCTGCACTGTTTATAGAGAAGCAATCCATTCAAAGTAAAATGAAATGGTGTGATCTTTTTTATTTTATATTGATAGAATGTGCCAACATTAATTGGCACATAAGGAGTAATAGCAATGTTTCAACAGCAGCAGCAACTTGCTTAGAATGTGTAACATATATGTTTTAGAGGTAATGACACGCATATTACCAGGTAATCCCAGAGCAGTGGCCAAGTCAATAAGACATGACTCCGATTTGGGAAGTCCTTTAGGTTAATGGCTCATGGTCTGTTTTCTTCAGATCCACTGCCTTCCATCTCCTCTATGTGTATGCACTGACATGTGTGTAATTAGCTTGTAGCACAGACACAGAGCACACACTATCTGACCAAGCTTTTCACTGTTTATAACACAATAAGGGACAATGTCTTAAGAAGAAGAATATTATTTTATATATTGTAGCCATTCTCCAGCTGGTAGAATATTTACTATCCATGTTCTCTGATATCTGTTCTGAATACCTTGTAATGACAACATATTATAGCTATTTGCTGCTTCTTTCTAATTATAAATAACAGTGCTGTCTGAATACACTTTATTAGATGGAACTGTTACTCAAACCCTGTAGGAAGCAACCTTTTTGTCAGTTCATCAAACTGTGTCAAAAATATGAGAGAAACTATTGTAGGTGAGAAACTATAGAAGATATAATTTTATAAACTATAGAAATAACATAATTTACTGAATATCTTCCACCGCATAAAATCTTTACTTGCTAAAATGTCATTGTTTGCAATATTATGAAGTTATAGCTTATGTAGCTCTATAGAGGTTCAACAATGCCACGGTTGGGCTCTATCCAAATTCAGAAATGTTCCTCAAGACACTGTCATGTAAATGCAATTCATTGCCCTTTACAACATCTAAAACCAGTAATAAAATATAAGCTAATATTATATATACTCATTATATGGAGCAAATCAGAAACTATAAAGCAACAGAATGATGAAATTAGCATTGCTGAAGTTACATTTGCATTGCTTAAGGTTTTCATTCTCTAAATAAGTCAGTGGCACACCAACATTTTCCAAAAACTTGCTAATGAACAGAAAGTGATTCTAACAGCCTAAAGACCAAGAGCTGTCTGGATGTCTAGCTGTCAGAGAATATTTTTAATAAACCCAAATGTAGTCTCATGCTTTTCAACTAGATCTACTTATCTTTACTTGTATAGTTATTGCATCCTTAACCCCTTCTACCCAGCAGTTTAGTACAAACAATTAAAATGACTAAACTATAAAGTAGTGCTTTGGTTCACACAAAATAGTAAAGAATGTATTCCAGATAAATGCCTCTTTAATATAAGGGGGGAACATTTTTAATCATGTGATCTTTTTTGTACTATTTAGTTAGATGAACCATTTATAAGATATAAAATATTTTATAAGCATTATTATCCTTAATGTATTTTGCACTGACAAACAATCTATACAAACTTTGTGGTTTGTAGAGATTGTTAATTATTCATACCAGCCCCTGCTCAAGTGGAGCTTACAGTCTATAGTGACTATAACACACATACATGCAAACACACACAAGGGTCAATTGTATCATAAGCCAATTACCCAATCAGTACCCAATTATAAATTCCTTGAGGTCCTCTTAGAAAAATAATCCTAATCACCATTACAATAAAAAAAAGCTAAAAAAGCCCAATAAAGTGCATGGTTATGCAAAATAGTTATATTTCTTAGCAATTGTTTAGCAAACTGTTACAGTATTATGTTATGTATCTCTTTGATGCACATGAAAACAGCTGAAAAAACAGAGGTAAACTTAATAAACAGATCTAACAAGATATTGTTAAAAACATTTTTAAAACTCAAGGTAATAACATTAGTCTTGTAATGAAAAGAGCATTTCCCCAAGATTCAAAACGTAAGCAATTAAAAGGTCTGTTGAAGTTTAAAGTGGGCAAATAGCAATTTAATATTCTAGTCACTGGTTTCTTGTCCTGGCCACCTGACATAGTGACAAACAAACTAGGTTGCAGTTAGACTCATCTTTCCTTTGACTTCTTCTCTATCATGCATGAGGTGGACTGTGCCCTAACTCCCTATACACATAGCCGTGCACACAAAAAGCCAAGGGCACACATACATTTTTTTGGCACAAAAAACGTTTACGCTCACACATCTTCCTGTTGGAGCTAGATTATTTCTGGTCAGGTGATTTCTGAGGGAGCACAGAAAATATCATAACATAACATGGTGGCTCAAGGTAAAAGATGTAAAAGGGCAATATTTATATACTGTATAGTCCAGTTTGATAAGATCCTGTAATGATATAAATCATACCACATATGGGGGTATGAAATAAACTATATGTTGGTTAAGTATTTATTCTTGGGTATAGTTTTTCTTTAACATCACATTGTCTGCTTCTGTTTGTGCATTTGGCTTGGCTTCACTGTTCTCAGTCTATATTTTTTTTCAGACTGAGAAAAGCAGATCAGCTCTGCACCCCAGCTCCATTCAACTCAACCACTTCCACTTACATACAGTCACACACAGCAGAGAGCGGAGGTCGGCCTGAAAATGCCTGCTTTGGTGTATTTGGGCGACCTCCGCTCCAGTGTGCTGTGTGTGACTGCATGCAATTGTACCTTATTAAAATCAGTGGAGATTGGGGAATGGAGCAGATCTTCTTCACTCATTCTGAAAAAATATGCAGGCCACGAGCAATGGAGCCTCCTGCCTCCTGCCCCCAGCCCTATCCCTCTGTTAATGTATTTTAATAGTAGTATTAAAGTACTGCTGAAGCCTGTGATAAAATGAAATCCAACCTACAGAAAGCAGTACCCAGTGAGAAAATTATGTTGAAAAAATGATTTGCATTATCAAGCATGTTTTAAAGAAACTTGGCTCTTTCAGGCATGTTAATCTTCTTATCAGACAGGGACAGTCATACACATGACTACTTCTTTTATTGTAATATATAATATAAAAATTGTATTGACTACATCTCTTCATTGTTACAATAACTCATAGTCACAAATAACAGTTTCAAAACTTACATTCATTAAAGAGAAACAGAACAAATAGAAAATATTTGATTCACATATTGTCAAAGCAGGTTATGCAGCACAGACTGACCCTAGTATATAAGTAACAAAGGACTCATTTGACAATAGTTGGCACAAAAATAATGACTTGTGCAAGTGGATGTGATGCTATGATTCATGTCATGCCAATGTGCATTAGCTTCATTATAAACTGTCTTTCTCCAATTGGTTTTCCAAAAGAAACCTCAGACCCAACACCCCCTGGACAAAAATGCAATGCATACCTGCAGTCCTGTGAAAGTGCATGGTGACCACCAGCCAACCCCTGATGACAGCTGTCTATCATTCTGATTTTGTTCTTTCAGCACTTAAAACCCTCATATTTGTGCAGACGACTCACTGCTGCAAAAATAAGCAGGGTTCAGTCAAAAGTTTAAATGGATATCTAATACAGATATGGGACCAGTTATCCGGAATGCTCTGAACCAGTGGTTTTCTGGATAATTGATCTTTCCATTATTTGGACCTCCATACCTTACTTGAAAATAATTTTGATTTTAAATAAACCCAATAGGATTCTTTTGTCTCCAGTAAGGATACATTTTATCTTAACTGGGACCAAGTACAAGGTACTGTTTTATTATTACAGATTAAAAGGAAATCATTTTTAAAAATTTGAGTTATATAAATAATGGAGTCTGTAGGAGATGGCCTTGCCATAATTCGGAGCTCTCTGTATAATAGGTTTCTGGATAACGGGTCCCATACCTGTAACTTTGATCAAGGTCTACTGGTGTGTATCAGTCTACAGTACGTCAAAGCTACTGGTTAGCACATTCATGTTTACTTATCACCAGATGTCCAGTCAGTGCAGTGAAGATTCCCAATTCTCCATTAGTGGGCTGGTGGGGGCTAATTGGGCATCTGTGTACTTGAAATGCCAGAGCCTATTTTGACTCCCTGTCCAGACCTGATCTAAATGGTGGAGTCATCAGTCATGTTGTATTGTGATGAAATATATTTCGGAACATTAGCTGAGCTAGTGTGTTCTCAATCTTTTAGAAGTCAGCCAGAAGCCACTCCGATTATGAGAAAGGAGGTTCTGTATAAATATTCGGATGGGGATTTTTATAGTGAGAGCTGTGAAGTTGTACAATTCTCTCCCTGAATCAGTTGTACTAGTTGATACATTAGGTAGCTTTAACAAGGGGTTGGATGGCTTTTTAGCAAGTGAGGAAATACATGGTTATAGAAGTTAACTTATAGTACCAATTTGACTCAGGCAGGGCCAAAACTAGGGGTAGGCAGAAGATGCAACTGCCTAGGGCACAAAGATGTGGGGGGCCCTAGGCAGGTCTTCTGCCTACCCCTAGTCTGGGTGGTTCACTTCCCTGCTGCACTCACTCACCTCTCTCCTCCCCTCTATCACTCCCCCTACCTCCCTCCCTCCCCTGCCGTTCCCCTTCGTTACTCTCCCTTTCCTCCCTACTCTTGTTATGGTTATGCGCATGTGCACAAGCACATGGGAGGGTTAGCCAACCAGGTGCCTAGGGTGCCCTGTCAGCTTGGCCCGGCCTTGGACTCAGGGACTGGTACAATTGCTATCTTGGAGTCAGAAAGGAATTGTTTTCCCTCTCTGAGGCTAATTGGGAAGGCTTCAGAAGGGGCTTTTTGCCTTTTTCTGAATCAACTAGCACTTAGGTATGTTATATATTGACATAAAAGTTTGGACTTGATGAATGTGTCTTTTTTCAACCTAAGTTACTATAAACTGTTAATCTTTAACTTGCATTCTCTTATTTTCGTCACAGCTGATTAGTCAAGATTAGTCAAATGTAGTATTATTGATTTTATAGGGGTTCCTATACTGATATACTGATACAGTATTTCAGTATGTCTTTAATTCTCTGATCTGAATCACAATTGTTCCTTCTGAGATCAAGTTTTTCAGAACCATTTACATAAATATCTTCAATACAAAACAATGCTGGTGATTAAAAGCTGAACTCTCCTTACAACTAATGCAAATAAAACTCTCAGCCAGAATTCTCTTTGACATAAGAGATAATCCAATTAAGCATATTTAATAACATAAATGGAGGATTACTGAAATTTAATAATTAATAGAGCATATTATGTATTCACTTTAGCCTTTGTCTAACGTTTCATTCTTTATGGCAATGTGTAGTTTTCTTTGTCAGGTAATGTATGCATATAACAGCATGTACTATATATTGAACATTTACATAGCTAGGTTTAGACAGATTAGGGTTATAGGGAATTCATTATTAGGAAATGGATAGGATAATCTGTTGTTGCGATAGCTACAAACAGTTTGCTGTCAGCCTGGTGCCAGGGTTCAGCATGTGGTAAATTGGGTAGAAAATGTTTGGGTGGGGCTGGGCAATACACAGGTCTTGGTACAAAGTACCTAAGTGCAGCACTTCCAGGCAAGGGAGCAGAGGAGGGGCTTTTAAAGCCACTCACATCTTCCCCACTGACTCAGAAGCCCTGAGCAACAAGAATGTGGGGAAAAGTGACACCTGGAGTGTGATTGCACAGGGGCCCCATATGTGTGGCAGACACTGCTGCCAGCTTCTACCTGCACTTCCTCCTCCATCCAGCAATGCACCCTAACTTGGATCACCATGACAACACCTTCCTGTTGTGCCTCCAGTCCTCCAGCCTTCCTGGACACAGATCTGCAACCTACATACCCCAGGATAATGTAACTCACACACAAAATACACTTGCACGCACTTTTTACACATTCATATTAAGAATGTTTTCTCTCGGTTCCTAATGCTATGCGGGAGATAAGAAGCTGGAAGTTCGGAGGAGATTTTCAGCTATTTCATCAAAACCGACAATATTGGGAAAGCATTGCAAGCATAATAGTTTGGAGTAGAAAGACATAGTTACCTATTTTGGATTTGACTTAATGTATACTTTCCAAAAATATATTGTTTTTGATGGGTCAATGTATATTTTAATTTTTTTACCTCACAAAAAATGAGTAAATGTGATGATTATTCCCTAGCAAAAGTGACTTCCCAGGACAATTTGCATGCACTAACTTAATTGTAGGATCTCTAAAAGATAGATACTTTGGTAATCCTATGGACAATGGGTATCAAACTGTTCAGTGGACCCCTGGCATTCATATTTACAATTTTTTTTCTTGGTACCTAATACTGTGAGGGAGATAAGATGCTAGAAAAAGGATGATTTGAAGGGATTTTTGGCTATTTCAACAAAACCAACAATTTAAGGATACCATTGCGACTCAGTAGTTTGGAGTAGAAAGACATGGTTACCCTTTTTGGATATGGATAAATGTGAACTTTATATATGGTTTTGGGGGGTCAATGTATTTTTTTGTGTTTTTACTCCACAAAAAATCAGTAAATGTGTTGATTATTCAGTAGTTAATAAGACTTCCCAGGAAAATATGTATGCACTAACTTCCTTTTGAGGGTCTCTAAATGCCAGATATCTTTATAATCCAATGCATAATGGGCAGAAAACTGTTCAGTGGACCCCTGGCATTCATATTTAGGATGTTTTTTCTTGGTACCTAATGTTGTATGGGAGATGCAAACTGAATTTTCATATATTTTTATAGAAACTACTAAGAACAACTTTGCTGTTTGGTAATTAGGAGTTGAAAGACATGGTTAACCACTATGGATTTGGCAAAATCTGTACTTTTCAAAAATATATGGTTTCCTGGGTACACCTACTGCTCCAGGATGTATTTATATCCTTTAGAATCCATATTCTACTCTAGTGCTTTGAAATTCACTAATTTACTGCTCTGAATTTCTGATCTATAGAAGTCAGAAATCTTCATACAACTATACACATCTGGTATTGGCACATTGGACTTCAGGTTTTCTACAACAGTTGCATTTTTGTGCATAAAATAAAATATTTCTCTGGTATACATTTTTTGGGTATTTCAAACTCTAAATCTTGTTCCAGAAGTGGAAATACACAAAAATAGATTTGAAAGCTAATGATCTCCCGAGAAAAAAAAAGTATAGTTTTCCTAGATAAACTAAAAATACCCCAGGAAATGCCCCTAAAGTGAGAAAGCACAAAATGTTCAAAAAATGTCTGGTACTGAGTGCAAATGAAATGCGAAGTTCTGCTAGCACTTGAAGGGTTAAACCCAGAATTAAAGCTGTGCAATAAGGATATTAACCAAACACAGCACTGGAGAGTGTGTGAAGGCCCTAATAATACTGGATCTAATCTGGACTTAAGAGGGATATTAATGAGTGCAGAGACATGCAACTAAACTGGTTAGAAGGATGGAAGACTTAAATTGTGAGGGTAGACTGTCAAGGTTGGGGTTGTTTTCTCTGGAAAAAAAGTGCTTGCAAGATGACATGATTACACTTTACAAATACATTAGAGACATTATAGACAAATAGCAGGGAACCTTTTTACCCATAAAGAGGATCACCATACCAGAGGCCACCCCTTCAGACTAGAAGAAAAGAACTTTCATTTGAAGCAAAGTAGGGGGTTCTTCACAGTGAGGGCAGTGAGGTTGTGGAATGCACTGCCGGGTGATATTGTGATGGATGATTTTGTTAAAGGAATTGTTCAGTGTAAAAATAAAAACTGGTTAAATAGATAGGCTGTGCAAAATAAAACATGTTTCTAATATAGTTAGTTAGCCCAAAATGTAATATATAAAGGCTGGAGTGATTTGATGTATAACAAGTCAGTCAGGACACTACTTCTTGCTTTTCAGCTCTCTTGGTTTACACTGACTGGTTACCCTGGTTACCAGGCAGTAACCAATCAGAGACTTGAGGGGGGGCCACATGGGTCATATCTGTTGCTTTTGAATCTGAGCTGAATGCTGAGGATCAATTACAAACTCACTGAACAGAAATGTACCATGTGGCCCCCCTTCAAGTCGCTGACTAGCTCAGAGTTATAGAGCTGAAAAGCAGGAAGTTGGATTCTGGCTGTTTTATTAGACATCTGTTCACTCCAGTCTTTATATATTACATTTTTGGCTAACTAACTATATTAGAAACATTTTTTATTTTGCACAGACTATCTATTTACATAGTTTTTATTTTCACACTGAACTATTCCTTTAAAGCCTTTAAGAGTGGCTTGGATGATTTCTTGGACAGACATTATATTAATGGCTATTGTGATACTAAACTCTAGAATTAGTATAGATATGGGTATATATAATTTATGTGAAAGTATGCAGGGGTGTATGTATGGATGCTTGGTTTTTATTTGGAGGGGTTGAACTTGATGGACTGTCTTTTTTCAACACAATTTAACTATGTAACTATGCAACTATGTAAGTTGTTATTATGGTTAACTTCAATTATTCAGACATTGACCTGAGAAATGGAGAAGCCAAGTCAGAAAGAGCTAACATATTGGTAAACATGCTGTATGAGTATTTGTTACTCCAGGTAGATCAAGAACCTAGAAAAAAAAGATGTTATTTTGGATTGGCAATAACTAATAATGCTGCATTCTTCTCCAACATTTGCATTGCTGACCATTCAGGGTACAGTGATCATAACATGAAAAGATGCTGCAGAGACACCTGTATAAAACACTCAATATGTTTTAAACTTGCAAACTTTGACAGTACAGGTATTAGATCTGTTACCTGGAAACCCATTATCCAGAAAGCTCTGAATAATGTGAAGGCAGTCTCCCATAGACTCCATTTCAACCAAATAATTCAAATGTTTTAAAATAATTTCCTTTTTTCTGTGTAATAATAAAACAGTACAGTGCACTTGAGATATAATTAATCATTATTAGAGTCAATATTAGAGAATATAAGAGAACAATCCTATTGGGTTTAATTAATGTTTACATAATTTTCTAGTTGACTTAAAGGACCAGTAACATAATTTTTTTTTTAAAACATTGTTTATTTTTAACGAAAAAAACCCACCAAGACAGTTTTAACTTTTAAATCGCAAAGCTTTTATTAAGAAATTACTTACCGATTCAGAAACGGCGACAGGGCGACGATCCATTGTGTGGTGCTCGATTTCTCCTCAAGCGCCGCACGATGGATCATTGCCCTGTCGCCATTTCTGAAGAGGAGCGCATGCAGAGAATCGGTAAGTAATTTCTTAATGAAAGCTTTGCGATTTAAAAGTTAAACTGTCTTGGTGTGTTTTTTTCGTTGAAAAGATAAAAATTTTTTTTTATGTTACTGTTCCTTTAAGATATTGATATCCAAATCATAAGACCCCTTATCCATAAAAACCCCAGGATCAGCATTCTGGATCACAGGTCCTATACTTGATCTATTGTATATAACCATATATTAAAAGGATATTTATCTATCTTGAGTCTTCACACAGGGCCGCCATCAGGGGGGGACAGGGGGGACAAGCGTACCGGGCCCGGGCATGAAGGGGGGCCCGGCAGCGCTGCATTTTTTGAAGATCCGGGCCCCCCTTACGAGCGCCCGAGCCGTACGTCTTGCCTCTGTGCTGCTGAATGCGGAAGTGCAGAAAAGCCGAAGCCGATGCGCCGAAAAGACCCGAAGTCACGGAAAAAGCCGAAGTCACGAAGCGCCGAAAAGACCCGAAGTCACGAAAACAGCCGAAGTCCTGAATCAGCGCAAAGACCCGAAGTCACGAAAACAGCCGAAGTCCTGAAGCAGTGAAAAGACCCGAAGTCACGAAAGGAGGTGAAGTTGAAGTACTGAAGCCGTGAGTTCAATTCTACTGAACACCAGTTTGTGTATTTTTTTTTTTTTTTAATCTCCTGGCCACCAATGTATTATTTTAGTATTCTATAGGCCCCTGCAACCAATCTTTTTTTTTAAAACATGTTTTTTTGGGGCCCCAATTTTTTTTTTAACTCGTAAGGGGCCCCTTGCCACCATTGTTTTTTTCAAAAAAAAAAAAAAAATAATAATTTTCTTTTTGGTGGCCCTAAATTTTTTTAACTTGTAAGGGGGCCCCTGCCACCAGTTTTTTTTTCAAAAAAAAAAAATTTTTTTTTAAAATTTTTTTTTTGAGGCCCCAATTTGTTTTTAACTTATAAGGGGGCCCCTGCCGCCAATGTTTTTTTTTTTTTTCAAAAAAATTTTTTTTTTTTTTCAAATTTTTTTTCGGGGCCCCAATTTGTTTTTAACTTATAAGGGGGCCCCTGCGGCCAATGTTTTTTTTTTTTTCAAAAAATTTTTTTTTTTTTTTCAAAAAAAATTTTTTTTTTTTTTTAATTTTTTTTTTGGGCCCCAATTTGTTTTTAACATATAAGGGGGCCCCTGACGCCAATGTTTTTTTTTTTTTTCAAAAAAATTTTTTTTTTTTTTTTTAAATTTTTTTTTGGGGCCCCAATTTGTTTTTAACTTGTAAGGGGGCCCCTGCCGCCAATGTTTTTTTTTTTCAAAAAAAATTTTTTTTTTTTTTCAAATTTTTTTTTGGGGCCCCAATTTGTTTTTAACTTGTAAGGGGGCCCCTGCCACCAGTTTTTTTTTTTTTTTTCAAATTTTTTTTTTGGGGCCCCAATTTGTTTTTAACTTATAAGGGGGCCCCTGCCACCAATGTTTGTTTATTTTTTAGTTTTTTTTACATTTTTTTTTGTTGGGGCCCCAAGTTTTTTTTAACTTATAAGGGGGCCCCTGCCACCAATGTTTTTTAAAAAAAAAAAAAAATTAATTTTTTTTTTTTTGGGGCCCCAATTTTTTATAAGGGGGCCCTGACCATCAATAGCTTTTTACAACTTGTGTGGGGGGGGTTACTTTTTTAGCGCTGATGTCTGTGTGGTCTTTTAACTGCGATGTGGAGTGGGCGGGAAATGGGGTGGAGCTTGGTCGTCAGTGTGGGCGGGGCCCCGTGATTTCTAATGGCGGCCCTGTCTTCACACATATGGATGAGCATAGCCTTATACTTTAATTTTCCATTCAAATCATTGAAAGCATTTTCAGTATCAGTGTAAGTAGTTTTTGACACAAAAGGCTTCTACAGTAAGAAAAGATACATTAACATAAGACAAACCATATTTTAACAATGTTAACATTACCACTTTTACAGTGCCATCTTTAGTACTTACAAAGGTTCTCAGAGAGATCATATTAGATTTCCACACATGGGAACATGTGTTACCTTGTCATAGGTGCTAAAAATGTCAGAATTTACTGTGAGCAACAATTCCATGATATACAACTAAACACCTAAAAAAAAAAAGAGAGAACGACACAACAGAAATTGAATGCCGAACAAGGAATATATGTACAGTAATATGTACTCTGTAATGTGTTTCTTGTTTTTTCAGAAGACATCAATTCTGCACAACTGTTTTTTATGAGGGGACAAGACATTGTTTAGTAAAAGAATCAATGCAACATTATGATGTGCTTATTGTTTTTCAATGTCAAAAAGCAGGCAGCTGTGAAATATAGTTACTGGCTTATTTAATGAGCAGGTAGCAATAACATTTTCAAATTATTGTCAGCTGATCACTTAAGTTGTATACTATTTAAAATGTTAACTTATACAGGTATGGAACATATTATCCAGGATGCTAGCAGGTTTTCCAGATAAGGGGTCTTTTTATAATTTGGATTTCTATGCCTTAAATCTGCTAAACAAAATTAAAATGAACAAAATAGGGTTGTTTGCCTTTCATTATTTTAGTTAGGATAAAGTACAAAGTTCTGTTTTTTTATTGCAGAGAGAAACGAAATGATTTTTATAATTTTTTTTAATATTGAATTACAGTTACGGGGTCCATTATCCAAAACCCGTTATCCAGAAAGCTCTGAAATACAGAAAGGCCATCACCCATAGACTCCATTTTACCCAAACAATCCTTATTGGAAGCAACACCAGCCTATTTCAGTTTATTTGTATGAAGATTCAAATTACGGAAAGATTTGTTCTCAGAAAACCCAGGTCCTGAGCATTCTGGATAGCAGGTCCCATTCTTGTATTTGCTTATAAATAGGTATATGAAAGATGGCCATCCAGTAATTTAAAGCTTTCTGGATAATGGGCTTCCGGATCCCATACCTGCACCATCTTGCTCATGAGTTGGGTTTAGTCACCTGTCAGTATCAATGCACTTGTTCAGTGCAATGGACTAAATCATAGGCTAAGAAAGTTTTATAACAATCCAATAAGATTGTGACTTAAAATTTCCCTGTTGCAAACAAACACATCCAAGGCCAAATAACAACTAAACAAACAGTACTAAGCACACATGCAAACACCTACAAGTGCATTAATACTAACCTGACCTTATGCAACAGGTTATATTTTTACACACTTTGATGGCATTAGTAACTTTTAAATGCTGGGCAAGTATTACCCGACCACTGATTTTAACAGTGAGAGACATTTTAGTTTTGAGGATTATTTGAAATGTGCTGCTGCTTACTTTATGCAACCACTCAGGTAAGTATATTGTGTTATAGCACTGAGCTTGCCCAACAGTTGGAGTAAACAGGAGCTAAAAAGTCTTGTTTATAGACTGGTTAAGCAGTATTTTCCACATCCATTTAAATGCAAGGGAACCCAAACATATTTAGCAAGTACTTGTTCTGTTTCTTACATTTAGAGAAAGAATGATCTTTAGGTAAAATGGAGGTTACAATTAAATTTTCATAAACATAAGGTATTTAAGGTTTTGATTTGAAAAGGAGATATCTGGGTTGATATAGGTTAATATGTAAAAAAGAGAACATTTTAACTGTTAAAATGTATTATTTTAGCTACTTAAAATAGAAGAACAGTAATTAATTTGATCTTCTTCCAAGAAACCAGTATACAAAAAGTTAGCCATAACCAGCTCTTTCACTATATGCTAATATACTATTTATGATATAGTCTGGATATACAGATGCAGCCACTTTGGTTTGTCTGTTTGACACAGAATAACTAAACACAGATATCCCATTTATCTAATTTAACACAGAAAACTGCGTCACAACATCCCATCTAATTAAAGCATTCACCATTGTGAACAATGGAGCTTTGGTATGCTAATGAAAAGGTTAAATGCATTAAATGAGTTAAGATGACTTAAGATAACACAGTTTCTTCAATTACCCCTGAGTCATGACGCATTTAACTCACAAATCCAAGTGGCTTCATCTGTACTGGCTCATTTACCCTATTAGAAATATGCATATACTTTTATTTAGTTTGTGTGCTGAAAATCCAGCAGAAGCAGGTTTTTAATTTGAGAAAGATATTGAGAGAGAGTGAATGGACCTAGATTTATTCCAATAAATCACTGATTATCTTCTGCAATGTCCAGTTTTTGTCTCTGAATACTGTTTTATTCATACGTAAATACAGCATACACAAAAAGTATCAGTTCAGCTCACAAACTGAGGTTCATTACAATGATGCAGAACTGTTCATTGGCAATATAAATTATAACTGAAACAAGCTCTCTTAAATTTAAGTTACATTTTAGAACATAGATTTTTAGTAAAGGTATTAACTAATAGACCATCAAAATCACTGTTCTCAAACTTTTATTAACAAGTGGTTTTATTAACAATTTGAATCAATATCAAAGGAACCTAATGCTATATGTTCCAATATATTTACAGAAAGTACAGGTATGGTATCCTTTATCCGAAAACCCATTATCCAGAAAGCTCCGAATTATGGAAAGGCCGTCTCCAATAGACTCCATTTTATCTAAATAATCAAAATTTTTTAAAATGATTTCCTTTTTCTCTATAATAACAAAAAAGTAGCTTGTACTTGATCCCAACTAAGATATAACTAATCCTTATTCACAGCAAAACAATCTTATTTTATTTATTTAATGCTTACATGATTTTCTAATAGACTTAAGGTATGAAGATCCAAATTACGGAAAGATCTGTTATCCGGAAAGCTTCAGGTCCCGAGTATTCTGTCCCATACCTGTACTAGAAATTGTAAATAGAAAAAAAAAAACAATAATGAGCATGAAACTAGTTTATGAATAGGCAAAAGCAAAGGAAATGTCTTGAGATCCAAATGCTACATTCTCTAAATGGTCTTAATACAAATTCCACTTCAAGAAGTGAGAAGCTTGAATTTGTCAGGAAGAACTGTGTGATAATAGGAATTGTAAGAATTACCTGCAGTGACTATACTGTACCTTTGTGGAAAAGTAATTTACATTCTATGTGCTCAGCATAGAGAAACCTCTGTATGAAACTACCGAACAGTTTCTAAGCATGGTTCAGTAAATTTGCTTTCTTTCAAAAATTCTTCTGCAAAGGTATCCAATCTCATTTTTTATCTTCCTGTACCTAGAATTTAACAAACTGGCTATGGACTTGTTTATTCTGCCAATTCATCAGACTATTATGTAACTCACTCATAGAGGCCTATTTACTAATATTCAAGGTCGTGTTTTTTCTAAAGACTACTGATGTAGCGAACTGTTCGCCGGCGAACTAGTTCGCGCAAACTTCGACTGTTCGCGTCCGCTGCAAGTTCGCGAACGTCGCGCGACGTTCGCCAATAGGCGTTCGCGTCAAAATCGTTCGACCATTCGACCATTCGATCGCTAAAATCGAACGATTTTCGTTCGAATCGAACGATCGAAGCCATTGGATTGAATGAAATCATTCGATCCAATGGCTTCGATCGTTCGATTCGAACGGAAATCGTTCGATCGAACGATTAAAATCCTTCGATCGTTCGAATCGAGCGATTTTTGGATGTTCGAAGTTCGCGAACTGTTCGCGAACTGTTCGCATTTTTTGCCGGTGTTTGCGAACGGCGTTCGCGAACACATACTCGGCAGTTCGCTACATCCCTACTAAAGACTTTTCATGTGTTTTCTCTATAATAAATCTCAACTATTGGTTGAGATATGACTATGAAGATTTTCATCCATCCAGGTCATGGGATATCTAGTATAGGTAAATCTAAAAACAACTGGACTTACTGAATAATCAATGAAGACGTTTCACTATTCATCCGAGCAGCTTCTTCAGTTCAACTGACTGGTGTGTGAAGTTCTCGGCATACAAACTCTTCCACTAATCCCATCACAATGGCTTTTTATAACACCGTGAATCTTGGTTACATACTCCTTGGCATTCTGGATATGATGCACTGTATTGCCTACCAACGGGGCTAAGATGTTAGCCAAGAATTTTGCAGTGTTGTATGTCACTAAATTTATGCAGCCTTTGTCAAAACAGCAGCAACCAAGCCCAACAGGAACACCAATAGAAATAACCGCCCGGAGACACATAGTAGGCAAAACATAGTCATCCCATATGTAGCTGGAATGTCTGAGAAACTCAGGAGGATTTTTAACAAACACCACGTCCCTGTGTTTTTCAAACCTAGCAACACACTGAGACAAAAACTGGTACACCCAAAGGATCCCACCCCTAAAGAAAAACAAAGCAATGTGGTATACAGAGTCCAGTATAGCGAGGAGTGCACAGATCTATACATTGGGGAGACAAAACAACTGCTCACCAAGCGAATGGCTCAGCATAGGAGGGCGAACTTTACAGAGCAAGACTCAGCTGTCTTTCTACACTTAAAAGACAAGGGACACTCCTTTGAGGATAGCAAGGTCCAAATATTGGATAAAGAAGACCGCTGGTTTGAACGAGGCATGAAAGAGGCGATTCATGGTGGAGAAACCATCCCTGAACAGAGGCGGGGGCCTTCGACACCACCTGTCTGCTAC
This sequence comes from Xenopus petersii, assembly GCA_038501925.1. Taxonomy (NCBI): domain Eukaryota; kingdom Metazoa; phylum Chordata; class Amphibia; order Anura; family Pipidae; genus Xenopus; species Xenopus petersii. The sequence continues at coordinate 93,561,772 of CM076684.1, forward strand.
ATATAAAGCTGTTCTAACATCTGTACCCCAGCGGTTTCAGAACACTTCACACGTCCATTCATGCAACTCTCACAAGTAACACCTCTTTCTAGGAGTTGCATGACACATTGGATAATCCTATCACAGTAACTACACAGAATCTACACCTCTGTGAATTTCTTCAGATGTCACTTCTTTGAGGAGTTACAAAGGGCCATTGTGATTGGATTAGTGGAAGAGTTTATATGCCGAGAACTTCCCACACCACTCAGTTGAACTGAAGAAGCTGCTCGGATGAGTAGTGAAACGTCTTCATTGATTACTCAGCAAGTCCAGTTGTTTTTAGATTTACCTATACTAGATATTGGTTGAGATATTTTTCTTGTACACAAAAAATAGGAACAGCAAGATAGAAAAATTTTAGACAAGAGTCGAATCATTCGAATGTGGATGGGGTGAAGAAACTGTCTCTGAGTAGTGATGGGCACATCTGATCTGTTTCACTTCACTGAAAATACGGTACATGAAATGGTGATGCGACAAATTGAGAGACAAATTTTTGATGCGCAACAAATTTTTTCATCCATTACAGTACATGGGAGTAATTTTCATGGAGAAACTTGGTGAAAAAAATCGCTCCTCTGATGCAAATGCAGAAAATACTCAGGAACAAATAGGGGCAAAAGTCAAGACAGGCAGAGGAGCGAAGGATTTTGAATGTTAGATTAGAAATTTTGTATGCTATCCATTGCAGAACAGGCAACACTGATAAAGACTTAAGTGGTGGATAACAGATCCCCTCTTAGAATTTAAGAATGAATACAGAGTAGAAATATGAGATTCTGGGAGAATGGTTAGTAGTAGGTTGCATTCCTGTAAGCAAGATAAGGGCATGAGTAAACTGTGGCATTAATATGATTAGAGACAATGATCATATATTACCCTCAGACAGCATGCTGACAATAGAAATGTGAAGACCACAGAATGAGAAGGGTCAGGTTTGCGTGGAAAGATAATAACTTCAACTTTAACAGCATGTGAAATATAAAGTTTTATTAATTTTTTCCAAATATTAAGGGGCAGATTTATTAAGGTTCGAAATGTAAATTCAAATTTGAGATTTATCATACCTTGCCCCTGGGAACTACTCGAATTTGACTATTTGCCATTTTAAACGTGCCGAGTTCATGCAGAAGTCAATGGCAGAGGTCCAGTGACCTATTTGAAGATGTTAGTAGTCTTCCTGACATTCAAGTTTAGTCTGATTCAAATTTGATTTTTCAGGTCCATAATATTCATTCACATTTTTTCTTAAATAACCTCCCATTCCAGCTGTGAGTATATTCAGATTGATTAGAGTAAGAAAAAATTCACATGAATTTGAAATTTGACCTTTGTTAAAGCTGCCCCTTAAATTTACTAGGATATCAACTTTTATTTTTAATTCAGGCAAGTATATTTGATAATAAATACAACTGTGTCAGCATAGAAACCGGTCAGCTATCATATTACACAGTTACAGCATCCATACACACACCTCTCCCTACTTTTAATTAAATTCTATATACCCATTCCTATACTAAATATAGAGCTTAGTATCACAATAGCCTTTGATATTATGTCTGTCCAAAAAATCATCCAAGCCATTCTTAAAGGCATTAACTGAATCAGCCATCACAATATCACCCAGCAGTGCATTCCACAACCTCACTGTCCTCACTGTGAAGAACCCCCTACATTGCTCTAGTACGGTGATCCTCTTTATGGGTAAAATAGTTCCCTGCTATTTGTCTATAATGTCCTCTAATGTACTTGTAAAGTGTAATCATGTCCCCTCGCAAGCGCCTTTTTTCCAGAGAAAACAACCCCAACCTTGACAGTCTACCCTCATAATTTAAGTCTTCCATCCCTCTAACCAATTTAGTTGCACGTCTGTGCACTCTCTCCAGCTTTAGGCCACTTTAGGCCTGGGCTTTGGTGGCCTCTCCACCGGGCCTGTATACAAGAGTAGATATCACTGAGTAAACAATGTCATTGAAATCACAGCTTGCCATACAGGTAATCAATAAACAACTATTTCATACTGTTTAACTTCTTTCACGAAGAGTGTGGGGAATCCCATTATTTATGGGGATATCATGAACCATTTGCCTCAGATGTTTTATGCTTCTTATTAGATCCTCTAGTTTTATATACTAAACCATGACAAAAACATCACAACATGCAACTTCATTTTTCATGTGCAAAATCAGGGAAAATAGCAAGAAAAGTCAACATGGGGATTAGTCACAAATATGCATGATTTTTGTTTTGTGAGACTGCATAATTGTTGATAAATGATTGAAAGCCATTCCATGTCAAATTCAAACTGACGTACTATAGGTTCAAAATCACTGCTCATCTGTGGTCCTTTACAAACATGCAAAGAACTATTAAGGAAAAGGCAAGGTTATCTGGTTTTGACTCGACACCCACTAAACAAGTCTACAGTAAGTTTCACATATTGATGATTTTCACATGTTTCAAAAGGGTTCTCAATGTTTCTGTACATTACGGAGAAATATAATTTTAACTTGTCATGTCTTTTGTTTTCTTATACATGCACATAATTGTATTAATAACTTGTAACACTCACCTCTTTGCTGACATTTAGCTATTTTAATTTTTCTACATATTTACACTTCTTAAATGATTATTGTGCAGAATGCAAATGGAAATAAAGTTAGATTATTTCTGGCTCATGTCTACTTCCTATAATTCTCAACAGCGCAGTTTGCTTTTTAAAAGCTTATCAGGCACTTGAAAAGCTTAAGCTAATACTAAGGTACATCAAAATGCTTCAATGGATTGCTTTCACTTGCTGCCACTTGCTGCCATTTCCTGTTCATTTCATCCATATAAAATCAGATTAGTTTTATTGTCATCTTTTCATCCTTCCTGAGAGTATGCTACAGTCTTTGACATGTCAATGATCAAATCATTAATGTACCATTTACTTTGTGATTTTTTTTTCAAACATACTTTACAAGTGTGACCTTTTTAATATTCACCATTTTGATTGGATAGCTATTCTATCATGATCACATTACTATTAATAAAACAAAAAAGGAAGACTGAATAGAATGTTGATTGTGAGCACAAATGTATTGTACCAATACATTATCCAAATATCCAATGTGGCAAAAATATTAGCACATTTTGTTCAGGTGGCTATTCATCCTTAACCACAGGGAACCCTTTTTTGTGCCCAGTTTTAATCATGCTGTATACACAAAGATTTGGAAATGTACCAAGTGTAAAATTAAATTAAACATTTATGCAAGCATTTAAACAATATGAGTCATTAATTCAACCTTTTTTAAGAATTTTAAGGTTTAAATGAATTTATTAATCATGAGCTGATGTTTCATCTTTCTAATAATAGAATAATTTAAAAATAAGAATGTACTTTCCATTGCAAATCATTTGTACTGTTTAGTTATTCTCCTATATGGAATGTCATAGTGTCATTTATCAAATAGGTAGCCATCATTGCCCAGAAAACCAATCAGGTTTTCATCATCATCATCATCATCATCATCATCATCATCATCATCATCATCATTTATTTATATAGCGCTGTCAAGATACACAGTGCTTTACTGCAGTTTTAGCTAACAGGGAATAAATGGTGGATAACAGACAAGGATTACAGAATACAATAGGGTTTACAAACTAAAAGGTTAGGGTACAATTGAGACATTAGGATTGTAAAAACAATTTGTCATTTTTGATACAGCAATGATTAATTAAGGTACATCGAATAGGCCTCTTTAAACAGATGGGTCTTTAAGGAGCGCTTGAAGGTTTGGAAGGAAGGAGAAAGTCTGACAGCTTGTGGCAGAGAGTTCCAGAGAAAAGCAGAAGCCCGAGAGAAGTCTTGTAGACGAGAATGGGCAGAAGTGACCAGAGGAGAAGTGAGGCGAACATCAGAAGCAGAGCGTAGGTTTCGTGAAGGAGTGTATTTGGAGATTAGAGATGAAATATAGGGAGGGGTTTCATTATTAAGGGCCTTGAATGTGAGTGTAAGTAATTTGAATTTGATTCTAGAAGAGATTGGGAGCCAGTGAAGGGACATACATATGGGAGCAGCTGATGTTGAGCGGCGAGCTAGATGAATGAGTCTAGCGGCCGCGTTTAGAATAGATTGGAGTTGTGAAAGGTGACTTGTTGGAATACCTGTGAGGAGTAAGTTGCAGTAATCAAGACGGGAGATGATGAGAGACTGAATCAGTGTTTTAGTTGATTCTGAATTGAGATAGGGTCATATTCGAGCAATGTTGCGCAGTTGAATACGGCAAGATTTTGCAAGTGTTTGAATGTGTGGTGAAAAAGACAGATGAGAGTCTAAGATGACTCCTAGGCAGCGTGCCTGTGTGGTGGAATGAAAGGTGGTGTTGTTTACAGTGAGTGATATCTGAGGGACAGGGGAAGATCTTGGAGGAAATATGATGAGTTCTGTTTTAGAAAGGTTCAGTTTCAGGTGGCGCTGTGACATCCAGGAGGAGACAGCAGATAGACAGTCTGTGACTTGGGAAAGGACAGAATTAGAAAGATCAGGAGTAGACAAGTAGAGTTGGGTGTCGTCAGTATAAAGGTGATACTGAAGTCCAAATGACTGAATTTTCAGATAAATGGACCGCATAACAAGACTCAGACTATTTGAAATCATTTATGTTCAATGTTGTTCAGATAGGCAGACATGTGATTTTTGGTGTCCAGATAAATATATGGTAACTAAAAATCTCACTGCAAGCAGGGGCCTTGGAAATGTAGGGACAAATCCAAATGAATCAAAGGTACACTCCACTCAATGCTTCTGCAAAAATCAAAAAGCTTCTTTATTTAAGTGAGATCCCAGCAAACATTTCGGGGACAAGCCACTTCATCAAGTGCTGCTTACGAAAATGTGCAAAAGGAGATGAAGGGGCTTGTCCCCAAAATATTTGCTGGTATCCCACTTAAATAAAGAAGCTTTTCGACTTTTGCAGAAGCATTGAGTGGAGTGTGCCTTTGTTTCGTTTGGATTTGCACAGAAGAAGGCATTATATTTGCAGCATGGCCTACATTGAGCACCTCCCATAAATATAAAGATAAACTTTCTTTTGCGAATAAAGATTGCAAGGAAGGAGTTAAAAAGTTTGCATGTAGAACTCCTCTTTACTTCCACCAAATGTAAATAAACTGGTGAAACCAGAACTGAAACACCAAATAACATTTGTTGAGATAATTGCTCTAGGATTAATGCCCGGATATTTGTGCAAGTGCTTTCCAACTGCTGTCTAGTGGTGGTCTGAAAATCAGACACTTGCAGCAGGGGTAGAAGTAAAGGTGGCCATACACTATAAGATCCGCTCGTTTGGCTACAAACGGCCACTAACGGCTGAGCGATATCGGATGAATCCGAACGCTTAGCCGTGGGGCTGAACGTTCGGATTACAATACTACGAATGGGCTCCGATGGGTCGCAGGACTGCATCAACTAGCTGATGTGATCCTGAATCGCACAAAAAATCAAACTTGACCGATCAATATATGTCCTATTTTTGGCCAGATATCGATCAAGAAGACCAGTCGGGATAAACTGCCGAATTGGTCTAAAGGACTGATATGGGCAGCTTTAATCTGCCCGTGTATGGCCACCATTAATGATGCATAGCATATTTTAGTAGTAATTACTTAACATCATGTGTACCTTCTTTTGGCAGAATCCGGAAATTTGCCTCAAATCCATGCCTGGCGAAAAATTCACTAGTTTTCACCTTTCTTTTGTTACTTAAGCCATTCACCCGTTATATAATCATATCAAATCTGTGATAGGCAAATATCCTCTAATTTACAGCTGCAGAAGATAAGCAGCTATAATAAACATGTCATTTTCTTCCTTTTCTTCCTTTCTACAGCTACAATTTCAATAACACATCTATAATCAAGTGCACCTTGCACACCAATCTTCCAATTAGTAGATTAACTTAGTATTGCATGTACATTTCCACTCCCTGCAGCTGCACAGCATTTTTTGCTGAAGCAGTAAATGGTAAATGTTAGGAAATACATCACTTTTATCTAACAGTGCTATGCTTTCTGAAATTATTTTTTTTCCTTAAGATACAAGGCAGAGTATAAGTCAGCAAGGAATTCTTACTGGATTCCTATAAAAGTAAGTCTATTCTTTAGCCAGAGTTCAAGGCTCTATTAACTAGGCATCTTGCTTGTTTAATGGATACACCAGTAATTGAATTATACATTGCAATGAATATGGATTTAGTTTCAAGCAGTGATTCCAATTGTGAGATCAATGTATATAGTTATTTTTGATCTGCAAATTAACAAATTAGCTTCTGTAAATATGTGTAACCTCTCTTGTGAAATGATAACATTTAAATGAATGAAAGAATGAATGAATAGATGTTTTTTAAAAATGGAGGACAATATAAACTAAAATAAAGTAACTCAAATAAAAATCAACTGATCTTCCTGTATGCTCACTTTAATATTTTCAAACATCATAAACTTGGTCTAAGGATACAGAATCATTAGCCTACATCTAGTAACCCATAGCAATCAATAATATATTCATTTTTAACAGGTGACCAGTAAATTCTACCTGCTGGTTGCTAGGGGTTACGACAAGGCAGATTTAAGACATTTGATTACATAAAAAAATTAAATATAGATTCTATACACAACTTAATATACCATTACCCTCAAACCTAAATATGAAAGCAAAAACAGAAACAATAAACTTAGTAAGACTACCTTCCACTAGGCAGTAGTTTAACTGTCTGTAAACACAGCAGCTAGATCTACTGTAGATCTAATTAAAGGAACAGTTCAGTGTAAAAATAAAAACTGGGTAAAAAGATAGGCTGTGCAAGATAAAAGATGTTTCTAATATAGTTAGCCAAAAATGTAATGTATAAAGGCTGGAGAAACCAGATGTCTAACATTACAGAACAGAACTCAACTTCCTGGTTTAAAGCTAACTCTAACCACATGGACATATAATAACTGTTCAGCTAGTTTGTAATTGATTCTTAGCATCCAGGTCAGATTCAAAAGCAAACAGACATGACCCATCTGCCCCCCTCAAGTCACTTATTGGTTACTGCCCGTTGACCAATCTGCAAAGCAGGAAGTAGTGTTCTGGCTATTATGTTAGACATCCAGTCACTCTACCTTTATACATTACATTTTGGCTTACTAACTATATTGAAAACATGTTTTGTTTTGTTCCTTTTACCAGTATATCTATTTACTCAGTTTTTATTTTTATACTAAAAAATTCCCTTAAAGCACTGTAATAGATGTTTTTCTGTCTAAAGAAGAGCTTAAGAAATGTATACAGGCAATCTGCTCCACTTTATTAGGTTAATGCCACATATGCCATTTTACAGTGGAAAGTGTCAGTGGAAAAAATGTTGTGTGGCATTAATCTGACATGTTTGAGAAAATTACTTACACAACTTTGTAAGCTCTGTATTATACCCAAATTATCTTTGACAGGACAACATGGGTAAAGGGAACTAGCAGATACAGACTTCTACAACCCAGCTTGTACAATAACTGATAATGAAGGTTTTGCCTGTCACTGCAAATATGGGGCACATTTTAGCTAGCAAATGCAGGCCTGGGCATTTCTGGCTAATTTCCACCCTATGTGTGGAGTCAGTGGTGGAGAAAATGTCACATGAAATCTAGTCCTTGTAGACTTCCTAGAAACAAAAAGAGGTGCACAATAAAGAAGAACATTAAGAAATACAAATGTTCTAAAGAAAGGATACAACATAATAATAATAATAATAATAATGGCACAACAAAACAGAAAAGCAAGAACTGTGAAACATTTGAAAAATAACAGTAAATTATGACTATAAATAATGTAAACACAGCAATTGGGAACAGTTAAACCTTACCAGGCTAGCCTGAAAAGTGTCCAGCGGCAGTGGGAGAGGGAGGTGGCATTTTGCTAAGGCTAATCTTTTGTTCAGAGGTTTTAGCTGACAAGCCCATTGGTGTGAGGGGAACTCACTTCTGTTTGGAGTCCCAGGGTTCCCCTGGGGGAGTGGGGCTAGCAGACATCTTTGTGGTGCATCTGTCTGGTATAGATATTTATACAGCTATGCTGTGAAAGGTTTTATACTTGTATAAATACAGAAGTCAACAACGACTTAAAGGCCAAACATATATATATATATATGCATTATACAGCTGCATTTAAATGTGGTAACTGTTGTACACATAGGTCTTGTATACAGTAAATAGAGTGGCTGAAGCCAATGCTAACTTTTATACAATAGCTATTCATTATATTGTTTTTTATACACTTAATACAGAGATCATTACAGACAGCCAGGATGTGTAAACACTAGTCTGAGTGTAGTGGCCAATTCTGGTTTAAATGCATTCAGTTATACTACATATGTGTGTTATGCAGCAGTCAAGCTGTAGGCTGGCTGTGATGTAGTAATCAGCCATTCACTAATTACAATTGGGGTTCTATGAATTGACTAGGTGCCTGCTTATTTTGAAAATAAGTTGTATACTGTATCCTGCCTTTGCAATATGGCAGTGTCTTAGGCTGGATATATGAATAGTGATTCAGCAAGGATTCTAAATAATGCAATGTCTTGAGCCTCTAGCAAATACTATTCTTTAGGAATAGCAGTTGTTAAAGGCTCAGTATATCCATATGGTCTGCAGATAAAACCAGGGTTTATTCATGTAACTGTTAATGATATTCATCATGATCTCTTATTATATTAATGTTAACCATATTGAGCAGGCAGTAAAGTATTCACAAATCATCAATGTGACTGTAGCAGAAGTAGCAGATCTGTTTAGGGACTGACTGTATGTGCAACATCTAGGTTGATATTCACACTCTCATTATAACAAGTTATCATTTCTATCATTGTAACCCTTATGGTTGACAGTGGTGTTTGACAGTAGGCATGCAACAGGATTTTAGGGTCTATGCTACTTGAATGCTTTGTAATTGCCCTGGTTATGGCATGACTGCCTATGGGTTTGGACATTGTGATATAGGTAGTAGGGGTGTTCTATTCCAGAACAATAGGTGGATAGCTTTATCCCCCATATCGAGATTAATTCTTATTTATCTTAGATGCTTAAGAATAGTCTTAATGAACCATTCTTCATTAACTATCATTAATGGTGTTCCAGGCTGGAGGCCTAGGATAAGAAAGTATTTCATAGTCAGAGATGAGTTCCTTTCTAGCAGTATTACATTGATTCATTATCCTTCTTGGAATCAGTCTTTTTCCTTCCTATTTGGTAGAATCATGTTAGAGCATGCCTAACACATTTTTGGTTCTAAGCCCAATCTATAGGGTATGAACATTTTGATTCTTTACAGGTCACAGGTCAAGAGGACTGTATCCCAGCAAATGCTAAACACATGCTGATTGGAGAAACATTCCCCAGTATAAAGTGAAGCAAGATCCGATGTACAAGTTATTCTGATTTGAGAATCAGAAACATTGCAATGATGCCCCTGTGAAGCACGAATAAAGGCGTTTTAATACAAAAGAATTTGTTGGTGCTGTCCTTAAGTTCTTGTTGTTAGGATACTTATCATGAGCATATGGTAATAAAAATAATTTTAGCCTGTGGAGCAAGATTTGCCTAGGCTGCTATGCTCCTGGATACCTTACAGGTAATATATACCCATGGTGGTGGCAGTCAGTTTCTGTGAGTCAGTCTCTGTAAACCTTTTATTTAAAGAGTGTGGTGCATATTAAACTGTGTACACTGCAGAAGGGCACCATCTCAGATGCAGCATCAGTGGGTATGAACCTGGTGAGATATGGTACTTCCTTTGTCTGTCCCATTTATCCAGTGGTCTATACCATGTTATTTTTATTTCCTGGACATGTTATAGTTTTCCATCTCTTTTTCAGTTACTAGACACCAGGTTGAGGGTGGGGCTTTTAAAGTTTTGGGGAGGTTCCTTCTGATGGGAGCACTGGGCAGGGCAATCCCGGTAAGTATGACATGGAGTTGTCCACTAAAGGAAAGTATGATACAGTTTTTCATTTTGTTGCATACTCCTAGCACAAGATCTTTTGTTTTACACATTAGAGTCCTCTGTCAGACTGGGCTGAACACCGGGAAAAACCTAGTGGGGCATCAAGCCCAGACCCGCTCCCTGCATAAAACTATTGTTGCTGCCCCCGACCACCCTCCCTGGTCCTGGCCATGGCCCTGTGAATAAAAAAGGTGCGCATGGGGGTGGATGGGGCCAGGAGCAAGAGGCCGGAGGGGGCTTTGTGGCTTGGTGTGAGGGCCCCCCAGTCCAATGCTGTAGGTCTATATGCTACTGTGTACTTACACTCTCAGTACAGATAAAATAAAGGGAACTATTGCTACCCAGTGTGAAAATGTCTAGGCTATTAATTGTATTCATAGGCAGTCACGTTTTAATCCTAAAATTAGTGCCTAAGCCACATGAAAAACATACTTTTTATTTTCCATATAACAACAGAAAACATTATTGCACTGCAAAAGAAAACCGACAAATTGCACAACATAAAAATAGAAAAACAGACCGATAATGAGAAGGTATAAAATATATATTTACATTTAACTACCTTTTGACTGAAGTTTTGAAGTCAATAATAGTGCCAGACTCATATTATACAGCTTGTTGAAGCATTGGGTGCACGGCTATGTTCCTCTCTGCAAAGGCAAATTCCCACAGTTTAACACACTGGCTCACTGTGTGTCTTGCTTCTGCAAAATGTGCAGGTATTGGTATGTGTGTATATTAACAACAAATATTGGATTTATGTTGTTTGATTCAACCCTTCAATCCACATATGGATTATGGGTTGACTACATAATTCACATATGGATTATGGGTTAACTACCAAATCCCAAAAAATGATTTGAAATTATGTAGAATTATACGCAAATGTTTTAAACATATTTTCACCATTTCACTTTAATGTATTTTTCACCATAATGAACTTTACACAGCTGTTATCACTGGGAATGCTGGGAATTGAGTCCCAATTGGGAGTGGGGAGTGTGTTGTAACCCCTCGCCCCTAAATCACACATTTAAGCTTGTTTATTACACTGTTCACTTGCCGTGATATTGGGCTGGAATAGCCCGAAACATCGCTTGGCTAGTGGTACACATAAATATTTGATTCACTTATTGGTGTGCTGCTGGATTTTGTGTTATTTTGACTGAAGTTTGTGCTGACTGACAGGATGTCCAACAAATCAGGTCACAATCCAGTCAAAATGGGTTTATAAGATCAGGATGGCAATATTACTGATTTAGTCTCCTTTTTTGTAACTCTTTATATGATTATGCTTCAACAAATAAACTAAAAGTAAAGGAGAAAACACAAGAATACACACAAGGGATGCCTGTAGCAAGGCTCTATTGTAAATAATCCAGGTACTGTACATTACAGCTTTGAAAGTACAAGCAGTCCCATCTTTCTCAAATAACAAAAGGTCAATGGCAAAACAAGGAAATGGACATGATTAGCTATATGGGTATTGTTAACTTTTTCAAAACAGCTGATGTGCTCCTACTTTCTTTGAGGTATACAAATTAGCGCACTGAGAATTCACCCCGTTCTCTAAAATAGTGAACAGAGTGTGGGAGGCTTTTGGACTCTATATATACATTTACTGCATTAGTGGCACTTTTTAATTTACTGTTAATTAGCATTATGTATTTTTTCTCTAAAAACTTAAAAATCAGCTTCTGTTTTCTTTAACAAAAAAGGAAAAGTTGAGCGCACCCCTAATTTTTAAACCATTAGATGGGAGTGCAATGAGGCTGTGACCACAAGACTCATACAGACAAATGCAAGAGGTCCTCTAACCTTAATATATTGATAGTGGGTTGAGTGCACTGGATCTCTTGTATTTGTATGTATGAGTTTTGTGGTCACAGCCTCATTGCACTCTGTCAAATGGTTTCAAATTTTTTTATTAAAAAAAGGAAGCAACCTATATTTCTTGTAAAAATGTTTTCTGTATTTTTCTTCCACTGCTAAGTTTATGTCTTCTGTTGTATTTAAATGTTTTAGAAACTAAATATATTCTGGACTCCCTTCCCTCATGGTTGTGGGACAACTAAAGTAACTTGAATATGGCTCTAAGACCTTAATGCTCAACGGCTATAACACAAATAGTTTGCTTGGCTGATTGGCACGCTTGTGATATTCAGGTATATGGATGTTATTAAGTCTTTATATTAAGTCTAATAATCTACTTAGGTATAAATTAGATGTGGCGTACAATGATGTTATATAATTTCTGACCATATACTAGACATTATACATTTCTATTCCACTAAGTCACTTAAATCACTTAGTGCAAAGTCTGATTCCTTATTTCCTGCTATTATGGTCTGGTACTTGTTGTATTGTACATAAGTATAACTGTATACTACATTTATAATACGTGCTGTTGACTTTTTAAACGACACAGAGTCAATCGAAGCTTTAAGTGCAAAATTTTCATGTCTACTTCAGCTTTATCATAATTCATATTTTTTTCAAATTAGGTATTTCAATAAAAAGATTTTTTTTTGTGAAGATTCCCATTCATCCAGGTCATGCTATATCTATAGAAATAAGTCAAATGAAATGGACTTGCTGTGTTTTTTATTTGAAGACATTTCACCAGTCATCCAGCTGGCTTTCTCAATTCAGAATAACTTGTAAATCTTCCTTCAAGAATATATATCCTCTGGAATGTTGCTCCAATCAGCATAATCTGTTTATCATTATCCACAATGATGTCATTCAGTTAGGTGTTATTTGTATTAGAAAGATTGGAGCTTTTATGTGATTATGTGGCAGACAATAGATGTCTATGCACAGTTGTACTTAATACATCAGACTACCATGCAAAAGTGACCACCTTTTTGAGCTACAACAACACATATGAAGCCCTAAGAAGGGACCAACCAACAGTTACAAGAAAAATATCATAGACCTTTTAAACAGCTGAAAGAAGACAAAGCTATTGATCAGGCCACATATCATTGTCTCTACCCTGGGGAAACCCCTCCATGTATATATAGACTCCCTAAGATACACAAGGAAGGGACCATATGTGACCTATTGTCAGCAGCATTAACTCTGTGACCTACAACATGGCAAAATACCTAGCCAACATCCTAGCCCCGTTGGTTGGAAATACAGAGCATCATATACAGAACTCCCAGGATTTTACTGACAAAATCCAAGGGTTAGTACTGGGCACAGAAGAAACCATGGTATCATATGATGTTACTTCTCTCTTTACGTGCATTCCCATCACAGAGGCAGTTAAAACGGAGAGAAAATGGTTGCTAAAAGACAACACCCTTGACAACAGAATGAAGCTTAACCCAGAGCAAGTATGTTCCTTACTGGACCTAAGCATAAGTACCACATATTTCAAGTAGAAGGATAAGTTCTACAGGTTGCGCCATGGGATTGCCAGCTTTGACCATTGTGGCAAACCTGTACATGGAGGAAGTGGAAAGAAATACCCTGAATAGCTTCAGAGGAATCCCTCCCATTCATTGGTTCTGTTATGTGGATGATACATGGGTTAAAATACACACACAGGAGGTATAGACTTTCATTGAATACAACAATACAGTGGACCACAACATCAAGTTTACATGACTGTTTGAGAGGGTGGAAAACTGGAAATAGAGGTTTACAGGAAACCTACCGACACAGACCAGGAGTCCCAACATCCAATACATCACAAACTGGGGGTCATCAAAACCATCAAAACAGAGCAGACATCCCCACCAGCACAGAGGAGAGTTGGAACATCTCAGAGGGGCCCTGAAGACATGTGGGTATCCAGATTGGGCTTTTGTGAAAACCAGTAGAAAAAGAAGCAATAACACCAAGACTACCGGTGAAGGTGGAAAACGGGACAAGAGAAAGAACTTGGTCCTCCCATATGTAGCTGGGGGGTCGGAAATACTTAGAAGGTTTTTAATAAGCACCACATTCCTATCGGGGCCTTAATAGAAAATACACACCTGCCATGTTTATTTCTTAGGTAGCGGTATGTGTCTTGTATTTAATATGAGACTGTGATTGTATACTAGTAAAATGTTTTTTCCCCCTTTTTTCAAAGGTTACTGATAACAGATACCCTGAGGGCCGACATCATTTCCAGGCATATCATTATGTATCTCAGGTATGTACTGAGTGCGGTATGCGGAATGGATATGGAGTGTGCCTCAGGTGGTAAAGATTATACTGTTCAAATGTACTATGTATTCTTTGGGGTGTACTTTGTAAAATGAGCTGTAAATCATTTAAGATGTGCCTTTTTTGTAAAGCAACAACTTTTCTCTTTTTATCAAAGATTTTTGTAATGTTCACTATTAAGAATTTATCACAATTGGTCCTTTTTATCTTTTCTCAAATTTTAAACACAACTTTTTATCACCACATTTTTAAGTGTATATAAAGTAATGTTGAACACGAGGTTAAAGATGGACGTTTTATGGTGTTCACTGAAATGGACTGAATTTTTTATATTTTTATATTTTTGACCATCATGGGTTAAGTAAATAGCACTGATTTTGTATGGTGTCACGGGAAGAGGGAGTGGCCTTTTTACCACACCCCCTCCTCATACTTTAAATATGTATGTGGGAATTGTAACACTAGGCTTGATAAAGGGCCCGGACGGCCCGAAACGTTGCCCTGTTGAAAATAATTTGATGCAATAAAATACACGTTTGTTTATATCTACGGTGTGCTGCTGATATCTGCTCTGACTGGATAATTTGGCCCTGTAACAGGCGTGGGTCCTTCAGCACAGCACCTGGTACCGCAAAGGTATGTGTTCAAGGCCTTAAGCTCTCCACCTCAGTTTCTGGGGTTCTGGTCCTTGTGATCTTTTTCTCCCCTGAGCATGTTACCTCATGGTTGGAGTCTTCAGTGTTTAATCATCTGGATCAGGTAAGCACAGTATTAATATGGCTAATATCACTGGCCTCCGGGCCTGATTATAACCTGAGCGGTGGCAAGTGCTGTGTCCCCCCATCTGTGTCCCCATCAGTGTGCCTACCTGGGCATGTCTAAAAACATTGGGAAGCTGGGAATGCCATAATAATATAATATATAATAATATATATTATAATATATGGCTGCTCTGTATGTTCTGTGAGCAGTTTAAATGTTATGCTGATATGTATGTTCAGTGAATATTATGTCTGTCCAAAAAATCATCCAAGCCATTCTTAAAGGCATTAACTGATTCAGCCATCACAACATCACCTGGCAGTGCATTCCACAACCTCACTGTCCTGACTGTGAAGAACCCCCTACGTTGCTTCAAATGAAAGTTCTTTTCTTCTAGTCTAAAGGGGTGGCCTCTGGTACGGTGATCCACTTTATGGGTAAAAAGGTCCCCTGCCATTTGTCTATAATGTCCTCTAATGTACTTGTAAAGTGTAATCATGTCCCCTCGCAAGCGCCTTTTTTCCAGAGAAAACAGCCCCAACCTTGACAGTCTACCCTCATAATTTAAGTCTTCCGTCCCTCTAACCAATTTAGTTGCACGTCTCTGCACTCTCTCCAGCTCATTTATATCCCTCTTAAGGACTGGAGTCCAAAACTGCACTGCATACTCCAGATGAGGCCTTACCAGGGACCTATAAAGAGGCATAATTATGTTTTCATCCCTTGAGTTAATGCCCTTTTTTATGCAAGACAGAACTTTATTTGCTTTAGTAGCCACAGAATGACACTGCCCAGAATTAGACAACATGTTATCTACAAAGACCCCTAGATCCTTCTCATTTAAGAAAACTCCCAACACACTGCCATTTAGTGTATAACTTGCATTTATATTATTTTTGCCAAAGTGCATAACCTTGCATTTATCAACATTGAACCTCATTTTCCAGTTTTCTGCCCAGTTTTCCAGTTTAGACAAATCACTCTGCAAATGGCAGCATCCGGCATGGAACCTATAGTTCTGCACAATTTAGTATCATCTGCAAAAATAGAAACAGTACTTTCAATGCCCACCTCCAGGTCATTAATAAACAAGTTGAAAAGCAAGGGACCTAGTACAGAGCCCTGCGGTACTCCACTAACAACACTGGTCCAATTAGAAAATGTTCCATTTACCACCACTCTTTGTAGTCTATCTTTTAGCCAGTTCTCTATCCAGGTACAAATACAATGTTCCAGGCAAACATTCCTTAATTTAACCAGTAACCTTTTGTGTGGCACTGTGTCAAATGCTTTAGCAAAATCTAAGTAAATCACATCCACTGCCATCCCAGAATCGAGGTCTCTACTTACATTCTCATAAAAAGAAATTAAGTTAGTCTGGCAAGATCTATTACGCATAAAACCATGCTGGCACAAACTCATAGTATTATGATTTGCTATGAAGTCCAGTATCTTATCCTTTATTAACCCTTCGAAAAGCTTTCCTACCACTGACGTCAGACTAACTGGCCTATAGTTTTGAGGCTGAGAACGGGATCCTTTTTTGAATAGAGGCACCACATTAGCAATTCGCCAGTCTCTCGGCACTATGCCAGATCTCAATGAATCCTGAAAAATTAAGTAAAGAGGTTTGGCAATCACAGACCTAAGCTCGCTAATTACCCTGGGATGAATACCATCTGGCCCTGGACCTTTGTTAATCTTAACATGTTCTAGTCTCTTTTGAATTTCATCATGTGTGAACCATGCATCATTAGTTGTATTACTAGAATTGGGACTGTTAAGAAGGAAACCTTCACTTACTGATTTCTCATTTGTGTAGACAGATGAAAAATATGAATTCAGAATCTGCGCTTTTATTTTGTTTTCATCAACCAGCTGACCCCCCTCTGATAGTAAGGGACCCACCCCTTCCTGCTTCATTTTTTTACTATTAACATATTTAAAAAATAATTTTGGATTTTTATAACTGCTTGCTGCAATATCCTTTTCTATAGCAATTTTAGCTTGCCTTATAGCTTCTTTGCATGATTTATTGGCCTCCTTGTACCTTATAAATGATTCGGCTGTACCAGCTAACTTGAAAGCTTTAAAAGCACGTCTTTTCTTACCCACCTCAACACCAACGCTTCTATTGAACCAAAAAGGTTTTGCTTTGCAACGGAATATACTGACAAGTATATTTATTAAGCAGCATTTTAAAGACTTCCCATTTTTGTTCTGTGTTTAACCCTGAGAAAAGCATTTCCCACTTAATATGTTGCAGAGATGCCCTTATACTGTCAAAGTTTGCACGTCTGAAATTTAGTGTTTTAGTTACTCCCTTATAGAATTGCTTCTGCAACAGAATCTCAAAGGAGACCATGTTATGATCACTATTCCCTAAATGCTCACCCACACAAATGTTAGAGATCAGTTCAGTATTGTTAGTTATTACAAGGTCCAAAAGAGAGTTATTCCTAGTAGGTTCTTGAACGAGCTGGAATAAAAAGTTGTCATTCAGCATATTTACAAACCTACTAGCTTTTTCTGTCTTAGAAACCCCATTACCCCAGTCAATGTCTGGATAATTGAAGTCACCCATAGCAACAACTTGACCCAGCTGTGAAGCCGCTTGTATCTGCAAGAGTAGCTGGGCTTCATACTCGACACTTATACGAGGTGGTTTATAGCATACACCAATGATGATTCTTTTTGTTACCTTTTGCCCAGTCAAAATCTCTATCCAGAGTGATTCTATACCCTCACCAGTGCCAGCTATTGTTATTTCTTTAGCGCATGGCTTTAATTCAGGCTTTACATACAAACACACTCCTCCACCCTTTTTAATCCCTCTGTCCCTCCTAAAAAGGGTGTAACCATTTAAATTCACAATCCAGTCACATGTTTCATCCCACCAGGTCTCAGTGATACCAATTATATCATAATTTTTAGAGCATGCAATTAATTCCAGGTTTCCCATTTTACCTGACAAACTCCGTGAATTTGCCAGCATACAGCGGAGGTTACTACTTTTACTTTTGAAATTTGCATTACTTAGTGAAGAATTATACGTTAAGTTAGTATTATTCTGTTTTCCTTGTAACAGAGGGACCTCCTTAGCTGGTAAACTGCATGCCCCCCTCACTCCTCCCCCATGACCCCTTACTAACCCCTCTGCCCCGTCTTCCCTAGCTTCCCCATAATTCTTTATCTCACCCACCCCCCTCTTGCTTAGTTTAAACTCTCCTCCAACCTCTTAGCCATTCTTTCCCCTAGCACCGCGGACCCCCTTCCATTGAGGTGCAAACCGTCACGACTGTATAGGTTGTACCCCAACGAAAAATCAGCCCAGTGCTCTAGGAACCCAAACCCTTCCTTCCTGCACCAAGACTTGAGCCACGCATTTAGCTCCCTAAACGCCCGCTGTTTTCCTAAACTTGCACGTGGCACAGGCAAAATTTCAGAAAAGATGACATTGGAAGACCTTTCCTTGATCTTAGAGCCTAGATCCCTGAAATCATTCTTTAAGGTCTTCCATCTACCATTTATTTTGTCATTATTATGCACTAAGACAGCTGGGTCATGCCCAGCCCCACCCAATAATTTGTCTATCCGATCAACCACATGCCGAACCCTGGCACCAGATAGACAGCAAACTGTTCGGTTGTAGCGATCCGGACGACAAATTACCCTATCCACTTTCCTAATAATTGAGTCCCCTACAACCACAATCTGCTTAGACCTGACTCTACTCTCCTCCCCACCACTACTACTAGAGAAACTGGTCTCCCGACTGTTAGAGAGGTCAGCCCCATCTAGAATTGCCAATCCAGAGTTCATACTCCCATCATCTTCACACAATCTGGCAAATTTGTTGTGATGTATAATCTCCGGATCAGCCTCCATTTTCCTTTTGCCCACCTTAGATTTTCTAACGGTCACCCAGCTAGCTGCCTCAATATCCTGCTGCTGTTCTGTTCCCCCCAAACTATGTGACCCCGCTAGTCCTGCTCAGTGAGCAAAAGACTCCTTTCAAGATTGTCAATCGACTGTAATGTTGCAATTTGTTGCTCTAGTGCTCTAACGTGAGCCTCCAAAGTGGCAATTTGCTCACAGCCACCACAGAGGTAAGCATTTTGGATCTCTTGTTCCAAATCTGCATACATATGGCAGACTGAATAACTTCATAGCAAGGTTAGGCATATCTGCATGCATTTCTGTTACGATGCCCACTCCATATGGCACGCAGATCCTTAATACTATCCAGACTTGTTGTGGAGGATCATGAATTAATGATAAGAACAATTTCAACCCGTACAGGCTGCAGAATGCTCCTGGTTACCTCACAGGGCAGGTAAGGTATGCCCACGGTGGCGGCAGTCCATCTCCAGGAGTCCTTCTACAGACCTTTCATTGATAAGGTGTACTGTTATGGTCCAGGATAAATACAAGTTCCTTAGTATTAAAGAGATGGGGAACTACACTAGGTGATGCTATGTATCTGTAGTGTCATGCATAGCTGGAGCATGTAGAATACTAGTGATGGGATTTTTCTTTCCCCATACTATCATCTTTTGCAGGTACCATGTTCTTGAGCTATTTCCAAGAGTGCTCTTGTGGTTGATACGTGGTTGGAACAGCTGTGCTGGTAAGTAGTGGGAGTAAGTGTTACGCTGGGTTACTATCTACTTCTCTTTAAGTGGAGTTAGTTCTCTCCTTTTAGGTGGAATTGTCATGCTGGCTTCACACTCTGTATCATTACTTTGGAGTGGGTTCTGCCACTAAAAAGTGCTATTTCTTTTTCTTTGTCTGGCAGTCCATTTCCTCTGAAGAAATAGAGTTCACAGGTTTTCTACAAGGTAATTTTGGTCCACTTGTGGAGGTTTCATTCTTTTGAGTTTTCTCTGGTATAGATTACACTTGTCCAGTTTTCCTTATGTGGAACAATTACCCTCCCATTGGGAATATTAGCTTGCTAAGTCCTGGTAAGTATGACATGGAGTTGTCCAGTGAAAAGGGAAGATTATATCATACTTACCATGATCTTCCTTTCATGGACAACTCCATGTCATAGTTCCCATCCCTTTTTCGGTAGTTTCTAGAAGCTTATTACGAGACACCAGATTGGGGGATGGCTTTTTAAAGATTTGGGGAGGGTCCTTCTGATGAGAGCACTGGGGCGGGGTCTATCATGGTAAATATGACATGGAGTGGTCCATGAAAGGAAGATCACGGTAAGTATTATATAATCTTCCCTTATCTGCCACACAATGCCGTTTTGGCACCTCTCCCTGGAAGGTTTAACAACACATCAAAGCTCCAATCTTGCTAATACAATCAACACCAAAATTAATGACATCATTGTGGATTATGATTAACAGATTTTGCTGATTGGAGCAACATTCAAAATAGGATATATATTTTCAAAGTTATTCTGTAGAGTAAAGTGTAGGGTTATATATTTAAAACTTTTTATTCTAATATCTGTTTTACATTTTCTACTTACATTTTGCATTTTTCCATGCACCAATGTAGAACAAAGTTCAATTTACTGAATCATTTGATAGTTATATTACCACTTGAGGAATGCGCATTACATTTCTCATAAAGAATCTAATACATTCAAGCATTCAATTATGCATTTACAGCAAAAATTCTCTTTAAATCTCTATAAATATCCCAGTTTATATTCATGGAATTACTTTAGTGCTTGAAAAAGTGTTTAAAATCATTCATCTCTGTGTGCATAATAAAACAATTATGTGAATTGGATTGATCAATATAAAGTTTTAGAAAAATGATAAAAAGTCGAACCAATAAATTACCCCCATACCTATAAATCATCTACTAAAAAGACAGGTGAAAATGCAGGAAAGGAGAGATTTTAAATCATATAAATGTATATGCATATGTTTCAAATGTGGGACAGATCCTGCAAAATTCAAGGTAGGGTAGAGAATGAAGTTCCCCTGGTTGGTTATATAGTTTTATCCCAACCTCAGATTCAGGAGACTTTTGGTAACTGCTGTAACATGAAGGGCCAAGAGGTATGTCAGCACAGTAAACTACAGACTGTAACTTTATACTGACCCACTTAAAACCCTTAATACTACAGTTTCACAAGAACTTCAGCTGACAAAGGAACATTTTTCACAGAGCAGAAGATTTTGAGCTAGCAAAGCACTGTACTGTTAATTTATAGACATAACAAAAATGCAGAAATCACCAGGCTTAAACTTTATTTCTGGAACATGTTCTTCACTGTCTCAGAAATGACACTCAAAAGCATAGTTACAAGAAATCATGAGGAATTTTCTGTTTGGTTAACCAAGAAAAAAGAAGACTAAAAACAGGTCTTCACTACTTTAATGGATGTGAATATATATATATATATATATATATATATATATATATATATATATATATATATATATATATACACCAAAATCCAGGAAGATGTGCTCACTCAAAAATTGAAGTCTTTACTATAAAGTTTAAACGATTACATTAACGTTTCAGTTCTGGTCTCGAACCTTTTTCAAAATGTTCACTGTTAAAAAACCATTTAATTACACAATATAAAGCATAATATGCCCCACCTCTCCCACATCACTTCCCCTGGGTCCCAAGCCAAACACATCGCTGTAGCAACCTATTAGCCTGGGACCCAGGGAAGCAGGTGTGAAGCAATGCAACACACACAAAAGAACCACAAAATCCCTCAATATTAAAGGCACTAATCAATAATAAAGGTTTATATCAATTAATAAATATCAAATATTAAATAGTAGGAATTATTTTGCACCATAGCCTACTGCATTACAAGCACCAATTTACAGAATACACCAAAGCTAACGGATGCATAAAAAGCAATTGAAAGAGCAGTATTCATTAAGGCCTTTCGGTGATAGTGTTCCCAGTTTCTTGATCCAAAAAGACTCTCTCTGTAAGAATAGTCTTGATCTATCACCTCCATGTCTGGGCATAGGAATATGATCTATTGCTATATATTTAAATGTTGATAATCTATGCACCAATTCTAAATAATGTTTCGCAACTGGTTTATTGGATTTCTGATCGCGATTAATACAGCATATCGCCATCAGAAATCCAATAAACCAGTTACGAAACATTATTGTGTAAAAGCTATAATATAAAACATGATGGATACAATATGGGTGAAACCTGATTTACATATTCATAGAATCCTGATTGGATCAGCCTTGATTTGTTTCACATGTCAGGTGTGTTAATGCATAGCCTTTATATAGGATGTGATGTCACTTTGATGTATACTGCTTGAAAAAGAAGCGGGAGCTTCAAAACGTTGCAGAGTTTCAGATAAAGCAATTTTCTTTTATTCACTATATTGGTCTGGACTTTTTTGTTTTGATATATATTTTGTCCAGGATATGGACTAAGTCCGAGACAAGGACACCGCTCCACTCCAGTTTGTACAAATATATATATATATATATATATATATATATATATATATATTCACCGAAACGTTGGATATTGATGCAACAATAAAATATTTAACTTTTTACATAAAAGGGAGTGCTGGTTTGGAAACTAAGGATGGATAGAAAGCTAGATAGACTACCACATTTCAGCATGCTCAAGGATGAAATAGACTGGATTCACACATACAGTATAAAAAACGAAACCTTGATACCTTGAGGGCAGTGAAGTTATGGAATGGCCTCCTGGGTATTGTAGTGATGGCTGATTGTGTTAATGTTTTTAAGATTGACTTGGGTGATTTCTTGCATACAATAATATCCAAGTAATGTCCAAGGCTATTATGATACTAACATCTATAGTTAGTGTAGATATGGGTATATATAATTTATGTGAGGTTATAGAGGGGTCAATGTCCATGTGTATATGTATAGATGCTGGGCTTCATTTGCAGGGGTTTAAATTGATGGACTTTGGTCTTTTTTCAACCAGATTTAACTATGTACTGTAACTATGAAACATGGAATATTTTTAAATAAATTGCAACAGTTTAAATTATACTATATCCCCTCATGTGCTGTTTATTTAACTGGAAAGGAGGGAGGAAAGTGAAGATATATCTAATTACTTTATATAGATGTTATTGAAATGTATTTGGATATTAACCAGTTTATCCAGTGTAAAGGGATTCTGTCATGATTTTTATTTCTAAATGACACTATTTACATTGCAAATAATTCACTCTACCATATAAAATGTCATTCCTGGACCGGCAAGTGTATTTTTTTAGTTGTAATATTAGAGTGTAAGCAGCCATCTCAGGTCACTTTGCCTGGCCATGTGCTTTCAGAAAGAGCCAGCACTTTAGGATGAAACTGCTTTCTGACAGGCTGTTGTTTTTCCTACTTAATGTAACTAAATTTGTCACAATGGGACCTGGATGTTACCATTAAGTGTTGTTCTTAGATCTTGTGTCAAGGAGCAGTTATCTGGTTACCTTCCCATTGTTCTGCTGAAGGGCTGCTGGGGGAGGAAGGGAGGGGGGTGATATCAATCCAACTTGCAGTAAAGAGTGACTGAAGTTTATCACAGCACAAGTCACATGACTGGGGGCAGCTGGGAAACTGACAATATGTCTAGCCCCATGTCAGATTTCAAAATTAAAATCTGTTTGCTTTTTTGAGAAAGAATATCTGTGCAGAATTCTACTGGAGCAGCACTATTAACTGATGCATTTTTTTTTTTCCGTGACAGTATCCCTTTAACCAGTGTAACCATTAAACCAGTTGACAATTACATAAATTCATTGATTGTTTTGAATGGGTGTTGCCAAGAAATGCATGTGAGTGGACACAAGCAACACAACTGTGGCGCCAGCACTGTTTAAAAGTGATCAATTAAAGCCTCTCATGCAATACTGTACTGCTAACCAACTGGCAGACATGATTAAGTGCAAGAGTAAGGTACAATATAATAGGAATAGTTTGAAATGACGGATCTGTATGTATGAAAAATTATACTTGATTTAAAAAGTCTGTAGTTTCCCTGTCCTCCTTGCAGAAGTACACTAATTAGTTGAAAGACTCTAGATATTCCATCTAAAAATACATGTCTTTAATTAAACACTCAGTACTGAGTTCCAAATAGATTCAGGAAGTGATGTCACTACAAGAATTATAGGCAAACAAACCCATGTGCAATGCCAAGCATTGGCTGAAATGGTAAAATGGTCACCGCCAAAGAAATCGAAACATGTCTTTCTGCTAAATTGCATTTGGCAGACTGTGGAAAAGTCTAGGTTTAGCAGATTCCTAGATAGTGCTACACTAAACGGAAATAATGGTGGGGGATAATGTTTTATTGTTTGGTCTAGGGACCCTGGCCCTGGTTCTGTCAAAATCAAACCTACATGGTACAATGACAGAATGATTCTGAGACAGTAGATGAATTTGACTGGCCTGCATAGGGAGTAATCCTCAATTCAACTAAACATGTGGGATGTGGGATGAACTGGAACACTAAGGGGCAGATTCATCAACATATGAAATATAAGATATTTGAACTTATCTTAAAAGCTGTACAGCAAGACAGCTGTTTTTTTCAAGTGTGCAGATTTAAAGAAAACCAAAAGGTTACACTTCAAACACTACATGAAGAAATAATGTGTTATAGTAAGCAAATTCTAATTATTATATATATATTTTTTTTTTTTAAAGATACTTGGATATATATATTTTTTAAATAGTAGAGTGCCTTTGCTATTTATTAATAATTGTATTCACATATAGGGATGTAGCGAACCGCCGCCGATGTGTTCGCGAACGCCGTTCGCGAACACCGGCAAAAAATGCGGACAGTTCGCGAACAGTTCGCGAACTTCGAACATCCGAAAATCGTTCGATTCGAACGATCGAAGGATTTTAATCGTTTGATCGAAGGATTTTCGTTCGACTCGAACGATCGAAGCCATTCGATCGAATGATTTCATTCGATCCAATGGCTTCGATCGTTCGATTCGAACGAAAATCCTTAGATTTTAGCGGTCGAAGGAATCGAATGGTCGAATGGTCGAACGATTTTTGTTCGAATCGAACGCGAACTCGTATTGGCGAACGTCGCGCGACGTTCGCGAACATTCGGCGGACGCGAACAGTCGAAGTTCGCGCGAACTAGTTCGCCGGCGAACTGTTCGCTACATCCCTATTCACATATTGATCATATATAATCCTAAAATAAGCATAACTGAAATTGTCCTTCTGTGATTGACTGTTTTAATTTTCACTGTTACAATGGATACTCAATGGATTGAAGCTTAAATGAATGGCACATCAGAAACAGTCAATGTGCAATATAACACTCAATCGTATTCAGTTAATAACTGCAGTCTAGTGGCAAATTATATATCTAATAATTGCCTTAACATTACTTTACAAATACAGAAGAAAAAAAATCAATACGTAGCAGTCCAGTTTTTTACTACAATTTCTATTGCAATTTTCTTGGACAGAACACTTACAATAGTTTGATTGGCCTGCACGGAGAGAAAAACATCATTGTCTTCCCACAAAAGTGTTCAGGGAATTCAAAGACCACCATTTGGATTAAAATTCTTAGAAATGTTACATTTCTATTATTGTAAAAGAAGGCTACGGTTAAATAAATAAATAAATGTATATAAATAAAAAAACTAATTGAACTGAAAAATGGCATCTTGTGCTATTATTGTGCAGTCAGTAGTGTGCTCCCATTTAATTTTGCTTTTATGTGAAAATAATCTCTTTGCACTTTGCATTAGAGGAACTACTAAAGGGGCTGGGTGGTGCTGCTGCATCAGGGACTGTCACCCTCTTTAGGAAGACCATTTAATGGACTTTGTTAATGCTGCAGTGTTGCTGTGCTGTGAAAACCAAAGTTGGTATGAGGTGGGTATATGCAAACTTTGCACACATAGGGGCCGATTCACTCAGCTCGAGTGAAGGGTTCGAATGAAAAAAACTTCGAATTTCGAAGTTTTTTTTGGGTACTTCGACCATCGAATTGGTTAAATTTGTTCGAATTCGATCGAAGTCGAACGAAATCGAACGATTCGAAGTAAAAATCGTTCGACTATTCGACCATTCGATAGTCGAAGTACTTGCCCTTTAAAAAAAACTTCGACCCCCTACTTCGGCAGATAAAAGCTACCGAAGTCAATGTTAGCCTATGGGGAAGGTCCCCATAGGCTTGCTAAGCTTTTTTTGATCGAAGGATTTTCCTTCGATCGTTTGATTAAAATCCTTCGAATCGTTCGATTCGAAGGATTTAATCGTTCGATCGAACGAAAAATCCTTCGATCGTTCGATCGCAGGATTAGCGCTAAATCCTTCGACTTCGATATTCGAAGTCGAAGGATTTCAATTCGAGGGTCGAATTTCGAAGTATTTTTAACTTCGAAATTCGACCCTTCGTGAATCGGCCCCATAGAGTTACATAGTTAAATTGGGTTGAAAAAACTCCATCAAGTTCAACCCCCTCCAAATAAAAATCCAGAACGATTAACAAATTACACATTTTCATCAAAACATGCCATGAAATTCAATTATATTCTTGACTTTATCTGCAATTCCATGTTTCTTTTCTTCCAGTCATTACTATAAAAAGTGTAATTTAAATGAAGTCGACCTAACTCCCATTCACAAATTTAACTCATTTATCAATAATTCTTCTCGAAAAAGTTTGTGCAAAAAAAAAGACACAAATTTGCTTGTCAATTGAAATAGTCCGAATTGACGCTCTGAAAATGTGAGTTTATTGAATCGTTACTACTACAGATCAACTCTATCGTATTAAAACCAGTGCAGATCACAATGTCAAGACGCATCTACAGGGACTTGTGTATGACCACGACAGGTTTGAGATGGAGTATTTTCTGATTTTTAGCAGCTTTGGGGTATAATAAATCTCTAAAAATTAGAAGGGTTTTTTTCTCAAAAAAATTTAGTTTTCCCCTTTAAAAACTCGACCAGAAAAATTCAAGGTTTAAAGTAGAAGGAAATTCTTTTTTTTTGTTAGGGGTGTCAAAAGTTAGGCACCCCCAAGT
Organism: Xenopus petersii; assembly: GCA_038501925.1. Taxonomy (NCBI): domain Eukaryota; kingdom Metazoa; phylum Chordata; class Amphibia; order Anura; family Pipidae; genus Xenopus; species Xenopus petersii. The sequence goes on from CM076684.1 coordinate 93,588,792, forward strand.
GATTGTATTTACTTACTTGACTCAGTGGGCCAGAGCTCCTATCCGTAGAGAACTTTGAAGAATAAACAATCAAAGAAGATGAGCGCTCCATGGTACTCAGTGGCAGAACCCCAGGTCGGTACAGTTTTCTGCTGATAGGAGCACCAGCCAGGGTGCTAGGTAAGAAAATATAACCACTTTGGTGTGCCTAAATTTTGGCACCCTCCAAGTTAAAATTACTTTCCTTCTTTAATAAATAGGCAACTTAATCCTAAAAATGATTCTACAGCCTGCTTCAAAGCATCCCATAGATTTTCGATGATATTCAAGTTAGGGGACTATGATGCCCATTCCAGAATATTGTATTTCTCACTCTGCATAAATGCCTTTGTAGATTTCAAAGTGTGTTTAGGGTCATTGTCTTGTAGGAATATCCAACCCCTGAATAACTTCAACATTGTGACTGATGCTTGAACATTATACTGAAGAATTTGTTGATATTGGGTTGAATTCATCCGACCCTCGACTTTAACAAGAACCCCAGTCCCTGAACTAGCCACACAACCCCACAGCATGATGGAACCTCAACCAAATTTGACAGTAGTTAGCAGGTGTTTTTCTTGGAATGCGGTGTTCTTTTTCAGCCATGCAAAGCGCTTTTTGTTATGACCAATTAACTAAATTTTTGTATCATCAGTCCAATGCATTTTGTTCCAAAATTATTGTGGTTTGTCTAAATGAGATTTTACAAGTGACTCTGTTTGTGGTGTGAGTACAGAAAGGGCTTCTTTCTCATCACCCTGCCATACAGATGTTCTTTGTGCAAATTGCGCTGAATTGTAGAACAATGTACATATGCAGCAAAATGTTCTTGCAGGTCTTTGGAAGTTATCTTTGGGTTGTCTGTAACCATTCACACAATCCTCCGCATATGCCGCTCCTGTATTTTTCTTGGCCTGACAGACCTGGGTTTTACAGCAACTGTGCATGCGGCCTTCAATTTCCTGATTACATTTCTTACAGTTTAAACCTCTGAGATAGCTTTTTGTAGCCTTCCATTAAACCATGATACTGAACAATCTTTGTTTTCAGATCGTTTGAGAATTGCTTTGATGATCCCATTCTGTCACTAGTCAGAGGTGAGTCAAACAGAAGCACATCTTGTAATTGGCCACCTTAAATACCTTTTCTCATAATTGGACACACCTGTCTATAAAGTTCAAGTCTTAAAGAGCTAAAGCAACCAATTTGGTGTTGCCAGTAATTGGTATTGAGCAGTTAGATGCATTCAAATTAGCAAAATTACAAGGGTACCCACATTTTTGCACAGCCAGTTTTTCACATTTGAATTAATTTCACACAACTGAATACTGCTTCAATAAAAATCTTTGTTCAGAACACCCCAGTACTCAGATGTTCCTGGGAAATGAAAGACATACCACTGTTATCTTTTTTTGTTGAAAGTGGAGTTAATTATTATGCAGGCTGAGAGTGGTTCCCAAAACATTACATATGACTGTATATTTATATATATATATATATATATATATATATATATATATATATATATATATATATATATATATATATATATATATCACAATAAACAGCTTGCTTTATTGAATAAGGGCAATCCGAAACCTGTTTCAATTTACAAGAAAACCAATTGCACCTCGGAAGCGTCAGTAGGGAACATGATAGTTCTATGGTATACAGTGCCTCTGAGCACTTCAATCTCTGCTAAATTTTTCAGTGATAGGAATTTTAAATGTTGCCCCAAGCCGAGGATGAGCTGTAAGAGGATAATGCTGAATTTAAACATTTAAATCTGCAAAGACAATGGGGAAATGCATTCAGCTGCAGCAGAAAACACAAGCACAAAATATATTTAGAGATTTAGAGATATGTGATTTGTCCACGTAAATCAGGAACATTTCAGATGCCTTCCTTGCCCACTGGCTAGAAAAAGACTTTAGGAAGTGCCCCAGTTCCAATCCAAGTAGAACATTATTTTCTTATACATAAAAACAATGTAAAATAGTTAAGTGGTTATATTCATTTTCTAATGATCTAAATTCTAAAATATCAAAACCACAAACATTGTATTGAGTATAAATGAACTAATGCATACAAACAAGCAAAGTTATTATGACAGTGCTTATCAGGTAATACAGTTTCCAAAGCTGCAAACTTGGCTGGTACATGCACCGGCAAGTGGTTTTCGAGTCTTTGGCATAGTGTTTTAGAACAAAGTTTTAGTCTCGTAATATACTGTAGCAGTGTATCTTTTTTTCAAAGTAGCTGCAATACATAGTTCATTGCAGTACAAGTTCTTCACTCTGAACTTAATTCACTTGTAATCTTTTGATCTTCCTGGAAGGCAAATTTTTCAAAGCTGTGAGATAAGTTTAAGGCAAAAAATAACGATAATTATTTTTTGATCAAAACATTATCACTGCAGTAGTGTTTATCTTCTGTCTGCATTTACTCAAACTGTTGCATACTTACTGTGATAGTAATTATCTGATAACATTTGTTATGTTTTTTTTACTATCATATTTCTGGAAATACACACCCTTTATAATTAAGCGTTCTAGATAAAATATGACACAGGCATCATTCAGTCTGTCATTCAGATCACTTCCTGGTGGATTGGACCACTGGATCCTTAGCAACAAGTTAACATTCTTAATCAGAGAAAAAAAAATAATTACTTACTTTATTAATTGCACAAGAAGGCCATTTGCAAATTTAACTAAATAAAATTAACTGGCCTCTTAACTACCTGTACCATGTCTTCTTAGGAAAGTCACTAAAGTGTGTCTGATCAATGTTTAAAGTAATTTGTCCAAAAGGTTTTGGTTTTGCTACCTATTGCACGAGTGTGTCATGTGCAGGACTGCACTTACATTACATAGCAGCATTCTTTATTAAAGTCGAACTATCACAAAATTACAATTTAATATAACCTTCATCATACTGAAATAAGAAACTTTCTAAATATAATCAATTAATAATTCTGAAATAATAAAGTATAGTTTCACTATCCCTCTCTCAGCATCTGTTTCTCTTCATTCTTTGTGGTTAACACTGGCTTTCATTATTGGCAATCACCCATGTAGGCCAGAAAAATTCTGACCCTCTGTAGCACAGACGTTGGACAGCACTGATCTAGGCAAAATTAACTCCCCCCGCCAAGGCTGTATTAAACTTAACTGTCATATAGGTGCCTGAAACTGGTTACTAGAGCTACCACTTTTATTTAGATTAGAAATCAAAACAGACATTCACTCTCTAATATAGTTTACACTAAAACATTTTAAATAAATAAAATGCATAACAAGGGTAGTGTGTGGGATCATTAAATGTTTACATACTCAATTAATTGTGTGAATATTTTAATTGTTAATCTAACCTCCTAGAGCAAATATATTTCATGATTGCAATTGAACTTTTTGATAGGCATACGGTTTTGCTGGGTTTATTTTTTTTGTATAAGATAATTAGAGATGTAATGTTCATTTTGGTTAAGAGTGCTTGGTTCAGCATTTTGGAGGACAGATAAGAGAACAAGAGGCTCTTTAGGTGCATTATGTTCCTGTACTTCAGCGCATTTCAATCAATAGCCGACCTAATAATCAAGGATATGTTTTTCATGAAGAGATGTTCCAAGCTAAGACAATAAGACAGCAACCAGGATATGTTTGTGTTGTTTGCTGATACAAAAAAATCATGTATTATATACATATATAGATATATAGTTAAACAGAAGTTGGATTGGAAACTCCTGCAAACACTTGACATCTCATCGAGACATCACTGCTCATCATTACTTCTGTAAATAAGATAAGCCTGACTATACCATTTAACTATGTTTAAATTAATTGCCTTCTTTTTCTCTCTATCCTCTATACTTCTGCATATATCCTCTGCACTCCAACATCCATCAAACGATCCTGGAATTCTAATCTCTTTTTCAGTGCTCCCATCAACCTCTCTCAATTTAAGCACCTTGTCTTGCGTTGATAAATCTCTTATCCCCTCTCAACCCATCAAACAATACAATGCTCGCACTGTCAAATCTAAGTCACATCTTGTGTCACTTTTTTAATTGCTGTTATTTGCAGCTGGGGACATCTCCCCAAACCCTGGTTCCACTCACTCATTCCTACCCTCACCTATACCCACTCTCAGCCATTTAACAATGTATTTTCCAGTCTCTAAGACCTTATGCACTTCTAATCCTGCACACCTTATTCACATAAATTCGCAATAAACTCACAGCAGTCTATGATCTGTATATCCAAATCTCTTCACCTTCTGGTTATCACTGAAACTTGGCTCACTCCCACCCACACTGCTTCACCTGCTCCACAACCCTAAAACCAGGAGACTGTCACGGTGGGGTTGGATTTCTTCTCTCCACCAAATGTAGGTTTCAAAATTTAATCACACTAACTTCAGTCTCTCTCTCCTTCACCTCTTTTGAAGTCCACAGCATATGTTTTTCTTTTTTTTTAATTTTTATTTAACAGAATCAAATCTTGAACATACAGAAATTGTATTGATGCCATCTACATAGTATTATGCAATAGTTAAATTGATCACACTTGTTGTGCAGAAAGAGAGAAGGCATATCTCACATGAAAAGAAAGAAAATAAACTTAACGTTTGTTGCCTAAAGTTGGTCATTGTCACTACTGTCCTGTCTGAGAAGTGTACGTCCAAAAGTTGGTTTTAACCGGGGATAGGGGGGAGGGGGTAGGGAAATACCAGGCTGAGAGATCTCTATCTTAACCTGTATCTGAATTACATATCTACAGAAAGGTTGCTCACAATACCCTTTGTGTCCTGTTGTCATGTTAGAAAATGTCTGCTACATAAGGGGGCTGTCATATATCTTCTACCTCATGCTTTAGGCATATTAAACCAATGGTCTAGTAGTTTCCTAGTCTGGCAGGGTGTCATATCTAGTAGCATTTCCTTTATTACAGTATGTTCCCCCTTGGGTAGTTTCAATATACATGAGCCAGTGTCATGGCCGGCATCAAATGCCAAGCACCCTGGTCTCGGCTCGGCTTCACCAGTAGTGTGACCACCGTTGGGCTTCGGGAGGAGCCCTCAGCTTACTTGGGTGCCACCTGGACTTAACGAGGGGTGCAAGGCGAGATGTTCTAGCTGGCGAAGGGGCACGGCTGTTAGCAAAGTCTTTTTGGGCCGAAGGTCACGGTACAAAGGATTAGGCAGAAGGATGGTCAAACAGGCAGGGTCGAGGCAGGCGGATATCAGAATCGTCAGGCAGGCAAGGGTCAAACCGGGTTGTCAATCAAGGGGTTCAGCAGGAAGAGTTGTCATAGGCAGGCAAGGGTCAGGATACAGAGTTCAGAATAGTCAGGATACAGGCAGGTTCAAACACGGATAATCAGAATACAGAATAACAGGAACAGATGCACTAGGCTCAGAAACCACTTAGAAACAAAGTTCTATCACGGGCACTGGCTGGGAGACAGAATGGGCCTTATATAGGTTCAAATTTCACGCCAAATGGGCGTCAAAAACGTGCTGGCGCAGGCCTTTAAGAGGCGCGCAGGCACGCCGCGCGCGCTCCCTAGAATCCAAGATGGCGCCAGTGCCGACTCGTGGACCATGCGGCAGGCGTCCCCACTGACGATGCGGTGGACGACTTCGCCGCACAGATACTGTTACATTACCCCCCTCTCTAGGGGGGGCCACTGGACCACCAGGCTTCCCAGGAAATTTTTGATGGAACTGATTCCTGAGGCGATCAGCCCTGATGTCATCAACCGAGACCCAGGAGTTCTCCTCAGGACCAAAGCCCTTCCACCTGGTAAGATACTGTAACTTACCACGCACAAGGCGGGAATCTAGAAACTCATATTCAGGCTGACCTTCAACTAACACTGGGGGAGGAACAGAAACAAAATGGACATTGTTAGCAGGTTTTAACAAAGAAACGTGAAATGAGTCAGAAATCTTAAAATTAACAGGCAACTTAAGACAAACACAAGAAGGGTTGATAATTTCAGAAATAGGGTATGGACCAATGAACCTAGGCCCCAGTTTGAGAGAGGGAACCTTTAGTTTAATATTTTTGGTAGAAAGCCACACTGAGTCTCCCACTTTATACTGGGGTGCCTCTCTACGTGATCTGTCAGCAGCTTTTTTCTGAGCAGAGGCAGCTGTGCACAGAGAGTCGTGAACCTGCGACCAAACCCTAGAAAAACGTTCAACACAAGAATTAGCAGAGGGAACAAGGGAGCCAGTACCAGAAAAGGAGAATGCCTTGGGGTGCAACCCATTAACCACGAAGAAAGGAGACTCTCCCGAGGAGGAATGGGTAGCATTATTGTATGCAAATTCAGCCCAGGGTAACAGTTCAGCCCATGTGGATTGGTCTGGCACATAACACCTGAGGTATTGCTCAAGGGACTGGTTTACCCTTTCAGTTTGACCATTGGTTTGGGGGTGATAGGCAGAGGAAAATGATAATTCAACCCCAACCAAAGAACAGAAAGCATGCCAAAACTTAGAGACAAACTGAACCCCCCTATCAGAAACAATATTTTCAGGAAAACCATGAAACTTAAAGATGTGAGTAACAAACAGATCAGCCAAGGATTTAGCAGAAGGTAGGTGTGGAAGGGGTACAAAATGGCTCATCTTGCTAAACCTATCCACCACCACCCAGATCACAGTTTTTCCCTGTGAAGGAGGCAAATCAACAATAAAGTCCATTGAAAGATGGGTCCAAGGTCTTTCTGGAATTGGTAAGGAAATCAGCAAACCCTGGGAAGACTTCAGAGAGGATTTTGACCTTTGGCAGATTGGACATGAATTAACAAAGGCCTTAGCATCCTGTCTGAATGATGGCCACCAAACATGACGGGATAACAGGGATACCGTTTTAGCAATACCTGGATGTCCTGCCATTTTAGAATCATGAACCTCCCTTAATACTTGCTCCCTTAACTCCTGTGGTACAAACCATCTCCCCAAAGGGGTATCTGTAGGAGCAGCTGTTTGAAGAGGGAGCAACAAAGAAGAAAGGTCAGATTCAAGGGTTGCTATGATCATTTCTCTGGGAATAATGGGAGTACACTCACTAGAGTCAGAAGAAATGGATTCAAAACTCCTAGAGAGTGCATCTGCCTTGGTGTTTTTAGTCCCAGGCCTGAAAGTGAAAGAAAAATTAAACCTTGTGAAAAATAGAGCCGACCTAGCCTGCCTCGGATTAAGGCGTTTAGCAGACTCTATATATAGAAGATTTTTGTGGTCAGTATAGATCGTCACCAGATGTTTAGCACCCTCCAGGAGATGCCGCCATTCCTCAAAGGCCCACTTAACTGCCAACAACTCCCTGTTACCTATATCGTAATTCACCTCAGCAGGTGAGAATTTCCTGGAGAAAAAGGGATGTAATTTGTTGGTAGTCGGGTGCCTTTGAGAAAGGACTGCCCCAGCTCCTACCTCAGAGGCATCAACCTCAACAACAAAAGGTAGTGCAGTATCGGGGTGTCTGAGAATGGGGCTGAACTGAATTCCTTTTTGAGGAATTCAAATGCTTGAACGGCCTCAGGGGGCCACATGCTGGGGTCAGTACCCTTTTTAGTCAGATTAGTGATGGGTGCCATAATGAGGGAAATTTTTTTTGATAAACTGCCGATAATAATTAGCAAAACCAAGAAATCTTTGGGTTGCATGCAACGAAATGGGTTGGGTCCAATCCAGGACTGCTCTCACCTTGCCTGGATCCATTTCTAGACTCTTGCTGGAAATGTTAAACCCCAAAAACTTAACAGAAGAAACCCCAAAAGTACATTTCTCTAGTTTCGCATAAAGATTATTCCCCCTTAGCCTTTGTAAGACTTCACAAACATGATTTTAATGTTCCTTCATGTTGGAGAAAACAATAAGAATATAGTCTAGGTAGACCACTACGAAGATCCCCAGCAGGTCCATGAAGATGTCATGTCCTGGAACACTGCGGGGGCGTTACAAAGACCAAAAGGCATAACAAGATACTTGTAGTGGCCACCCCTGGTGTTAAATGCAGTCTTCCACTCATCCCCTTCCCTGATTCGAATCAAGTTATAAGCCCCCCCCAAGATCAAGCTTGGTAAAGACTTTTGCATTTTTAACTTGATCGAAAAGTTCAGAAATTAGAGGGAGAGGATAGCGATTTTTTATGGTAATCTTATTGAGCCCCCTATTAGACCAGATCTATTGGGCAGTCATACTGCCGGTGTGGGGGTAAGGTTTCTGCTGCCTTTTTAGAGAAGACATCAGCGAATTCTGCATATGCAGCAGGTAACCCTTCAAGTGATGTAGTTGCAACTACAGAGGGAAAACATACCCCACCACACATAGTACCCCATTGAACTACCTCCCTTGAGACCCAGTCAATCAGAGGGTTATGCCTCTGGAGCCACGATAACCCCAAAATAAGAGGAGAGGAAGCACCCTCTATAAGGTAAAAAGCTATCTCCTCACAATGCAAATTATTAACACACATGGAAAGAGTTACCGTCTCCTTAGAGATTACACCTGACCCTAAGGGTCTTATGTCCACTGCCATTATTCTCAAGGGGGCACTTAGAGGAACTACAGGGATACAGAATTTAGCTGCAAAAGCAGTATCCAGAAAATTACCCTGCGCCCCAGAGTCCACAAATGCGGACAGTTTGACAGAGCCCGTAGGCCAAGTTAGTTTAACTTGTAACAAAACTTTAGAGGCAGATTGGGGAGAGGAAACTCCTGCACCCAAATGGAGCTCCCCTTCTCCATTTAGGCTTCGGAGTTTCCCGGCCTCTTAGAACATTGGTTCAGAAAATGTCCCTTCTCACCACAGTACATACAGAGACCCAGGGAACGCCTGCGTGCCTTTTCCTAAGGAGTTAGGTGGGATGTGCCTAATTGCATAGGCTCCTCCTGAGGTAGAGGCACAAAGGGGTTAGGAGATTTTACATTGGTCACCACATTGGATCTTATATTAGTAACCCCAGAGAAGTTTGTACTCCTCTCACCCCTTTTCTCCCTTTGCCTTCTATCTGCCTGGATGGCGAGGGACATGAGACCATCCAGGTTAGAAGGTAGGGGGTAATTAAACAGACTATCCTTTACAGAATCGGATAACTCCAACCGGAATTGACTCCTTAGAGCCAAATCATTCCACACAGTTTCCACTGCCCACCGGCGGAATTTGGTGCAGTACACCTCCGCATCCCTTTTCCCTTGGCGCAACTTACGAATCGCGGTATCGGCAGATGATGCACGATTCTTGTTATCGTAAAGAATGGCCATGCTGTTAAAGAAGGTGTCTAGGGAATAACGAGCAGGGTCTGAAGAAGGCAACCTGAGGGCCCAAATTTGGGGGTCACCCAAAAGCAGGGTCATTATGAACCTTACTTTCTCCTCATCAGATTGAAAAGAATGAGGAAAGAAATTAAGGTACAGCTTACAAGCCTCTTTGAAAACAAAAAATTTAGTGCGATCCCCACTGAACCTTTCGGGGAACACAATCTTGGGTTCATGGGGTTTAGATGAGTTACCCCAACTGGCAGAAGAACCCACAGGAGGTGCAGGAACAGGATTAGGCGGCTGATGTGAAGGCCCCAACTGGCGGGTCAGATTGTGGAACCCTTGAAGCAAATAATTCTGTTTTTGCTCTTGCTCCTCCATACGTTGCAGCAAGGTAGTGAGCAACATCTCAGTGGAAGTTTGAGGTGTAGCAGAGGCAGCAGCAGCTTTATGACCGTCATCCTCCATGGCCCGTGATAATGTCACGGCCGGCACCCGATACCAGAACAAATGCCAAGCACCCTGGTCTCGGCTCGGCTTCACCAGTAGTGTGACCACCGTTGGGCTTCGGGAGGAGCCCTAAGCTTACTTGGGTGCCACCTTGACTTAACGAGGGGTGCAAGGCGAGATGTTCTAGCTGGCGAAGGGGCACGGCTGTTAGCAAAGTCTTTTTGGGCCGAAGGTCACGGTACAAAGGATTAGGCAGAAGGATGGTCAAACAGGCAGGGTCGAGGCAGGCGGATATCAGAATCGTCAGGCAGGCAAGGGTCAAACCGGGTTGTCAATCAAGGGGTTAAGCAGGAAGAGTTGTCGTAGGCAGGCAAGGGTCAGGATACAGAGTTCAGAATAGTTAGGATACAGACAGGGTCAAACACGGATAATCAGAATACAGAATAACAGGAACAGATGCACTAGGCTCAGAAACCACTTAGAAACAAAGTTCTATCATGGGCACTGGCTGGGAGACAGAATGGGCCTTATATAGGTTCAAATTTCGCGCCAAATGGGCGTCAAAAACGTGCTGGCGCAAGTGCGCCAGCGTGCCTGCGCCTTTAAGAGATGCGCCCTAGAATCCAAGATGGCGCCAGCGCCAACTCGTGGACCATGCGCCAGGCGTCCCTGCTGATGACGCGGTGGATGACCCCGCCGCACAGGTACTGTTACAGCCAGGGTCTCCAAGTTGCCCAGTGGTTCCTTTTTGCTTTAGTTGACTCTGCATATAGGTCCTCAAATTTGCTAATGTCCTCCATTTCTAGTGTCCATTCCGCTATTGAAGGTATCGTTGAAGATTTCCACTTTCGGGGAATTAGTATCTTAGCCGCATTCAAAGCATATTGCATTAGAGATTTTGTGTAGGTGGGGACAGAGTATACATTGTGATCTAGGAGGATAGTTGCCAGGTCTTTTGGTATCGTCAATTGTAACTCAGTATTGCAAATGTCAATAGTTTTTTCCCAAAAAGTTTGTATTTTGCGCATTCCCACAAAATGTGTAATAGCATGCCCATAGAGGAGCCACAGCGCCAGCATTTGTCCGGGATGCCTGGGAATATTTTGCTCAGTTTGAGGCGTGTGTATCCCATAGATTACTGAAATGTTGCCAAGTGGAGGTTGTTTTTACCGGCATCCATTTTCAAAGTTTGTGTAGAGTTGGTCCCCTGTGTTGGCTCTAATGGTTTGTGATATATAGCTTGAGACCTGTTGGAACTTAAATTGCTCATCTTGAGGGAGGTTGACGTTTTCTCTTATTTGCTCCCATTTGGGTAGTGTGGCACTGAGGCAAATATGGAATATCTCTGATATTCCATCATGCTCCCTTTTGTTCAGGAAGGAAATCTGGATTATGCACTAGGGGAGTAAGCAGTGATTCTTTCGATTTCAACTTAAGTTTGCTTTTGAGGGAACCCCATATTTACAATTTATAAGATATGAGTGGATGGTCGTCTGTAGAAAGTTGCCGATGTTTAGAGGGCATCCAAGGGAAAAACTTTCAGCAGTTGTGGGGTATTATTCTGTTCAATTGTTATCCACGCTTTATTATGGTCATGGTAGGTCCAGTCCACAATGCGTTGTAAAACACAGGCTTTATGATATAATGTGAAGTTAGGTAGACCTATTTCCCCTTCAGGTTTAGATTGTTGCAGGGTAGAAAGCTTTATGTGTGGATGTTTATTGTTCCAGATAAATTTAATTACCAAACTGTTTAGTGTAGAGAAAAAGTCATTTGGTGGTTTCAGTGGAAGTGTTTGAAAAACATATAACAGCCTAGGCAAAACATTCATTTTCAGCGTGTTTACCCTGCCAAACCATGAAAGTGTTTTTGTAGACCACTACTCAATTTCTTTTTTGAGCTCTCTAATTATAGAAAAGTAGTTAATCTTAGCCCATTCTTTGTAGTTTTTAGTCAGGGAAATGCCTAGATAAGTCAATTTGTCATTAGTCCATTTAAAGGTGAACTTTAGTGTTGTCTCTAGTGTGGGGGGAAGTCTTATTTTGACTTGTAGTTTATTTTGAGGTCGCTCATTTGGCTATATGTGTGTATCTCCTTCATGAGTAATGATGTGTTCATTAGGGATGTAGCGAACTGCCGATTTGGTGTTCGCGAACGCCGTTCGCGAACACCGGCAAAAAATGCGAACGTTCGCGGACAGTTCGCGAACTTCGAACACCCGCTAAAATCGTTCGATTCGAACGATCAAAGGATTTTAATCATTCGATCGAAGGATTTTCATTCGATCGAATGCTAAAATCATTTGAATCGAACGATCAAACGTTTTAAGCATTCGAACGAATGAAAAATCATTCGATCGAACGTTTTAAAATCGTTCGATTAGAACGATTTTTAACGTTCGATTGAATGAAAATCATTCGATCGAATGCTTACAATCGTTCGAACGAATGGAAATCGTTCGATTTTTAGCGGTCGAAGGAATCGAATGGTCGAATGGTCGAACGATTTTTATTCGAATCGAACACAAACTCAAAATGCGAAAGTTCCCAAACGTTCGCGAACATTCGGCGGACGCGAACGGTCGACGTTCGCGCGAACTAGTTCGCAGGCGAACAGTTCACTACATCCCTAGTGTTCATATGTTTGTTTTCTCTAATCTCTCTGGTTCTTACTCGCTTGCTTCCATACTTTCTCTCCAATGAGACACTTGCCCTCATTCCTGGTGACTTCAACATTCCCATTGACAACTCTGATTCTCCTGCAACCTCTAAACTCCTCTCTCTAACAACTTAATTTGGTCTCTCTCAGTGGACCGACTCGCCTACCCACATTGAGGGTCATGCTTTTGATCTTATATTCTGCCGCTCGTGCAACCCATCTAACCTTACTAATTCTCCCTACTTCCTATCTCACCATCAAATAACACTTTCACCTGCACTATAACAACTATCTCTCTCCACCCACACGTACAGAAACCTTAATGCATTTGATTCACAACAATTATCAATAGTAGCAGCACAACCCATCTCTTATATTAACAATCTTTCCTGTCCAAATAGGGCAGCTTCTCTGTACCTCGGTGTTCATTCAACAGCTCTCGACTCCCTTGCTTCCTCTACAATCCATCACAGTCCATCAGCTAAACCCCAACCCTGGCACTCTAGTTTAACTTGGTACCTTAGAATATGTAGTAGATCAGCTGAATGATGGTGGTCACAAACTGATCCTGACTACATCCAAATTTATGCTCTCCTGCTACAATTGAGTTCTATCAATAGCTAAATAACAGTACTTCTCTTCTTTAATCTTCTTTAATCTCTACTCTGTCCTCTAAACCACAGTGCCTCCTATAACCCCCTCCACCCCTCCACCCATTACTTTAAGATCATGCTCATTTATTTAATGAAAAAAAGATCTCATTAGCCTGAGCATACAGTCTGACAACAATCTCAGACTAACTTACAGTCCACTCACATCCACTTTGCATTCCTTCAGCCCCCCAACATTAGATGAGGTTAGCAAACTTCTAGCCTGCTCAAAACACACAACCTGCTCCCTTGACCCCATACCCTCTTGCCTCCTTTATCTAATCTCTGAAACACTCTCTCCTGCACTTACCTACTTATTTAACCTTTCCCTTTCTACAGGTGCTTTCCAATCCTTATACAAACAAGCACTAATCACTACTATCCTCAAAAAACCCAGCTCTCCTGCCAACTATCATCCAGTTTCCCTTCTTCTATTCACATCCAAATTGCTGGAAAAGCTTGTTTACAAATGCCTGATCCAGCATCTCACTCACAACTCCCTTCTCAACCCCTGCAGTCTGGCTTCCCCCCAACATACTTAACTGAAACTGCACTCACCAAAGTAACCAATGATCTTCTACTGGCAAAGTCTAAAGGTCGCAAAGTCTAAAGGTCACTATTCCTTTGACACAGTTGACCACCCACTCCTCCTAGACATTCTATACTCAGCTGGCATTTGTGACACTACTCTTTATGGTTTACATCTTATCCCTCTCTCTGTTGGAGTTCCTCAAGGCTCTGTTCTACTTCTCTAGGAAAACTGATTTCTTTTGGATTTCAATATCACATTTATGCTGATGACACCCAACTCTACTTGTCTACTCCTGACCTCTCTCCTTCTGTCCTTTCCCAAGTTACAGACTGTCTCTCTGCTGTTTCCTCCTGGATGTCACAGCGCCACCTGAAATTTAATCTTTTATAAACTGATCTGATTATATTTCCTCCAAGTTCTTCCCCTGTCTCTCAGATCTCACTCACAATTAATAACACCACCTTTCATTTGACCACACAGGCATGCTGCCTAGGAGTTATCCTAGACTCGTATCTGTCTTTTTCACCAAACATCCAAACACTTGCAAAATCTTGTTGTATTCAGCTGTGCAACATTGCCAGAATACGACCATATCTTAGTTCAGCATTAACCAAAACACTTATTGAGTCTCTTATCAATCTCACTGCTCAACATCAACTGCTCCCATATGCACATCCCTTCACTGGCTCCCAATCTCCTCTAGAATCAAATTCAAACTACTACTACATTTACATTCAAGGCCCTTAACAAAGAAGCCTGTCCCTATACTGTATTTCATTTATCTCCAAATAGACTCCTTCATGCAACTTCACTCTGCTTCTGACCTTTGAGTCACTTCTCCTCTCATCACTTCTGCCCATTCTCGACTTCTCTTGGGCCTCTGCTTTTCTCTGAAACTCTCTGCCTCGAGCTGTCAGAGTTTCTCTCCTTCTTTCCAAACTTTCAAACGCTCCTTAAAGACCTACCTGTTTAAAGAAGATTATTCAATGTACCTTAATTAATCAATCATTGCTGTATCATAAATCACAAAATTGTTTCTAAAATCCTCATGTCTCTATTGCACCGTAACCTTTAGTTTGTAAACTCTCACATGTAGGGCCCTCTAATCATATTGCACTCTGTAAACCCTTGTTTGTTATTCACCATTTATTCCATGTTTGTTATAACTAAGGTAAAGTACTGCGTAACATGTCAGTGCTATATAAATAAATCATGATGATGATGATGATTTATAGACTTGTATGAGCTGGTCTATCTGAGTGCTTATTTATAATTAAAATCTGAGAAGAATGAAAATTGAAAACTCTGCAGGAGAAAATAAATGCCATAGTATCAGTGGATCAAATGAATACACTAGACACTACACATGCCCTCCAGTCTAGCAGCCAATGAAGAGATGGCATTGCTTGTTCCCATAAAAATGCAGCGTCTGCATCCGACAGTTGGATCGCGTTGGATCAACGCTGCGACACCAGGTGACAATTCTATCTCTTGCCTTATTTTTGTCTCATGAGACAATTTGCATGCGTTTTGTCGCATCGCGTCGGATTGCGACAAAATCACTCGTGGAGTCCTACCCTAAGCCTATGTTCTTAATTGCATGAACTGTTTGTAGATAAATGCCACTGATGATGTGTAAGAAATAAAATGGCAGCTGGATGAAAGCTGCTACTTGTTTTAGGTAAATGCAATGCTGCTGAAGAACAGGGGGGATATATACAGTACAAATTATGTAGTTCGGGTAGGGGAGATGTGCCCAAGTAATATATACATGGTAGAAGAATGTAGGGTTTATGTGTCCTTTAATAGGCTAAGGCATGGATAAATAAGGATCAGGAGGACTGATGAAGCATTAAGCAAAAATAATAGCAGTGGTAATGCAATGAAGATGCATTAAATGCAAGATCAAAACTCCATATATTATGGATAGCGTGCACCAATTTCTGCAGTTTATAAGGACACTATAAATCATGGAAGTCCTGGGGGAACTCTTTTGTGTCATTTGACAACTAGCTGTATTATTGTTTGACTGATAAAAGAATACTGATTCAAGGATTTTAGAACAGGTTTGTTGTTTTAACTGCATCCTCCCCTATACGATATCACAGAATCTAGCAGAAATAAAAAAGGAACACTCAATGACCATCATCATGCTCTTTTACTTGGAAGAGCGAACACTGTGGTTTATTAAAGGGGTGGTGTAGAGAGTGTTATTCTGAGACAATTTGCAATTGGTTTTTATTTTTTATTATGTAAGGTTTATGAGTTATTTAGCTTTTTATTCAGCTCCTAAATTTGCATTTCAAGCAATCTGGTAGCTAGGGTCCAAATTACCATAGCAACCATGCATTGATTTGAATAAGAGACTGGAATATAAATAGGAGAGGCCTGAATAGAAAGATGAGTAATAAAAAGTAGCAATAACAATACATTTGTAGCCTTACAGAGCATTTGCTTTATAGAAGGGGTCAGCGACGCCCATTTGAAAGCTGCACTGAGACAGTAGAAAAAGGCAAATAACTATAAAACTAAACTATACAAAATAAATAATGAAAACCAATTGAAAATTTGCTTAGAATTGGCCATTCTATAACATACTAAAAATTGCCTTAAAGGTGAACCACCCCTTTAAATGGCATTATGATAGCATTATATGATTATGTTATACACTACACTGTTTGAACTGCTATGCACTGCTTTATTTCCCCTTTTAATAACTTCATGTAACATGATGTACTTTAGCAATTATTTTTTAACTACACAGAGACTGCAAAACGAAACAAATATAATTGTGCTTAATGGAAGAAAATGTAATTCTGAGCAACTTTCTAATACATATTAATTTAAATAATTTTTAAAGTTGTAATTTGTATTCAAAGCAATTTCCCTATTCCGTTCTATTTCTTGCACCTGTGTTTCTGAATTTTAAAGTGCAGCAGAAGTTAACTTTTGAAACTAAGGCCAAGGGAGAACAGGAAAGGCAGATACTGTTTCCAGTAACAATTACAGTTAAGATGGTGGCATGGTGCTCCCATAGCAATGCCCTGAGCCAGTGTGTTTTTTTTCAATGAAGAGGAAAAACGTTAGGTACCCCCACTGAATAAAATATTTTTAACAAGTTGGAAACTGAAAATGAATGCATATTATTATTGTGTAGGATTGGCAACAAAGAAAAAATATTTTTTTCAGTTGACAGTTTAAGAGGGTAGATGTTCATGATTTCAAAATTAACTCATTCTTCCCACCAAAGATATAAAATGCTACTGTATGTAGGACAATAAGTTAGACTAATACAATAATGTTTGATAAAGTTTACAGATCTAGCATCCCTAGAATGCACTGAATAATTTAAAGTTCACATTTACATTTTGTTAAGTGAACACATTATGCCAGATGCTAGAAATAAAGTGGCTTTCATGAGTTCATCCCAAAGCAGATGTCTTAGAAAAGGTAAATTAAGGCGATGTGTTACAGTCCTGTGGTAAATTAGGGAAATTTCTTACATGAAATGTAACTTAAAATCCATATGGGGCCAACATGCGAATAACCAAGATGGTGCCACAACTCTTGATGTAGTCTTCAAATCCAACATGCCAGCTTCCTCTCTGGAATCAATCTACAGCAGAACCTTACCAAACCAATCTAAAACAGGGCAGACTTTTACCACAAACCTCACACAAGCTGATATAGATTTAGCTGAGGATTCCCTGGTCACGGTAGAAACACTGAGAGCATAGTTCCTGCAGTTCCAGCAGGGCCTCACTACCACACTAACCAAAACAGACACAGTAGCTGCCCCAATTAAGGATGTATGCTAGGACTCACATGGATAGGTTGGAGTTTATCAAAGACAACTTGACCCGTCAGGTTGCTAACCTTGAGGATGGGAAGGCAATTTAGGAATACCTGTGAGGATCTTGAAAATTGATCCACGAGACAGAACATATGCATAAGAGGGGTCCCAGAGGAGATTAGACAGCAATAAATACCTCAATACTTAAAGGGACTTTTTTCTGTCATCTGCCTAACCCTAGGCCTGAAATCTTAAAAATTTGAAAGAGCACACAGATCTTTGGGTTCCAAACATCCTCTTAACAAGCCCCCCCAGGGACATTATTGTCTGCTTCCATTATTTTGAACAGAGGGAAGCTGTTCTAACTCAGGCTAGATCTTTGGCCTCTCTAGAGTACCGTGACCATAAGAAACAAATGTTTGCGTCACGTGAATTTTTTTCCTTTTCATATTATACTTACCTATATTTCTAAACTAATGTATTTACAGGTTACCACCTAGTTGACATTTCAAAAAAGGAAAATGTGAGTATCCCCAGAAATAATGAATCAATCAATTAAAAAATTTAAAATTTTATTAGGACATCAGAGCAAGACCTCCATGTGCTCGCTTTGGCAGCTCATATACTAAAATTGGAACGATACAGAGAAGATTAGCATGGATGTCTTGCTCTGATGTCCTAATAAATTTTTTAATTGATTGATTCATTATTTCTGGGGATTCTCCCTTTTTTGAAATGTTGACTTGGACCTACACCCTAGGACTGGGGTGAATTGTGAGTATATTTCCCCATGATTAACTTATATATGATAAATAATAATATTTGATTTTGAACTACTAATTAGTTTTGTAGTAGTACCTATACATTTACATTTTTTTGGCACCAACATAAATTATAGTATTACCACCTAGTTGCACAAGTTCCACACCTACCCCCCCAGGAGGCTAGAGGAGCTCCCACAATGTTCAGTCAAATTATTGGCTGAGTTTATACTCATTCTTTGCCATAGACATTTGGTGAATTTTCCAAAAACACGCATCTATAGCTTGTTAATTTTATTTTAAGTTACACGTTCTATACTAGTTGTTAAATGTTATCCTACGAGTTTATATATTTTGTTATCAGACCTTGGTGGCAGCAAATTTATGGAGTAGAGCTACTGCTATATTAAGTTCTAAATGCTACTTACTTTTATATACTGTAACCTGTATGTACTGTACTGTATGGTACTCTTTACCTCTTTAAATTGTATGGGGTTGAACTCTATCACAAAACTTTTTTTAGCCCTGATGGAAGGCTGAAAACATATATTGCTGTTTTGCAGGAGGCACACTCCAGACTTAAATCGCATAAGATCTTCTCCAAATATTATCCTATGGGTCACTATGCCTTTGCTGCCTATAAGAAAGCAGGGGTTGCTGTTATTATATACAAGGATTGTCCTTCACAGGTCATACAAGAAGAATTCACTGGCACTCCGAGGCTGATGCAAGCAGGGACAACCCTTGCGTGTTTATTAGCAGAAAACAGCAGTGTTTCGGGGATAAACCCCTTTGTCAAGCATGCAAAATTGTGCAAAGTGCAAACAATTTAACACCCCCCCCGCGCAGCGTAAGCCAAGTGTCATCAAAAATTTGCATAATTAGCCACACTCTACCCAAAATGATGCAATCAGTAATTAGTGAAAAAACTTTAAAAACATTTCATACAAAGGTTTACCCCTAGTTGAATACTTTAGTTACAATTTTTTTTAAAAAAAAAGTAATATACACTTACACTTTAGATTAGAATACTCTGCCAGTCAGTAAACTGAAAGATGCTGAGGCTGTTGAACACGAGGCAACCGATACATCTGTGAGCAGGATCATAAGAAGAGTGGGTACATCGTATGCAGGATCGTAAGGAGAGCAGCCACATTGTGTGCAGGAGAGTCTTCCAGCTATATTGCACTGCGGGTTTTACTCCAACTTGCGATTGTTTCCGGAAAAACCTGTAAGTACCTACTAAGCAGGTCTCAGGTACCGATATTACGATACTGCACATTGGTGTGCCTTATGTCTTTCTTGTATTTTGAAGCTAAGAAATAATTGCTGGATGCAAGGATTGTGAACTTAATACACAGGCAGACTTTTTTCTCCAGATTTCTGCATAATACAGGGACAATCGAGTCGTTGAAGGGACACGAAGTTGGTGCACTTTATTTGTAAGGGAAGCACATACAAAAATCTAACTCTTTTACTTAGTGATATAAATGGACACTATCTCATCTTTGATTGTATTTTTGTAGAAACGCCACTGCTGGCTATACTCCCAATATGGGTCAGGTTAATTTAAAAAAAAAAAAAGTACTTAAAAAAATCTATACTTTCAATACTACATATGTAGTTATTAGGGAGGATTATAACAACCTGCTGTCACAATTAGAAGATAGGTCTCACCCCTCCCCGGATTCTAGGTCCCACACCTCTTCTAAAGAATTCAGACACCTTATTAATCAGATGCATGTATATGATGTCTGGCATATTTTACATCCTGTTAGAATATACATTTTACTCACATTTTCTAATATCCAACCCATATACTGCAAATATCCTACCTATCACATGGTCCGATTATTCGCCAATTCAGTTATATCTAGACTTTGATAAACTCCCTAAAAAAGAGCATCACTGGAGACTTAACAATACCCTCCTACATGATAAATATTCATACAATTCCATAGAGAAAGCACTGAAAGATTTTTTGAGCTAAATAATGGATCAGTACAGTCCTGCCAACATTATGGGAATCCCATAAGGATACCATTAGAATGCACCTCATAGCTTTACATGAACAGGTTAATGTAAAAATAAAAACTGGGTAAATAGATAGGCTGAGCAAAATAAAAAAATGTTTCTAATATAGTTAGTTAGCCAAAAATGCAATCTGTAATGGCTTGAGTGAGCAGATGTCTGACATAATAGCCAGAACACTGCTTTTCAGCTCTCTAACTCTGAGTTAGCCAACAACTTTAAGGGGGGACCACATGGGACATACAGTAACTGTTCAGTGAGTTTGCAAGTGATCCTCAGTATGCAGGTCAGTTTCCAAAGCAAATGTTTACGGCCCATATGTCCCCCTTAAAGGGGATGTAAAGGCAAAAATATAAAATCCCAATTTTACTTTCTTTAATGAAAAAGAAATCTATTTCCAATATATTTTAATTAAAAAATGTCTACTGTTTTTATAATAAACCTGACTGTATGTAGTGAAATTCGCCCTTCTTTTACTGCTTTGCATAGGAATAGTCAGATGGCCCCTAACTGCTGAGCAGGTAAACGATCATACTTTCAAATGGCAGTGGAAGCAGCATTGTTGGATTCCCTGTAGAGATATTGTATGTATCCAGAGACTCAGTGCAGTCTTTATATTCTGATTATTAATCAGTCTTGCTGTATTGGCTTCTATGGCAGATATTATTTGACTTGTGCTGTTGTGATAATTTATGACGATCTCTAAGCTTAACCTCCCAACTGAAGCCCAGACCACACTGAGCATGTGCAAGTCTTGATATTGCAGAAATGTCTAACAAAGTTACAAGATGACAGCCCCCTGCGTCAACTTTGAAAGCATAAATCATTTGTCTTATTAGGCTGATGGTGCAGTAAGTTCATGTTTATATTTAGTATACAAAATACAGCATTTCTAACATTATTCTATTTTAGACTTTAGTTGCCCTTTAAGTCATTGATTAGTTATTGCCTGGTATCTTGGTGGAAACCAAGAGAGCTGCAAAGCAGGAAGTGTTATGGCTATTATGGCTATTATGGCTATTATGTTAGACATCCAGTCACTCCAGCATTCATACATTACATTTATGGCTAACTATAGAAACATTTTTTATTTTGCACATTCTATTTGCCCAGTTTTAATTTGTATACTGAACAATTCCTTAACTTCTGCAAAGGCTAAAAAACTGCAACTTTGTGCTGTTACTACTGAGTCAAGGTTATATGAAACACAGTACAGGTATCGGATCCGTTATCTGGAAACTCATTATCCAGAAAGTTTAGAATTACAGAAAGGACATCTCCCATAGATTCTATTTTATCCAAATAGTCCAGTTTTTTTTTTTTTTAATGCTTTACTTTTGCTCTATAATAATAAAACAGTACCTTCTACTTAAGCCAAACTGAGATATAATTAACCCTTATTGGAAGCACCTATTGGGTTTATTTAATGTTTACATCATTTTCTAGTAGTCTTAAGGTGTGAGGATCCAAATTACAGAAATATCCCTTATCTGGAAAATCCAAGGTCATGATCATTCTGGATAACAGGCCCTATACCTGTATAATCAAAATGGGACAGATGCTCTGCTAGCCAAAATGCTTGTCAGGTGTAAGGAGCGTAGTGTTCTAAAGAAAGAAGAGGCAGAAAAAGCCCTGATGAGGATCAGCCAATAATTTTAGAAAAAGGTACAGACAACATACCCTGAGTGCCAGGAAATTAAAGGAGCAAAAAGTACAGACATCAGTTACAGCTATTTGAAATGAGCAGAGACACATAATTAAAGTCTGAATGCAAAAAAACTCGAAAAATATAAAAGCCAAAATTTTGTGGAAAAAAACCTAACATTTTTCAAGATTTAGGAATAATAACCAATGCCTCACCACATACCTCCAACCCAGCATTACAACTTCTAGATCATTATGAAGAATTATCTGGGTACAAAGTAAATATGAATAAAACTGAGGCCTTATCAATCAACTTAGCAGACTGCATTACACTCCCATTATGAAGACAATTGGAAATCAGATCATGTCTTTTATTTGGGCACTAAGATTACCCCTCACTTTGAGGATCTATTTGCCTATAATTGTATCCCACTGGCTCAAAAGTAAAAGCCAAGCTATTTAAATGGTGGACAATCTCTTGGTTCGGCAGGAAATTAAAATGAATTTACTCCAAGGGTTGTTGTATTTATTTGAAGCACTACCAATTCCATTCTCTAGCAAATTCTTTAAAGACATGCAAGCAGCAATACATACTTTCAGCATACTGTAAGTATTAAATACCATCATCCTCCAAGTAGGACTGAGAGTCTCATCCATCCAGCAGTATTATGAGGCAGCCCAGCTCTGATAAATTTTTGGTTGGTGCCAATGTATTACACATGCAAAATGGGTGAAGTTAGAAAACAAGCAATTCACTCCATAATGCATGGATTTGGCCCTTACTGGACAGGCCTCTTCCTACTACATTTACATTAGGTCTTTGGAGAAAGCCAAACCCAAATATAAGCTGTCCTTCTCCTATTCCAATGTGACAGCAATCATGGGCAACCCTACTTTTCAGCTGGCAATAACATTCCCATTATGTGACCCAGGAGAAATCACTTCCCTGTTTAAAGTCCAGGACCTTTTATTTCTCTAACTATACCAACTTTTGACCAAACAAAAGGTACAGCCTCAAACTCCCGCATATATTGGTACATGTATTTTCAGATGAGGCATTTTACTGACCCTTTTGAAAAGACTCTTAAAGTTAAGCTCCAACCTCATTTGAGGATCTTGAGTCTTAAGACCTCCCCCCACAGGGGACTGATAAAATCTATTATATACTCAATGAGCCCTCCTTTGACACAGGCTATAAACATTAATATATGCAGAAATGGGAGAGAAACCGGGCAGGAAATACCTTTGGAGGATTGGTCACATATTTGGTAAAACACCAAGAGAGAGATATTATGTGTGTTAAGCAAAGAGAAAACATATATAAAATACTAATATTTTGGTACCTTACTTTTGTCAGACTATATAAAATTGTTCTTACTACCCCTCAAACATGCTGAAGCGGGTGTGTGACACTGGGCACCCTATCACATCTGTTCAAGAGTTCTTTTAGAACTCCTAAAACGACCCCCAACTTGATAAACTTACCTTCCTGCTAGGAAAACCTTTTGAGGGGGTACCCAAAAGGACTTAAAAACTAATAAGCCATGTACTGACACTAAGGGGCTGATTCACTAACTTCGAGTGAAGGATTCGAAGTAAAAAAACTTTGAATTTCGAAGTGTTTTTTGGGCTACTTCGACCATCGGATGGGCTACTACGACCTTTGACTATGACTTCGATTTGAACTATTCGAACTAAAAATCGTTCGACCATTCGATAGTCGAAGTCCTGTCTCTTTAAGAAAAAACTTTGACCCCCTAGTTCGCCATCTAGAAGCTACCAAACTCAATGTTAGCCTATGGGGAAGGTCCCCATAGGCTTGGCTAACTTTTTTTGATCGAAGGATATTCCTTCGATCGTTGGATTAAAATCCTTCGAATCGTTCGTTTCAAAGGATTTTATCGTTCGATCAAAGGAATAATCCTTCAATCGTTCGATCAAACTATTTGCGCTTATATCCCAGCCGAATACCGAGGGTTAATCAACTCTCGATATTTGACCCTTTGTGAATAGGCCCCTAAGGGACATATTTATCGAAGGTCGAAGTTAAAAAAACTTCGAACTTCGAATTCAAAAAGACCAACTGAATGGAGGTCGAAGTTTTTTTGTTGCCGAAGTGGGCCGAATTCGGCCTACTTCGAATCGTACTTCATTCGTACTTCGATTCAAAGTTTTTTTAACTTCGACCTTCGATCTCCCAAACTCCCCCAGTTGCCTCCATACAGGTTCTAGGAGGTCCCCCATAGGCTAAAACAGCACTTCGCTAGCTTTTAGATGGCGAATGGTCGAAGACGAAGTTTTAAAGAGACGGTACTTCAAAAAAATTCGAATTTTGACGTTTTTTAAAATTTGAATTGAAGTTGGACTATTCCCTAGTCAAAGTACACAAAAAATAGCACCTCAACCTTTGATAAATCTGCCCCTTCACATTTCAATTAGTTAATTAGTGTTTTGAGTACAATATAGCATTTATCTAAAACAAAATTCCACAACTTCTAAAAATACAGTATGGTCTGCATGGAAATTATGCTCCCTCTAAAATAGTACTCTAGTCTAGTCTAATTATCTTAGTTCCTGAATAGCAGTATCAGCTGGACTAGCCTTCTCACTCTACACGTTTGCCACACCAAGGCTCATCAGTTCTGCTCAGCTTATTTTATTCATTGTTTAATGTAATGATTAATGTTTTTGTATTCCTGCTTCTTTCCATTATCCCCCAACCTCTTCTGTCTTTCTTCCCTCTCACTTTCCACAAGATCATCCTGCATCATGAATCGCATTGAGGATTTATCACATAAAATACGCCAATTGACAAACCTACCTGCAAGGACCTTTTAATGCCATGGGTGTCTCTTTGCTTCTTATATGTTTGCTGATATAATCAATAAAAATTTTAGTTACAAAAAAACAGTTATTTGCGCTTGATGTTTTGCCCCTGGAATTTCTTTTTATTGTTATGAGCATAACTCATAGCACCCATCAAACCTGTCAATATTGCTCTCTGTGCCCTGTACCAGATTTTCCAGATGTAGAGTGCAGCATCAGAAACCATAAGCAGAGGAGCAAGTATATGTGTTCCTAGGGACCACAGTTTTAAGTAAATGGAGGAATATACCATTTTACTTCATGGCATACACAACATTTTACGTATATAGGATCCTTTATCATCATTTAAACAAAGTTACCCAAATGTATTAGAGCCAATATGTGGTTTTTCACTGTATTTTGTTTCACACCAAATTTATTAAAGTCAATGGCCAAATATGTTGGAATCAATAGGCTTTTTTCACCAATTTTCTGTCTTTTTTAGCTTCCCAGGAAATCTAGCGAAATAATAGACCTTTGACAAAACATAGCCAATTGTATATTTAGTATAAGTAATTCTAATACATCTGGACTTGAGTATTAACGGAAAACGTTTCACTACTTATTCGAGCAGCTTCTTCAGTTCAACTGTCTCGGATGAGTAGTGAAAAGTCCTCAATGATTACTCAGCAAGTCCAGTTGTATTAGAATTACTTATACTAGATATACCATGACCTGGATGAATGAAAATCTACATAGTTTCATAGTCCAATTGTATTGAAGCTAATAGGTGTTTTTTCACTTGTTTTTTCTCACACCAAATGCAATCGAGTCAATGGTAATTTTATTCTCCATGTTTTGCCAATTACCAAATATATTGGAGTCAATGGCCCTGTTTTCTCACTTTTTTACTTACACCAAGGGGCAGATTTATCAAGGTTGAATAGTAAATTTGAATTTGAATTTTTGTGTGTCAAAATTCACACATTCAGATTTTAGTCCCCCTATTCAAATATAAACTAGAATATGAGATTTCTCACACCACGACCATGGAAACAGTCCCATTTCAAATATTTGCCACCTAAAACCTGCCAAGTAAATTTACGACAGAGGTCAGTTGAGCCATTTGGAGATTTTAATAGCCTTCCTGACGTACAAGTTTTTTTTGCGGGAGTAAAAACTTGATTCATATGAATCGAATATGAACCAATACGATTCTAATTTTATGGTCGGAACCATTCCATCAAATATTAGACATTCAAATTTTTTTCTAAATAACCTTCCAGTCGAATTGTGAGTATATTTGAAAAAATTCACATGAATTCGAAATTCGACCTTTGATAAATGGGCTTCAGGCCCATGTATGGAGTCAAAGGATTTTTTTTTAGTCTGGCAAAACAAAAAGCAGTACAGATTTGCAAAAATTTGCACCACTCATGAAAACACAGAATAATTCACTCATACCTAACAATAAGGAATAATGATGTTTTATATTATCAACCTGGGGTTGACCTAATGTTATTGGGTCTGAGAAAATCTTATCTTAGACTAATACTGTATACTTCCAACATCTACTCCCCAAGTTATGAGTAAAGCAATATACAGTGGCAGATTTACCAAGGTTTAAGTGAAAATTCAAAGTAAAAAAAATTGGAATTTTGAGCTATTTTTGTGTACTTTCACTATCGAATAGGCCAAAATTTGTGACTATTCGAATATCGAAATTTATCATGTACTGCCTTTTTAAAACTTAGACTTCAACCATTCACCATCTATAACCTGCAGAATTGCTGTTTTAGCCTATGGGGGACCTCCTAGAACCTATTTGGAGTTATTTGGTGGAATTTGAAAAATCTAAGTTTTTTGGGGCAAATACTTTTCTAATTCAATTGAATACGCTGAAACTTCGATTTGAATGATTCAAATACAGCCTATTCACCCGAAGTTAAAAACGTTGGTCTGGTCTTTTTTTATTTGAATTTCGAAGTTATGGGAGTTCAAAAAAATTCCCATTACTTCAAAAATTCGACCCTTGATAAATTTTCCCCACAATGTCAACAAAAACTCACACCTTGAAAATCTAAAATGCTTTGTACCTGTACAAAAATTGGTATCTACTGTAGATATGGGAATTTACAGTATTTCTCCACATTGTGCATGTGAGTAATAGAGTTGTAAAAATTATGAATTTATTTTTGGTGTATTTCCACTTTGGCCTTCTGGTTAAATAAATGATATAAATACAGTATGATATTTTCTTTAGCTTCAAATGAAAACAATTTGATTACAGATGTTTAGCAAGTGATATTTGTACAACATTGATTTTTTCATTTGCATTCTGCCCATTTAACATGACATTTTCACATACTGCTACAATATAGATATTTCTGTTGCATAAGGGATAACCTTGACTTTCTGGAGTTGTGTAAAATTATTCTCATCTCTACCTGTCAAAGGAGAAATCTTTATTTTGAATCTATGTTAAATGTGGCACTTGTCATAACATGATTTTGAAAAGAGACTCTTGATTACATGGTTTTAGTAATTATTTTTCCTTGTGTACACTGTACCTCTGCATAACTAGTGATAGAAATTGGTAAAAATTTGTGAAGGCTTTTTCTTTAACACATTCTTGAGAGAAATAGTAATCTTATAAGTGAAAATATTACAACCAATTTTTTTTAGTGATTTTATAGGTTTTTAAAGCCATGAATAAACTCACTTTCTCAAACACTTTTTTCAGTTCAGGTGTTTTCAGATTGTTCACCAGAAATAAAGACTTTTTTTCAATTGCTTTCCATTTTTTTATTATTTACCATTTTCCCCAAATCTAAATTTAAAGTTTAATGTTCCTGTCTCTGGTGTTTTAGTTTGGTTCAGTAATCCAGGTACAGATTCTGAACTCTTACAATTGCTAAGAGTCCTTTTGCACTTGTGGATATGTGTTTGGCCCAATGTAGGGTTTTCTCGCCATTGGTTGTCATAAGTAGATCAAGGTCCTTTTGAACTTGTTGGATATGTGCAAGGTAGGTTTGTGTAGAGAACCATGTATATAATTCTGTCAATCTGTCCAGTTCCTTGACCAAAGTGTCAATAGCTTTCCTCCAAGTTCTTTTCCTTTGGGAGCCTAATTAGATATACATTCCTCTAATAATGAGTTTGAGGGCCTCCCAAAGAGTAGTTTGTTGATGATACAGAGGGGAGGTTTTCTGTAAAGTAGGATTTTAAATTGATTAAAATGGGGCAATGGCCTGAGCAGCCAATATTTGTCATTTTAGAAGAATGGAGAGAAGCAACTATAGGGGATGTAAGAAATATGTGGTCGATTCTCGTGGACAGCTTGTGTGAAGCTGAGTAGTGGGAGAACTGACGAACATCAGGGTTAGCTTCTCTCCGTGCAACTACCAGATCATGTGCAGCGATTAATTTCTTAAACTGTAGCGTTTCTCTTTTTGGGCTGACTATAGACTGCTTTTCTAACATAGGCAGAGGATCCATTCTGTTGTTCCAGACAGTATTTAAATCACCACATATTACCATCTGACCCACTTGATTATGTTGACATAGTTCAAAGAGAGTGGTTAGAAATTCCAGTTGGTGGATATTAGGAGCCTAATTAGTTACTTTTGTAAGGAGTGAGTCACCTATGGTAATGTTAGCAATAATAGAACGGCCTTCTGGGTCTGTAATTACTTTGTCTACCATGAATGGTAATTTGGCATCAAAGCATATAGCCACACCTTTAGTTTTTGTTAAGCTAGTGGATAATAGGACCTTTGGGTACCATTTATGGAAGTACTTGGGGTATGAAGCTTGGAAGAAATGTGTTTCCTGTAAACATATGATTTCTCTGTCTAGAAAGGAGTAACATGAAAGGCTTTAGTTTGCTCAATAGGGGTGTTGAAACCTTGCACTTTGTTACTTAGTATTTTAAGACCCATACTTAAGGTGGCTAGGGAAAAGTTTCTGAATCATTGTGTTAATGGGTTTGCAAAATTTGCTAACCCTTCGAGGTATCTGTGAATTATGACTCCCACGTGATATTGTGCTTAAAACTGACCACTTGGTAGGAAATAGGGTCAGTTCTTTAACGTTACAAAACGAAAGCTGTTAATATAAATGGGGCTTTCAGTGTCAGGGGGTGTACACCAAGGATGACACCTCTACAAATAAATTTTAAGGATCTCACAATCCTTGCACAGGATTTTTAATATTATTTTATTGTATTTGTAAATGTGTAGAAATTAATGTTTAGCATGGATGAGTTAGTAGTGTCTTTTATATTATTTTAGTATCTTCCTTATCTTTAAAAATATTGTGTGATATTGGAATTTTAATTGGATGGTGAGTCACTGTCTACAGACATCAGAAAATAATCATGTTTGTTCCACCGAGTGTCTGAATGTCACCTTTTCTTGAACAAACCATGTTGAATAGAATTCATTCCTTTAATTGTATGGTCTTCTTCTACTACCTTGCAAAAACTGTTATCATTTCTGCTTTTGACATTTAGTAAACCTACTGTATCATTATGCCTTATTCATAAGATTTAATTGATATAAATATAGTAGGAAAAGTTGATGCTTTTATTTGTTTAGTTTCCGTATATATTTATATACTTAATTAGTCTTAAAACAGGACATATGTTGGCCCATAAAGTCATTTCTCATATCCCGATTTTATTTTTCATAACTTAACTGGGAACTCCAGCTTCGAAAAAGAGGCCCACATAACACAGAATCATCACAGTTACCTGTTTCTTCAAAAAGTATGAATAAATTACATTTTCTATGCTGAAATCCAGCTGTTTAACAGTTCTTCTCTTTCTTCATCATTTGAAATCCTGGCAGGGAAGGACTAAAAACTGATGTTACAAATTGTAACAACTTCTCCACAGTTTACAGACAGCATGCAGGAACTATATAACCCACAATGCATTGCACTGTGATCTTCTGTTCCTTATTGAAATCACATATGCAGGGAATTGTGGGGTTTGGAGGATGCAGGCTAAGGACAGATGGCTGTTGATACAAAGTAATTGTAATCAGCCAGCTCAGCAAAGTAGACAGACAGATCAGCAGGAGAGCAGGGGGCTAGGCTTAGGGAACTGCTCCAAACCATTAAAAATCATGAAAAAGTATGCACAATTTTTAATTGCAACGTTGCTTGTAATTATGATTACTTTTCAAAAAGCTTGCGTTATGTTTGTGTGGAGTTTTGCTTTAACTTTACTTTATTTTCATTAAAAACTTGATTTTCTGTTTGCCACGCAAATAATAAATCTTTAAATAACCATATTTGTTTTTTTACAGACCTAAGTTATATTATTGTAATTTAGTGCTTGATCCTTTGAAAGCATCAGCCCTGAAATAATGCAACAATTAATACAGTATGAATGACTTTTGGGTGTTTTGCTGATTATACCCTCATTTGTAGCATTGATCATAATTTATAGAGGTGATGTATCAGTAACCACTGTGATTTTTATTTGAATTGATCCATTTTGAAGCACAGAGACCTGCAGCTCCCATCGCTAATACTGTGTTAGTCATTTGTGGGAAAATGTAATTGTCAAATTATTATCGTTAACTTGATTTTTCCCTCTTTCAAGCATAACACATCATACATCAAGTGATACATTATGCAAGAGAGATTGTGGATAAATTGAAGATATGCCCCATATATGGTGAATGTGCAAAACTCTAAAACAAATCTGACTCAAATCTTACTCATATAAACTGTATTCGTTCTCCAGAAGCTATGTTTCTAAACAGGGATGGGCGAATTTGACCCATTTAGTTTCGACAAAAATTCGCCACCGGCGAAATGTCGCTGACGCCCATTAAAGTCTATGGGCGACAAAAAATTTTTTTTGACGCGCAATGACATACAAGTCTATGGCCGTCATTTTTTCGGTGAAACAAGGCGAAAAAATTAGCCCATCCCTATTTCTAAATACAGTATATCACAATTTATTAAAAAGTGCAACTTGAAATGTATATATAAACAAGTTTCAGAATCCTAATAGACTACAAATACAACAACAGGTACCAGCCATCTCACACGTGGCAAAGGAAATACCTTCTAATTTAGCAAACTACTGATGGAGCACTAGCTATTCAAAATCATTTGTTGGCATTTCCCAGATATCTAACTTTTCTAAGTTAGGCTGCTAAAGGTTGCTTTTATAAAGTGGCTCAGTTTTTGGGTTTATTCCATAAGATTTTATGGTGATTTCAGTTATCGTTAACTCGTTTGGTCAACTTATACTTTTGCTGAAATTGGAGGACATTATTTATTGGCTTTTTGAACAAAATTGACATTGGTTAAGAAAAAACATTTCTATATACAATTATTTCCACTATTAAAGAATAGATAGCTAGTCCTCATCCAATTCATCAAAGAAATGCTTACCCACCCACTTAGGGTGATATTTATCATAGTCGTATAAATGTGCCTTAGAAACCCTTTCTACTATTTAATGGTTAGTGTTATATTGATAGTACCATAATTAAGAATTGTTGACAGCTCTTGAGTGGAGTCATACAAAATACTGAAACAATGATATTGCCATTGGTTTAAATGGCTCTCAGCACTTTTAATCTCCCAAAATTTTATTTGAAAAACACCTACCAAAAAACAAAAGAAAAACTGAACAGAAAAATATGTCATCTGTGGAAAAACAGACATTTTTTTGTTGAGAGTGAATAAAATCTGTATCTCAATAT
Organism: Xenopus petersii; assembly: GCA_038501925.1. Classification (NCBI taxonomy): domain Eukaryota; kingdom Metazoa; phylum Chordata; class Amphibia; order Anura; family Pipidae; genus Xenopus; species Xenopus petersii. The sequence continues at coordinate 93,620,141 of CM076684.1, forward strand.
TTTATAAATCAGCCTGTCTTATTGCAGTCACATGGAAAGACTCACCAATTTTTCAAATTAGTATAAACCATATGGAAATACAAAGTGCAAAATTCTGAAACAGTTAAAGGATTTAAAATGAAGAATAATTACATGTTGTGGACCAGCAATTGTTCCACCTGATAAAACACTTTGTGACAAAGATTGTGTAGGGGCAATACTTCTAGAAGTAAGGCAACAGTGCATACGGGACAGGAATATCACTAGAGTCAATTACACACAGCCTGATATACATGTACTGTGGATGGCTCACGTAAATCAATTACAGAAGAGCCATTATCTTAACAGCCATTATCTTAGCTAAAATTCATAGATACACATACATAGGTTCCCATATTGTGTTTTAGATTTTGTTTCTCTATTCATTTGACAGAAGAACATCTTAATTTTTTTATTTTTCCATTAGCAAATATACCTCTATTTCAGAACGTCATAAATAACACCCCCTGAAAGATAATCAGTCTCATGTATCTCATTTAATTTATTTTAATAGATTGAAAAAAAATAATCTCATTAACTCTCTCTGGGTTTGTGATAAATTGCACAGAAATAAATGTTCTGTACAATGCTCCCCTGATGATTTTCATAATTGTAATATTTTCTGCATTCATACAACAGACGCATGTACCAATGCTCCATTAAATTTGTGTATTTAGCATGACTTCTATAACATTGGAGACAAGTATATCAGAATATTTACCACCCCACCCACACATCATTTTATAACAAGCAGTAAAGTGGCTATGCTGAATGTTTCCTGTGTCATAGTTATAAAGCCACATTTACCAAGTGCAGCTCATCAAATAGGAAATCTTCCTATTTGATATACCTACATGTGTTTAGTATATCAAAGTACCTTGATATACTAAACACAAGTAATGAACAAAACTTTGTGTAGTCAAGGAGGTAAGAAAAACATGGATAGCAGTTTAGAATTTCAACAAACAGTGGCTAAACTGAATAATGATAATTGTGACCAGCAAGACTATGAAGTTGAGAACATTCTGCACTGATTCTTCAGAGAGGTTTCGCAGTTCCTCATCCAATGAAAAGTTTTTGGGCCTGAGGAATGTTACTGGGTGAAGCATTCTGATGTTCATTCTTCATGTTTGGTGCGAGACTTTTAGAAGAAATTTCCTCAGAAATCTGGTCATGGTAGTCTGATGGCCCCTCTGGGAGAGGGTGTACTGTCATGAGTGCTCTGGCCAGCTCCATGTTGTGCCAAAGGATCCAAGATGGCAGTGACCATTCATGGTGCGCCGTGATGTGCCGCCACATAACATTAGCATGTTGTAGTTTGGTGAGGAAATGTGAAATAAAGAAATGACCTGGGTTCAATGTCCAAATATGGGTTCTACTCTTGGGTGCTCTATAATTATTTATTCAATTATTTTTGGTTCCTGAACTTCTTGCTTTGACTCCTGACTTTGACACTATAATTTGCCTGTCCTGATCTTTTGGATATATAGTGGAAGAGAAAGGGTAAGGTGTTGAGAAACTACACCTCTCAGCTGCTGCAATAAGTTGTATGTATACCAGAGGGTCTTACACAAAAATAAAAGTTTTTAATTACATTAATCTACATGGTTATACTTACAATAAATCAATGAGATAGATGACAACAATATTCAAGTACAGAGTTCAGTGCTGGCACCACTGTAGAGACAACCTGGCAGCTTGTAAGATACACCTTTTAGGCTACCAGGTAGTGGTTCATAAACCCCCCAGTAATAATGTTAAGGGAGTAGAATACTTGCCTGTATCCCTACTTTTACTGCAGTCCTTTCCTTTTAAGGACAGTTATGCTAAAAGGAGAGCTACCTCCAGCTACAACTCCTAAGTTGGAGCACAAGGGTTCTCTTTATAGCTAGGCTGCTTAATTCACATTCCTGGAACATGCCATGACTATCCTTTTGCTGTCTAACCTTGTTCACAGGGTCCCTGTTCCCTGACTTCTTTAAGGAGTTGGTTCCCTTAGGGCCAGAACTGTTTATTGAATACAAGCTCAATCACTATTTTAAAACTTTACAGGAATGAGACTTCCTCGGCCAAAGGGGAATACTAATCCACCCAGGTACCAGGACTTGGGAATAGAAAGATATCTTAAGGAGGGGATTTCCAAGACACAGGACAGTTAACCCTATGAGTAAAAATAAATGGATGTAATACTACTGCTAAAGAAACTGGGCATGGAATTCTTATATGTCACAATACAGAGGGATACAGTCTGGGTATACCTTTAAAGGATGGGCTGTATATTTTTTTTTATAACTCTTTATTTATTTAAAGTTATAACAAAACATTGCATATTATCACATTGCAGACTCATCTTTTCACATCAGATTAAGTGGCCTAACAACAAGGCATACACAGTCGTGTAAGAAAATCCTATGGAGTAACGCCCGGGGGTGCATACCTTGCAGCATGTAAACATAGGCATTAGGGATGGATATGAGTCGAGCACCGTAGACTAGAGCAGTATTCAAAAATAATAGAAAACAAGAAAAATAAAAAATAATTAAACCATAAACCATTTGAGCCCGGGGGAATCAGAAGAGAGGACCATATGCATACATAAAAGGAAGAGGGGGTATATATTCTCAAGAGTGATAGTGTCCCTGAAGGAGTGGACATCTGCAGGTGGGATGGAAGTCAGGTAGAGATAGTGTGTATCAAGTCCCATTGTGACCATACTTTATCAAAGAGCAATAACTGGGATCAATGTAGAGCTGCCAAATACTCCATCTGTCTCACATCCTGGATGGCTGTTTTGAGTTTGTTGTCCGAAGGAGCTCTCGGAGACTTCTAGTTTCGAGCTAAAAGACGTTTGGCTGTGGTTAATATAAGGTTGGCCAGTTTCTGTACATGTTTCTTTAATCTGGGAAATGGTTTCCCTAAAAGGAATGTTTGCGGGTCTAAATGCAGGGATCGACCCAGTAGAGGTTCTAGTAATGCTAAAACTCCCTTCCAATAATCCACCAAGATAGGGCAAGTCCAGAATATGTGGTACAATGTGCCTTCTACACCACAGTGTCTCCAACATGATGCTGAGGTAGTTGGATATATAGAGTGCAGTCCCTCACCTGCGTTAGATCATTTCTCAACCAGGGTTGTGCAAATGAGGTGGACAGGCCTGGGACAAAGTCCGTGCTGTATATTTTTAAGATAGAAAGTTGGCTTTTATCCATATGTTGGTTGGCAGCTCATCAGGACTCAACAATCCTATGCAAAATTGAGGAAAGGAGCTAGGAAAAGCCAGGCCAGTGTGTTTAAGCATCTGTATTTACTTAACACTGTAGAAGAAGAAGCAATACTCTGCACACAGATACACAATAACTGTATTCACATGGTACAGGCATCAAGGTCACAGACATATTAATTTATACTACCATATTTTAGCAGATGCTACAAGAGCAACTTATCCAATAATAAGCCAGAACCGAGCTTCAAAATTGCTTGATCTTTTACTCTGTGATGTGTGGTCCTATGAGGGTGTACACACCAGGCAACAACAGATTTTAAGTGACCATCTAATAAAGGCATGTAGCTAATGAAAACTAAGCCTGCAGTTCTTCATAAACAGCAAGACTATGTGACAAAAGCAAGTAACAAGTTCTGGAGAAAAGTTGTTTTCTGATGTGATAAAGGAGGTACATTTTCTGCATACAAAGTCGTGAATTTCTTAAATCAACATGATATTGACCAGAACAGAATTGCATAGCTGAAAGAAAAAATGGAACCCTGACAGAAATGATGAGATGTATGCTTACTCTGGGTTATCAAAACAATACTGGAGTAAAGCAGCAACAACAGCTAGATACCTACTAAACAGATTGTACTCTAAACCTATGGCATAAACTCCGACATGGTTATAAACCAGGTGTTAAACACATGTTTTTGGGTAAAAGCCTATGTTTACATTTCTAGATTTTTATCAGGAGGGGGGGTGGTCTAGTTATGCCACCGATAGTTGTTAGTCTTGGATGGGAAGTTTTATTGAAAAATTAAAATATTAGTAAAACCAAATTACCAATTACTAATTGTTAAATAAACTCTTTATCCTCCCCTAAGAAAGAATGGGTTACCTCTGCTATGTGGAATTTAGAGAATAAATTACTCAGGACTCGTGTGAATGTTGACTTGTCTCTATAAGGTGCTAGAGAATGTCAGTCCAATAAAGAATGTGTTTATCAGTAAAAACTGAAGAGGAATTTTATTATGAAAATAAAAAGTTGGGAGATGGAAAACGCATATTGAGTTTATGTAAGATACATATAAAGCATGTCCACTGAAATAGCAAAATAAATGTAGGAGAAATCAGCGTCGTTAACATTTCTGGCTGAAAAATACTACGGTAAAGTCAATAATGTTACTGCTGTACTTTTAATCAGTAATCAGCATCAGTAATCAAAAAACAGGTCAAATGTTTTTATCAAGTTCAGTGAGATTTCAATATGACCCCTCTGAGATCAATGATGAGAAAATAATTGCTGAATTAGTTGAACTGCAACGTATATGCAGTGAACTGCAGCTCTATGTGACTAATGCAGCCATAATCACCAGTGTGAACAGCCCAAATGAGAATAATGAAACCTTATTCTCGTGATTTGTAGCTGGGACTAAATCCCAGGGACAATTATCTAAGAGGTTGGTATAGATTATAGCATTTTAATACTGGTTTCTATAGAATACTGGATTGTAAAAAAGGCATACCTGTTTATGTAATTAGTTAACCTGCATGCATTAAAACGGTCAATTAAATTCATAGTTTTGTATCCAATCATTTTTCATTGTATATAAATTTCCACCAATGTGTAAGTAGTTTTTTTTGCCTCTGGCTTACATCTAAAATTTAGCAGGACGTGCTTTAAAGGAATTGTTCAGTATAAAAATAAAAACTGGGTAGGATGTGCAAAATAAAAAATGTTTTCAATATAGTTAGTTAACCAAAAATGTATCTATAAAGACTGGAGTTACTGAAGTTGTGTTCTGTTATGTTAGACATCTGCTTACTCCAGTCATTATAGATTACATTTTTGGCTAACTATTTATATTAAAAGCATTTTGCACATTATCTCTTTACCCAGTTTTTATTTTTACATTGAACTGTTCCTTTAAATCACTCTCATTGATATTGAGAAAACAGTTGTCTGCTTTATACTCACAAGTATTATTTTTTTTGTATATTCTTTATTTTGAAGTAAACATCAGCTTCATTTACAGAAAAAAGAAGATAAATCACAAGGCAAGTACAATGGATCTAGTGATACTTATACAAAATGTATATATTTTCACTATTCGTGAGGGAGATAATCCTCTGAATAAAACTGTGTACAAAAACTCTGTGTCTCCCTTATTGATAATTGTTAACAGAAGATGAGTATCACAAGTATTATTTAATTCTTTTCTGTTGGGGTTTCTATTTGCAACAGAGCACAAATAATTTTTTAAACCAGGAAATGTTACCATAAATAGGTCACTATATTGCTAGTAGGTGAAAATGACACATTTCTAGAAAACAACACTGATCCCAAATGAGTTCTCAGAATGTCATTCAGTCTTAAATTCCAATGTATGCTGAGGCACAAATGCATTTTTAGCCATTGAGTTTGAAGATGTATTTGAAACATATAGCTGCTACTTGTAAAGGTCCACATTAATAAATCATCTTTCGAAGGGCAATTTGTAATTCACTTTCTAAATCTTTTTGTGCAATTTCCCTTTTTTAATATATGTACAGAATTAAAATGAATATGATATTTAATTTAGAAAACAATCTGTGATAAAGAAAGGATACAGTCAGGCCCAAATTTGTGGGCAAGCCACAAAGTACAGGCCTAGGACGGCAAATTGCTGGGTGAAGCATACCGCCCAATGGCAGCATTTGAACAGGGCCCCAGTCCCCATAAGGTAAGAGGTGCAAGGGTGTACTGGGGTGCGTGGGAACTCTCCATCTGGTGTCAGAAGTGGGATCCACCATACCTCGGGACAGAATCTTGGACTGTAAACCATAACTGTGTGCAAAACGGGCCCACAAGGTTAGCTTTCACCTATATTTGCACTCACTTATTGGCTGATGTCCTATTTCTGTCTCCAGGTAAGGCTGAATTTTAACTGTTCACTCAGGTAATATTCTGTTGTTTAAGTAGAAGACGTCTTGATAAGCTTGACTGTTGTAATATTTGCTTTATTGCATTGACATTGTTTGTTTCCCATTTAGATTAGACAGGGAAAGTTTGCATGTGCTGCATGGTTTAGCTTAATTAGCTGCTCTGGAAAAAAATAAGAAGATGACCCCGTATTTGTGCTTGTTGTCTTCCGCTAGGCCCGCTCAGAAAAATAATGGCTAGGGAAAGTGTTCACTTGTAACCTAGAGAATTTTGTTTATTTTTGAAAAGGTTTATTTAAAGAAGATTTGGTCAGGAACACTGGACTACACTGCTTTATTTTATGGTGTTAAGAGAGATAAGCTGCAGAAGGGGAGATTGTAAGATCGCATGTTATTGATCACTGCAATTTGCCACAAACTAAAACTAGGTCCTCATAGAAGTGTAACCCGAAAAAGCAAATATCATTGCTCTGTGATTCAGAAGAAAACCTTGACTTGGCTTATAATTGGTTTTGCTTTTTGTATTCTTGTATTAGCCTTGTACAACTGTTGTAGCCACTAGCTGGGGAGGTACCCCCAGTAGTGATATAAATGCAATGAATAGTTCATGAGAAATAAGAGAAAAAGAGATATGAGAGAAAAGAGTTGTTGTCTGCTCTCGGAGGGTCACGGAGCAGACGAGGCTTACTCCCTAAATATGAGTAGATAAATACAGAGCCCAGGGAGTAATCCTTGCCATGGCGACATGGGAGAGATTATTTCCAGGTTTGGTATGCCTCAGGTAATCAGCTCAGACAGGGGTACACATTTTGAAAATACATTAATAGTTCGAGTGTGCCAGGCACTGCACATTACTCAACAATTACATACCCCTTTAAAGGCAACAGGCATCAGGTTTGGTGGAGAATACCAATGGGACAATTAAACAGAAATTAGACAACCACAACCTTAGGATGCTCTTGGGTGGAGGCCTTCACTCTAGTTTTAGCCTCCATACAGTCTACTCCATTGGCAAAACATAGTTTGTCACTAGAGATGGCGCGAACTGTTCGCCGGCGAACTTGTTCGCGCGAACATCGGGTGTTCGCGCTCGCCGGAAGTTCGCGAACGTCGCGCGACGTTCGCCATTTTGGGTTCGCCATTGTTGGCGCTTTTTTTTGCCCTCTCACCCCAGACCAGCAGGTACATGGCAGCCAATCAGGAAGCTCTCCCCTGGACCACTCCCCTTCCCTATAAAAACCGAAGCCCTGCAGCGTTTTTTTCACTCTGCCTGTGTGTGCTGAAGAGATAGTGTAGGGAGAGAGCTGCTGCCTGTTAGTGATTTCAGGGACAGTTGAAAGTTTGCTGGCTAGTAATCGTGTTGATACTGCTCTGTTATTGGAGGGACAGAAGTCTGCAGGGGTTTGAGGGACATTTAAGCTTAGGTAGCTTTGCTGGCTAGTAATCTACCTTCTACTGCAGTGCTCTGTATGTAGCTGCAGTGGGCAGCTGTCCTGCTTCTGATCTCATCTGCTGACTGCTGCAATAACAGTAGTCCTTGTAAGGACTGCTTTTATTTATTTTTTTGTTGTTTTACTACTACTACTACTACTACTACTACTACTACTACTACTACTACTATAAGAGCCCAGTGCTATTAGTCTAGCAGTGTTGGGGAGTGGGACTGGTGTGCTAATCTGCTGCTCCTAGTAGTTCAGCAGCACCAACTGTAATTTTTTTTTTTTAATATTCATTTTTTTTTTATTTTACTTTTTTTTATTTTACTATCGCTGTAGTAGTGTATAAGTTGACCTTTTAGGCATTATTTGCCCTGTAGGCATTTTTTGCCCAGTGTGTTATTCAACCAACAGCCATCTAGCTGTGTGACCTTGTTCACATTCTGTCTAAATATCCATAATATTACCGTCTCCAGAAAAAACACCGGAGTGACTTTTTTCAAGCAGCCATAATAAATTTTACGTAATCCGTATCCATCGCTGTAGTAGTGTATAAGTTGACCTTTTAGGCATTATTTGCCCTGTAGGCATTTTTTGCCCAGTGTGTTATTCAACCAACAGCCATCTAGCTGTGTGACCTTGTTCACATTCTGTCTAAATATCCATAATATTACCGTCTCCAGAAAAAACACCGGAGTGACTTTTCAAGCAGCCATAATAAATTTTACGTAATCCGTATCCATCGCTGTAGTAGTGTATAAGTTGACCTTTTAGGCATTATTTGCCCTGTAGGCATTTTTTGCCCAGTGTGTTATTCAACCAACAGCCATCTAGCTGTGTGACCTTGTTCACATTCTGTCTAAATATCCATAATATTACCGTCTCCAGAAAAAACACCGGAGTGACTTTTTTCAAGCAGCCATAATAAATTTTACGTAATCCGTATCCATCGCTGTAGTAGTGTATAAGTTGACCTTTTAGGCATTATTTGCCCTGTAGGCATTTTTTGCCCAGTGTGTTATTCAACCAACAGCCATCTAGCTGTGTGACCTTGTTCACATTCTGTCTAAATATCCATAATATTACCGTCTCCAGAAAAAACACCGGAGTGACTTTTTTCAAGCAGCCATAATAAATTTTACGTAATCCGTATCCATCGCTGTAGTAGTGTATAAGTTGACCTTTTAGGCATTATTTGCCCTGTAGGCATTTTTTGCCCAGTGTGTTATTCAACCAACAGCCATCTAGCTGTGTGACCTTGTTCACATTCTGTCTAAATATCCATAATATTACCGTCTCCAGAAAAAACACCGGAGTGACTTTTTTCAAGCAGCCATAATATATTTTACGTAATCCGTATCCACCGCTGTAGTAGTGTATACGTTGACCTTGTGGGCATTATTTGCACAGTGTTTTCTTCAAACCGCCATCTAGCTGTGTGAGCTTGTTCACATTTTGTCTAAATATTGATAATATTATCGTCTCTAGAAAAACCACTTGAGTTACTTTTTTTCAAGCAGCATTCTTATATTTTACGTAATCCGTATCCACCGCTGTGTATACGTTGACCTTGTGGGCATTATTTGCACAGTGTTTTCTTCAAACCGCCATCTAGCTGTGTGAGCTTGTTCACATTTTGTCTAAATATTGATAATATTATCGTCTCTAGAAAAACCACTTGAGTTACTTTTTTTCAAGCAGCATTCTGATATTTTACGTAATCCGTATCCACCGCTGTGTATACGTTGACCTTGTGGGCATTATTTGCACAGTGTTTTCTTCAAACCGCCATCTAGCTGTGTGAGCTTGTTCACATTTTGTCTAAATATTGATAATATTATCGTCTCTAGAAAAACCACTTGAGTTACTTTTTTTCAAGCAGCATTCTGATATTTTACGTAATCCGTATCCACCGCTGTGTATACGTTGACCTTGTAGGCATTATTTGCACAGTGTTTTCTTCAAACCGCCATCTAGCTGTGTGAGCTTGTTCACATTTTGTCTAAATATTGATAATATTATCGTCTCTAGAAAAACCACTTGAGTTACTTTTTTTCAAGCAGCATTCTTATATTTTACGTAATCCGTATCCACCGCTGTGTATACGTTGACCTTGTGGGCATTATTTGCACAGTGTTTTCTTCAAACCGCCATCTAGCTGTGTGAGCTTGTTCACATTTTGTCTAAATATTGATAATATTATCGTCTCTAGAAAAACCACTTGAGTTACTGTTTTTTCAAGCAGCATTCTGATATTTTACGTAATCCGTATCCACCGCTGTGTATACGTTGACCTTGTGGGCATTATTTGCACAGTGTTTTCTTCAAACCGCCATCTAGCTGTGTGAGCTTGTTCACATTTTGTCTAAATATTGATAATATTATCGTCTCTAGAAAAACCACTTGAGTTACTGTTTTTTCAAGCAGCATTCTGATATTTTACGTAATCCGTATCCACCGCTGTGTATACGTTGACCTTGTAGGCATTATTTGCACAGTGTTTTCTTCAAACCGCCATCTAGCTGTGTGAGCTTGTTCACATTTTGTCTAAATATTGATAATATTATCGTCTCTAGAAAAACCACTTGAGTTACTTTTTTTCAAGCAGCATTCTGATATTTTACGTAATCCGTATCCACCGCTGTGTATACGTTGACCTTGTAGGCATTATTTGCACAGTGTTTTCTTCAAACCGCCATCTAGCTGTGTGTATTATCGTTTCCAGAAAAACCAACTGAGTTTTTGTTGTTGTTGTTTTTTTAAAAATAATGCCAGGCAAAGGCAGGCCGCCACGCAGAGGCCGTGCTAGGGGCCGTGCTGCTATGCAATCCTGTGGCCCTAGCAAATTGCCCAGTTTTAAAAAGCCAATGACCCTGAACTCCCAAAATGCTGAAGAGGTAGTTGACTGGCTTACACAGCACACCCCATCCTCTACCGTTTCTAACTTTACCACAACATCCTCCTCATCCTCCACTGCTATGGCCACCCCACGTAACACTTCCTCCACCACCGGTGCCCCTTCTTCACTGGAGTCAGAGGAGTTATTTTCCCATGAGTTTCTTGAACTGAGTAATGCGCAACCATTATTGGCAGAAGAAGATGAAGGAGATGAGGACGTTACACCAGATTTAATTCTGGCAGAGAACACGACAGAGATGGACATAATGATGAGTGATGAGGAGGAGGTCCCCGCTGCTGCTTCCTTCTGTGATGTGTCAGAAGAAATTGATGCATCTGAGGAGAATGATGATGAGGAGATTGATGTTTTGTGGGTGCCTAGTAGAAGAGAGCAAGAGGAGGGTAGTTCAGATGGAGAGACGGAGAGTCAGAGAGGCAGTAGGAGAATAAGACTTAGAAGAAGCAGGGAGGACAGCCCGCAGGGATCAGTAGGGCAACAACATGTATCGGCACCTGTGTTCAGCCGGCCAACGCACCCGCCATTGCCGCCAATGCCGCCAACTTCTACTGTTACCGCCAGATCGCACACTTCCAAAAAGTCAGCAGTGTGGGATTTTTTTAATGTGTGTGCCTCTGACAAAAGCATTGTAATTTGCAATGAGTGCAGTCAGAAACTGAGCCTTGGTAAGCCCAACAGCCACATAGGTACAACTTCTATGCGAAGGCACATGAGCGGCAAGCACAAAGCACTTTGGGAGCAACACCTCAAAGGCAACAGGCAAACTAAAAGCCACACTCCTTCTGGTCCAGCATCTTACTGCTCTACCTCTGCTCTCCTTGACCCATCTGAACCACCCTCCACTCCGCCTTCCACCTTGACCACCTGTTCCCATTCCCAGTCATCTGCCACCAGCCAAGTTTCTGTGAAGGCCATGTTTGAGCGTAAGAAGCCAATGTCTGACTGTCACCCCCTTGCCCGGCGTCTGACAGCTGGCTTGTCTGCACTCTTAGCCCGCCAGCTTTTACCATACCAGCTGGTGGACTCTGAGGCCTTCCGCAAATTTGTAGCAATTGGGACACCGCAGTGGAAGGTACCCAGCCGCAATTTTTTTTCTAAAAAGGGAATACCACACCTGTACCAACATGTGCAGAGCCAAGTTACCGCATCTCTGTCACTTAGTGTTGGGCCAAAGGTCCATATGACTACTGACGCATGGTCCTCCAAGCATGGTCAGGGCAGGTATGTCACCTACACTGCCCACTGGGTGAACTTGGTAATGGCTGGGAATGGGAAGCAGGGAATGGGTAGCTCAACAACAACAACAACAGTGGAGTTGGTGTCACCGCCACGGATTGCACGCGGTTCTGCCACCACCTCTACTCCTCCATCGCTCTCTACCTCGTCTTCTTCCTCTTCTTCTTCTTACTCTGCTGCTGGGTCCTCCTTCTCCTCCTCCACACCTGTGCACCCCCAGCTCCCCCTAGGCTATTCGACGTGCCAGGTACGCCGTTGTCACGCTGTCTTGGGGATGACGTGCCTGGAAAGCAAAAACCATACCGGATCTGTACTCCTGTCATCTCTGCAGTCACAGGCCGATCGGTGGCTGACCCCACACCAACTGCAGATCGGAAAAGTGGTGTGTGACAATGGAAGCAATCTGTTGGCAGCGTTGAGACTGGGAAATTTAACACATGTGCCCTGCATGGCACATGTGTTAAATTTAATAGTCCAACGTTTTGTCTCCAAGTACCCAGGATTCCAGGACGTTCTCACCCAGTCCAGAAAGGTGTCGGCCCATTTCAGACGTTCCTACACAGCCATGGCACGCCTTGCTGACATTCAGCAGCGCTACAACATGCCAGTCAGGCGTTTGATTTCTGACAGCCAGACTCGCTGGAATTCAACGCTCCTTATGTTGGAACGTCTGCTGCAACAACAAAGGGCCGTCAACGAGTACCTTTTTGAACTGGGTGGTAGGACTGGATCTGCAGAGCTGGGGATTTTTTTCCCCCGTTACTGGGTGCTTATGCGCGATGCCTGCAGGCTCATGCGACCTTTTGAAGAGGTGACAAATATGGTCAGTCGCACCGAAGGCACCATCAGCGACCTAATACCCTTCGCTTTCTTCCTGGAGCGTGCCGTGCGACGAGTGACAGATGAGGCTGTAGACCAGCGTGACGAGGAGCTGGAAGCGCACGATTTATGGTCGGAATCACCAGAACGAACCCAGGCACCTGCTGCAACGCAGGGAGAGGTGCCAGAAGTGGAGTCAGAGGAGGAAGGTGGCTTTGTGGAGGAGGAGGAGGAGGACCAACAGGAGCAGGCTTCCCAGGGGGCTAGTGGTGACCTTTTGGGGACCCCTGGTCTTGTACGTGGCTGGGGGGAGGAGACCGTGGATGATGCAGTCCTTGATAATGAGGAAGCAGAGATGGATAGCTCTGCATCCAACCTTGTGAGAATGGGGTCTTTCATGCTGTCATGCCTGTTGAAGGACCCCCGTATCAAGAGGCTTAAGGAGAAGGACCTGTACTGGGTCGCAACGCTACTAGACCCTCGGTACAAGCATAAAGTGGCAGAAATGTTACCAACATACCACAAGTCCGAAAAGATGCGGCATTTACAAACCAGCCTGCAAAACATGTTGTACAATGCTTTTAAGGGTGATGTCACTTCAGGAACTCATCAACATTCCAGGGGCAGAGGTGCCAGTAATCCTGCCACGAGCACACCTGCAAGGACAAAGCCCTTTGGCCGGTCTGTAACATCAGACATGCAAATGTTTTTCTGTCCAAGGCAGCGCCACAACCCTTCTGGATCCACCCTCAAAGAACGCCTCGACCGGCAGGTAGCGGACTACCTGGCATTAACTGCAGATATCGACACTCTGAGGAGCGATGAACCCCTGGACTACTGGGTGCGCAGGCTTGATCTGTGGCCAGAGCTGTCACAATTTGCCATGAACCTCTTGTCTTGCCCAGCCTCAAGTGTGCTCTCAGAAAGGACCTTCAGTGCAGCAGGAGGGATTGTAACTGAGAAGAGAACTCGCCTAGGTCACAAAAGTGTCGATTACCTGACCTTTATTAAAATGAATGAGGGGTGGATCTCGGAGGGTTACTGCACGCCGGAAGACTTGTTCTGACTTCTATGCAGCTGTCCTTCTCTTCAAGCCTCATGACTCCACACACAGCTGTCCTTTAGCGTCCTCCTCCCTCCGCCACCGTTACAAACTAGGGTGCAAACCCTACTGGTTTAATTTTTTCTGGCCTCTGTGCTTCAGTGGCTGCGTCCAAAAAAACGGGGCAAACAATGTCTACAAGGTCAACGTATGGCGAAAAATTACTATTTTCAGCATTTATATGGCATATTTTTTCTGGCAACTGTGCTTCAGTGGCTGCGTCCAAAAAAATGCATATTTTCTGCATTTATATGGCATAATTTTTCTGGCCTCTGTGCTTCAGTGGCTGCAACCAAAAAAATGCATATTTTCTGCATTTATATGGCATAATTTTTCTGGCCTCTGTGCTTCAGTGGCTGCAACCAAAAAAATGCATATTTTGTCCATTTATATGGCATAATTTTTCTAGCCTCTGTGCTTCAGTGGCTGCAACCAAAAAAATGCATATTTTCTGCATTTATATGGCATAATTGTTCTGGCCTCTGTGCTTCAGTGGCTGCAACCAAAAAAATGCATATTTTGTCCATTTATATGGCATAATTTTTCTAGCCTCTGTGCTTCAGTGGCTGCAACCAAAAAAATTCATATTTTCTCCATTTATATGGCATAATTTTTCTAGCCTCTGTGCTTCAGTGGCTGCAACCAAAAAAATGCATATTTTCTCCATTTATATGGCATAATTTTTCTGGCCTCTGTGCTTCAGTGGCTGCAACCAAAAAAATTTATATTTTCAGCATTTATATGGCATAATTTTTCTGGCAACTGTGCTTCAGTGGCTGCGACCAAAAAAATGACTATTTTCAGCATTTATATGGCATATTTTTTCTGGCCTCTGTGCTTCAGTGGCTGCGGCCAAAAAAACTGGGCAAACAATGCCTACAAGGTCAACGACGTTGACCTTGTAGGCATTGTTTGCCCAGTTTTTTTGGCCGCAGCCACTGAAGCACAGAGGCCAGAAAAAATATGCCACATAAATGCTGAAAATAGTCATTTTTTGCCATACGTTGACTCAACGTATATGGCAAAAAATGACTATTTTCAGCATTTATATGGCATATTTTTTCTGGCAACTGTGCTTCAGTGGCTGTGTCCAAAAAAACTGGGCAAACAATGTCTACAAGGTCAACGTATGGCGAAAAATTACTATTTTCAGCATTTATATGGCATATTTTTTCTGGCAACTGTGCTTCAGTGGCTGCGTCCAAAAAAAACTGAGCAAACAATGTCTACAAGGTCAACGTATGGCGAAAAATGACTATTTTCAGCATTTATATGGCATATTTTTTCTGGCAACTGTGCTTCAGTGGCTGCGTCCAAAAAAAACTGGGCAAACAATGTCTACAAGGTCAACGTATGGCGAAAAATGACTATTTTCAGCATTTATATGGCATATTTTTTCTGGCAACTGTGCTTCAGTGGCTGCGTCCAAAAAAACTGGGCAAACAATGCCTACAAGGTCAACGTATGGCAGTTGTTTAAAGAGAACAGTAGATTACTAGCCAGCAAAGCTACCTAAGCTAAAATGTCCCTCAAATCCCTGCAGACTTCTGTCCCTCCAATACAGAGCAGTATCAAGCAGATTACTAGCCAGCAAACTTACTATCATCTGTCCCTGAAATCACTAACAGCTCTCCCCCTACACTATCTCTTCCAAGCACACACAGGCAGATTTTTCAGATACATTTTTGCCCTTGATCCCCCTCTGGCATGCCACTGTCCAGGTCGTTGCACCCTTTAAACAACTTTAAAATCATTTTTCTGGCCAGAAATGTCTTTTTTAGATGTTAAAGTTCGCCTTCCCATTGAAGTCTATGGGGTTCGCGAACCGTTCGCGAACCGCTCGCATTTTTGCGCAAGTTCGCGAATATGTTCGCGAACTTTTTTTCCGACGTTCGCTACATCCCTATTTGTCACCGTACAAAATATTGTTTGGCAGGATAATGACTACTGATGTTTCGATGACTATCCCTGCAGAACTCAGAACCTGCATTGATAATATAGTGCAATACTGCACAACTGTCTAAAAGCTTGTCTATTATTAAATCACAAGTCACTGCTGCCCAGCTGACTGACGACAACTATCAGGCACATGAGCTCCAGTCTGGAGATTGTGTGTACTTCAAACATCATTCCTGTAAGTATGCCTTGGAAACACATTGGAAGGGTCCTTTCCAAGTCCTACTTATCTCACCAATGTCAGTGAAGCTAGAGGGTATAGACTGATGTGTGCCTCTCAATGCAACAAAGTATGTGCTGGTATAACAGTTCACAAAGAGGAAGACCTGCCCGCTACTTTTACATACAGTCCTCCACTGACCAGAGTAAAAGCCCAACCTGAGCAAATTTAAGAAGTTGGAATACTCTACACCACAAAGCATATCAAACAATAAGACTAAGAACTATCACTCAAACTGACCTTGACACTGATTACAAGCCAAAGGATTCCAACAAAGAAGACCATCAGATCTGTGAAGACCAGAAGACAGATTCCCAGCAGCTGGATAGTGGTGACATGGAGTGACACTGGATAGGGGTTGTAGTGATTGTTAACAATGGTTTTGAGCAGTTCTGAGAGTAGTTCATTCCCTTGCCACAGCATGGTTCCTATTACTGTAATCATTTTCTTTCTTTTCTCCACAATCTCTATGTATAATGATAATATGTTGTTCCAGACACATGTCAGGGTGGGTATAGCTTTGAATCTCACAGTTTGCTGAGTCTGAGCTGCTATACCACTTAGTGAGGGAGCTTTGACTTTATCTGTTTTACTGACTAACAATGTATGTAACAATAGTGCATGAAAGCCCATTCCATACACTGATCAGGAATAATTTTCCCTATGAACTAAAAGTTGTCATAAATTAATCAAGACCCGTTATTCTTCCTGACATACCCAAATAAGGTAGTATGGAGATTTTCATCTCCACAGGGGGGGAGATGTTAAGATCAAAGCAACAGGCCTCAAAGAAAGGCAAGCTGCTTATGATTGCTATTTCAGAGTTAAATAGTAATACTGCTGACTTGTGATATTGCATTAATTTGGAAAATAGGAGCAGCAAGTGTTTGCTGTGGTATGTGGTTCTTATCAAGAAGCAATGAAACACAGTTAATGAAAACAGCTCAGTGTCTCAAGGATATTATAAGTCTGCAATTTGAGTTTTTTTTTCTTTTAGGCACTGTCTGTATAAAAAAACAATAAGAAATAAGCAATAATTAAATTAGTGATGTACTAACCTATGAAATCAAATATGTTATGTAATCAAAAATGTTTATGATGTTTTGATATTGGTATAACATTGTATAACACAGTGTAAAAAGCGCAGAGCCACTGTCCGGACCTGTGTGATTGCTTTTTTGCTAATCTGCAGATTGTGAACCTTTCAATAAATCTTATCCTCTGAGTTTGAACTATTCACTAGCTATAACTACTTTTTCAATTAAAAAAATGCCCCCATATTGCCAGTTTTTTAAAAACACATCAGTGATTTTTGACATTGGTGGACTGATAATGGTAACTACAACTGATAATGATAACTACTATAGGATCGTTACATGGACACCCATTATCCAAAAGTTCAGAATTATGGGAAGGCCATCTCTCATAGACTTGTAATAAATTATTCTTACTGGAGGAAAACAATCCTATTGGGTTTATTTAGATGATTTAGTTTACAAAACAATTAATACAACATCCGTTACCATTACCAACAGATAATATCTAGCTGCTTTGTATCCTTAACACAAAAATGTATGAAACCATATATTTAAGTATACTGAATCAACAATATTATGTAATCTAATGTTATATGAAAGAGATTTGGAATAATCATTGTTGCATTAATATTTGATATCTTTCAATGCTTCAATGTACGATTTTCCAACCGTGTCTGGATTGTCCCAACATTTTTCATACCATGTTGATCAGTCGTTTAGTTGATTAGACAGGTTCGATTTCTGTCAGCTATTGATAATATATCTGCATGTATTGTCTATCTGACGATATTAGTGGGTGACTGTCACTACAATTTGTTGGACATAACTTTAGTATGATTGTTGACATGGCCAGAACATCGTTTGATTAGTTGTTTTACTAATGTATTTAATCTGAATGGTTAGTTGAAGGTCAGAATATTGCATTGTACAATTGTTCAATATGAGACTAAAATCTGCATGGCCATCTTAATAAAATTAAATAAAAAGACAAGATAATAAAGCATTGTGAAATAAAATAAACATGCAAATAAATTCTTTACTTGCGTGGTAAAGATAAATAAAAGGCAAAGCACTGTGTAACTTGCTGGTGCTATATAAATAACAGATGATAAAGAAGATAATGATGAAGATGAAAGAAAAATCACAGTGGAGATGGAGGATGAGGGTTGGCCATCCGCAACAAGATGATTTCCATGCATGCCATCTACTGCTCCAGGTTCCCCATTCTCTCCAGCAGCAAATTGATTGCACCTTGTTGCTACTCTGTCTAGGTTTCGGCATCCTTCAGCAGTCAGATGGTGCAGCCTTCCCCTGCCAGATGCCTGAATCTCTACCTTCACTGCCTGGACACACCTCCCCCATCCCTTCATCTCTATCATGATCTGCCACATCTTCATCATCACCACCTCTTAATGCCTGAAGTGGGGAATGTGCAGGCTGAGGCTCTTCTTCCTCTCAAGCAGGCAATCAATATTGTTTAAGCTATGCAAAACAACATATGCATCTGCAGAGTTCTAGTTATGAAGGACAGTGTACTACTAGCAAGACCTTTGCTCAAAGCAAGCAAAACAAATAGGACTTTTGTTGATAAATATGCATTTTGACTAATATTTTAATACATCATCATCTTTTTTTGTAATTAAGAACAAATATCAAGTCTAGGATTTCTTCCACCAACGGGATGTCTCTGTTTCACGTCACTCCAGATCCTTTGTAGGATCTGGAGCTTGACATCAAGAATGAACTTCCTTCCTTCCAGTCTCCAGCCCTGACTTTCCATGGTCTATGGTTTTAGATGTTATACCCCTTGGCTCAGTATGACTCCATCCCCCTAGACAAACAAGTTGTGCTGAACACAAGCCCATTTCCAGCCTTATGGAACACCCCTGTTTGCACTCTTCCTGGCACTCCCCAGCGTGACCCAATGGGCAGTGTATGATATATATCCCCCTGCCCATGGCCATGATACAGTGCACCTTACCATTAATAGAGTGATCTAACAACAGAAACACAATCTCCACCACCTGCTGGTGATTTCCAGGGATGGCCTTCCAGACAAAATAATGGCAGCTGGAGATCTGCCAGTTAGGGGTAGTGCAAGCCATCAGCTGTCAGAAGGGGTTTGTGTTGATTAGCTGGTAGGGCAACAGCTACACTGCCAGAAACTTTGCCAGAGAGGCATTGTGCCTCTGCACTTGGGGGTGACTAGGGTCTTCTGGCCGAGTAACTGGGGAGAGAAAAACCTGTTAGGACAGGGGCCATGCAAGAGATGACAGTAAGGAGGCAGAAGGAGCTGCAAAAGAGGCAGAGCTGCAAAGTGGGGTAGGCAGAAGAGGCAGCTGCCTAGGGCACAAAGATTGGGGGGTGCTGGGCAGCTACCTCTACTGCCTACCCCTAGACCGGACATGGCACTAGATTTCTGCCCGTGAGTGCACTTGAGCGCCACTAAGTAATGGGCATGCGCACGTGAGCAGCACTAATACATATGTGCATGCTGTCAAAGTGCATGTGCTGAACACGGGATGGGGTGAGCTTCCAGGCGGGGGTGCCTATGGCGCCCAGCCAGCTAGGCCTGCCTCTGAGTGACTGCCAACAGCTATGAGCTTCTGAATGCTCTTTCCGGAAATGGAGAGCTGGTACCACTTCCCTGAGGAATAGGAGAAGGTGGACAGGAAGCACTGACCACATGAAATTTGAAATTTCATGGCAAAACTATACCTGCGAAAAATTGCTCATCCCTACTCACTATATTAAAGCCACTTACTCTATGGCCCTTTGTTATGTATAATGTGCAGGCTATATATGTAAGTTGATCACCTGTAATGACCTTACTTTAGCAGAGATTTAAAAAAAAAAGTATACATAAGAAAATATTTTTTTATTATTAATGAAAAACATGTTTTAACCATTTGAAATACATTTTGGGACAGTTGCATCAGATTTATACTCATGTCAACAACCAAAAGTTTTTTTTGTTTTATTTTACAGTATGTCTAAACACAATTTTAATGCAAATGGTTCTGGCCTGAACTATTTTAATTTCAAATGTATTTAAAGGAGACATTTTATATAAACTTCATATTCAGATATATTACTCATCCTTCCTTAAAACATGTAATGGTGCAGAAAGAAAAACTTTTGACAGCATTTTACTTACTAAAACTGTCATTATAGCAGAGCTGTAGAGAGATGTTTACAGGTCAAAAACTTGGCTGAAATGAAAAGTGGGAGTGTCTGTTTATTCTCTCACAGGAAGTGGTCACAACACATACTGACAGGCTGAACTCAAGGAAACCCCTCCCCTCCCACCCTTTGTCCTGTGTGCTTATAGTGCTCCCTGATCATTCACTTGTATGTATGCTCCTCTACTGCTACTACTGCTGTTTCCCGTATCAAACCCTTCTCTCTTGCGACTAGGGTTGCCACCTTTTTAAAAATCTTTTACCGGCTGCTGGGGGGCGGGGACACAAAGGGGTGGGCCGTGATGTCAAAAGGGGCGGGCCACGCCACGGACGCTAGAAGAAGTAAAAGAAAAGGTAAGTTCCAGGGGATTGGGGGCAGGCCGAGGGCTCCTTTTAATCATATTACAAATTTACCGGCAGCTACATTGCCGGTAAATTTGTAATACCGGCCCCGGCCTTGGCAGGTATTTTACCGGCTAGGCCGGTAAAATACCGGCCGGTTGGCAACCCTACTTGTGACTCCTTATATTTGGAATGCCATTCGTGAATCGCTCAGGAGAGAATCCTCTTTCAGTGTTTTTAAAACAAAACTCAAAGACTACCTCTGGGAGCACCTGAACTGGCTTATATAACAGTGTAACAAACTGTAACCCACAGCACCTTAATACCCCTCTGAATTGTGTCTGTATGTTACCCTCCCATTTAGACTTTAAGCCCTACAGGGTAGGGTCCTCTAGCCTTTTGTTTCCTTGACACTGAGCACTTAATCTGTATTGTAATTATTTTTTTATATTTATGTGAATTGTATTTCTAATAATGCACTTATTGTTACTTTTTATTCCAATAACCCCTTGTTTGTTACTAGTAATTTATTGTTTTGCTGTACAGTGCTTTGCCCTCAAGGAGCGCT
Source organism: Xenopus petersii (assembly GCA_038501925.1). NCBI lineage: Eukaryota > Metazoa > Chordata > Amphibia > Anura > Pipidae > Xenopus > Xenopus petersii. Next base: position 93,641,104 of record CM076684.1, read on the forward strand.
TTACAAATAAAAATATACATACATACATGCCCAGCTGGAGATAATCTATAGTCCATAATACATTGTTATACACTATGCAACTCTCTCGGGCAGATTTACTAGATGGCAAAGTGGCTAACGCTAGCAATAATTTGCTAGCTACACTTCGCTAGTGTTGCCACCCACAGGGACATCACTGATTTACTTATGGGCGCAGACACCAATTCGCTAGCGGTCATTCACACTCTATTGACAGGGGACTTTGCTCTTGTGAACGGATGCTACTCTGCAAATTCACTAAAATGCGGATTTTACTGAACGTTACCTCTTTCACCAGAGTTGCCTTCACCACGTCAAACCAGGTGAAGTGCATTAAAGTAGCTAGATCATCCTCAATCTTCTGTCACTTACATTATATTCTGTGAGCCAAAAATTGCAATGCTGGCGTCTTTTCCTTTTTTCAGCCTGATTGCCTGCAAAAGACGTAACTTGAACTTTTTTTGGGTAACTGATTTTCCCCATACATTTGCAAACATATGGAACATTAATTTTACAGTGGGCTCATGTGTAGGGCATTAGAATAACTCTATTATCGTTATTAAGGTTCCCTGGACATGTGTTTTTAAAAGTGCAATTTGTAAGTACAGTATATGCACCAACATTTAACATAAAGACATCCATACAACTTGAAATTTCCCATTTCCTGCAAATTGTCCTGAGGCAAGATCCCTAGCGAAGTTTCACTAGGCAGAAATGAATGCTAGCACATATTCACTAAATGTTCACTAAATGCTCGCATTGCCGAAGGAACGCCAGTGAAAAGTCACCAGTGTTCAGCACCCACAATGAAACTAAGTGAATAAGCATAGTCTGAGAGCATTTGCCCTGGCGAAGTGTAGAGATGGGTGCTAATCAGTCACTGGCGACAATTTGCCCTTTAGTAAAGCTGCCCCTCTGCCTCTATTACATTATAAAAGTTATACAAAAAGTGTATTTACTGTTATGATATTCCATAACAGTAGCTGTAGGTTTGTTTTCCTGCATTTGATCAGGCGCAGGGAGTTGCAAGGGAATAAATGCAGCAGTTCTGGGACAATTTATGTTTAATTGCAGGGAGTTGCAAGAGAATACCTGCAGCTGATCAATTTATGATCAGGTGCAGTAAGTTGCAAGGTAAAATGCAGCTGTTCTGGAAAAATTATGATCAGGTGCAGAGAGTTCCAAGTAGAAATGCAGCTGTTGTGGAACAGTTTATGGTCAGGGGCAGGGAGTTGCAAGGGAATAAATGCAGCTGTTCTGGAAAAATTTATGATAAGGTGCACGGAGTTACAATTTAAAAATGCAGCTGTTATGAAACTATTCATGTTTAGGTGCAGGGAGTTGCAAAGTAATAAATGCAGCTGGAATTGTATAACATATAATAACAGATGCAGGGAGTTACAAAAGAAAACTGAAAATATGTTGATTGCTTTGTGTATACAGCATAATACTGTGTATTTACACTAAATGCTGATACACATTGCCGCCAGAAAAGAATAAAATACTTGTAGTAGCAAATTATGTTTTATTTATACAGAAGTTTGCTCCCCCCCAATTATCACAGGGAAAGGAACAAGCAGTAAAGGAAAGGGGGAGGAAAACATGCAGGACAAAGATGGGGTTAAACGAACAGGACAGAGAGGGGTCAAATGAACAGGGCAGAGAGGGTTTAAATGAACAGGGCATAGAGAAATGAATATGCAGGGAAGGGCGGGGGAGGAACAGGACAGACAGGGACAGAAAGGAGCAGTTCACTGAAGGAAAGGGAAAACAAGCAGTAAGGGGTAACAGATGTCTGCAGGGATGGACTGACTGAGATATGTGATATCACAAACATGTCAACTGGCTGCTGCTCTGTAACTTAAGCAGAAAGAGTCAGTGGCTCTAGAGTCAGATACTGGAAAGTCCTGGACAGGAAGTTGCAAAGGGGAGGGCTGGGCACAGTTTTCAAGCAGACATTTTTGATCCAAAGGGTATTAAAATAAAAACTATTTCTTCTATTTTACATTATTTTACATGGTTTGATGCATTGTGAAAATGCTATATGTCCCCTTTTAAAATAGGACTAAAACTAAATTCAAAAATTCAAAACACGATGTAACCATTTAAAGGGCAGCAGACATTTGAATTATTAGAGACTTTTGGTGTATACCAAGGGCCTTAACTATGGTCAAACTGGATTGATAGGATTCTAGGATGGGCCCTTATGCCTTTCTGCAGCAGTTACTTTTGCTTGAAATCTTTCTTATTTTTACTTTTTGTGCTTCATGAAAAAAACTTTGAAATTCCCTGGACATGCTTTCTATGTGGATTTCACAATTTCTAGAAACATTTCATGCAAGGTGCCTGAGGTAAGTGAGGTCATAAAATAAACCATATTGGAAAGATAGGGAAGAGTTAATTTAAGAACCTGTGATGTGATCAGAGAAAAGAAAAATGCCAAATGTCCTGGCACAGATATGCAGAAAAGAGACAGCTATTCATATAGGACACCTGGCAGAGTAAGTGCCTCAGGAAGAATTAGCACAGTATAAATGAGAGAGTGAGAGCTCATGCCTCATGCACGACATAAACAAAACAGCTTGTACTAGCAAATGGAGCCCAAAGCAACAAACACAGCTGTGCAAATAGTGTTTGGAATTGGTATCCCAAATCCAAACCCAGAACAAACCCCAAGGTTCCAGTCACAGCTCAGAATAACAACCATCTTTCAATTTGGGAGAAGCCCTCCACTACTTGAGTGCTACCAGGTCTTCGTATGAGAGGACCAGGGAGAGAGTTTTGGGCAGGCAAGGGAACCAAACAACATACTGGGACGGAGAACAAGATGCGTAGTAGTGGTCACAGGCCGGGTCAATACACCAGAGGAGCAGAGCAGTACAATAACAGGAGACAGGAGCATAAGCAGGGTCACAGGCTGGGTCGATACACAAAATGGGCAGTGCAGTAAAATAGCAGGAGTCAGAAGCGTAATCGGGGTCACAGGCTGGGTCGATACACCAAATTGGCAGCGCAGTAAAATAGCAGGAGTCAGAAGCGTAATCGGGGTCACAGGCTGGGTCAATACACCAAATGGGCAGTGCAGTAAAATAGCAGGAGTCAGAAGCGTAATCGGGGTCACAGGCTGGGTCGATACACCAAATTGGCAGCGCAGTAAAATAGCAGGAGTCACAAGCGTAATCGGGGTCACAGGCCAGGTCAATATACCAAAATCACTGAGACTTACACAAGATCCAAGAGAAAGGTCAATATAAAGGCAGGGTTGGACTTACATTGTGGGTGCCCCTAGGTTTTCTGTCATTTGTCGCCCCCCTACCCTTTATTCGCACAATTTTTTAAAAAACAACCTTAACTTCTGAGCATTCCCTATGTTTCTAAACCAATGTGGGTGCAGTTGGGCAGCATGCTGCCCCATAAAATGCTACCACCCTATGCCCGGGCCTTGGTGGCCTTTCCACAAATCCAGGGGCCTGAATACAGGCAGAGGACAGGACAAAGTCAAGTTCAACTCCTCCAAATGAAAGCATCCATACACACACCCCTCTATACATTTTACACATAAATTATATATACCCATATCTATACTAACTATAGAGTTTAGTATCACAATAGCCTTTGATATTTTGTCTGTCTAAAAAATTGTCCAAGTCACTCTTAAAGGCATTAACAGAATCAGCCATCACAACATCACCCGGCAGTACATTCCACAACCTCACTGTCCTGACTGTGAAGAACGCCATACGTTGCTTCAAATGTTGCTTCAAAAAGTTATTTTCTTCTAGTCTGAAGAAATTACACTACACATACATCACACTAGGCTATTGTGATACTAAGCTCTATAGTTAGTATAGGTATGGGTATATAGAATTGAATTAAAAGTAGGGAGGGGTGTGTGTATGAATGCTGGGTTTTCATTTGGAGGGGTTGAACTTGATGGACTTTGTCTTTTTTCAACCCAATTTAACTAACGATGTAACTATACAAGCCCGGGAAACCTTAATAAAATAAAATTGTTATAATGCCCTACACATGAGCCTAGTGTATAGTTTTTGTGCCATATGTAGGGGAGAAGCCGGTTACCCCCAAAATAAATTTACGCTCTTTTGCAGCCTATCACCCTGAAAAAAGGAAGACACTAGTGTTTTTGGGTCTTAGAAAAATTTTCAACAATTTTTTTAGGAACTCCAACTACTCTATTGCACTTCGCCTGGTCTGAGGTGGCGAAGGCAAGTCTGGCACAAGAGGTAACATTCAGTAAAATCTGCATCTTAGTGAATTTGCGTAGTTACGTCCATTCGCAAGAGCGCAAATTCACCTGGCGTTAGGGAGCGAAGTACCATTAGAGACTATCTCCTTCGCTAGCGAAGTTATGCCAGCGACCGGTAGTAAATCAGCGAAGTTCCGAAATGATGTCAAGCTGACAAATTAGTGACGAAAGTAAATTTGTCTCCAAAACTGCACTTCCTACTCCAGATGAGGCCTTACCAGGGACCTATAAAGAGGCATAATTATGTTTATTTGCTTTAGTAGCCACAGAATGACACTGCCCAGAATTAGACAACTTGTTATCTACAAAAACCCCTAGATCCTTCTCATTTAAGGAAACTCCCAACACACTGCTATTTGGTGTATAACTTGCATTTATATTATTTTTGCCAAAGTGCATAACCTTGCATTTATCAACATTGAACCTCATTTTCCAGTTTGCTGCCCAGTTTTCCAGTTTAGACAGATCACTCTGCAAAGTGGCAGCATCCTGCATGGAACCTATAGTTCTGCACAATTTAGTATCATCTGCAAAAATAGAACAGTACTTTCAATGCCCACCTCCAGGTCATTAATAAACAAGTTGAAAAGCAAGGGACCTAGTACAGAGCCGTACTCCACTAACAACACTGGTCCAATTAGAAAATGTTACCACCACTCTTTGTAGTCTATCTTTTAGCCAGTTCTCTATCCAGGTACAAATACTATGTACCAGGCCAACATTCCTTAATTTAACCAGTAACCTTCTGTGTGGCACTGTATTAAATGCTTTAGCAAAGTAAATAACATCCACTGCCATCCCAGAATCGAGGTCACTGCTTACCTTCTCATAAAAAGAAATTAAATTAGTCTGGCAAGATCTATTACGCATAAAACCATGCTGGCATACACTCTTAGTATTATGATTTGCTATGAAGTCCAGTATCTTATCCTTTATTAACCCTTCAAAAAGCCTATAGTTTTGAGGCTCAGAACGGGATCCTTTTTTGAATAGCGGCACCAGCAATTCACCAGTCTCTCGGCACTATGCCAGACCTCAATGAATCCTGTAAAATAAAGTAAAGAGGTTTGGCAATCACAGAGCTAAGCTCGCTAAGTATCCTGGGATGAATACTATCTGGCCCCGGACATATGTTTATGTCCTCATGTGAGAACCATGCATCATTAGTTGTATTACTAGAATTGGGACTATTAAGAAGGAAACATTCATTAACTGGTTCCTCATTTGTGTAGACAGACTTAAAGATGAGTTCAGAATATGAGCATGTTTTTGTTCTCATCAACCAGCTGACCCACTCTGATATTAAAGGTCTCACCCCTTCCTGCTTAATTTTTTTACTATTAACATATTTAAAAAAATAATTTTGGATTCTTTTTACTGCTTGCTGCAATATCCTTTTCCATATCAATTTTAGCTTTTTTGCATGATTTATTGGCCTCCTTGTACCTTGTAAATGATTTGGCTATCCCAGCTAACTTGAAAGCCTTAAAAGTAGGGATGGGCGAATGTGACCCGTTTAGTTTTGCCAAAAATTTGCCCATCCCTACTTAAAAGCACTTTTGTTACCCACCTCAACACTGACAATTCTACTGAATCAAAAAGGTTTTGCTTTGCAATGATGTTCCTTGCTTACAAGGGGAATATACTGACATGTATATTTATTAAGCAGCATTTTAAAGACTTCCCTTTTTTGTTCTGTGTTTAACCCTGTTAAAAGCATTTCCCACTTAATATGTTACATAGATGCCCTTATACTGTTTGCACGCCTGAAATTTAGTGTTTTAGTTACTCCCTTATAGAATTGCTTCTGCAATAGAATTTCAAAGGAGACCATGTTATGATTACTATTCCCTAAATGCTCACCCACACAAATGCTAGAGATGAGTTCAGTATTATTAGTTATTACAAGGTCGAAAAGAGAGTTATTCCTAGTAGATTCTTGATGTAATAGTAACTTACCCTGGTGGTTTAGCACCCACCATGCTCTCGGCGGGACGCCCGCCACGCCGGTCTTCCCCTTGATAGGATCAGTTTCCTGGTGGTTCCTGAGCCTTTTGATAGTACCTGTTTGCCTGAATTCTGTTTTGAACTTCTGTGTTTTGACCCGGCCTGGCTTTTGACTTCTCTGACCTCCGTAACCTATCCTATCCAGAACCCTCATCTTGCACCTCTCGTTTAATTCCAGGTGGCATCCAAGTAAGCCGAGGGCTCCTCCCGAGGCCCAAAGGCAGTCACACTACTGGTGAAGCATGAGCCGAGACCAGGATGCCTGGTGTTTTTTCTGGTGTTGGGTGCTGACCGTGACATGGAAACTGCTGATGCTCCTTCTGCTACAACTCCTCCAACTACCACTGAAGCGCTCCTTACTACTTTGCTACAGAGCATGGAGGACCACGAGCGGAAAGAGAACTATCTTCTGCAGGGTTTTCACAACCTAACCCGCCAGCTGGAGACTCTGCAAGCCCCTCAGCAGCTGCCTGTTCCAGGTTCTCTTCTTCTGTGGGTTCTCCTGCCATGTGGGTTAACTCAGCTAAGCCCCATGAACCCAAAATTGTGTTCCCAGAAAAATTCAGTGGGGACAGAATCAAATTTTTCATCTTTAAAGAGGGATGTAAATTGTACCTTAGCTTCTTTCCTCACTCCTTTGCAACGGGTGAGGAGAAAGTAAGGTTTGTCCTGACCCTGCTCCAGGGTGATCCCCAAATTTGGGCTCTCAGACTGCCAGCCTCTGGCCAGCCTCCGATCCTGCCCATTATTCCCTTGATGCTTTTTTTAACTCCATAGCAATTCTTTACAATGACCCGGATCGTGCATCATCAGCCGATTCCGCAATTCGTAAACTACACCAGGGAAAACGGGATGCGGAGGTGTATTGCACTGATTTCCTCTGGTGGGCAGTAGAAACTGGATGGAATGATGTGGCTCTACGTAGCCAGTTCCTACTATCAAGGACAGCCTTGTGAATTACCCCTTATCTTCCAATCTGGTAACCTCATGTCCCTTGCCATCCAGGTAGATAAGAGACAGAGAGAGAAGGGGTGAAAGGTGTCCTTCAAATTTTTCTGGGGTTACCAATCTGAAATCTAACTTGGTTACCAGTATAAAGCCCTATGCACCTTTACCTCTGGAAGAGCCTATGCAGTTAGGTAACTCTCGTTTAACTCCTGAAGAAAAGGCATGCAGGCGTTCTTTGGGTCTTTGTATATACTGTGGAGGGAAGGGTCATTTCTTAAACCAATGTCCTATGAGGCCGGGAAACTCCCAAGCCTAGATGGAGAAAGGGAGCTCCATTTGGGTGCAGGAGTTTCCTCTCCCCATCTGCCTCCAAAGTGTTGTTACTGGTCAAACTAACCTGGCCTTCGGGCTCAATTCAGGTATCTGCTATTGTTGACTTTTTGGATGCTGCTTTTGTAGACCAAACACAATATTTCCTTGGTTCCCTTAATTCCGCCCCTGAAAATATTAGCGGTGGACAAAAGACCCCTTGGGTCGGGTGTAGTATCTAAGAAGACCATCTCTTTGTCTATGAGTATTAACAACTCACATTGTGAGGAAATCGCTTTTTACATCCATTGAAGGTGCTTCCTCTCCTCTTATATTGGGATTGCCGTGGTTGCAAAAACACAACCCACATATTGATTGGGTAACCAGGGAGGTTCTTAGTTGGGGCCTAAAGTGCCAAGGGTCCTGAATTTCCTCTGTAGTGGCAACCACTGTTCTTGAGGGATTACCTGCAGCTTACTCTGACTTTGCTGATGTGTTTTCTAAGAAAGCTGCAGAGACTTTACCCCCTCACAGGCAGTATGACTGCCCAATTAATCTAATTACTGGGTCTATTCCCCCTTGGGGTAGAACATACCCTCTTTCCTTGACGGAGGCCCAGTGTAATAAAAATACCTGGTGGTCTACTGGTGCGGCAGGGTTTAATATTTCCTGCAAGGGTCTTGAGATGGATCCAGGCAAGGTGAGAGCTGTACTGGATTGGACCCAACCCCAATCATTGCGTGCAACCCAAAGGTTCCTAGGGTTTGCAAACTATTATCATCAGTTTATCAAAAAATTTCCCTGATTGTGGTCCCCATTACTGATTTGACTAAAAAGGGTGCCGACCCCAGCATTTGGCCTCCCGAAGCTGTACAAGCTTTTAACTTCCTCAATAAGGAATTCAGTTCTGCCCCCATTCTTCGACACCCGGACACTGCACTTCCTTTTATAGTAGAGGTAGATGCTTTTGAAGTTGGGGCAGGGGCAGTCCTTTCTCAAAGGCATCTGATAACCAACAAAGTGCATCCCTGTGCATTTTTGTCTAATAAATTTTCTCCTGCTGAGATCAATTATGACATCGGACATAGAGAATTGTTGGCTATCAAATGGGCCTTTGAGAAATGGCGGCATCTGCTGAAGGTAGCAAAACATGTGATCACAGTCTATACTGATCATAAAAATCTTCTGTACATTGAGTCGGCCAAGCTACTAAATCCAAAGCAGGCTAGATGGGCGTTGTTTTTCACCAGGTTCAATTTCTCTCTTACGTTTAGACCCGGTTCCAAAAATACCAAAGCGTATGCACTCTCTAGAAACTTCGTGTCTGATTCCTCAGAGTCTAGCAAGTGCATCTCTATCCTCCCCAGTGAAGTAATTTTAGCAGCACTTGAGTCTGACCTTTCCTCCCTACTGTCCCCTGTTCAATCGTCTGCTCCGGTAGATACTCCCTCTGGGAGGTTGTTCGTTCCTCAGGAGTTAAGGGAACAAGTGTTAAAAGAGGTTCACAATTCTAAGATGGCAGGGTATCCGGGCATCACTAAGACGGTGTCTCTGTTATCCCGCTATGTCTGGTGGTCTTCTTTCAAACAGGATGCTAAGGCCTTTGTTAACTCCTGTCCGATCTGCCAAAGGTCAAAATTATCTCATAACTCCTCCCAGGGTCTGTTAATTCCTTTACCAATTCCAGAGAAACCTTGGTCCCATTTTTCGATGGACTTCATTGTGGATTTGCCCCCTTCCCAAGGGAAGGCTGTGATTTGGGTGGTGGTGGATAGGTTCAGTAAGATGGGCCATTTTATTCCCCTTCCACACCTCCCTTCTGCTAAAACCTTGGCTGATCTATTCGTTACTCACATTTTGAGTTATCTTTTTCCACTGCTTATCACCTCCAAACCGACGGTCAAACTGAAAGGGTGAACCAGTCTCTTGAACAATATCTCATTATGTTATGTGTCTGATAATCAGTCATCATGGTCTGAACTGTTACCCTGGGCAGAATTTGCATACAATAATGCTACCCATTCTTCCTCTGGGGAGTCCCCTTTCTTTATTGTCAATGGGTTACATCCTAAAGTCTTTTCTTTTTCCAGTTCTGATTCCCCTGTACCTACGGCTAACTCTTCTGTTGAACGATTTGCTAAGCTTTGGTCTCAGGTGCATGACTCTCTTGCTGCAGCTACATCTGCTTAAAAGAAAGCTGCTGATAAATCCCAGGGAGGCACCCCAGTATAAGGTAGGAGACTCTGTGTCGTTATCCACTAAACATATTAAGTTGAAGGTTCCATCTCCCAAAATGGGACCCAGGTTCATTGGTTCATACCCCATCACTGCAATAATTAACCCAATAATTAACCCGTTCGTCTTCAGTTACCTGCTAATTTTAAAATTTCTAATTCTTTTCACGTCTCCCTCCTGAAACCTGCCACTCATGTTCGTCATTTGTCTGTTCCTCCCCTAGTTTTGGTTGAAGGTCAGCCTGAATTTGAGATCCAAGAGTTCCTCGATTCCCGCCTCGTACGAGGTAAGCTGCAATATCTCACTAAGTGGAAGGGCTTTGGTCCTGAGGAGAACTCTAGGGTCTCAGCAGAAGACATCAAAGCTGACCGCCTCAGGAAGCAATTCCACACCAATTTTCCTGGTAAGCCTGGTGGTCCAGTGCCCCCCCCTAGAAGGGGGGTAATGTAATAGTAAGTTACCCTGGTGGTCTAGCGGGCCGGCGGGGACGCCCGCCACGCTCTCGGCGGGGACGCACGCCAGACTTCCCCTTGATGCTCCGATCTGTTAAGGGCACGTGCAGCGCGCCTCTGTTCCTTTTAAAGGCGCTGACGTGTGACGTCAGCGCGCAATGGCGCGAGGCCTTATGGGTATTTAAAGGGCCATTATTTTCTTTGCCCATGATAGAATTAGTTTCCTGGTGGTTCCTGAGCCTTGTGCTAGTACCTGTTTGCCTGAATTCTGTTTTGAACGTCTGTATTTTGACCCGGCCTGGCTTTTGACTTCTCTGACCTCCGTAACCTGACCCTTGCCTGAAACCGACTCTGATTCCGTCTGTCCCTCCTGGCCGACTTCCTGGTTTGACTCCTGCCTGTTGTTTGATTCTGATTCTGCCTCACCCCATCTGATTGATTACCCGGTTTTGACCCTTGCCTGCCTCGATCCTGCCTGTCTGACCACGAATTTGCCTATTCCTGCTTGTACCGTGACCTTTGGCCTTAAAGACTCTATCTACAGTCGTGCCCCTCTGCCTATCCAGAACCCCTCATCTTGCACCTCTCATAAGTCCCGGTGGTATCCAAGTAAGCCGAGGGCTCCTCCCGAGGCCCAAAGGCAGTCACACTACTGATGAAGCACGAGCCGAGACCAGGGTGCCTGGTGTTTGTTCTGGTGTTGGATGCCGACCGTGACACTTGAACAAGCTGTAATAAAAAATTGTCATTAGTGGTGGGCACCCCCACTAGACCACGAGGGTGAGTTGTCATGCTCTGCCTTTCTTCCCAAGCAGTTCATACATTTAAATCCAGCTTCAGCTATTCAAGTTGTATGTAAAACATTAAAAAACATTCTGTAAAATGTTGGCATTAAAATTTTTTATCATCTTTTGTTTATTGTGTTGGGGATGCCATGTGGATTGATACAATATTTATAGTTTTCCCACAAATACCAGTAAAAATATTCTAATCTAGCAAGCAAACAGTTCTAAAAATTTCCAGTGCCTGCTTTTCTGTAGTAACTGATAAATTAAAAAAAAGAAAGAATTCTCAGACATGGAGAGACTATTGTTCTTCTTATAAAAAAGAAAAGTTGTTTTATTCTTGCTAGGGATCCATGGGCCCTTGATATGAACTTATTGGATTGCCTATTGATAATTTCTAATTGTCACAAAAACAACACCTCAAGGCACACGTGACTTCAGATCTGGCTATAAGGGGTTTATACACTCAGGGGCACATTTACTTAGCTCGAGTGAAGGAATAGAAGAAAAAATACTTCGAATTTCAAATGTTTTTTTTGGCTACTTCTTCGATCGAATTGGCTACTTCGACCTTCGACTATGACTTTGACTTCGAATCGAACTATTCAAACTAAAAATCGTTAGTCATGATTACACATGATTACACTTTACAAGTACATTAGAGGACATCATAGACAAATGGCAGGGGACCTTTTTACCCATAAAGTGGATCACCGTACCAGAGGCCACCCGTTTAGACTAGAAGAAAAGAACTTTCATTTGAAGCAACGTAGGGGGTTCTTCACAGTCAGGACAGTGAGGTTGTGGAATGCACTGCCGGGTGATGTTGTGATGGCTGATTCAGTTAATGCCTTTAAGAATGGCTTGGATGATTTTTTGGACAGACATAATATCAAAGGCTATTGTGATACTAAGCTCTATAGTTAGTATGGGTATATAGAATTTAATTAAAAGTAGAGGGGTGTATGTATGGATGCTGGGTTTTCATTTGGAGGGGTTGAACTTGATGGACTTTGTCTTTTTTCAACCCAATTTAACTATGTAAGTCTATTCGACAGTTCGATAGTCAAAGTAATGTCTCTTTAAAAAAAACTTCGACCCCCTACTTCGCCAACTAAAACCTACCGAGGTACAATGTTAGCCTATGGGGAAGGTCCCCATAGGCTTCCTAGCAATTTTCTGATCGAAGGAATTTTGTTCGATCGATGGATTAAAATCCTTTGAAGGGTTCGATTTAAAGGATTTAATCGTTCGAAGTCGAAGGATTTAACTTCGATAGTCAAATATTGAGGATTAATTAACCCTCGATATTCGACCATTAGTAAATGTGCCCCTCAGTCTCTTATACTGATAAATTGACTCCATTACCAACTATACATATTTATCAAGTAATATCAAAAATACGATTTCAAATGAAAGGCTGCGGTATTGGTGGGGATATTGATAGGTATACTCCTTGGCCGCTTGGAAGAAAACATGAAGGACTCAATACCTATGCATGTGAGTGATCCCAAAATGTATTCACAATGCATCAGGACAGAAACACACATGGATCAAACATTTGGGGACTTGTTCAGCCCTTCCTTAAATGATTGTTACCATAGAGAGGAACAAAGAATTAATAGCAAAACATAATACTACCCCTGGTGGGTAGTCCCATATACAGTACTTGTGAGAGATACATTAATGACCCATATACACTGGCCAGTCTTTGTTCAGACAAAAAAAGATAAGGTGCTTTGAAATTCAAGCTGAAGATTTGAAAAAATCCAAGGTGAAGTAAGTCTTAACCATTATTAGAGCTGTTTTGGGGGGAATTAAGCAATGTAGTGTTACGATACACTCATCATGTCTGACATTTAGCATTATTCACTTAACATATTACATCTGCTGAGTGTGTACTGTCTTGTCCTGTCCCTGCACTATGCTGTCCTGTCTTGCAGGAGTTATTATATCTTTGCACTTGCACTTTTTGTCTGTTGTCCGGTACATCTATGTTGTGTGTAGCACCACTGTCCTAGAGGAACGTTGTTACGTTTCAATGTGTACTGTACAAATGTATATGGATGAAATGACAATAGACTCACTCTTGACTCTCTCTCTCTCTCTCTCTCTCTCTCTCTCTCTCTCTCTCTCTAATGTCTTTGGTTAAGTATGTCACTTTTGGACTTTGTACGTGCTTCCCTCTCCTCTGAATCTCCAGGGAAGCAAATGTCAGCAAAGGTGAAAAGCAAAATACAGAATTATTTGCTGTATTTGCAGCAGCAGCAGCAGCAGCAGCAATGAACCAGTGTATAAAATTTATATTTAAATGGCATGTTTTGAACTGCTGTTCTTATAAAAACCAGATAATGTATAAACACAAAATTCTTGGCATGTGCTACACAATATAGGCTGAGTATGTGTTTTGAAGTTTTATTTTGCTTGTAACAGTTTTTATTACTTCACTAGTACCTTAATTACAATTTTAGCACTGTGTAATTTCAAAAGTGCAACATCCCACATATCTTTATCAAAGAGATGTGCAACTCCTGCAAACAAGAATTTACAAAGCCAACTAAGCCTTGATGTTTATTTTGGTTTTAACGGTTTTTATTACCTCAGTAGAACTTTGATTCCCAATTGTATTAGTGTCATTGCCAAAATGCATCATCCCACATATCTATATCACAGAAAAAGTGCATCTCCTCCAAACTAGAATTTGCTAAGTGAACTGAGTGGAAATAAATGCACAGACTATTTATTATAGGGAAAATACAAATTCTAAATTGTTTACTCACTTTGTGCAAAGCAGCATACCTTGGAAACATCTTTAGAAAAATAATTATGAAAGCATATGGAATTTAATTTGGAGGTTAAAAAATAGAAAACCATTAGTGACTGTACAAAAAAAGTAAACTGGAAAAGCACAGCATTCATTATTTTTGGAAAGTATAGTGATACGCTTTGTTGAGAGACAGAAATGCAAAATACTTGTTGTTGCTGAATGTTGCTGTATAACAAACAAATATTTTTTTCTAAAATAAGATTTAAAAAAGAATTTCAAGTTTCAGTGAATATCACAGAGAATAAACTTTCAGTGTAGACTCTGTTATTTAGTAAATTAAGACTAATTTAATTCACTAATATTTTTATAAATACTAAACACCTCCTAAAGATTTTTTAAATGCATTACTTTATCATTAACATTGCTTTAACATCACCCAACTAAGCTATAATGAGATTTTTTTAATTTTTGTAATTTCAAAATAGTAATTACAAATAAATTCACTTTAGCAATCACATATGAATCCACTTGGATCAAGTCTACACTGACAAAAAGTCAAGCAATAATGAAACACTACCCTACAGCCTCTACCCTACAGGCGAAATATTTAGAATAAACAAAATTCTAAAATGTTCAATGACTATTTTATTTTTGAAGGCTTTAAAAAACAATAACAGCAACAGAATTCCTTTACATATTTTCTTTACTAGTCTAATTTTCAGTTAAAACGTATAAAGTCCGGAAAAAAATAATGCATTACTGGCTTGTAATATTAGCTCATACCAAAGTTCAGTTAAAACATTTGATAATCTCATATCTTTGATCTAAAAAGATTTATTTCTCTATCCCTTTCAGTGTGCAGCTTTACCCAGTTGTTTGCTTTTCTACAAAACAGAAATTGTAAAATAAACACAGCAAGGGCACCATCTCCTATATCTAAAGCTGTTTCAAATGTATTCCTTTCCTCCCCTGCTAACAAGATCAGTCTCTAGGTAATCTATACACAACAGCTTATGGACCAGGTGAAGTAAATAGTGTTACAATAGATTAACAACAACTTTGTTGTTATTATTATTCCATATTCATTATCAATATAATTGTTGCTGCATGTAAATTCAAGAATAAAAAAGCGCTAACTTTTTCTTATTTATTAAGCCTGCCTCAACACATTGCATACAATTTTATAGGTGCAGTTTACTGTATGTAGCATTTAAATAGATAAAAATCCTTGTAATTATTTTTGTGCTCCTTTACACTATTACTGAATTATTTAATAGTAGAAGGCACAATCTGATTTTACTTTGGTAAGAATATTAGTTATTGCTAGCATAATAGTGGATTCAAATTGGTAATAACTGCGGAGGAAAAATTGTTGTAGAACTCTAGAGATGCCCCAATCTCCGTTTTCTACCTCAAAATATGGGTCAGTAGTGAAGCATTGCATTCATTGGATAGTCTTGTATAACACATTAGTATGTTTACAATAGTAGTGTGCGGGCCTGCCCAAAATGGGTCGTTTAGACCAACTTCTGCAAAAGATTGCTAGATCGCAGGCAGGTTCAGGCTGAGCTCCTCCTTCTGCTCTCCCCACCTTCTGCTTCAGCCTCCAGTAGGTGCTTTTTATAGATTTGCACCGGTGTGCCTCACTCCTTCCACGATGTCAGAGCAGGTCTATAAATAAGGAGGCAAACAGAAGCTTGAATTTAATTGAAAAAGTATTATAATTTCAAAATGAATTCTAAGCCAGCCACTTGGATCAGATTTCTGGCTAGTGTTCTGTGTAGGCAGGGTTATTAAACTTGGTCAGGATGATTAAAAATGATTGGATGGTTTGGAGTGCCAAAACGGAAACATGATCTTTTATTTTTTTTAAACCAAACTATAAAAATAATGTATGAACTGCAATGCCAGAAAGGTCTACTAGACATGGCATTTCAGAGAAATGTTTAGTGCAGCTTCACCGATTCTTCTGCTAATGCAGTTTTACGGGCAAAAAATTCTTTTGCTGGTTCATAAATTAATAGATTCCTTTTTGTAAGTTTGTGCCTAAAAGTTTCATTTTAACCTTTTTTCCTTGCTCAGCACTAGATTTTTTTTTCAAAATGTGAACACTAAAAGCACTTCAAAACCATTAAAGTTAAAAGTCTCTTAAGCACTTCAAGAGACTTCCTGTGTACTTGTTCTAAAATAACTTTCTAATAAAAGTACCACATCTTTTGATTTTCTGAGTGCTTGCTCTTTCTGTTGGCCAGCATAGGATAAGAAGATTGCATTAAGATCTTCACAGATGAGTTTGCATTGTTCAAGTTTCAATAAAATTATTTTACTGCATCATATAATGTGTATTTTGTTGTAGGTATTCTCTTAATTAAACATAGTTTTATAAAAAAAAAAAAAAAAAAAAAAAAGGATTAAAAGGGCAATTTTTTCAATTAAACCACAGGGCAATTTTTCCTACTTTTTCCCTATTTAAATTGTTTTTTTTTAATTTTGTCTTAAGAAAAAAAAAACAATGAAACCATAAAGTAACCAAAATAAAATATATGGTAAAACAATCAGACAAAAAAATGAGTGTAGATGCATAGTTTTCTATTATTCTATACTTTTTCCTAGCTATGCATTTCAGATTATTTGTATAGTTTCTCCCATAATATCTATCCCAATAGATCTATCCCAATCCTGTCATTGCTTATTTGTAAATAAAACATTTCCAACTTTACTATTGTACGAACACACTTACTACTGTCAAAAACTTCTTTCCCTATGTCACAAATATTGTACAGTGTAAGAACTTACACTGCTGCCTTGCTATATTTACTATTTATCAACATACTGTACCAAGGTAAAACACATAATTAAAAATAGAAAGGTCTAGGATAATGGTGCTCCCAGTATATTTACTTAACAGCCCTTAAATCATGGTAGCTCTTAAGTTAATATTTAATTGTCTATCAAATTGTTAGAAGAGGTATCAAAAGTAATAATTCTGTTTGAACATTCTAATGGAAATAAGATGAAAGTGTTTGGAAGCACATCAGTCTGGGTAAACTTGCTGATCAAACATATTTATATTAAACATAATGAAAATGATACAAACAAAGTAGATGGGAAAATAACTACAAAGTCAAACATTTTACAATCAATGGCAATGTATTAGGAGTTTCCTTAACTGAGAAGGATCTAGGGGATTTTGTGGATAACTAAGATGACTAATTTTAGTCAGTGTCATTCTGTGGCCACTAAAGCAAATAAAATACTTGCTTGCATAAATAATGGCATAAACTCAAGGGATGAAAACATAATTATGCCTCTTTATAGGTCCCTGGTAGTGATGGGTGAATTTGCGTCGTTTCGATTCGCCGAAAAATTTGCGAAATTTGCGAAACGTCTAAAAATTTGCGAAACGGCGCCGGCGTCTCGTTTTTGACACCGGCGCCCTTTTTTGACACCGGCGCCCATTTTTGACGTGAATTTTCGCTGACGGCGAATTCGCGCCTGGCGAATAAATTCGCCCATCACTAGTCCCTGGTAAGGCCTCATCTGGAGTATGCAGTGCAGTTTTGGGCTCCAGTCCTTAAGAGGGATATTTATGAGCTGAAGAGAGTGCAGAGATGTGCAACTAAATTGGTAAGAGGGATGGAAGAAAAATTATGAGGGTAGACTGTCAAGGTTGGGGTTGTTTTCTCTGAAAAAAAGACGCTTGCGAGGGGACATGATTACAATTTACAAATATATTAGAGGACTTTATAGACAAATAGTAGGGGACCTTTTTATCTATAAAGAGGATCACCACACCAGAAGCCACCCCTTCAGACTAGAAAAGAACTTTCATTTGAAGCAATGTAGGTCGTTCTTCACAGTTAGGACAGTGAGGCTGTGGAATGTACTGCCTAGTGATGTTGTGATGGCTGATTCTGTTAATGCTTTTAATGGTTTTAAAATGCACTAAATTCTATAGATATATGTATATATAATTTACTTACTGTTGGTTAGTCTTTGCATCCTGAAATGCTTTTTCACACTGTGTCGACCAAGTCCATTTGGTATCTTTCTGCAAAAGTTCATGTAAGGTTGCAACAATGTGGACAAATTTGGAAGAAAATGTCCATAGTAATTTACTGTAGTAGTTCAGACACATTTGAAGGTGAGGGTGCATTAACAACTAGCAGTTACAGTAACTTGGTTTCTGTTGGGTGAAGACCTTGTGCATCTATTCAATATCTTAAGTATTCTGCAAACTCTTGGAGGAAGTGAGACAATTTTACTTGCACCCCAGATGCTTTTAATTTAGATAACACCTTATCTAACAGTGCCAAGTGCTCTTCAACAGAGGAACCTATAATAAAAATGTCATCAAAGAAAACAGACAACATGACTGATTCTTTGAAGAATCTGATCCATTGCATGCTGAAAAATTGCTAGTGCTGTTGATACTCCAAATGGCAAGCGCTGGTTTTGGAACAAACCCTTGTGTGTTGATGGTAAGATATGTATTTGAATCTGGATCCAGCTCTGTCTGCTGATAGGCATTTGATAAATACATTTTGCTAAAGTATTTACTTCCAGCAAGTGTAGCAAACAAGTTCCCAGCATTTGGTAGTGTGTAGGGTTCTGCATCTACACAGCAATTGACCGTGACTTTGTACTCACCAAAAAGTCTGATAGTTTTGTCTTTTTTGGGACCACTATGATTGGGGCAGCCGAGGTGCTATATCTGACATGTGCCACAATACCATAATGTTCCATTCTTTATAGTTATTTCTCCACAGCTTCTTCAAGGCCATATGGCAGGGACGTGACTTATGAAAAACAATGCAATGCATTTTGGTTTATGTAGTTCCTAGATGCTGTCTGTAAATTGTAGAGTAGTTGTTACAATTTGTAACACCAGTGTTTTCGTCCCTTCTTCCCTGCCAGGATTTCAAATGATGCAGAAAGAGAAGAACTGCTAAAAAGCTGGATTTCAGCATTGAAAATGGCATTTATTCATACTTTTTGAAGAAACAGGTAATTGTGATGGATATATTAGGGGTTTGTGCCTTATGTGGGCCTCTTTATCGAATTTTGGTTTGGAAGCTGGAGTAAACAGTCTCTGATATCAGTGATACGGATTCACCTGTATCAAGTAACACTGGATGCCCATCAATTTCTAGCTTAATATGTACAGTATGCCATCATCTACCCCATTCTTAGTATTGACTGTATTCAAGTCTGCACAGTCACTTTCTTGGCTATTTTATTGTGCACTGGATTTGCTTCTGCAGACAGTAGCAATGTGACCTAATTTTCCACAATTACTACAGGCTTCTGATTTATATCTGTGTTTCTGTTGCTGATGCAGGCCCCCACAGCTTTAGCAGGTTTTAACTCTCTGTGTCTGAAATGCTTGCTCACCTGTGACTGACATTGTTGGTGGCTGTGGTTAATTTGTTGCAGTGGATTAAGACATTGCAGTTATTTTAAGAATATCTGTAACTGAACAACTTGGTTAATTCTATAGCCAAGGAAATGTCACAAGCAGATTTGAAAGTGAGAACCTTTTCATTTAGCAGCTTATGCTTATGCAGGCCACATACAGTATAAATTAATCTCTCTCGTCCAAAAATGTACCAAATTCACAAGAGGCAGATAGCTGTTTTATATCCAGAATACAATCTGCAAGGCTTTCCCCCATGTTGTGATTTATCCCATAAAATCGAAAGCATTCAGCAATGATGATGAGCTGGGGTTTATAATGCTGAGAGAGGGTCTTTGTAATTCTCTCATATGGTCTTAGTAGGAGCTACAGTATAAGAGTTTTGAGGAGACTATAGGTTTTTGCTGGCAGCAGGGTCTGACTGGGGGGTCCGGGGCCCAACGGGACTGCTGTGCAGGGCCCCCCTCCAGCCCCCCTGGCTCCCATCTGTGCCACTGTGCATGTTCGCACAGGAGCCGCACGTCGAGCATTGGAGTCGCACGGCGCATGCGCACACAGGAGCCTCACGCCGCACACGGAGCACAACAAATATATTTGCCGTGCACATGGTTATATTTAAAAAGTGCTAAATTAGAGTGTGCAAACAGAATTGCCCGGAAAGACGGGCAGAGCAGTGCAATATTTTAGCGTTCAGGAAAAAACATGGGCAATACAACCATTCGCAAATAAATATGCACTGTGCATTCTTTATAAATGACCCCCTGGAACTTTCCCAATGGCAAACATTGTAGCAAGTTACTCACTGTGCAGAGAAGAAATCGTGCAGCCAGTTTGCTCTGAGTCCAATAACCCAAATCCTCGTTGCCATGGTGATAAACTACTTGGCTAGCAGTGGGCTAAATTATTCTGCTGTGTTAGTTCAGGTGAAGCAGTCAGACAAGGAGGAACAATTGTACCTTTATTACAACATGGCAGGTAAGACAGCTCTGCTCAGGAAGTGGGAAAACAGGAACAGGAATATGAATCATAAGGCAAAAGCAAAACAGCAGGAATGCCCTTAACCAAATTATCCACAAAAGCTACAGTTGGGAGCATTTTTTCCTGGTGAAACAGACCACATGGAGAAATTCCAATGTTGAAACTAGTGAAGGTGGATTTCTAAATACTTGATTGAGTCTGCTTTCCAAGTATAATTAAAATTAAATTTAAGGGTTTGATCATCACAAGGATATAGTCCACAAAGAGAGAGATTATTCAGTAAAGGTGGAATGTAATAAAAGTCAGTAATGGAAAAACTATTTGCAATACGAAAAGTTATGCCTTTGTGCAAACAAATTTTGCTTTGCGTGAATTTAATATAGCTTCTAGAACCCAGAAACTGTGGAAGACCGTTTGCGAATTTTATAGTTTGCGCCAATGCGCAGAAAATGTAATAAAATGTCTTTCTGAAAAAGTCATTATGTTTGCTCCAAAAGATTACGACACCTTCAAGCACTTCTTAAGAGTGCGCAATTAAAATTCGCAATGCAATAATAGTTTAAGGAACAATATTACATTGCGAGATGTGAATTTTTATTCTTATTAGTGTGAATTGTTTTGCTCTTTGCGACTTTTATTACATTCCCCTGTAAGTGTTTTGCTGCAATTGAATCCCTATATCATATAGCATAGAGGAAGGGTGACAAGGGGCAACCCTGTTATTATGTAATTTTTTTTACATATATTGTTTGACATTTACTCTTGCTCCAATTTATTATGTTCCATTTGTACTTATTAGCCTGCTGTAGAAAATTTGTACAAGGCTTTGCAAATATACCTCGAGGGGAGGGGGTATACCTTCTGTGCTATATAGAGACCACATATGGTAAAATTAGACTTCCATACTGGTTTCTTTAGATGAGTGTGTCTCATAAAGTGATAGCTTAATAAACCATAACGCAAAGAGATAGTTTTTATTTACTAATATGTGTGGTCTATTATAACCATTTGGCTAAAAAGTAAATATGCACAAATATGAAGAGATTCTAATACAGAGCTCTTGTTGCTTTTGCTTTGGTTGTTGGTTGTTTTAAACAGGTGCTGTCAGTTTTGTGGGTCTGGACATTATTTCCTTTCTAAGTATAAGCGGTGAATGTCCTATGAAAGTCACTCCCCTCTTTATACATTGAATAGTTCTGCATTTTTCTGTGTTTCAGATACTGAAATTCACCCCTTAGAACTTTACGATTTCAACAAATAGAGCTATAGATGTTTGCATCTGTATTTACTAGCTGGCAAGGATCTAAAGTACTTTCATTGTGTATTGTATTCTGCAAGCCCCAATTGTAAGCAAAATATCCAATGAAGCCATTCAATAGCTTACAATTCCATAATTTCCAAACATAACAGTTATTAATAATGCACCTGTGTGGAAAGGAACTGTGAGGAAAATACATTTAAGGGGTAATTTATCAATGTTTGTTTATGCAATTCAATTTCTTTTCAATAAAAACCTTGTGTTCAAATTTCAACATCCACAATTTTTCTGTAATTATTAAACCAAAAAACATGAAAAACTCACATCTAAAAGCTTGCAAGGACACATAGAAGTAATTCTAATTTCGTAAACTCACAAAAAATGAGTACAAATCAGAGAAATGCATGTTTTTTAACACAATTTTATCAATTCAAGCCTTTCATAATCATATTTTTTAATAAACAAGCAAACAAAGGTTTTTTAAAAATGTTAGTTTATCCAAAGTAGAAAAAGTCTCTAAGATTGCACAAATCCAAATTTTGATAAATAGGCCTCTATATGTTGGCAGTTATTTGGAATTTCTTTTTCTTACACAAACCAACACCTAAATTATATGTAAAGGTGCTGTAAACTCTGATGGTGATGCTGGTTCTTTTCTCTGTTGTAATGGAAATGTTACTGGTATTCATTTCATTTCAAAGGGTAAAACAAATGATGACACAAGTAATGTAATCTTGGGATTTGGAAACTATGCTCATAAAAGAATAAGCCTGGAGACATAAACACATGCCAGCATCAGAAGAGATCTGAAAATCCAGCAATCAAATTACGCTTGCAGAGACAAGATTAGCAGGTTATCAAAGGTAGGCGGATTGCATTAAAACAGAAAAAAATAACCAAGGGGTAGAGAAAAATAGAGAATGTACAGGGTAGGAAGCAATTCACTTCCTGAGCATCTGAGCATCAGATGCTAATCCACCATGTACAGTATCCACATCAGTTTTTTGTCCTGTATATAATTGTATAACAAAGTTTGTTCATAACCTAATGCATTTTGCTTTCCTAGGGGCTGATTTATCAAAGATCGAGGTGAATTTTTGAATACAAAATAATTCTAATTTTGAGCTATTTTTTGTGTACTTTGACTAGGGAATAGTCCAAGCTATGCATCCAAAATGAGCTTTAAGGGTCCAGTTCTCCATTTTCTGAGTGACCAAGTTAGGCTTCAGTTTATCTGTTCCTGCTCAAGCGTATTTTTGTGCTTTGACTTCCTGGTTTTGACGTTTGCCTGATCTTTTGACTACGATTTTTGCCGCCTGCCTTGAACTCTTCGCCTGACCCCGACTATGCTTTCTCTTGACCCCTGCCGGTACCTTGTTTACATTTTTGGCTGCACACTTCCTTGTTGGCTTCTGCAGCAGAAAAACCGGGGCCCCAAAAGGTACGGTTCACTAAACAAGGTTTCTAATAACGAGATTGTTACAGTTAGCTTGGGCCATGGAACCTCCCCAAGCTGCTGCTTCCTCGTCCATGGAAGTTCACTTCGACATGATGATGAAACATCTGGACAGCCAAGTGTCTCAACAGGTGCATCTTGCCCAAGCTTTGCAGAATACAGAATACGATTGGAGGCGTTTCAAATTTCTGGGACCACTGCACTTGCTCCACTACCTGCACTCGCAAAGGTTCCTAAGATTCCAGCTCCTGTTCATTTTGGGGGTGATCCAGTTGCTTGCCGGGGATTCATAACTCAATGCAAGATCCAGTTCAATCTGGCACCCGACCAATTCTCGACAGAAAAGTCTAAAGCTTCTTATATCATTGCTCTTCTTCAGGGATAGGTATAACATCTGAATTATCTACATATCTATCCCATGAGTTTATACATTATACCCGAGTGGACATCTGTTGTTTTGAATGCGAATGTTTCCTGTATGTCTGGTTTAATCTTTTCCAACTGTTCCATGTATGCACTGAATCCAAATGAACATTTCTTATAACTTATTTATTACAGTTCATCACAACTGGTATTTTTTTTAAGAACAGTTTAATCCATTCCATTTATATAAGTATGCAGAAGTTTTACTCTCAGCAGGTGCTCCGAAAAGTCTCATCTTCAATTTCAGCTACCATGGTAACTGAACCAAACAGCTGTGAGAAATACATACTGGTGAGAGATCAGTACATCAGTGTACAAGACAGAAACTCATCTAAAAGCAACTAAAACAACACATAACACACATATATATATATATATATATATATATATATATATATATATATATATATATATATATATATATATATATATATATATATAGATAGATAGCTATAATTCACTAACCTGAAACTGAAATATTTCATCTTTGGTGTGAAGAATTAGTGTGATGGACAACTAAAGCCAATAATCAAACATTTTAACCCTAACCCAAATATATAAGGGGTGATTTATTAGACAAAAGAGAGAGGGGATTGATCAATGCATAATTGCTGAGTACAATTTTCTCACTACTTATAGATAAGCATACAAATCATCCATTCTAACTTAAGATGCTTAGTAGCCACAGTTCCACGTAGGGCTACAAAGCAAACTGTGAAGGGACAATAAAACTAAAAACTGTATTAGCTTCATATACATTTAAATATAATGTTTTCCTGCAAAAAAAGCATGTTTATGTCTCTCCACAAAATATTATTATAACTAATGTTTTTCTTTTTATATAAAACCATCATACTGTATACTGTATGCAGGTCTAAGCAAAATCATAAATAAGAAGAATAAAGGCAACCTAAAGATAAGCTAGTAATGGATGTTTTAGAAATCCAGATATGCCCTTAATTTGAAATACACCTTAAATATCTTTTAGAATAGGATATATAGCAAGATCACAAATTATTGAATATATGTACCTAGAAGTAGAGAGACATCATGGGGCAAATTTATCAAATTTATCAAATGTCGAAGTGAAAATTCGAATGAAAAATTTTGAGCTATTAATTGTGTACTTCGACTAGGGAATAGTCCAAATTCGATTTGAATTTGAAATTTTTTCTAAAATTTAAATATCGAAATTTATCATGTACTGTCTCTTTAAAAATTCGACCATTCTCCATCTAAAACCTGCTGAATTGCTGTTTTAGCCTATGCGGGACCTCCTACAACCTATTTGTAGTCAATTGGTGGACTTTCTACAAAAAAAATTTGAATCGAAATTGATTGAATACAATGTTACTTCGTTTAATACAGTTTTAATTTATAACAAAAAAACGGCCTATTCACCTGAAAACAAAACTTGATTAAACTGATTTTTAAATACATTTTGGTTGGTCTTTTTTTTGAAGGTTCGAAATTTTGAAGGTTCGAAATTCGAAATTCCTTGATAAATCTGCCCATATTAGAACTTTATTTATCAAGGGTCAAATTGAAAATTAAAATTTTGAATTCAAATTTTCAAGGTTTTTTTATTGCCAAAACTGTCAAATTTGACTACGGAATTGTTCAAATTTGATTCAAGTTTTTTTAAAAATCTCAAATTTGATTTTTGAGATTTATGATACTCTGGCCCTTTAAGAACTTGAATTCAACGATTCGCCACCTAACACCTTCTGAATTGCTGTTTTAGTCAATGGGAGATGTCTTGTAATCAATTTGGAGTTGTTTGCAGCCTTCCTGAAATTCAATTTTTTTCGGAGAAAAAACTTGAATCAAGTTTTTAAAACTTGAATCAAGTTTTTAAAACTTGAATCAAAGTTGATTTGAGTTTTCAGGTCTATCCTTTTCACCACAGTTTAGCAAATTTGATTTGATTTTGATTTTTTAATAAATATTGATTGGTCAAATTCCAGTTCATGGGAGTTTGTGGGAGTTTTTATAAACTCACATGAATTCGAAATTCGACCTTTGATAAATGTGCCTCTAAGGTAAATCAAAGTTCAAATTAGAAATTTTTAAGAAAAAAAATAAAGGCTGCGTCCTATACATGACAATAATTCTACAACTGTAAAGGCATGTAATTCTAAAGCTGGCCATACAAAGGCAAATGTTGTCACAACACATCAGCTAATCAATCATTTTAAAGTAACAGTAACACCAGAAACTGAAAGTTTATCAAAGTATTAAAAATATAATAAATATTTTTATAAACATATTTTAAAAAATAATACATCCAATTATAATGTTAATATAATAGTGTTTATCTGCACTGGTAACATGTGTGTTTTTACTTCAGAAAGACTACTATAGTTTATCTAAA
Organism: Xenopus petersii; assembly: GCA_038501925.1. Lineage (NCBI taxonomy): Eukaryota > Metazoa > Chordata > Amphibia > Anura > Pipidae > Xenopus > Xenopus petersii. The sequence continues at coordinate 93,666,797 of CM076684.1, forward strand.
CAAAGCTGTTGTATTGCCATGGGGCAGCCATTTAAGAAGGAAAAAAGGAGAAAAGGCATAGGTTACATAACAGATAACAGATAAAAACCATTGTATTCTGCAGGGCTTATCTGTTATCTTCTATGTAACTTCTGCCATTTATTCTTTTTTTCCAAATTTTTGCAAATTTTAGCAAATTTTTGGCAGAATGGATTTGCTCATCACAAATTGATAAACACTAGACGTACAAGCACTAGGAAAAACAAAGCATGTCTGATTATGATTACCACAATATACTATAAAAAGTACAGCAGACTATTACAATACAGTATAATAATATTAGTAGCACTTCACAGAATATTATTTTTTTTAGTAATCCTGCACTCAAAATGCCATGTGGAATACTACAAAATATGTAATTTTTGTTACATTTTTGCTTTAAACATGTGGCATTTTTAAAAAGCAAGGGCTCTAATAGACTAATTAGTTCTTGGGTAAATAAAGCAAAAAAAAACCATTTATTAGATTCTGTAACTGTGTTTGCATGAACATAAAGGATAAATGCACCATTGATGTACATCATATTGCAGGTAATAGGAAAGACATGGGCATTGATAATGTCCAGATTTCAAATTATTACAGTATTTTCTTATGTAAGTGTACTTTTCTTTATTATTTTTGATGATAGATGATTGAGTTCTTTAAAAGTTTAAAAACTGAGAATGAGTATGGCACAATTAATCAATAAAAGGAGGATGCCTTGCAAAAAATGAGAAGCATAACTTCCAGCTTGTTCTAAATTTTTGCACACACATTTTATAGGTATACGTCTTCACAACTAACACACTTGCAAAGATAATACTCAGCGAGTATTACTTGAATGCTGGACCTCCAAGTTAATTGTTCTATAAAACATACATTTTGGTGTAAAAATAAACTTAAAACAGTGTCAAGAGGCTGCTGGCGAGTTTTATTTAAAATGAGCAATTTTCACTCAGGGTTGTGTTAATTGACTATTTGGATTTATGGAGGAATGGGACTCGGTGGAAAGGAATCAAGAAAAATAAATGAATAGCTGTGAGCTTTATGAACATGAATAATGATTACCAAAACCAATGATTCACTTATGTTTAACAGAAAACATTCTTCCTATAAATGATAAAATAAATGTTAGCAATGAGTAGATACAGGTGTTAAGCATGGAGTATCAAAAAAATAATAAAATGGAATAGATTTTTTGTATTGAAATTTGGATGAATAAAGCGTTTGTGTTCTAGAGTACACTATCTCTCCGTCTGTAAATCAATGCATAGAGCTTGTTTCGTTTTACCATTCTGAGATGGTGTTATATTATCTTCTAATGATTAATATTGATTTTTCAAGCTAGATAACTAGCTAACTTGAATCGAAGGTCATCATACAAAGTGATCATAAGTCAAGCCTATATTTGTTGATAGCAGTTCAAGGAAAGTAAATCATTGGCTTTGTGCTTAAGTGCCTGTAAAATAAAATGTCCTTTCAATAGAAAATCAGATGGGCACATCTGTGTTGTTTCACTTCACCAAATAATTAGCAAAACGGCAAAATTTAGCGAAACACATTAAAGTCAATAGATGGCAAAATAATTTTTTCAATTTCAATTTCAAAATCAACAATTTTTATAAGCACAACTATTTTGTCCAAATGCTTTAAAGTCAACCGGAGTCCAAATAATTTGGACATGCAACCATTTTTTTTTGTCGCAGCAGATTTTTTGCTAGCAAATTTTTGACGCAGTTTTGCAAAAACATTCGCAGGTGGCAAAACGCTGAATTTAGCAGCCTTACGAATTTATTTGCCCATCACTAGTTTTTATTAATATGACAGGCATAATGATCAAGACTTACATTTTGGTAGTGAAGTTTTAGGACCATGTAGTGGGATAAAAATGAGTGGTGATAACAGTGGGTTATAGGTTACTGCACTGGGAAACATGTGCCTAATTTCAGTCTATAATAACCTCTAATAGTAAGCATGTCTCTAATTTCAGTTTATAATAACCTCTAATAGTAAGCATGTCTCCTTTCAAGCACTCACAATTCAACTAGAAGGTTATTTAAAAAACAATTAGAATGTCTAATATTCATTCAATCATTTTCGATTTGTATTTGATTTGTACAACTCGAATGTTAGGAAGACTATTAACATTTCCAAATTGCTCAACAGACCTCTGCCATTGACTTGTACATGAACTCGGCAGGTATTAGGTGGGGAATATTCGAATTAGGACTGTTTCCACTGTCGAGGTGTGATAAATCTCACATTCAAATTTACATAAGGGGATTAAAATTTGAATTTGTGACTTTTGACACTCAAAAATTTTAAATTGAATTTACTATTGAACCCTTGAGTAATCTGCCTCCTATAGTCTTTCCTCACAGTATCTTATTTCAATGTAATGCACAGAGTTTGTCAGATAAAATGGGAGACCTAGAATTAATTGCATGCTCAAAAAATTATGATATAATTGGTATCACTGAGACCTGGTGGGATAAACATGTGACTGGAATGTACATTTTAATAGTTACACCTGTTTGTGGAGGGACAGAAGGATTAAAAAGAGTGGAGGAGTGAGTTTGTATGTAAAGCCTGAATTAAAGCCATGCACTAAAGAAATACCCAATGCTGGCACTGTTGAGGGTGTGGAATCCAAAAAGTGAAGCTTGTCTGCACACCCTGGCCTTCCTTTGTTAATGTTGGTAGGTGCTCAGTCCTTGGGGATACAGCTCTTCACGTGATTCAATAAATACAAACTAAGTTCTGTCACACAATAGCAGTTGCACTGGGGATTAACCCCTACGTGTTTATTATGTCATATAAAGGTTCACACCATTTTGGGGGCTGGCCTCTTCGTCAGGTGATATGGCAGTCATCAATTACAGTACTTAAATAGCCTAAAGGCCTCCCCACCAAGGAAAACACAACATGTGTATAATACAAAAAGGATTAATCCAAAAAATTAGTTTTCTCAAAACAACATGTAGAAAAAGTTCATTCACATGAAAATTCCATCTAAATGATAAAGTCCATTTTGTAAGGCAAAAATCGATCCATCTGAAAATAATACAGAAATGCCAGAAGTCAATTACTCTCCCTTGTAGTAATTCATATCAGAAGATTATCTGTAGGGTAAAAATATACAATATATCTTAATACAGATACAAAGTAACTATTGTTATAATGTATATGGCTATATTACCAAGCTACATTCTAACCACTGTTCCCATGTTTTATAAGTAACAAGACTGAAGTGCTCATTTAGACCCCTTGGGATCTGTGTTTGTAATAGCCAAATCCAATAGCTTTCACGTTGAAGTATTTCTTGTTTAATATTCTGTCCACTCATAACAACCACTTTCTCCAAAATCTGCCATCGCAACTGTGATATTCTATGTTGTTTCACAAAAAAAGTGTTTAGCCAATGTGGTTTCATGTTTCTTGTATTTATTAGATGTATTGTTCTCATTTGCTATGGGCTGAAAATTATGTATGGTGGATTTGTGTTCATTCAATCGTGTATTAATTGGTCTGCTTGTTTGCCCAATGTAGGCCATTGGTTAAGGTTAACTTTTAGTATGACGTATGATGCAATTGGTTTTCATTTTTTATTATTTGGGGTTTTTAAGTTATTTAGCTATTTATTCAGCAGTTCTCCAGTTTGCAATTAAATCAATCTGGTCACTAGGGTCCAAATTACCCTAGCAACCATGCATTGATATGGATAAGAGACTGGAATATAAATAGGAGAGGTCTGAAAGATAGAAAGATGAGTAATAGAAAGATGAAATTACAATACAGCTGTAGCCTTATAGAGCATTTGTTTTTCAAATGGAGTCAGTGACCCCCTTTTGAAATCTGGAAAGAGGCAAACGAGCAATGTCAATAATTCAGGAACTATAAAATATAACTAGTGAAGACCAATTGTCAAGATGGGTATTGGGCATTTCATAACATACTAAAAGTTACCTCAAATGTGAACCACCCCTTTAACTGAGAAGGATCTAGGGGTTTTTGTAGATCACAAGTTGTCTAATTCTGTTCAGTGTCATTTTGTGGCCACTAAAGCAAATAAAGTTCATAATATCAAAGGCTATTGTGATACTAAACTCTATAGTTAGTATAAATATGGGTATATATAATTTATGTGACGTATGGATGGGTGTGTGTATGGATGCTGAGTTTTAATTGGAGGGGTTTAACTTGACTTTGTCTTTTTTCAACCCAGATTTAACTACAGTATGTAACTATATAAACAATTGTAGTGTTTTCTGAAGCAAACACAGCGGTTTTAACAGTAAAGGACCACACTGCAATATATTTGTATTACTTTAAAAAACTTATTTTTTGATGTTACTGTTCCTTTAATGTTAAAAGAGAAATATAATCTAATAAACCCAATATGATTGTTTTGCTACAAATATGAATTCATGCAGGGGAATCATGATTAAGTGCAAGCTATATTTTAGTATTAACAGAGAGAAAATAATTAATTAAAAAAAGGAAAGATGTATGTGTTTAAAATTGACTCTGTTGTAGCCTTCCTGTAATTTAGAGCTTTTTTTTCCCTGTCAGGTTTTCAAATAAAGAATAATTTTGCATGGTTGGCATCATCAGAAAAAACACAGCACTTACAGTGCCAAATAAAGGTCAGTTATGCACCACTCTTTGTACTAGTGCCCCAATGTCTATTATTTTGCTAATCTCTTTAGTGGAACAATTTAATTGGGTCTGGGAATTATTGTTGCATATATAACCATGCTGGTACAAACTCAATTCTCTATTTGTTTAAAAAATTAAGTTGTGCTATCTACTGACTTTTGTGACATCTCAGCCAGGTTTAGGTGATGAGATTTTTATTTTTACAATATTTTATTCAATAAATCACTGCAAAAAAAGTGCTTTCACAGAAAAAAAACTGATTTGTGTCAATAGCAGTCTCAAATATTAATCAATCTGCCCATTATTTGGTCAGGGGCACAACATGACAATTCTATGCAGGGATTAGTTGGGTTTTATGCAGGCCCGGATTTGTGGAGGGCCACCAAGGCCTAGGGCAGCAGAATTTTAGGGGGCGGCATGCTGCCCAACCACACCCACATTAGTTTAGAAACACTGGGGATGCGCAGGAGATACGATAGTTTTTTAAATTTCCCGTGAGCCAATCCCCATTGCTCTGGTCCCGATGATGAAAATTTGAGTGAATAAAAAGGGAAGGGACAGGGGGCGATGAACGACAGCGGGCCCAGGGGCGCACGCTATGTAAATCTGGCCCTGGTTTTATGGCAGTCTTAAGAATGGAATATGGATACTTATCCTGTTCATCATCTCACATATTATTATATATAAATGACATTTAACATATATTTGTTATGATTTCAACTTCTAATCTATATTTCATGTGATGTCTATTTCCTATTCTGTATTTTAAAAAGTAATCATGTCCTTGCTAGGGATGTAGCGAACTGTTCGCCGGCGAACTAGTTCGCGCGAACTTCGACTGTTCGCGTCCGCCGAATGTTCGCGAACGTCGCGCGACGTTCGCCAATTGGTGTTCGCGTTCGATTCGAAGTAAAATTTCGTTCGACCATTCGACCATTCGACCGTTCGATCGCTAAAATCGAACGATTTCCATTCGTTCGAACGATTATAAGCATTCGATTGAATTAAAATCATTCGATCGAATAGCTTCGATCGTTCGATTCGAACGAAAATCGTTCGATCGTACGAATAAAATCCTTCGATCGTTCGATCGAACGATTTTATCGAGCGTTCGAAGTTCGCGAACTGTTCGCGAACTGTTCGCTTTTTTGCCGGTGTTCGCGAACGGCGTTCGCGAACATCAAATCGGCAGTTCGCTACATCACTAGTCCTTGCAACCCCAACATTGAAAGTTTTTTCTTATAGTTCAATTGTTCCATTACTTTGCACTCTTTCCAGCAAATATCCTTCCAAAGGAATGGTGTCCAAAACTGCCCTGCATACTCTAGATGAGGCCTTACCAGAGAGCTATAAAGAGACAGATTTATGCTTTTATCTTTCATGTCAATGCTTTTTTTCCTTCATTACTATACTGTATGACTGGCTTCAACCCTGGTGCATGACTTAAGCATTCAATTCATTTTGCACAAGTCAATTACCAATATTACATAGTTACATAGTTACATAGTTAAATTGGCTTGAAAAAAGACAAAGTCCATCAAGTTCAACCCCTCCAAATGAAAACCCATCATCCATACACACACCCCTCCCTACTTTTAATTAAAATTCTTTATACCCATACCTATACTAACTATAGAGTTTAGTATCACAATAGCCTTGGATATTATGTCTGTCCAAAAAATCATCCAAGCCATTCTTAAAGGCATTAACTGAATCAGCCATCACAACATCACCCGGCAGTGCATTCCACAACCTCACTGTCCTGACTGTGAAGAACCCTCTACGTTGCTTCAAATGAAAGTTCTTTTCTTCTAGTCTAAAGGGGTGGCCTCTGGTACGGTGATCCACTTTATGGGTAAAAAGGTCCCCTGCCATTTGTCTATAATGTCCTCTAATGTACTTGTAAAGTGTAATCATGTCCCCTCGCAAGCGCCTTTTTTCCAGAGAAAACAACCCCAACCTTGACAGTCTACCCTCATAATTTAAGTCTTCCGTACCTCTAACCAATTTAGTTGCACGTCTCTGCACTCTCTCCAGCTCATTTATATCCCTCTTAAGGACTGGAGTCCAAAACTGAACTGCATACTCCAGATGAGGCCTCACCAAGGACCTATAAAGAGGCATAATTATGTTTTCATCCCTTGAGTTAATGCCCTTTTTTATGCAAGACAGAACTTTATTTGCTTTAGTAGCCACAGAATGACACTGCCCAGAATTAGACAACGTGTTATCTACAAAGACCCCTAGATCCTTTTCATTTAAGGAAACTCCCAACACACTGATGCAACGCTTCATGGAAAACTTTGTATTGCCATCATGACTAGGCTACTGGTAATTCCAGGGTTTTATCATGTCAATGCATGCACTTGTAATTCATCAAACAAGGCTGAAGGGGTGTATTGGTGCTGGCCATATGTTACATATGTATGGATGGACATTTCTGAATAGCTTTCATATGTGCAAATTTTGCATCAACTTTAACACTTTGGTCCTTTGCTTTTATTTGTAAATGGGATCTTTAATTATAAACTAATATAACACAACCTGTTTAACAAATAGGGGGCCTCTGTAAATATAAAAAAAATAAATAAGTAATGCAGACACAATAGGAATATTTATCAAAAATAACACAAATGTGCTAGTAACACATTATAAAAAAATTATTCTTATATTCACATAGCTAGTCTTGTTTTCCATAATGCAAATAAGGGAAACTTTTTAAGAACAGACTTTACCGGTAATAGTAACAGGTGCATGGCTAAATTGATACATTACAGGAAAATATAATTGAAAAATCATGCTAAATGGTTTTTGGAAGTCTACCATTATATGAATTAAACAAATAAGCCAATTATTTAATGTACAAATTCTGAAAACAACTGCATCCTCAAAAATCATAATACAATACTTTACTTTACTTTTCTAATATTACATAATAAATGTCAGTTTAAATACACAGCTAAACGTTGGACAGGAAATAGCACTACAGCTTGTACGTCTGGGGCGGTTGGAACCAGTTACAAATTAATTTTGATCAGTCATCTTCAATATAAAAACTAAAAGCAAACATCTAAATATTGCAACATTCTAAGGTTATAAATAATATAGGACATATTGCACAGGACATTTTCACATGGTTTGATATGGTTTGATATGATTCAGTATCCTTTGGCCACTTCATTGTGGATATATACTGTGCATTATTGTTGGTTACTTCTAAAAATGTTGTAACAGGTATTTATTTACCCAAGTACTTCCACTATAGTGATTTTTGAGATCTATCATAGTCTGGCCTTTTAAAAACTTGAATTTGACTATTCGCCACCTTAAACCTGCCGAATTGCTGTTTTACCCTATGGAAGACATCATGGGATCAATTTGGAGTTATTTGCAGCCTTCCTGACATTCAAATTCAATTAAATTTTGCGGGTTGTTCCTATTCAAACAAGTTTCAAAAATTAGATATTTTTTATAAATTGTAATTGATCAAATTTCCCATTCATGGAAGTTTTAAATAACTGGATAACACCTGAACTGGGAACTAGCGCTTATATGACAATGTAACAAACTGTAACCTACAGCACTTTAATACCCCTCCGAATTGTGTCTGTATGCTACCCTCCCATTTAGACTGCAAGCCCTATGTGGTAGGGTTCTCTAGTCTTTTGTCTCCTTGACACTGAGCACTTAATCTGTATTGTAATTATATTTTTTATTTATGTGAATTGTTTTTCTAATAATGCACTTATTGTTACTTGTTATTTCAATGACCACTTGTTTGTTACTACTGTTTTATTGTTTTGCTGTACAGTGCTTTGCTATACAAATATAAATAGGTAGAAGAATTTTGAAACAGCACCGCCGTATTTTTCTTATTTCTTAAAAGCATTTAATTGTACATAGGGGCATCACAGCAACGTTTCAGGCCTTGCGGCCTTTTATCAAGCTTGATAAAAGGCCGTAAGGCCAGAAATGTTGCTGTGATGCCCCTATGCACTATTAAAGGCTTTAAAGAAATAAGAAAAATACGGTGGTGCTGTTTCAAAATTCTTCTACCTATGATGATTCCAATGGAAATGGCCATTGAAGTGACGTGCACTGCCTTCATAGAATCTGACAATCATTGTGCTGACTACTTGCTACTATACAAATAAAAATATACATACATACATACATACAACTCCCATGAGCTCGAAATTTGACCCCTGATAAATCTGCCCCTTGGTGTCATGCTGAACCATATGAATAAAATACACACTTTGTTAGAGCAAGTGGATCTACGTAACTTTTCTTATCTTATCTACATTCCTCATAAGAAGCATACAGGCAGGTAACAGTACAACCAAGCTTTATTAGCAAACAATCCCCTTATGCTCAACAAAAGGGTATTTTTAGTTTGGATTTATGGCCTAGTCCCTTAGGGCAGTGCCTGGCTAGACCCAAGAAGCAGTCTCACATCTAAATCACTGTAATTTAGTAAATGTGGGCCACCATTCCAGGTAGGGTCAGAAAGTGGGTGTGGAAGTAACTTTCCCTGTACTTGCTTTATAATCTCCTTATATAAAGGAGCTCCCAAGCAGTCCAGCAAAAGAGGAACTCATTGTTAAAATTCTAAGTGCATTTCTGAGTGGGTGTGTATAACAGGGGTTATGGCTCAGGAACAGAACAAGGGCTGCAGCTCTAGGGAATTGCCATCCAAAAGGAAGGAATGCCGCAGCTTATCCCACTCTGTTTTGCAGCCACGAGCGCCCCCACAGCAGCAAGTCTTTTCAGCAACATCCTCCCCCCAGAGGCACTCCCACTTCCTCCTGACCTCTTGAGCTAACTTCCAGCATTATTAGAACCCTTTGCACACAGAAAACAAAAGGTCCTGAACATTCTGGATAACAGGTCACATATCTGTACTGCTTTGCTAGTAAGGTCTTACTTGAATTTGCAGCCATTCTGTTGAATTTGTATACTGTACATACGGCTCTAGTTAGTCAGTTTTAAACCCCTATACATCATATTAGTGTGCATTTTTACCTGCTATATTTGTATACAGTTTATCTGGCCTTCAATACAGATGAAACATATGAAGTTCTTTGCAATATTTTGCGATGTCATCACAAAGAGTATAATTACATAGTTAAATTTAAATTGGGTTGAAAAAAGACAAAGTCCATCAAGTTCAACCCCTCCAAATGAAATTAACACAATGAACAATTAATCTTATAGTGCAAGTGAAATGAAGGTTCACTCTCATTGAGAATAACAATATAAACTATGTCAGGGTGGTATGGTCTCTAAAGGGGCCATCTTAAGCCATACAATTTGAAATTGTAACCTGCACCGATTAATGGTACTGTATGTTTTACATTTATACTGCATTTATACTGCATTATTTTATAATGCAGCAATTATTTTTCTTAATGGAAATATATCTGCTTTATACAGTATCTATATTTCATAAGGTTTTAAATGTAATTAATTGAGCCATGCTTGTTGCTGTTGCTAATTTACTGTAGAGTTTACATTGTACAGAAAAAAATAAATTTGGCATGCTATCATGCCCATATGAACTTAACCTATATAGAGAATAACATTCTAGTGTTGTTTTTTTATTTTTCCTGTATTCTACTGCTTGCTGATTCCTACTGAGTCCTTTTAGAAAATACAGTATATCTTCCTATTTACTTAAATGTATGTTCAGCTGTGTCTAAATAATTTTCTTTGTTTTTGTTAGGGATAACAGCACACAAGATTTTTATCTGCCATGGATCTCTCAAGTAGAACATTTGTGGCATACATGCTGGTGATCCAAATCAGGCTGATATAATTATTTATATAATAAAACATGGAGAGATTCCCCACACAGTAAAATGATTACTCAACATATTAGGAAAGTGGCCCAGGTGCACTGCCCTGAGCCCTCAGCATAGGGAGCAGACAACTGAAAGGATAAATATGGAGCAGGCACACAAATGAAGGCAATCTTCCATCAGATAGTCAAAGCAAAATAAAGATTTATTGTGTCATACTCCTTACGTATTTCGTGTCTTCAACACTTAATCATAGGCAAATTTTCAGAGCTTAAACACCAGTATTTAAATATATGTAACATAGTAAGTTAAGTTGAAAAAAACACATGTCCATCAAGTTCAACCTTTTAACTTTTTTTAACCTGCCTAACTGCCAGTTGATCCAGAGGAAGGCAAAAGAACCCCATCTGAAGCCGCTCCAATTTGCCTCAGACTTTTTGACTCCAAAATGGCAATCAGACTAGTCCCTGGATCAACTTGTACTATGAGCTATCTTCCATAATCCTGTATTCCCACATTTGCTAAAAAGCCATCCAACCCTTTCTTAAAGCTATCTAATGTATCAGCCTGTACAACTGATTCAGGGAGAGACTTCCACATCTTCACAGCCCTCGCTGTAAAAAACCCCTTCCAAATATTTAGGCAAAACCTCTTTTCTTCTAATCAGAATGGGTAACATTGTGTCAGCTGGAAAGACCTACTGGTAAATAAAGCATTAGAGCAATTATTGTATGATCCCCTTATATATTTATACATAGTTATCATATCACCCCTTAAATTCCTCTTCTCCAGTGTTAACATCCCCAATTTGGCCAGTCTTTCTTCATAGCTAAAATTTTCCATACCTTTTACCAGCTTAGTTGTCCTTCTATGTACCTTCTCTAATACAATAATGTCCAGTTTCAGTGATGGAGACCTAAATTGTACGGCATTTTCTATATGGGGCCTTACCGGTGCTCTATAAAGTGGAAGAATTACCTCTTCTTGCCATGAATCAATTCCCCTTTTAATATAGCTTATATTATTTGTCCTTGATGCTGCTGACTGGCATTGCTTGCTACAGCCAAGTTTATTATCTACAGATGAAGCCACTTGGATTTGTGAGTTAAATGCGTCATGACTCAGGGGTAATTGAAGAAACTGTGTTATCTTAAGTCATCTTAACTCATTTAATGCATTTAACCTTTTCATTAGCATACCAAAGCTCCATTGTTCACAATGGTGAATGCTTTAATTAGATGGGATGTTGTGACGCAGTTTTCTGTGTTAAATGAGATAAATGGGATATCTGTGTTTAGTTATTCTGTGTCAAACAGACAAACCAAAGTGGCTTCATCTGTACAAGGACTCCAAGGTCCTTTTCCATAATGGATTTGCCTAGTGCAGTCTCATTAAGGGTATAAGTGGCTTGGATATTTTTACATCCCAGGTGCAGGACTTTACATTTATCAACATTGAATCTCATTTGCCAGCTGCCCAGATTGCCAGTTTGTCAAGATCGTGTTGCAAGGATACCACATCCTAGATTGAATTTATTGGGCTGGATAGCTTTGTGTCATCTGCAAACACTGATACATTACTGACAATACCCTCCCCTAAGTCATTAATAAACAATTTAAATAAAAGTGGACAGAATACCGAGCCCTCAGGGACCCCACTAAGAACCTTACTCCAAGTAGAGAATGTACCATTAACAACCACCCTTTGTACCCAATCGCCGTTTCGCAAATTTCTCGCGAATTTCGCAAATTTTTCATGGATTGAAATGGCGCAAATTTTTCGCCGTTTCGCAAATTTCTTGCGAATTTCGCAAATTTTTCATGAATTGAAACGGCGCAAATTCGCCCATCACTATCCATTAGTATTTACAGAGATTTGGTAGATAAACACTGCATCAATGTGCCAATGTGTTCACTATCTGACAGGATTTTTAAAAGAATCAATGTGATTTCTATCTTGCCAATTTTTGGACAGATATCAGTCAAGACCTTTTTTTTCTTCAAGAGCTAATCGGGGCCAGTGGAGGAGGTCAGACAATAGTGCAGGGGAGCGGGTCTGGGTTGGCAGGTACCACAAGGGCCAGGGTCCGAAAAGGTTTTTTTTTTATAGTGTCCCGCTAGCCCAGTCTGACCCTGAGCATAGCTACAGAGATGCTTTAAGAGAGCTTTACAGTACACACCAAAAAATTATCCCCCATATACACAAGGATATATGTGCATTTTTAAAATGAATAAAAGTTTGGTCAACCATTTACATATTTGGTGAATAGATCTAAAGAATAGAACATAGAATTGCTTGCTCAATCATTTCTTAATATTTTGAAAAATAATTTATTGAGTTGAAATGCAACTTTTTAAAATATGACCGTATTCTACAAGCAGCTTATGTGAGTATATAATACATGTTGAAAAAATCCTTAGTTAGGTCCCATGTATTTGTATGTTCTTTGCACAATGTGAATTGTTTGACATTGTGGTAATAGCAACTATCATTTAATTGAATCAGTCAATGTCTGCTTACCTTTCACCAGTGATAACATCTATAAATAACTCCAACAATCAGGACACAATGTCCAAATAAAAAAGGCAAAGCCATATCTAATACGTTCTGTTTGGAGTCTCACTGTTTAAAAAAGACAAAAGGTTGTTATATTGAAGAAGATAAACAAAACCTCCCATGGAACTTTAAGACATCAGATATAAAGACATTGAAAGATTATTTATTTCTTACATAACATGAATAAGATTCTGTAGCTAATTTAAATAAAGTTAACAATATTAGTTTGTGTATTTTTGGGCCCCAGTTGCCTTGGGGAGAACTGTGATCTAAATCACTAAAATATTTGATTACTGCTATGATAATTACTAATGTGTATGTTATGATACCTGTATGTTATGGTGCTTCTTTCATGAAAGGAAAAACTAGAACTTTTTGTGATGGTATTACCGGTATATGATTTTACAGTATTTAGCCTTTGTGTTTGTGTTGTTAAAAATTCTTCCAAATAAGTGCCAGAGTGGAGTGGTTCCACCTTTTTTTTTTCCTTTTCAACAACACAGTGTTATTGTGCTTATCCACTGTGCTTATCCACTGTTTTCACTGTTTGAGATCACTAGGACATCGAAACAGATGGGAGGCTTTATGGTGGGGAGCCTGGGGTATACCTGTAAATAGCAGAACCGAGTCAGGGAGGCACATTTATCAAGGGTTGAATTTCGAATTCAGTTTTAAATTTGAATATACTCGAAATTCGGCTGGGGGTTATTTAAGAAAAAAATAGAATATTTTAAACTTGGATGAATTTTACCAACTTGAAACTCGACCAAACTCGATTTGAGTTTTTTCTCTGAAAAAAAATTGATTGTCAGGCTACAAACAACTCCAAATTGGTCACTGCACCTCTCCAATTGACTTATACAGTAATTCAGCAGATTTTAGGTGGCGAATAGTCTAAATTGAATTCTTAAAGGGCCAGAGTATGATAGATCTCAGAAATCAAATCGAGTTTGGATAATTCCCTAGTCAAAGTTGACAGTTTTAACTTAAGAAATCTGCCCTTTAAAGTCATGATGAAGTAATACCAGATTACAAACAGAATAACAAAACAGGTACTTGATGAAAATATAAAGAAATATACTAACCAGTGACAGAATGAATCGGCAGGCATAAACAGAGTCCAGTGATCAGGCCAAGGTCGGGTCCAGCGGCTGGCAAACAGAATCCAGTGATCAAGCCAAGGGTTGGGTCAGGCAGTAGGCAAACAGATTTCTAAGAACTGGCCAGAGGTCACAACCGGGAAATCCAATAAGAAAGGCTAGGAAGGACAGTAGCACAGGAACAAGGATGGGAATTAAGGAACAAGGAAGGGTCTCAGGAACAGGAATCAAAGAACAAGAATCAGCACAGCCTGATCAGGGCTAGGAAGCAAAATGAACAAGCAAGGAGCAAAGATCAGGGGCAGGTTTACAAAGGGTCCAGTTTGCAGAATGACAAAAACATGGGACTAATGAAGTGAGTGGACACAAGGAGCAGACAGACAGTACAATAAATACATAAGTAGTAGTATATGGGCATCTCTGCAACATATTAAGTGGGAAATGCTTTATCTTTTTTTTTTCGGTATATTCCCCGTATAAGCAAGGAACATCATTGAAAAGCAAAACCTTTTTGGTTCAATAGAAGTGTTGGTGTTGTGTCTTCACAAATAAGGAACCAGCTAATGAAGGTTTCCTTATTAATAGTCCCAATTCTAGTAATCCAACTAATGATGCATGGTTGACATATGAAAAAACTCAAAGGAGACTGGAACATGTTAGGATAAACAAAGGTCCGGGCTGGATGGTATTCATCCCAGGGTACTTAGCGAGCTTAGCTCTGTCATTGTCAAACCTCTTTACTTAATTTTTTCGGATTCATTGAGGTCTGGCATGGTGCTGAGAGACTAGTGAATTGCTAATGTGGTGCATCTATTCAAAAAGGGATCCTGCTCTCAGCATCAAAACTATGGGCCAGTTAGTCTGACGTCAGTGGTAGGAAAGATTTTTGAAGGGTTAATAAAGGATAAGAGACTGGAATTCATATCAAATAACAATACTATGAGTTTGTGCCAGCATGGTTTTATGCGCAATAGATCTTGCCAGACTAACTTAATTTCTTTTTATGAGAAGGTAAGCAGCGACCACGATTCTGGGATGGCACTGGATATGTTTTACTTAGACCAGGGGTCAGCAACCTTAGCTATCAAAAGAGCCATTTTGCCACCTCTTCCACTAAAGAAAAATAGTCTGGAGCCGCAAAACATAACATAGCTTATAAACTTTTAAAACACTGAATAGCCCTATTAAATGCTAGTGTTCTCATCTGTTTAATGTGACTTCTGTTTCTGAAGCTCCATGCTGATCTTCCCTCTCTTGTCTTGAGTGTGTGACCGGGGTAAGGTCCATGATGAATCATCTTGCTGCGGCTCAGTCTTGCCTGTCACTCCTGGGAAGTCTTTACAGCTCTCGCTCCTGCTGGCGGGTTCCTGAGTGTGCGACCACGGTAAGCTAACTGCTAGCTTAGCACAGTCGCGCACTCAAGAAGCCTCCAGCAGGTGTGGGCTGTATAGCCGACATGACCGGCAAAGCCGCAAGACTGAGCCACAGCAAGCAGGATGAAGAGCCACATGAGGCTCCGGGGCATTTTCTAATTGGACCAGTGTTGTTAGTGGAGTACCACAGGGCTAGGTACTAGGTCCCTTGCTTTTCAACTTGTTTATTAATGACCTGAAGGTGGGGATTTAAAGTACTGTTTCTAGTTTTGCAGATGATACTAAAAAAAAACTATAGGTTCCATGCAGGATGCTGCCATGATTTGTCTAAGTAAGTAAACTGGGCAGCAAACTGGAAAATGAGGTTCAATGTTGATAAATGCAAGGTTATGCATTTTGGCAAAAATAATAAAAATGGAAGTTATACACTAAATGGCAGTGTGTTAGGAGTATCCTTAAATGAGAAGGATCTTGGGGTTTTTGTAGATAACAAGCTGTCTAATTCCGTGCAGTGTCATTCTGTGGCTACTAAAGCAAATAAAGTTCTGTCTTACATAAAAAAGGGCATTAACTCATAGGTTGAAAACATAATTTTGCCTCTTTATAGGTCCCTGGTAAGGCCTCATCTGGATTATGCAGTGCAGTTTTGGACTCCAGTCCTTAAGACAGATATACAAGTGAGATGGAGCGAGCACAGAGATGTGCAACTAAACTGGTTAGAGGGATGGAAGACTTAAATTATGAGGTTAGACTGTCAAGGTTGGGGTTGTTTTCTCTGGAAAAAGGAGCTTGCAAGGGGACATGATTATACCTTACAAGTATTCCAGAGGCCACCCCTTTAGACTAGAAGAAACATTTTTTAATTTGAAGCAACGTAGGTGGTTCTTCACAGTGAGGACAGTGAGGTTGTGGAATGCACTGCCAGGTGACGTTGTGATGGCTGATTCTGTTAATGCTTTTAAGAGGGGCTTTGATGATTTCTTGGACAGACACAATATCAAATTCTATTGTGATACTAAACTCTATAGTTAGTACAGATATGGGCATATATAATTTATGTGAAAGTTTGGAGGGGTGTATGTATGGATGCTGGGTTTTCATTTGGAGGGGTTGAACTTGATAGACCTTGTCTTTTTTCAACCCAATTTAACTATGTAACTACTATGTAACTATGTAGGAGGACTGGTCAGTGGCAGTCATAAGAGCATCCAGTGGCTCAACTGGAGTTTGCACAGTTCCAGGAATACACAGCCCAGAGTTCGAATCCTGGCTGATCATGACACAAGGATTGAGAACTGTTAAAGTGGTACTACAGCCTACTGCTCCACCATAATTTTTGCTGGACTAGAATACTTTAATACATAGGCAGCAGAAGATGGTTTTGTCAGGGGTCGCCAGGACGAAGGGCAAATGTGCTGCGCGCAGCGCGGCAGCAACATTTTGGCCACACCCCTTTTTGCTCACTCCTTTTGGACTCCACCCCCTTTCCTGTGTGCTTTCACTGAATTTTCAGGAAAATCAAACCATAGCAGTGGGGGCAAAATTTGCTTAAAGTCTGGCACTGCAAGAAGGGGGTAATAACACCACATGTACAATTTTAACTGAGAGCTGTGAATGCTGCACTACAAGCGCATTATGGGGTAAAGGGGGAAAAAGATTCTGGCACCTAAAGTACATTACATGCAGAGACTACGGGGTACTAAAAAGACATAAAGGAGCAGTAGGTACTGATCTCCCAAGAACATAATATAGAGAAGGCACCACAAGAACTATAAAGAACATTATATAGTAAGAAGCCGAGGCAATGGCACACCAAATACATACATATAGAACAATGGACAACGGCCACACAAGCAGTAAGATATAGAGAATACTGACAGGCCAAGCATAAGAAAAAAAGTACAAGAATGCATTATATAGTAAGAATCAGTGAGCAAAGGCACTCTCCCAAGTTCTAGCACCTCCCCATGCACTGCCTCACTCTATTGCTCTGCCAAAATGCAAGGTATGAGGAACTGTAGGCCTGGAGCAGTGTGTAACCTGTAGTAGGGAAAGCCATGAAGTGACTGCATTAGTAATGTGAAAAATCTCTCACTACATGGATACCTTTTCTGCTAGTCAGACAGCAATGTTATATTATTATGGGGCAGTTGTACAAATTTTCCAATCCCACAGCATCAGCATAATAATTATATATAAACATAGTAATTTAGGTTGAAAAAAGACACGTCTAGCCTTTTTAAAACCTGTCTAACTTCTAGCTGATACAAAGGAAGGAGAACAGCCCCTTCTAAAGCTTATCCAATTTGCTTCAAAAAATGTCTTCCTGACTCCAAGATGCAATTAGACCATTTTCTGGATTAACTTTGTACTAAGATCTTTAACCCTGTATTTTCTGTATACCCCCCCACCCAGAAAGCAGGATGGCACAGTAGAAATTCCATGTATAAATACCCCTAGATCTCATAGCAGAATGGCAACTTAATTTATAAATCCCCCAGAATTCACAGCATAATTGCAATTTCATTTATAAATAACCCCAGAATTCATAGTAGAATGGCAATTCCATGTATAAATACCCCCAGCATTTATATCAAGTTGGGACAGTGGCAATTCCAAATATAAATAACCCCAGAACTTATATCAAGATGTCACAGTGGCAATTCCATGTATAAATGCCTCCAGAATTCATGGCAGGATAGCACCATGGAAATTCCATGTATAACACCCCCAGAATTCATAGGATGGCAAAGGGGCAATTCCATGTATAAATACCCCCAGAATTCATAGTAGGATGGCACAGTGCAATTCCATGTATAAATACCCCCAGAATTCATGACAGGATGGTACCATGGCAATTCCATGTATAAAACTCCCCAGAACCCATAGCAGGATGGCAAAGGGGCAACTCTATGTATAAATACCCCACAGAACCCATAGAAGGAGAAGAGAAAAGTAGATGAGCACATTGACAAATTGGCAATGATCAGTCACTCATCCTCACCAATGGGTGTTAAAGGGGTTGTTCACTTTTGAGAATACTTTTAGTATGATATACAGAATAGTATTCTGAGACAATTTGCAATTAGTTTACATCTTTTATTATTTATGTTTTTTGAGTTATTTAGCTTTTTATTCAGCAGCTCTCCAGTTTGCAAATTCAATCTGGGCACTAGGGTTCAAATTACCCTAGCAACAATGCATTGATTTGAATAATAGACTAGAATATGAATAAGAGAGAATAGAAAATGTAGTACTTAAAAAGTAGTATCAATACATTTGTAGTAACACAAAAGAGAAAAAAAGATTAACCCTTAAAGTTGCACCACCCCATCTTTAAATCAGATGACTCAAGGAACAATAAAACTTAACTTTTAATAAATAAATTAAAACCGTAAGTCCAGAGGAGCGTTTAAAATAAGGTTAGGGAAAGGGAGGCAAAGAACCCGGATTCAAATGGGCAAAAAAGTACACAGCATACAGTGGGTGTTTGGGATGTCAAAGAGTAACCCACGAGCCTACAAATGTAAATACTGGTAAGTCACATTCAATCATTTAACAGCCATAAGTCGGGGTCAACCTTGTATGATGGCTTTTAGGCCTTAAAATATCCACCACCCCTTCACCCTCAAGCACACCCTCCCATAGCCAAAGAGAGAAAAGCCAGTGTATTATGGCTGTATGTCGATTAACCCTGAATTAAATCAGGCAAACTAAATACATAAACTGCCAACCCTGGCATACGAGTGCTGGTAGGCAGCAGAGTTCAGTTAATAAGCCATAGACTGAGATAGGGATTAACACAAAGCGCAATCGGGTCTGGTGCAGCACCCCTTCACCCTCAAGCGCCCCCTCCCCTTTTCCAAAGTAAACAACCAAAGTAGCCGTATTCAATTAGTTTTAGATTTAAATGGAGGTTAAGATTCTATCCCAGCCACAAAATCACCGTTGAGAACCCACCCCTTCACCCACAGAGCTTCCCACCCGTTTCTGCTGTGAAGCGGTAGCCCAAAGATTCTTTGTAGATTCAGCCCCCCTGCCTAACAATTCTAAAATGCGCCTAAAATACATTTGTGGCCTTACAGAGCATTTGCTTTTTAAATGGGGTCAGTGACCCCCCTTTGCAAGTTGGAAAGAGACAGAAGAAAAAGGCAAATAATTAAAAAACTATAATAAATAAATAAGGAAGACCAATTGAAAAGTTGCTTAGAATTGGCCATTCTATAACATACTGAAAGTGAACTTAAAGGTGAACCACACCATTAAGAAATGCATAAAGCTATTAAAATAGATTTGCTATAGATTCCTTGACATAGATTTGCCTGGGGTAAACACGGTTCTAGTTGTCTGCTGTTCCTTTTATTCCTGTTGCCTGCATTACATTATAATACATTTATAATAAGTTAGGGCCAGGGATTGAGACCTTAGCACAGTATTTCCATTTAAATTGTGCCAATACGTGTATATCAGAATCCAGGTATAAGATACTGTATATCTGTTACAATGGAAGATGCATGCATCTTCACATTTCACAAATATATAAGGGATTTTTCTTTAGATAGCATTATTTACCATTAAAATAATCACATGCAATGACGAGTATTGTACTGTAAGATGCATGAGAGGGATGAGAGGCGAAGCTGCATTTAGCCGATTTGCGCTGCACAGAGACAACTTTGGATACTGCGCTCTATTTGCACTGTATGGAACGCATGTGCAGGCCTATCCGTGCATTCCTATGTACTACTTACTCCTGACAGGCGCTAACACGATGCTCGCTTCTCTTCTGGACTGCAGCTGTGTGGCAGGCGGAGCTTCCTTTCATTCGCTGGCCACTTCAACTTTACCGGCTTGGAGGGGGTGGTGCAAAATGAAAGTGGACTGGCTGGGTAAGGGAGCCAGCCCAGATACGCACCAGCTTACTCACAGGCGCCAACGTGATGCTCGCTTCTCTTCCGGACAGTAGCCATGCAAAAGGCGGGACTTCCTTTCCGTCGCTGGCCACTTCCACTACCGGTTTCTAAGGGGTGGTGCAAAATCGAAGTGGAGAGGCCAGGTAAGGGAGACAGCCCAGACACGCACCGGCTTAAAAGAAAAAAGTCAAAAAAAAAAACTGTAAAAAAAAAAAAATATTTTTTTTTTTTTGTTTAAAAAATGTTTTCAAACTGGAGGAGGAAAATTCTGGGGGGCACGGCCCCTGTGCCCCCCCCCGGTTCTGAAGCCTATGCTTTAACATTATCAAAGGTAAACACATGCTAGGAGCGCTAGTCCAGCAACATCATAGTTGTACTCCTAAATCACTATTGCTCAGTAAAACTTTTACAGGTCTCTAGAGATAAAAGCCACAGTAATATGCAACATAATCCTTCAACTAGAACCCCATGTAATCTGTAACTCTGGAAGCATGAACTATGATTAGGAATTATTAAATTGAATGTATCGTTAGATGCTGGAGTAAGTCTATCATCACATTTTTTCATTTTTAATTTTTTCTGGATCCAGGCCCCACAGCACACACATCCTTAATTCATAGCCAGATGTATAGGTGGATCTTGCATTCTACTATTATACCATGAAGTGGTTTAAAACAGTAAGCTGCAGGCCACATCCGCACTGATGCCTCCCGTTGTATAGCCCTCCTTTAAAGTCTGGCTGCTTTGATTGCTTACCAGGGATGGGCGAATTTGACTCGTTTAGTTTCACCAAAAATTCGACGCCGGCGAAATGTCGCAGACGTCCATTAAAGTCTATGGGCGTCCAAAAAAAATTGTTGCGCGGCGAAATTGTTTTGTCGCGCGTCTTTTTTTTTTTGACGCACGTCTCCATACAAGTCTATGGGCGTCATTTTTTCGGCAAAACGAGGCGAAAAAATTTGCCCATCCCTATTGCTTACCTTTTTGTAAGCTTTAAAATGTATCAGAACTGACATCAACTGGTTCCTGCATTGTTCACTCCACAGACTAGGCATTTTTCACACTTGTCATCCCATGTCCAGTTCACACCTGTAAGATCCTGTATTGATCACACCTCAGTGCCCACATTGTTCACCTGCAAGCAAACAAAATAAAGAAGATTGATCAACATTACCTGGTCCCCTGTCATTTAGTATCAGTGCAAGTGCATGTATTTTCAAAGCGGGGGTTTTTAGTTACAAAGTTATGATCATAAAATTGATAAGCCACTATATGTCATGGTAAACCCCAAATGGTGGTCCTAACTATTTACCTCCAGTCATATTTTGCAAAGGCTGGCACTTCCCTGCATGGTAGTATTTCTTGGGCTATAAGTGTCTCATGACCTGGATATTGGTTTCAGTCAGAGGGCTTAGTCCTCCCCACACCATTGGCTTTTATAGGAGAGAGATTTACAAGACCACAGCATTGGTTTCACAGGCTTAATTCTCCCCAGCTGTGGTGGTTGTGGCTTTTGAGAGAGAGAGAGAGAGAGAGAGAGAGAGAGAGAGAGAGAGAGAGAGAGAGAGAGAGAGAGAGAGAGAGAGAAAGACTGCTCAGACTAACACCCATTTTTAAAGGCATAAGACCACCATTTAAAGGGATGGTTGTGGGGTGCTACAACCACATTGTGGTTCAACCACACAACCACACTGTTCATGCTACTCCCATCAGGTAGACACTTTCTCAGCACCAGAACAACCAGCCTGCCTGCCCTCCCACTACATTCCAGACACATTTGAACTGAACTTTGGTGTGTAAAGTATACTTCTGTACTTTACACACCTGGACTTCCTCAGAGCCACACAAATTAGGCACCACGTCACGCAACAATTTTTTTTGACGCCAATAGACTTAAATGCATTTTGGAGAATTTTCTCAGTTTGGCATATTTAAGGCAAAGCAAAATGGGCCAGATTCAACCATCACTACTGATAAGGTATTTTCCTTTTCTGTTGGCATATTCAGAAGCAAGGCTTCCACTTTATCTACATTTAGTTCATACTCTGAGTATAAGCTGTAGAGGTTCAAGGAGGTTCAAGATGGACACTGTCATCCTCAAAAAGTTAAATGACAAACAGCTTATTTTTAATTCTAGGACCAGACATATAAAAGGGGGGAACAAAGGGCAGCCTTATCTTGTGCCATTGCAGAATCTAAACTCAAAAGAAGTGCCAGTGTTTTATTTTTGTTAATAACCTCTATCAAATCAGAGACATGTCTTATGTTGTCCCCTGCCTATCTGCCATGATTAAAGCCCACCTGGTTTGAGTTGATAATTTTGGGCATAAGTGGTGCTTATCTGTAAAATAAAATTTTTGTAAGGTTTCGAAAGACAGACAGAGAAGAGAATAGAAAAGGAGGAGAGGGTATGCCTGTTTGTTAGGCAGGATTTAAAAGCTTATATAAAGGTAGAGGTGATGTTAGAAAATGTTAGAAAATGAGGGGGCAGAAGTCTTATGGGGTGGAGTTTTTCACCAAGAGTCCCGCAAATTAATTGTAGGAGTATGCTATAGACCCCCAAATGTAAGTGAGGAGGAGGGGGCTAAGCTCCTTATGCCAATATAAAAGACTACTAGTTTGGGGAAAGTAATGATAATGGGGGATTTTAATTAACTTAATTTAATTTAAGATATTGACAGTACTGCCAGATCAGTTAATGGGAACAAGTTTATAAACTTGTTGCATGACAAAGGCTTACGCCGAAACGTTGGGGCCATTCTCATAATGGTGGTAGGTGTATCTGCTCCTTGCTGTATAATTGTAATACTTACTGTTTACTGTTATGTAATTGTGGCTATGTTTAAACGTTAGGTATATACCATGTAAGCTTATGTATTGTATTATACAGGCCTACTATTGTGGCTTTGTGTGTATTATTTGCATAAATAAGTAAAGCTTTATTTTAAATGTACCATATTTGCCTTCTTTTATTATCTTTTGAGTGTGCATACCTATCTATATACTATGACAATTTTATAGCACAGGTTGTTGAGGAGCCAAACAAAAAATGCTATTCTGGATCTAGTGATCTCTAATGACCTAGAACGTATAGCAAATGTGCAAGTCATTGAACGCCTAGGAAATAGTGACCATAATGTTACGGTGTATAATTTAATGTCTGGTGCAAAAAACAAATATATACTGGGGCAACAAAAAACAGAAATTTCAAAAAAGCTAATTTTAGTGCCTTGAGGGCTGACATTCAGAGCATTGATTGGGGCATTATGTTTTCAGTTAAAAACACAGGACAAAAATGATTGCCATATAAAATGATATTAAATTGTTACTGTTCTCAATTTATTTCCTTAAGGAAATACCTCTTGACTTGGGGGGATGGATGGACTGTATCACTTGACACTGGGGTGGATGAACTGTGCTATGTGACATGGGGGGATTGACTGAACCACTTGACGAAGGGCTGGCTGATCTGTACCACTTAACAAGTTACTATGCTGTAGACACATAATAATACACTCCCAGTCTCCCACAGCTTAGTCACACAGTGCCGCTAAGGTGGAAATATAATAACATTTATAAAGAGAACACATTTGCACACAAATAAAAATTTGCATGTTGCAATGTAATATTCTTCATTAGAATTTTTATTGCATTGCAATTCTTAATTGCTCATTGCCCCTCAATTGTGACAGTAGCTTCAGGGTTCCCACAGTGCCCTTTGTTTAAAGACACAGTGCACTTGCCCTAAATAATTAATTACAGACATAATTTGGATGACAAGCACTGAAAATTATGGTATTTTGACAATAAAATACATTCCTTGCAACTGTTTCCAACTGAAAGCACAGTCATGCATGTTTTTGTGCAATTATGCCAGGTTCATCCTCTCCTTGTAAAACATTGCATTGTGGGTAAAAAAAGATGACCATTGTGTCTAAAATCGCATGTGTGGTTGTGTGGTACATGAATGAGCCCTTTAGACATGAACATATGCAGTAGAGTATTATTTAAAATTTAACTGCACATGCAAGTCTAATCTGATTTTTTTTTTCAAAAACACCAGCCCAAATTAACTATGGGATGCCTAACATATTGCCTGCCCCCAATGAATCAGACTTTCTTTGTCCTTTAACCAAAATAATGCCTGTTACTTTTATTCTCTTTCAGCTAATCATTTGCTCATCATATTTTCCAAATCTGAGTTCAAATATTTAATTGTTGATGATGTTAAAATATATTTAGATTGCTTTTATTAAACTGTCAAATTCTGGAGGAGTTTTTGATAAAGGCACAGTAGTAGCCAAATGCTCACCTAAGGCATAATTGTTTCTTTTAAATATAAATCAAAACTTTTTCTGTAACTGGAATCGTTGATTAGGTTCCTCATACACCTGACAGTGTTACAGGCACCTAAACACTATGTAAAGTATGCAACCTCTTGATTAAGCAGGCAGGTGTAATGATTTGTTATTTAAAGTGTCACAAAGGGGGTATAAATGCCCTTCACAACTTGTCCTAAGCATGGGGAAAGCTAGGCATGAATCTCATTTTCTCATTCTTTGAAAAATACCTTTTCATCTTAACTTAATTACAGATTAGGTATGTTGCTGATTTTCTTTGTGCATCACACTTGGTGAAGGAAGGTTACACAGAAGGCTTTATAGTTCTCCTGACATGCCTGTTATATTTTTTACATAATACCAACTATGTAATCATTTTTTTCTGTTTTCACTCCAGATTTTCATGTTTTAGATGGTTTTAGTTACATAAAGCTGTACTTTTTTTCTCCAACATCTGTCTGAATTATTCAAAATCTCATTTTAGTATAACATTTTTTTTTTAGTAATATGCTATTGGGCTGAATTACTTACAGTATAAGGGTTAAAGTTATAAAACAGTTATTAAACTCAGTGATTTTATAACTTGTCTAGCACCTCAGAAGTAATATTCTCTTGCTTTAGTGAAACAAACCCCAGCACTAGGGAAAGTCACAGCAGCAGCATTGATACCGCAGAGGATTAAACTTTTCAGACCTCCATGTTGGAGTTTCTGGCTGTTCCACTAACTACCCTGATCCTGACTCTCACTTCTAGAGTAAACTATAAACTTCAAAAATGTTAACACTTACTACACCACCTGCTGGGCCTACCTTCTCCCAGGACCTTCAGGGCACCACCTTCTCCAGGTGGTGACTTCCCTTTTTAAAGAGTAAGAAATCCTAACACCCCAGTTACTGAACTGCAAGTAATTACTTCAATTTGGAAAAATTAAACAAGTCCACCTCCCAAATGCAAAACAGGCCCAACTCATAGCTGGGTAAAACCCTCCTGGGGACTAACACAACCTAATTATTAAAACCTAATTATGCCTCTTTATAGGTCCCTGGTGCGGCCTCATCTGGAGTATGCAGTGCAGTTTTTAAATCCAGTCCTTAAGAGGGATATAAATGAGCTGGAGAGAGTTGAGAGACGTGCAACTAAACTGGTTAGTGAGATGGAAAACTTAAATTATGAGAGGAGACTGTCAAGGTTGGGGTTGTTTTCTCTGGAAAAAAAGACTCTTGCAAGGGGACATGATTACACCTTACAAATACATTATAGATAAATAACAGGGGACCATTTTACCCAGAAAGTGGATCAACATACCAGAGGCCACCCCTTCAGACTAGAAGAAAATAAATTTAATTTTAAGCAACATAGGTGGTTCTTCACAGTCAGGACAGTCAGGACAGTGAGGTTGTGGAATGCACTGTCGGGTGATGTTGTGATATCTGATTCAGTTAATGCCTTTAAAAAGTAATGGATGATTTTTTGGACAGACATAATATCAAAGGCTATTGTGACACTAAACTCTATGGATGCTGGGTTTTCATTTGGAGGGGTTGAACTTGATGGACTTTGTCTTTTCTCAACCCAATTTAACTATGTAACTAACTATGTAACTACCTGAAATAAAGCTTGGCAAAACCTTTACATCCCTACATTGTTAGTTGTAAAAACATATCTCCCAGATCTCCTTAGACACAAATATAAAATATAGATACAGGTGTGGGACATGTCATCCAGAATGCTCGGGACCTGGGGTTTTCTGGATAATGGATTTTTCTGTAATTTGGATCTTCATACCTTAAGTCTACTAGAAAATCATGTAAACATTAAATAAACCCAATAGGCTGGCTTTGCTTCCAATAAGAATTATATCTTAGTTTTGGATAAAGTACAAGGTACTGTTTTATTATTACAGAGAAAAAGGAAATCATTTTTAAAAATTTGGATTATTTGGAGTCTATGGGAGACGGCTATTCCGTAATTTGGAGCTTTCTGGATAACAGGTACCAGAATAATGGATCCCATACCTGTATTATACTTTCCCATTTGTAGGCACTCATATAGTGCAATGAAGTCAAGTGCAATGAAGTCCCCCATATGCTAAAATAGCAATTCGGCAGGTTTTAGATGGTGAATGGTCGAAGAGACAGTACATGATAAATATTTTATATTGAATAGTCAATTTTTTTTAAATCCAAATCAAATTTTGACCTATTTGATAGATGAAGTAAACAAAAATAGCTTGAAATTCAAATTTTTTTACTTTGAATTTTCACTGCACCCTAATATCATCAGAACCCCTAAGAGCATGTAGACTCCTAAAAACCACATATTAATACACAGTCTGACAAATTATAAATGGGTAAATATGTAATTATATTCCTAACTAACAAATGCAAAGCTATTCTAAAGTTAGCAGTTTTTATGATATTCCTAAACATATTGCATATTGCTGTTTTTATTTTACAAAGTTTCTTAAAATTACAAGCTTGTAAAATTTCTTACAATCTTACAATTAGCATTAAATATCCTAAATATAAATGCCATTTACATGAACAGTTTTTAATCCAATATGAATTGTGTATGTAATATATGTGACATGTAGGGATCCTTAAACTAAAATAAAATATGGATTTGTTTTCTGCCAATTCAGCTTCTGCAGACAAAGCACTCTGGTTGTGAAACTATATGTTATGTGTTGGGGTAAATTACACTGAATTGTAATTGGTTTTGTTCCTTCTATTAATAGTAAATGGCTGTGATCAAATTATGATTTTATTTATCATTTAAAAACGTGTTTCTGATTTATACAAAATGAAGCAAGTTGTATAGAAAATAAAAGTAAATGTAATAATAAAGTTGGAGCTAACTCGAAATTGATTTTTGTCAATTCTGCAATCTTTTGAGATGAATTGGTAACAGTGCATCTATGCTAGGCTGTTCATCTGTAAAACATTTCCTCTGCTAGCCCTCAAATTATATATTTGGCACCTGGACAAAAGGGAAACCACAACATTGATTTTGTTGCCATCCACTTATTACTTTAATCATAATCTGGTCCAAAAGAATTCCAACTTCAATTATACTGATTGATTTATGGCAAAGGATCAAAAACATAAAAATTGCAAAATCATCATGAAGGGACTTCCAAACAAAAACAAAGTATAGGTTTACCATAATCTCTTTATGTAATCAGTTATTTAAGGTAAATCAATAAAACTAGACAGTAGTCATTTACTGCAAATCTATTGATATACATCTCCCAGCATGCCCCTGGCAACGGATGGCCATCAGAGGATGCTGCAGTTGATAATTAAGAACATTTGTAGTCTTTTTTTTATAAATGTATGGATATATACATATACAGTATCGTTGTTATATACTGTATATCTATTATAAATAAATAAACCATAAAAATTAACCTAATTTACCCTTTTACAAATTCTTCATAAGCATTTTAATTTGAAGTAAGTTTATATATTTTAGAGAATCCTAACATAACTAAGAGACACTAGATATCTGACAAGCTGGAGATAACTGCAGAGGGTAGTCAGAAATAAGTCATTTTAAACATTTTAAAAGTCCAATTAAAAAGGCTTTGACATATGTTTATTAACGTTTCCTGACAATGTTAATACATGGACAGATTAGAAAATCATTATACAGGTATAGAACCTGTTATCCAGAATGCTTGGGACCTGGGGTTTTCCGCATAACAGATCCAGATAACAAATTAAGGTATCAAAAATCTGATACCCTAATCTGTTTTGATGTTATTGTCTGATATTGTAACAAATTTATACCCAACATTTATTCCTATAAATTCCACCTCCGATCCTTTTCAGAGTATACAGTATCTATATTCTGTTGAACTGTCATGCCATATGTTTTAAATATGCAAATGAAAGCCACTTTAAATGTTATACTGTTTCGTTCAGCAATTTGAATGCATGAGTACTGTATGCATTTCTGTTGTTTAATTCATCTGTTCCTTGGAATAACCTATTTGTCTCTTGAGCACATCATTTGTATGCACAGGATGAAGTACTCACAGATGACTGTATTTAACCTCTCTATAATCTGGATTTTTTCCAATCAGTGTATTTAAAATTCTTAGGGGCAAATTTACTTATGGTCCAATATCGAGGGTTAATTAACCCTCGATATTTGACTGTCGAAGAATATCGAAGTCAAAGGATTTACCAGAATTCGTTCAATTAAACGATTAAATCCTTAAAATTTTAATCCATCGATCAAACGATTTTTCTTCGACCCAAAAAAGATTGCCTATAGGCTAACATTGACTCCGGTAGGTTTAAGGTGGCGAACTAGGGGGCCAAATTTTTTTTTAAAGAGACAGTACTTCTACTATCAAACGGTCGAATAGTCGAACGATTTTTAGTTCGAATCGTTCGATTCGAAGTCGAAGTTGTAGTCGAAGGCCAAAGTAGACCATTCGATGGTCGAAGTAGCCAAAAAAAAACATTGGGAATTCAACGTTTTTTTTATTCTACTCCTTCACTCGAGCTAAGTAAATGGGCCCCTCAATGTTCTCTTATCAACCAAGGAGGGCTTTCACTTAATTTTGATCCCAGGCTATAGGCTGCACTGCGTATGTACTGTAAGTTTTTCCACAGACCATACAACTGTGCTAAAACATCAGAGTACAGATTTTTTTTCTTACATGCACAATCAAAGGATAAAAACGGTAGTCTACAGCCAGAGCCATTAATGTTTCATATCGCATCTCCCTTGCTCTAGATTTAAAAAAATACATTCATTTAAATTCAGAGAACAATATCTTATCTCAACATTTGTATTAATCGCCACAGCAGTACTTACTCCTGCAAAAGGACTCTGCTAGAACTACAGTATGTTACTATTTTTATAAACTGGTTGAGATAAGAAAACATTTTAGGCAGAATAAAATCACTGAACAACTTGGTTTGCTGCTGTTCTGGCAATTTTACAGAATTGTAAGTACAGTATGTAATCTGTTTCCCTGCTCTTCCCTTTTTGCTATCATTATACAGAAGTATGGTAGTAATCTTTGACCTGAGGGAATAAAAACAGGAAACTTGCCCATGCATAGCCCACCAAATAAACAGAAAACTCATATTACAGCAGTTCTAAAGTAGCGGAGTATCTCCTACGCATATCACAAAATGTCCTTTCTATTATTGCCATAATTTATTCATTTATTAGGTTGCAAAGTGAGGGAGGTGTTGTAAGCAAACAACATTCACTCATGTTCAATGCCATATATTTTTCCTTAATATAGTTTGACACAGATGCACCAATGTAATATAATTGTAGCCATATTAAGCATTAACATTATCCAGTAGTATTTCCAAGGTATGGTTCACATAACCACTCAAAAATATATCTAGTATTGATACTCTTTGTGGTCTGTGTTTACAAACCAAATATATAGCAGTCAAAATGCAGTGCCATCTTCCTGTTTAATGCTCACAGAACTCTAATAAATATATTGCCAACATTATGAGGCTTATTTATCATGGTGTGTAAAAATAAACCACCCATCACCAGGCATCACTGTGCAAAAAAGCAGCATATTTATCAAGTACCTCTGTGTAAAAAAGTGTAAACAGAAGCAGTTGATTGAAAATTCTATGGGAAAATATGATCATCCATTGCATTTTTTTCTGCATTTCTTTTCGCACAAGAACCTTTCTTGTTTAATAGATTACGCAAGGTCTGAAGTGGTACAAAATAACATATTCAAATCTGGTGTTCTTGTGGTGTAAAATAAATCACACACCTTGATATGTATATTAACAAAATGTCAAATATTTTACTATTTACACCATTTTTCTAGTGTTATTATACACGGTATGATAAATAGGCCTCTATGTGTAATGTCCCAGAACACACAGTAGTATAATTGCAGTGCCAGCTTCATGGTTTGTGCACCCAGTACACATAGCAATACATATCCTTCACCAACTTTATATGCCCCCCCCCCAGGACACATAGCAGTATAAATACAGTGACTGTTACTGGCCCCAGTTCACATTGCAGAAGTACTTCCTGTTTAATGCCCCAGTACATATAGCAGTATAATGCAGTGCCATGTTAAATGCCCCCAAACATAAAATATACAATATATGAAGCAGAGACCTTGAAAAACAGATGCACATCAGGGTTTTTAGAATATTGAAAAATAATCACTTTATTTAATACATTTTAAAAGATAGTTCAGGCCAACGTTTCGGTCTCCATCTAAGACCTTTGTCAAGACCCAAATGTTCACTAAAAAAGACAAGCTAAATAGATGAAATACACCCACCCACATGAAGTCACCCCAATCACGTGAAAGGTAAGTGAACCCTGCTCCATGGAAAAAGTATACTCCCTCAGTTAGGTATACATCTGCAGGGGCAACTTGGGAAGGAAAATATAGATTAAAAACAAACATGTTCCACTGAATTAAGCAGAGAAATTTAAAAGGAAAATTAAGTAACATATGTAACAAAAAAGTGTCACCTTAAGTAATGACAACAGCTTAGAAACAACATATCAGTATTTTAGACTATGTATATCAGCGCTGATTCAAGAAGCATAAGAGCAAACAATGTTCATTTAACCCTAAAGCTGGCATTGATGTACAGATATAATCGTACGGATTCTCGATTCATACGATTTTCGTACCGTGTGTGGAGTGTCCCATAATTTTTTGTGCCATGGCGGTTGGTCGTTCAAACAGGTTAGAAAATTTTTGTCGGCTGCCAATAATATCTTTGCATGTATAGCCAATCTGATGATTTTCAGTGGGAGACTATCACAAGCTTTTGTCAGACATAAACATTTTGTACGATTGCTGTCAGGGCAGAACATCACGTGATCTGTTCTTTTACTAGTTTATTTAAACTGAAGGTTAGTGGCAGATCAAGAGATGGGGATGTCCATTCGTTCATCCGATATTGCTAGTAAACCTGCACGTCGATGGCCACCTTTACAGTGCTAAAGTGTTCAATTTCCTAATTCAAAACTCTTCTTTTTGGAGTAAAACTTTAGATCTGTCACCACCCCTTCTCAAGGGTGGTATGTGGTCAATGGCAATGCATTTAAAAGTAGGCAATCTGTGGCTATACTCAAGAAAATGTTTAGAAACTGGTTTGGGTGTAAATCCATCTTTGAAAGTCGTGCTAATTGCGGAGCGATGTGCATTCACCCGCAACCTCAAAGTTTTATAAGTCTTGCCCACGTATAATAAACAACATGGACATGTTATTAAATAAATCACATGTGTAGTGGGCCATGTGATATGATGGCGAATCAGAAAGCGTTTCCCTATGGATGTAAAAAGGAAATGCCCGGTGCCATGTGCAGACAAGATAGCCATGTTTTCCTCCCTTTAGTAATATAACAATTAACTGGATCAGCCTTAACTAACAAATCACGGAGACTACTAACTATAGGGGGGGGTGAGGTACAATTTAGGCTAGATCACTATGATCACGATTATATTCCATTGCTTCTTCATAAAATCACCAAGAACCTTAGTTCCAGAGTTGTACCTTGTGCAAAACACAAGGCCAGATTGTCGTTTTTCTGAATTAATTTTGACTTTACAGTGTTTATGTGCCATGGTTGGGGCTTGTTGCAAAATCTTATCTGGGTACCAACTGTCCCTTCAATCTATCTATTCCAAATCTCATCTATTTGCTGATCACATAGTTGGGAATTAGAATTGTTCTCTACAAAACTGACTGATAGGTAACAATTTTTTCATGGGGCCAGGATGGCAGCTATCATAATGGGGAAGAGTATTTCTATCTGTTGGTATATTCCAAATGGTCACCTTTCAACATTAATTCCAAATCCAAAATTTGTATTTTTAATGGATGTAAATCTGACAGTGCAATCTACAGTGTTTAAATCCTTAACCATGTTGCTAAATTTTATTTGAGTCTCCCTAAACCAAAAAATCATATCATCGATGAAACACCGAATCACCAAATTTGGGCACCATGTATTGCTGTTCATACTGATGCATGTATAGATATAGAGATATACATATACAGGCTTACCACATACTTGCCAGTAAAAAAGAGCCATAAGTGGGTAAGCAAAAAATGTTTAATACAATTCAGCAAATAGAGAGTATCTTTGAAGTATGTGGAAGTATTGCATACCACTGGTTGTAATATTGTGTCAACATATAAACCAATGGGATGTAGAAGAGACCCACGCTCCAAAAAATATTGGTCTGCCTGGTGGCCATGTCAGACATTTATGAACCTTAGGTTAGATACTGTATATAGTAACAACCATTTGGGGTGTTCCTGTATCAAAAAATCCATGAATTGTACATCAATAATGCATTGTTTTAATGCCTCATTCACAGTCACACCCATCCTCGCCTTAAAATGTATCAAAGGATCACCTGTCAGTCGTTTATATACATTTAAGTCACAATAGTCACTATAATTCTGTGGGGCGAATTATAATGTTAGTGTCCTCAGTAAGTGATTTGATAGCAGCACATTCAGATTTCGTGATATTGTCCTTAACGCGCCTTTGGGGGGCCCAGTTTACACCCTCTCTTTCAATTACCCACTTAAACATTTTAATAGCAGGGTTAACAATAGGAGGAGTAAAAATACTTTTAAGTCTTATCATTAAATCTCATTTTGTTAAGCTGATTTAAAGTGGTCTTTGAAATTAAGCTTACGGCAAAAATCTATCTCCCACTGACTGACTGATTGAAGTGGCCCATAAGCAAGAACGATAATCCTTTTTGTAGTAGGTTAATTCTGTGGGAGTAGATAGATTGTATATGGGGATTTATAATCCTTGTGGTTTCTGCCTCTTCTGTTTCAATATTTTTATTTACGTGCAAATCAATAAACCATACATATCAAAATGAATGACATTTTACAAAGTACGTACAATAAAGGATTCCGTAATTTTTTACGGTTTGTCTGCCTTTCACTTTGTGTTGGAAACAGTACACAACATCATTATATATAAAAGGGAAATGATAAAGAAAAAGGCAAATAATAAAAGAAAAAAAAAAAGATAAAGAAAGTAAAACAAATATACTGAAAAGTAATGTATACCAAAAGTTACATTATATAAAATATTGAACAGTAATACTAGGATTACAACTGTGATCTGGCATGGTGCCGAGAGACTGGTGAATTGTGGTGCCTCTATTCAAAAAAGGATCCCGTTCTCAGCCTCAAAACTATAGGCCAGTTAGTCTGACGTCAGTGGTAGGAAAGCTTTTCGAAGGTTAAATAAAGGATAAGATACTGGACATCATAGCAAATCATAATACTTTGAGTTTGTGCCAGCATGGTTTTATGTGAAATAGATCTTGCCAGACTAACTTAATTTCTTTTTATGAGAAGGTAAGTAGAGACCTCGATTCTGGGATGGCAGTGGATGTGATTTACTTAGACTTGGCTAAAACATTTGATACAGTGCCACACAAAAGGTTACTGGTTAAATTAAGGAATGTTGGCCTGGAACATAGTATTTGTACCTGGATAGAGAACTGGCTAAAAGATAGACTAGATAAAACTTGATGGACTTTGTCTTTTTTCAACCCAATTTAATTTAACTATGTAACTTCTGCAAAATTGTACCTTGTCAAGTGGACCTAGTCCTTATTGTAAAGGGAGTCTGTACTGAAAGGGATTGTCTGTGGGGAATCTTACAATGAAAGCATAGAAACCTGTAAAGTGCCTTTGAATCTGTAATCTATCCAGGGTTGCCATATGTTTGTAAAAATCTGGCACTTATCAAGGTGAATACTGGTTAGCTTTTCATTAACGAAAATACAATCTAATTTTGTTTTTACCATGTTATCCTGCAAATGAGATGATTTCCATGCTTTGGCAATAACCTGTCTGGCAGCTAAGAAAATATGGTTAAGTAAGCGGACCTGTTTCCTGGGGACGTCACTAGAGACGGCTCCCAACAGAGCAACATATGGATCTCTCCTAAAATTGACATGTAATACAGAAAAGATAAGGGTATAGATCCTTATCCAGAATCTCACAGCTATGGGACACGCCCACCAAATATGCAACATTGATCCTGTCGCAGAACAACCCCTAAAACATGTATTGTTAACATCTGGACAAAACTTAGCTAATTTTGCTGGGGTTAAATACCATCAGAGTAATACCTTGTAACCTGCTTCCAGCAAAACCGTGTTAATAGAACTTTTACGTGTATTTCCCCAAAGTTTTAACCAATCCTGTTCAGGTAATGATCTCCCTATATCCATTTCCCATTTAGTAATATATGTAAATCTAATAGTCGGGCTGGGGTGTTGAATTGTAGGTATAGAATTGAAATAGCGCCTTTAGGAGCTACACCCTGTCATGGGATTTGGTAGCATCCCAACACCCCTGTACAAAATGTATAACCTGATAGGCTCGATATATTGATAGTCTGGGAGTTGGTAATGATCTAACAGATATTGAATAGTGTAGGGACCTCTTGAGGTTAGTAGAGATTTCACAGATATCAGTCCATTTTGTAGCCACCACTGATATAGGTGTTTCTGTAATCCTGCCGGAAAAGACAGATTGCCAAAGAGAGGCGCAACGGGAGTGTGTGGAGTAATGAGTGGATACTTACAAGAAATTCTATCCCATAAGTGTAGGGAATGGGCTAAGCAACAAAAGCATTCTCAATTGCATTCTCAATTGCAACCCACTGAGGGGGGGGCTATGGTACAATGTAAGGACGGATGCTGGCACAACTGTGCCGCCCAGTAGTAGTATCTGAGATTAGGTAAACCTAAGCCTCCACTAGAGAAAGATCTATATAATATATTTCTATTAACCCTGAGGGATTTATTATTCCATATAAATGTGAGCAGCTTAGTTTCAAATTTTTTCAAATCATAAAGGTTAAGTGAAACGGGAAGTACTCTAAAGAAATATAATAGTTTAGGGAATAACATCATCTTGACAGCCCAAATGCGGCCTATCCACGAGATATGGTATTTGCCCCAGTCCTCTAGGCATTTGCCCAGTTTGCAATATATGTTGGAATCATTTATACTATAAGTCAAATGGGTCAAATGGGTGCCAAGAAAGGAAACTGACGTTTTCTGCCACTGAAATGTAAAGTTAAGGGTGAGCAATTTGGCTACATCTTGGGGAAGTCCTATATAAAGAGCCTATGTCTTTTCCAGATTGATAACCATTCTTGAAAGATTCCCAAATTTAGTCAAGATGTTATACTAGTTAGGTAGGGAAGTCATGGGTTGTGTCAGAAAAAGAGTCACGTCATCATCGAAAAGGCTAATTTTGTGTTGTCTATAATTGATTTTGAGGCCTCTGACATCCGAGTTAGTCCTAATAATCTCTGCCAAGAGCTCAATAGCTATGTTAAACAATAATGGAAATAAGGAGCAGCCTTGTTTGGTGCCCCTTGCAATTGGGAAAGACTCAGACATATTATTAAATATACGAACTCGAGCAGCAGTGGTCTTATATAGGGCCGTCAGCCATGTAAGAAAATTGTGGCCGAAGCCCCTACCGAGCAGGGAGGATCTAAGGAAGGCCCAAGAAATCGTATCGAACGCTTTCCTGAAATCTAGCTTAAGGATCATAGCTGGTTGTAATGTCAACTTGGCTTGAGATGTTAATTGTATAAGCCTCTGTACTGCATCTGATGCCTGGCGGCCCCGTACAAAGCCCACCTGGTCGTTATGAATTAAGTAAGGCATAATAGAACCCAATCTAGTATCCAAAATTTTTGCTAGGAGTTCAATATCGATATTTAAAACTGATATAGATCCGAAGTTCTGGCATTCTGTCGGTTCAGATGAGTGTTTGGGCATGGGTGAGATATTAGCTAATAGAGAAACTGGGGTAAAATGTTCTCCTGAGAGTAGGCCGTTGAATATATCAGTTAGATAAGGGGCTAGGATATGAATACATTTTTTGTAATAAATGGTGGAAAAGCCATCAGGGCCTGTTGATTTGGATAATTGCAAAGAAGATGTGACTGAAATCACTTCCTCTATTGTAACCTTGGCCTCAATTCGACTATTTTGTTAAGGGGTTAGGTGACGAAGATTGCACTCTTGTAAAAACTGGAGCACTGCTTTCCTAGAAGGTTTGACTGCACTAGAATAGAGTTTGCGATAGTAGTGTGAAAATTCTTTCACAATAGCTCTTATCAATCTAATTAACCTACCAGAGGACCCCTTGATCATGGTAATCAGAGTGAAATCTAGTCTGTTATTAAGGTGACGTGCTAACAACCGTATAGGTTTGTTGGTTTGTGTATAGAGTCTTTGTTGGGACCAACGTAAGGCTTTTTCTGCCTGTAAGGTTAAAGCTAGATCCAATTGATATTTAAAGTACTCTATTCGAGCCTCCAAGGAGGGGGTAGGTTTAATACTGTAGCTAAGAGAAGCATGGGTAAGTGAAGCAATTTTCTTTTTTTCCTTTGTGATCCTATCTGTATCAACTTGCCTCTCATGACCACCTTATGGGCTTCCCACAAAAGGTTAGCTGAAGATACTGAATGTTTATTATCCTGGAAGTAATCTCTAAGTGCCAGTTCAACTTGTTGAACTACCTCTGGAATTTTCAAAAGAGACTCATGTAAACGCCAACTAAACTCTGTAGACCTGAAAAACAGTTAAAACAATAGGGTCATGGTCTGACCAAGTTGTCACCAAAATTATAGATATATGGGGAAGATCCATTATCTTTTGGGAAACCCAAATATGATCTATCCTAGAATGATGCTTGTGGGGGTGGGAGTAGTGTGTATATTGTCTTGTTATGGGTTGGAGTCAGGAAGGAATTTTTCCCCCTCTAAGGCAAATTGGAGAGGCTTCAGATGGGTTTTTTTTTGCCTTCCTCTGGATCAACTGGCAGATAGGTAGTTAATAAAAAAAAAAAAAAAGGTTGAACTCGATGGACATGTGTCTTTTTTCAACCTTACTTACTATGTTACTATGTTACTATGTTACTATGTTACTATGATCTTCCCGCCAGACATCTACCAACCCTAAATGTACTATGTCCCACTTGACTTTTTGTGCATCAGGATTTCGATTTGCTAGAGTATGAGAAGCTGTTTGTGAGTCGAATAGCAGGTTGGTATCCCCACATAGTATAATTTTCCCTGTCTCAATATGAGAAACATATGTAAGGAGTTTATCAAAAAATTGGGCTTGGGAAACATTGGGAGCATAATAAGAAATGATTGAGAAAATATTCCCCTCCTATTCAAACGTTAGAAACAAAAATCTCCCTTCTGGGTCAGAGTAGGTGTCCCGAATCTGTAAAGGCAGCCCCTCATGGAAACAAATTGCTACTCCTCTGGTTTTATTATCACTATTTGCTAAATAGACCATGGGGTATTTTTTATGAAAATATTTCGGAAAGGATTGTTTGGAGTAATGCGTTTCTTGCAGATATAAGATATCAGTTTTAAGGGAACTATATAATACATAAATGCTTTTTTCCATTTCACAGGGGAGTTAAATTCTTGTACATTGTATAGGATAGTTAGCCCCATTGTTGTCTATAAGAGAAGGTTGATTAAGCTGGGAAGGGAACACAGTCTGAGAAACATTACCCATAGAAAAGAGAAATACAGTAACATGGCATGAAAGTAGAACAGATTTTAGCAATGTCTCATAGCCATAAGTGCAGTACAATTTGAGCAATATTGGTCTAACGGAGAAACAACAAAAAATAAAAATAATAAAAAACCATAACATCAATTTACTATAGATGTTAAACCACCTTGGATAGCGTCATACTGGGGGTATCAAAACTCCACAGGTCCTTCCCAAAGTTCCTGAAAGAAAAGGCACTTGTCTCCCAAAAGAGAATAAAAAAAAAAGGGGGAGATCAGTAGATATGTGACAAATCTCTGCATTAGTGTAATATAGGGCGCTTTATGATTCATTCATTGCCTAGTAACTGTCCCAACTTGCCATAGACTTTATAGTCTATCATCTATAAAGACTAAGGACTCAGCTTAGAGCAGCCCCATAACAAAGGAGTGAAAAAAATATATATTGCGCCATATTTAATAAAATGAAAAATAAATATAAGGCTGGCTAATGGAGAGAAAAGTCACATAATAAGATGTATAGATTACCATTATTATTACCGTTCAAGGCCTTAATATAGGAGATTCACCATCAAAAAAAAGAAAAAAATATTCTCCATACCTCAAGTGACGGTATTTCAGGTGTCTAGAGGAGAAAAACATCCCTCCAGAGGGACAAACCTGTAAGAAGCCATTCTGTACACCTATCGTTGAGGGTCTGACTTCTGAGATAAGGCCGAAGCTGTCACTCTTCTGGTTACTGGTTTTCCAACTGTACGCCAGATCGGGGAGACTGCTCTTTTATTCTGCGGTGAAGATGGTGGCAATGATGGAAGAAGCATCTTGGTTAATTTCAAGCGTCGTAGAAGCTCCATGAGGAGTGCTGTTTGTTGTTGAACATAAAAGCCAGACAAAATGGAAATAGCCATTAGTATCTGATGCCATGATGTTGGAGGACATGGACAACGCCAGCAAAGGATTTGCGCTTCTGTAGAGATGTGACGTCTGCATATATTTGAAATTTAACAGAGTTATATTCCAGGTTCTGAGACGTTCGTGCTACTTGAAGGGCCTTCACTTGGGTTTGATGAAAGTGCAGCCTGAGGACAATGTCTCTGGGTGGGCCCTCCTGAGATTTGGGCCTGAGCGCCCGATGTACCCAGTTTTTGAGCATTCCAATGGTAGGTCAGGCAAAAGTGTGGAAAGTATTGTATGAATCACAGATTGCAGGTCTGTCCCGGACACCGGGATCCCACGGATGCGCAGGTTATTTCGGCGGGATCTATTATCTGAAGTGTCCTCCAGCTCATCCAGGGCCTTCTTCAATTGCGTTTGGAGTTGGACAATGTCCTGTTCATGAGCGTCTAATACTGTTACCACATCATCCATCTTTGTCTCCATAACATCAATCTGCTGGTCCAACTCATGGATCTGGCCTGTGATCTTGTTAGTTATATCAGTAGCCATTTTTGCCAGTTCTTGTTGTAACAAAGCTTTAAATTTTCCCATCAAATCTGGGTTCTGGGTTTCCCCCGAGGTGGAAATGTGTCAGACTGCGAGTCCAGGCCTTGCCATGAGCCTTCCTGTGTCGCCATTGCCTTCGGAGAGGGAGACAGAGGTCTTTTTAGGAATGACGCAATAGTATTTGCTGCACCTTTAGATGACGGAAAGGGGCCTTTCTTCTCCCATTGCCATCTCCTTTTAGCCATCCGGTGCTTCTATAGAGTTTTAGAGGTATGTTACCGTATTTATAGTTGGGTCAGCTCTGATGAAGAGAGTGGAATTGAGAGATAAGGCTTCCTTGGATGAGGAGCGGCCTCACACCACCGCCATCTTGGATCGTGCCTCACGTGACACCCGGTTTCTGCCTATTCTTACCACTCCTCGATGGGTACATTTTACGTGGCCCTGCCCCGCAGGGGGTCAGTCGGTCACCACTAAGGGTTACTGATGTGTTTTCATACATTATTAGATTTCAGGTTGGCTTGATATAAAAAAAGCAAGCAGTCAGGACAAATATATAAAGAATATCGTGAGTACCCAGTTTGAAACAGGTATGTCTAGGTCTCCTGATAAAACAACATTTGTTTCCTTTTTTCTTTTTTTGATGGATGGATACTGTACATTCAAATAAAAAGATTACAAACAACTGAATGCCACTTTCCCAAATGTTTCCAGAAATTGAGTATGCAGATGAAATCCCCAAATGTTGAAAATACTGCAATGTTTTCTATTTTCAATATTGATTAATTGCATATTTCAATAATCATGTCACACAGTTGTGTTCCCTTCTAAATAGTCTATAATAAAATAGTGAAATTGTACTTCATGTGATCATTCAGTCACAGCAATGCTGCAAATATCCTGGACTTAAGTACACTCAATTTCCAACCATTATGGGAGGGTTTGTCAGCAGGTTATATCTTTGTGTTTTTTTTTAATTATATATCATTATGATGTTCAGCTCTCTAGTTTGCAATGTATGCTCTCATATAGTGTTAAAGTCCCGTAAACATTAACAACTAGGATTTGATTTCCATGACGGGGTAAAGATTAGGGAAAATTCTTTGACCAGCATTCAGACAGCTATGTGATCCAGGGTTTAATCTGCTAGATTTAACATTTGGAGTTGATTACCTCAGCTGCTACCCAAACTTTCTCAACTCAAACAGTGATAGACAAAACCAAGAAAATAAACAAAACCATTGTATAGAAAGTGGTCTCACACCAACCCAGATCAAGTTCAAGATTGCTCTAAGAATTCTGAATTGGCTTCCTCTTCAGATGGCTCCCCTTACAAGATACAATAAACCCAGTGAGTACCTTTCAGTTTGAATCCACACTTCAGGCTACACTTGCAATAGTGATGGGCGAATAAATTCGGCAGGCACAAAATCATGGCGAATTCGCAACAAATTCCAGCGTTTCCCAGGAACATTCTTTAGGACCAAAGCCCTTTCATTTAATGAGGAATTGTAAAGTCCCCCTGGACAATTTGGCGTCCAAAATCTTTTCTACTTTATACTCTTGTTGAACGTCCATGGTTATAGAAGGTGGGGGGAGACTGATCCGAAGAGAAACGATTGGAGATTGCTTCACCAGGGAAACATGGAACACATTGGGGATTCGCATCTCAGGGGGAATTTGAATTAATGATCGACAAATCTTGGGCTCAACTTGGGAGAAGGAATCCTGAGATGAATGTTCCTAGTAGACAGCCACACTTTGTCCCCCACCTTATATTGGGATGAAGATTTCCATCTACTGTCAGCATAATTCTTATGTATCAAAGAACTCTTTTACAAGTTTGTCTTGGTGGCAGACCAAATAGCAGACATATGGGCCACTTGATTATCAGCAGCGGGAACATCCGCTAAGAAGAAATCTTGGGGAAAGGATTGAGGATGTTGTCCATACATTGTCAGGAAAAGTGACCTCCCAGTGGATGTGTGACATGTGTTGTTATGTGCAAAATTCTGCCCAAGGGAGGAGATCAGACCAATAATCTTGGCACAGGGAAACATTTTTCTCACTCCGCTGCTCCATTGGATTGAGGATGAGAACTGAAGAGCAATACCTATAGCTTTACACAATGATAACCAGAATCTGGATATAAATTGGGAGCCTCGTCTGAAACAATCTCTGCAGGGAAACCATGTAGCCGAAAAATGAATAAATCACTGGGAGAGCTCCACCACAGAGGGGAGTTTCTGAAGAGGAATAAAGTGTGCCATTTTACTGTCAATAACCACCCAAATGGCGGTGTTCCCTTTTGAGGGTGGTAACTCCGCGATAAAGTCTATGGCTAAGTGAGTCCAAGGATGAGAGGGAATGGGTAAAGGTTGTAATAGACCGCAGAGACAGGAATGGCTTGGCTTGGAGGTGGCACAAATAGTACAGGCAGCAACAAAGTCTTTGACATCCTTTCATATGGTAAAAAACAATGAGTCTGCTGCAAAATGGAGATGGATTTTGGGTGGCACAAAAGCCATTCCAATGGGTGTATCTGGAGGTGCAGAGGACTGACCAGACAAGATTTGGCTGGCGAAGTGAGAACAAGGAGGCAATGACTTTGGCGGGAGGAATAACAGGATCCAAATCCTCAGTATGACGATCTTCAGGAGTAAAACCTCTGGAAAGTGTGTTCACTTTCTGGTTCTTGGAGCCAGGGCAATAGGTCAGAACAAAGTTGAAGTGGGATAAGAAGAGAGCCCACCTTGCCAGCTGGGGATTCAGTCTTTTGAGAGTCTGTATAAATTCCAGATTCTTATGGTCAGTGTAAACATGACTGGATTAGGGGCACCCTCCAAGAGATGATGCCACTCCTCAAGAACAAGCTTCATGGCCAAGAGTTCAGGATTCCCAATATCGTAGTTCTACTCCGCTGGGGAAAAATTCCTTGGAAAAGTAAGCACACCTGTGTAACTTCACATCTTTGGGAAATAATAGCACCACCCAACATCGAAGAAGGGTCAGGATGATGGAGGACCGAAGTAGAAGTGAAAGTGTCTTTCAGGGATTGGAAGGCTTCCACAGCAAGGGGCCACAAATTAGGTTTACCTCCCTTTGGAATAAGAGTGAGGATGGCACTATGCGGGAAGAGAGCCCCTTGATTAATTGCTGGTAGTAGTTTGCAAACCTGTTGAATCTCTGTATAGCCTTGGTGCTCAGGGGAAGGGGCCACTTCTGGAAGCAATGACTTTCCAAGTCTTTAGAGAAGATTAAGATGTTGTCTAGGTACAGAACAACTGATTTCCCCAAGTGGTCTCGGAAGATGTTTATCACAAACTCCTGGAAGACAGCTGGGGCATTGCAGAGGCCGAAGAGCATTATTAGATATTCATAATGCCCCATGTTGAAAGCTGTTTTTTATGCTGATTAGATTATACGCCCTCGAAGATCCAGCTTGGTGAAAATCTTAGCCCCTCTCAATTGAAAGTTCAGAGATTAGGAGCAAGTTTACCAGTTCTTAACCATAATTTTATTAAGACCTCGGATTGTCTATGCATGGACATAATTCTCCATTAAAATTAATGCATAGTTGGAAATTTGTTACAATGAGCATCTAATGACCAGAAATACTTTAAGGATTACACTTAGGGTTACTACCACTCTGATAGGAACCCCTAGGTTTTAGTTCATAGGGTACTGGGAAAACTCGGGTTATATGAGGGGGGGGCGAATGAGAGTACACACAAGCGAGAAATTATTGGCCCCCATCCCAGTCATGACAGGGTTATCAGTATTCTTAATGATTAATCAT
Source organism: Xenopus petersii (assembly GCA_038501925.1). Classification (NCBI taxonomy): domain Eukaryota; kingdom Metazoa; phylum Chordata; class Amphibia; order Anura; family Pipidae; genus Xenopus; species Xenopus petersii. Next base: position 93,710,380 of record CM076684.1, read on the forward strand.
CACTACAGTGACCATGATATCAAGACTTTAGGCAAAATGGTTGGGAGACCTTACCCTCTAAGCTGGGCCCTCTAAACTGAGCACTTGCGGCTGGAGGGAGGTCTATGTAGTTGGGAGGGGTTGCTAAGGTAGTAGCATGGGAAAGGAGTTGGTTGGCCTTACCCTCTAATACTGGGCCCTCTGAGCTGAACACGTGTGGCTGGGGGGGAGGACACTACTTAGTGGAGGGGCTTTTAGGGAAGCAACATGGCAAGGTGGTTTGGTGACATTACCCTCTGAGCTGGGGCCTCTGGAGCAGATGGGGCAGGTCGACCATCACTCCATTATCAATAAGAAAGTACATTTGGTATTCAGGATGAAATAAAATTGCCTGTGTAAACATCCTAGTCTAACGCATGGGGCAGAGTAAATGGTAATTTGTGGCAAGATAATACAATTTCCTAGGTTTTCTTAGGCTTTGGCTTTTCATATGACAGGCAACCTACTAGTACGTTTGCATGGCTTTAACTTGCCCAAGTAAAATACATCCAGAGGAGGGTGGCTGGCTTTGCATGCAGTTGCACACAGTCATTATTATTTTAAAGTATTTTAAATTGGGCTTGTTGTGGCAGTAGGACCTTGCCAGAGTACTGCACAGGTAAGTTTAGAAGAGGGAGAAAGGAGGTTCTCTCCTGTGACTGCATGGTGGATTGATTGATACAGACGCTACTACTGCTTGTGCTAGGGGGCAGCCTGCTTGGATTTCCTATCATCGACACACTGCAGTGGAAGGTCCGGCAGCAGGGCTGCTGAACTTCTCTCATGTTGGCGGCAGAGCATAGTAGCGATCTCTTGTTAAATTCTGACTTTAGAATGTTGCCTTGGGTTAAGCTGGCAAGGTCCTATTTATTTAATAAAATGTGAATAAATGCTGTGGCCATTTTACACCCATCTCTGTCTCCTGGTTTCATTATGGTATGTAATAATGGGGTCCAGTAGGATAGCTCAAGGCGAAGGGTCAAATTGAGGAGTCCCCTTGTCAAGTGATTTCAAATTATAGCAGTAGATTTGAATGCTGTGGCCAATAATGCATTAAATTGATGAAGCCCTAAGAATCCAAACCTGATTCTCCATCTCTACAAATACTTCCAATAATTGTAATCATTTGAAATTAAACCACATAACTCCCATTTAGATTACATACTAGTATACATGAACTTAAAGGACTACGAAAGGTAAATTAAATCCAAAGGTTCTGCAGTTCACTCCCTTTGCCGGTAAAGGATCTGTTCTCCCTCAGATCGACCACAATGTGAAAAACCCTTCCTTCATACGAAGATATTCCAGCACTAGAAGCTTAGGGATAGACACCAAAAGAAACAAGGATACAATATAGTGTAGTATTTTCAAATAAGATATGCACCCCTTTGTGCAATTGCTGTATAGTGTGGTTTGAAGTCTTCCACCAAGAGATTTAAGTGCCCTTTATCCGTGACCTTTATAAATATACGTGGCCACCTCCTGTGTGGGGTAATGGGTACTTACAAACGTTTAGGTTTGCCACTAGCATATAGTAAGATTCTTTGTCCCAATCCTGGTTAGCTTTAGGTTTCTAAAAACATATGCTAAAATCGTGTAAAAACTTTTAATATAGTAAAAAGATAAAAATACAGATTGTACTCACATATGTGTGCTTAGAATAAGCATGAAACAGTTCGTCTTGGGGTTCTCAAGTCCTGCATTCAACTCTAGATGTTTTAATTTGCCTGGTGTTTGTTGGTAGGACACGCGCTCCTGGTCTCCCTCTGATGACGTCACTGTTCAGCCGGGTCGGCTGAACATATGTTTTTAGAAACCTAAAGCTAACCAGGATTGGGACAAAGAATCTTACTATATGCTAGTGGCAAACCTAAACGTGTGTAAGTACCCATTACCCCACACAGGAGGTGGCCATGAACTTAAATGAGTTGTTCAGCTTTTTTCAGTTCAGTTGTTTTCATATAGTTCACCAGAAATAAAGACTTTCTATTCACCATAAAAAAATTCCTTGTAAACTAACATAATATACTCTTTTCCATGTTTGAGCCCCTTTGCCCTTTTCAGATATCGATTGGGGAAACTAGTCAGAGGGGCTCGGCCTGTCTGCAGCTTTTATCAGCCTGTGTATGGCCACCTTAACACTGGTGGCACCATTCAAGCGTCTAGCCTCAGGTGACTGTGCTCAAAACCATATCGCAGAAGACTGCAACCATTCTGCAAGAGCATGGGCAGCGAAGTACAAAAAACAGCAGGTTGTTTGCACAAACTATGTTCTGTATTATAAATAACCCCTTGTGTCTATTGCCTCTCCCCTTGCTGTTGCAGTTTGCATCCATTTTTGTACAGGACTTTTTTGTTTGTGCTTCTGTAAACACATGCCCACTTTTTTATGAATTTTGAACTGCATTAGTGAATGAACCCTTTTAGTGAGTGAATCTTTTCTATGTACTTGAAATGTTTGTTAAAGTTGCAGCTCTCTCAGGGTAATTATATCAAAACATTATTTCTAGAAAAAGATTCTTTTCATTTTTAATATAATGTAAAATGTATTTCTAATTGTTTTGAGCCATTTAGTATTCAACATTTATTTGTCTTGGGCTGTTGTAATAAATGTATTAGAAAAATGAATCACTGATAGAATTTCTAACTGCCATGTATGCAATTAAAGTTAAATGTATGCTGAATGGAATTTGATTAAGGACAAGTTAGTGAATTAATTTGTTAGTGCTTCTGAAATTAAGCTATGACATTCAAACAAACAATATACTGATATGATTTAATCAGACTAATTGTAGGATCATTGATTTTATGGACATAAATGTAACAAAAGGAAAAATCCTGCATGAAGCGCCTGAGATCTAAAATTGACTATTTAAAAATGGAGACTTCATATATGTGACAGACATAGCCATGTACATTTCTAAATACTAAATGTAAAATTAACTAAAAAGAAAAAAACATATTTGAATAAAATTGCTTTAAAGGTACAGTGACACCAAAAAATTAAAGTGTTTTAAAGGAGTTTAATGCAATAAATAATATAATGCACTGCTGCCCTCCATTGGTAAAACTATTGTGTTTGCTATAAAGGAACAACTTTAGTTTATATAAACACGCTGGTGTGTGGTTGCCCCCATGGCTACACAGCTGCTTGTTTATATAAACTATAGTAGAGTTTCTGAACACACCAGTTTTACCACTGCAGTGCAACAGTACATTGCATTTTAATTTTTTCATAAACACCAATTTTTGGTGTTTTTTTCTGATGTCATTCTCCATTTGTCTGTCTTAAATAAACATTTTTTGTAATAATAGTAAATATAAATACTTCTCTTTAGGCCATTATAATGATGGTTTATAGTTCAGTAGTACTCTTCACAAGTTGAATTTGGGTTTTACTGTGATTTGACAGTATTTTTGCACTATTTTTGCCCCACTAACTAGTCATTTCCTCCTGGGCCCCTCTAGTACAGAAAAGGTAAGTGCTAGGGGGTAAGAAGGTGGCATCTCAGAAGCCACCACAGGGTGGCACAGTGTTCAGAATTGCCCTGGTGAAGTAAAACAGCAAATCTTCTGGCATCCACATGCTCTTGTATCTACACAATGCTTAAGAGTTATTTAAACACATTTAAACAAGCCTTACTGTCTTTTAATTACAGAGGAAAATAATTGGGAAACATCAGAAAAAGTATAGAACTTAATGCAAAATGGGTTTCAGGATACTCTCATATCAGTTTTTGAGTTTCAAAATCTTTTTTTAATAAACTAGATTTGTATAGTTAGTCAAAAATGTTATAGGTATAGAATTATAGTGCAAATACACAATCTTTCCCATCCATTAAATTTCAGTACTGCTATCCTACGGCAATTTTAGAAAAAATACATAAATGTTTGTTTCTATATAATTGAATAAGTCATTGAATGCATATTTTAGTTTAAAATAATGAAAAATTTTAATAATTTCATCTAGATAACCTATTACTTCATTGCATTGCTTTAAAATCATATGTTTGCCTAAGGGTGTTAGCAAAATAAGCAAAATTCTAGGGTGAAACACAAAATAAGATGCACTAAAACTGACAATGTCTATAAAATAAAGGTATCAGATGAAAAATAGGCCATGGCTTAATATACAATAGGAAACTGTTATCCTTTTTTATGAGAGAATGAAGGAAATAAGCAAAAGATTCAATTTTAGCTACTACTTAGTGGATATCATGTGGATATCAGTTAACAATTTATTATTTGGAGTTTTAGAGAATAGGTTCAGTGCATATTTACTGTATAGTTTATACAGTATGGTATTATCACGTTTTCCCAGGGGAGACACAGTGGAATACCAGGAAGTTGGGAGGCTAAAGACTGAGTAACCCGGGGTGTAACCATGAACAGTAGTACTGAGGTCTGAAGCCATGATAAACAGTGAAAGAGAACTTTAATAACTAAGAAGTGATACACGTAATGGTGCTCAAACATTATTAACAGAAATTCACAGGCAGAGACACAATCCAGGATCAGCCCAAAAGGGCTTGGTGGCACACAAGCAAAGTTGAGGGACACGCCAGGTTTCAGAACTGGGGAATACAAGTCTAGGGCAAGGAGCGACACGGGAGTACAGGAACAAGACAGCAAACTGGAACAGGACTAGGAATCAGGAACAAGGAACCAGAAGGGGATAACGAGAACAAGATCACAAGAACCAGGAGCAAGATCACAGCAACAGCTTAATGACCAAGCCCTGATCAATAGGGATGTAGCGAACTGTTCGCCGGCAAACTAGTTCGCGCGAACTTCGACTGTTCGCGTCCGCCGCAAGTTCGCGAACGTCGCGCGACGTTCGCCAATAGGCGTTCGCGTCAAAATCGTTCGACCATTCGACCATTCGATCGCTAAAATCGAACGATTTTCGTTCGAATCGAACGATCGAAGCCATTGGATTGAATGAAATCATTCGATCCAATGGCTTCGATCGTTCGATTCGAACGGAAATCGTTCGATCGAACGATTAAAATCCTTCGATCGTTCGAATCGAACGATTTTCGGATGTTCGAAGTTCGCGAACTGTTCGCGAACTGTTCGCATTTTTTGCCGGTGTTCGCGAACGGCGTTCGCGAACACATACTCGGCAGTTCGCTACATCCCTACTGATCAAAGGGACAGGCTTATAAAGGGTCAGGCTTGAATAATGAAATACAGATTCAAGAGATGATGGGCGGAGAGATGAAGCAGAAGGTAGGATTATATTAGGTATAGGATCCCTTATCCGGAAACCCGATATCCAGAAAGTTCAGAATTATGGAATGGCTGTCTCCCATAGACTCCATTTTATCCAAATAATCCACATTTTTAAAAATGATTTCCTTTTTCTCTGTAATAATAAAACAGTAGCTTGAACTTTATCCCAACTAAAATATAAGTAATCCTTATTGGAAGCAAAACCAGACTATTGGGTTTATTTAATGTTTAAATGTATTTCTAGTAGACTTAAGGCATGAAGACCCAAATTACGGAAAGATCCGTTATCCGGAAAACCCCAGGTCCCGAGCATTCTGGATAACAGGTCCCATACCTGTACAACAAGAAATCAGAGCACTAAGGACCTCCAGAAGCACAACAGGTAAATGCACAAGTAGTTCTGTAGTCCAGAGTTTGAAACCCAGTAAGTCCTGACAAGTATGTATAGTTTACTATGTTTTCTATTAATGAAATAGTACTTCAAAGTTCAGTTTAGTTGTCTGTTCCCATGAAGTTAGATGAAACGTTGTGTGAGGAATTTGACTAAATTTTTTTAATGGTTCCAATCAATACAATAAACAATATTTACACATTACGAATTATACTGTACTGTATATTGTTACACTATGATATTCCACAGTTCATTATATTCTACTACATGTATTTAAGTTTTACCAACCCATACATAATCACTCCAGGGACCCATCTTTCCAGCTTTTCCTAAGCTGGCAAAATAACACAGCCTTACTTCCTGCAGTTTGCTGTTTACCAGTCTAATACTGGTGAACTATACACAAAAGTGTGACCTTTTCAATCACATCTCTTACACTAGTCAAATGATTTTACTTTACAAGCACCACAGAGCGAGAAAGGTAGAATATCTAGCTATATAATCAAGAACATTATCCAGCTTAGCACTAAAATGTAGCCCTTTAACATTCCATGACACTATCCCATACTCATTCTGTGACCTTTTCAATCACATCTCTTACACTAGTCAAATGATTTTACTTTACAAGCACCACAGAGCGAGAAAGGTAGAATATCTAGCTATATAATCAAGAACATTATCCAGCTTAGCACTAAAATGTAGCCCTTTAACATTCCATGACACTATCCCATACTCATTCTGTGACATCCGAAACAAAATTCAAATAAAAAAAGGCCAACCGAAATTTATTAAAAAATCAAAGTTTTTATTCGGGTGAATAGGCCCTTTTCGTTCCAATTTGAATCATATGAATTGAAGTAATATCATATTGGATTCAAAGTTTTTCCAAAAAAAACTTAGATTTTTCTAAGTCCACCAGTTAACTCCAAATAGGTTCTAGGAGGTCCCCCATAGGCTAAAATGGCAGTTCAGCAGGTTTTAGATGACGAATGGTTGACGTTGAATTTTTAAAGAGACAGTGCATGATAAATTTCGAATTTTCAAATTTTCAAATTTAAAACATTCTTTATTAAATTAGACTGCTACATGTTTGTTATTAACAAATGACTAACCCCTAAGGTGTAATGATAAAGCAATCAAAGATAAAGAAAAAAAAAGATTTTATATTGGAATGCAACTGTTCCATCTTATTAGTCATCTTTTAAACACGTTCACTATATGTTTGATTAATATATACAATAGGTCAGCTTTCAAGGTTGCAAGTGCCCACAGAATAGTGCTTACTCCAGATTGACCCACACTACCTGTGTATACCTGTGTAACTACATTCATTATTCAATCTTATGGGTACAGGTTGGATGTGTGTTTTGCCTATAACCATTCTTTCAGTGCATTTGCCACAAAGCACATTAACCCCTATAGTTCCCTGCCTTGCTGCTCCATTGTATCCCCCACCTATCTATGGCATTACTTTATTCACTGTCCTCTTTTACCCTTTCACTACTCATTTCTCTGTCTCTAATAATCCTCTGCATTACTCTATTCACTGTCCTCTTTTACCCTTTCCCTTCTCATTCTGCTGAGTTACCTCCACACTCACCTCTCTGTCTCTAATAACTCCCTGCCTCACTATATATATATATATATATATATATATATATATATATATATATATTTTTTTTTTTTTTTTTTTCAGGGGACCAAAAAAAACGGTGTAAAGTCAGGGATATGTATTATGCATTATATATTGGTAGGACCACAAAAAATGGCATAAAATATGAAAAAACCTAAAATTGGGTTATGTAAAATGGAGGCTTCAGTGTATGTATCCAGTTGTAACTAGAATTCTAGAGGGAATAACATTCTACAAACTGCTGGCTAGTAATTGTGCTGAGAAAGTAGAAAATGCCAAGTGCTGTTCTGGCAAACAAGGAGATTGTGTCATTAATTGAAGGGCAATGCTATACAAGTGCAACAGTTACTACATTATTCATAGAAAAGCTGTTGTTAGGTTTGTGTGGAAACCAAAAAATGTGTACAAGTAATTTGTGTAATATGTTTTCTTCATTGCCCCCCTCCCCTGGAAAATTTTTTTCGGACCCCCCCCCCGGACTTGTACTTTATAATAAAGGATATTCTCTTGCCATATTTATACTATGTGGTGAGGTCACTACTAGGATACCTGGGAAAGTCCAGGATGGAGCTTATGTATGCCCCAGGTTCCTAACAGAGTGGTTCAGGGACTGCTAGTCCAGCCCGGGTGTTTTGAGTTGTCCTGAGGTATCTCAGGTGGTTAATTAAAACGGCAGCTCAAGCCAGAGTGGAGAGTTCCTGGCTGGGGAAAAGACACAGGAAAGCTTCCTGTGTGAGAGGGATTGAAATCATCAAAAGGTTTGAAATTTTGTGTATTCCTGAATGTTCTCAGTTTTGGGGAGACAGGCAGTTGGCCTTCTCCTGGTTAGTTAGGAAAACTAACTTGTATTAGTTAGAAGGCCATTAAGTGGCAAGGATTTTATTTTGAATTATTTAATTTGTTTATTTTGCTGCAAGAAACAATAAACTGCCAAAAAGAGACTATACTCTCATGAGTTGTGCTTGTGCCATGGGCTGTGTTACCCCCAGAAAACTGATCCCAGCTACCGAAACCCTTACAACATATATTGTTTTGTTGTTTTTTATATGAACACATTTCTAAATATTACCATTAAGAACCTGCAATAAGTTTATAAAAGGTTTACATCTTATGGTCAGCAACCCTTCAAATAATGGACCATCCCAATGCATATTCTACTGCTCAGAGCAGCAGTCCGGATTTAGCTCCACACCGTTCCTCTGTGAGACGCTTCCTGCTGTGTGGAATCAGAGTAGGTAATCTTCTTCTGATGAAAACTAGAGGTAATTTTAACTATAACAGACAGTCAAAAAACTGGGAAGGTCAGGGACAGCATACGTTCGAATGGAAACGAAGGTCCCCAAGTCACTAGTCAGATCAAGATGAGGAAGATTTAGGAGTCTCAGAAATTAGACAAAAGCTGAGAAAGAATCCCAAAGGGAAACCAAACTGTCCATGAATGTTGTCAATCTGTCCTCTATATGGTTAACCCATTCACAAACCAAAGTATTAAGCAAAGGCTTCTCATTCACCCCTACTTGGCATTTGCAGTTAATTCAGACATTCCCATTTTGAATGATGACATATTAAATTCAGATAATGAGGAGGTAAATAAATCATCCTCTGGTATATCTGAGACTAATCTCACATCCTTTCAGGATGAATTGGACCTCATTTCTTTGCATGGCCTTTTAAAGGAACAAGACCATGATTTACAGGGAGATAAGGTCAATTGTTTTAGATTACAGAAGAAAAAAACAACATCTACATTTTATCCCAATCACAATTACCTGATATGGACAACTTTCAAGATTTAATTGAAAAAGAGATAAAAAAGTAAAAAAGGAGTTACAATTCCTTGCTGAGGGTGAGATTGGTAGAAAAAATGTAATTTATGGAAAGACAGGCACTCGAACTACAAAACAATCCAAAGATTACCATTTCGATAGGCAGATAAGGGTGTCAGTTTAGTAGTTTTAGACACTGAACAATATTTGGTAGAAGCAAATTGCCAGCTTGATGATATGGATACTTATATCAAACTTAAATTCAACCCTTTAAAAGACTTTCGTGACCAATTAGAACAACTGTTATCTTTTGGAATACGTTTGGGAGTGGTGGATGTGAAAAATAAGGAATTTCTGTTGCCTGATAGCCCTGTAGTTCCTATATTCCACCATCTCCCAAAAATACACAAGTCTCTTTATAACCCAGAAGAAAGACTCATTGTGGCCTCAGTGGATTCACTAAGGCTAAGGGTAAACTGGCAGATTGGGGAAGATTTAGTCGTCTTTCGACTAATCGCCTCTTCTGCGGGGCGACAATCTCCCAGAACTGCCTTCTTCCTGCCTTCTGCCTGCTTGAATGAGAAAATGCCAGCTCAATGCACTCGCAGGGCTTCGATTTCCGAAATCACCTGAAGTGTGCCAGACGACTAAATCTCCCTGAATCTGCCCATCTGCCCCTACCGTTAACAGTGGGCTATCTGACTGTATTGATGCTGTTTTACAACCCCTGGTAATACAACAACCAGCTTATCTCAAAGATACTGGACATCTTCTCACTTTACTTAACACTCTATCTTGGCAAGAAGGATACTTTTAGGCAGCCTTTGATGTCAAGTCTCTTTATTAATCTATTCCTCATGACAAGGGCATTCAAATGTTGAAATGTGAAAAGAAACGTTTAAAGATACTAAAAAATTATATATCCACATTTCTCACATTTTTCACTTTTCTACTCAATCACAATTTTTCTTGTTTGATAATAATTTTTTCCCAAAAAAACCTGGGACCACAATGGGGGCATCCTTTGCTGCCTCCTATGCCAACCTTAACATGAATTGGTGGGAGCAGTTCCACATCTTTGGAGATCTGAATACTTACTCATATCATTTAGTCACTATATAGTCAACCTGATTATGATTTGGAGAGGATCTACTGAATCGCTCCAACACTTCTTACACTTTATTAATTGTAATGATTTTAATTCTAATGCATTTTTCTATGTCACATCATAAATCATTTATTGATTTTTTGAATGTTACACTCCAGGGTAATCCAGTCACTATCACTTAAAGTTTTTATTAAACCAATGGCAGGGAATATGGTATTGAGAGCTCGCAGTTGCCACCCTAAACACACTATAAATAGCAGCCCATATGGACAGTTCATCAGGTATCGTAGCAATTTTTCTAATGTAAGGTTCTTTGAAGAACAATATAATGTAAATATTAAATAAACCAATTAAGACTGTTTTGTCGCCAATAGGGATGAATTGTAGCTTAGTTGGGATCAAGTACAATAATGGGGTCTGTTATCCAGAATGCTCAGAACCTGGGGTTTTCCAAATAACTGATCTTTCAGTAAGTTTGATCTTCCAGCCTTAAGTCTACTTGAAAATAATGTAAACATTACATAAACCCAATAGGCTGGCCTTATTTCTAGTAAGGATTAATTATATATCAGTTTGGATCAAGTACAAAGTACTGTTTTATTAAAACATTTAAAAAAAAATAGATTATTTGGATAAAATGGAGTCTATGGGAGACAGCCTTTCCTTAATTCATAACTTTGTTTCTGAAAAACGGGTCCCATACCTGTATATAGAATCAAACAGAAAAACTAGTGATACAGATGCATCAAGAAGGAACTAGAACTGACACTCAAGTAGAGTTGACTCCTCAAAATTTTTTGTAAATATCTAGTTATTTTGTTTGAATTAAAAAAAAATCGGTAAGACAATTATGTACATTTTAGAAAATAGAAAAGCAAGTGTAAATAATATATAATATATAATATATACTGAACATAGTTCCAAACCCAACAATGACATGCATAGCATATTTACTCATGTTCATGCTAATCCAAGCTTTTCTCAAGGTTACAAATATCCAGCAAACCAAAAGATAAACATAATAGACATAAGAAAATAAACATATTGGCATCTAAATATATATATTAAAGCCAGTGCCATTAAAAAATATAATCCGGTACTTGTCACATTATTCATTGGCCACTGGATAGAAACCACCTCATTAAGGAAATAGTTGGACGTAATACTCTCTTTTAAATGAATAGCTGCCATCCACATTACCTTCGTAAGAGTATTCTTGCATTCAGAAGTAAAGAAAGTTAGGAATAAGAGATGCTCTCCTCAGTTTGCCATAGGCTGGACTGATTGATATGTTAATTAAAAGTGACCATACACTGGCCAACATAGTTACTTAGTTTCATAGTTAAATCGGGTTGAAAATAGACAGTCCATCCAAATGAAAAGCCAGCATCCATACACACACCCCTCCATACTTTCACATAAATGATATATACCCATATATCGCCATACAAGCATGGCAAATCAGACTTCATTTCAAACATTTGTATTGCTGTTTGTATTGCCAGCTGAAGTCCTACAAGTTTGGCTCTTCTCCTCTGACTACAAAACAGAAATTTGTTGTAGCTTTACATTTCATCTATTAAGTCACCCGTAGGGCCAGCCTTAGGCCTACTGACCCAGTCCCACCTCCCGTATATTTGTGAGATTTGTTGGCCACTGTAGCACAGATTTTCTGCAGGTGTAAAGTCTCCTATTGTGCCATACACCACTGATTTCATTGTAAACAATTTGTTTGTGCCAGTGGGCAATGTCTTTTAATGTGTATTTGTGCTTGAGGTGCCAGTAACCAGTGTATCACTCTGTATGTAATACAGATGAAGCCACTTGGATTTGTGAGTTAAATGCGTCATGACTCAGGGGTAATTGAAGAAACTGTGTTATCTTAAGTCATCTTAACTCATTTAATGCATTTAACCTTTTCATTAGCATACCAAAGCTCCATTGTTCACAATGGTGAATGCTTTAATTAGATGGGATGTTGTGACACAGTTTTCTGTGTTAAATGAGATAAATGGGATATCTGTGTTTAGTTATTCTGTGTCAAACAGACAAACCAAAGTGGCTGCATCTGTATGCTTGTTGTGTCATGAAATGTTGGAGGCCAAAGGAATAATAGGAAAGGAGAAAGGTGAAAAGGAAAGGTTACAGCAGCAGACACATGGAGAGAGGGAGACACTGGTTACTCACCCAGCCCTGGATCCCTGTGCCACCCATCAACACTTTAGTCTAGGTGGCCCTGCCAAAATGGTCCCAATGGGGCCCTGCAGTTGATTTAAAAACCATGTAAAATGAGGAATGGTTTTACATGGTTTTAAAAACCATGTAAAATGAGGCACTACATGTTACTATGGGATCATTCAATCCTTCGGTGGTTGGGGGCTGAACAATGATGTTTTTATGTTTATGGATTACATATTTATATGTGTATTGTAAGGGAGATAAGGTAATCTATTTTGGGCTAAATATGATACTATCACTGCTAGCTGGAACAAAAAAAAAAACTAATTATAATAGTAAGAAAAAGTAGAATGTTTTATTTACTTTGCTAAACACAACATGATTGCTCCCTCTAACCAGGGAATCATAAACTCTTCTAACTCTCATTTACACTTTTTTGAATTTATAAATTCTTTGTTTACATATAGGATTAGAAATTGATCTAAATATACACAGAGGGATATGAAATGAGTGGATATCACACTGGGAAACATAAAAGGGAGGGAATAAAAACATTAAATGAATTTTCCAACTGGAATAAGTAGAATAATACAGCTTACCATAAACTGTCAAGATTTAGACAAGCATTTATTGTTGATCAACAATTATAGCTGTACAATTATATTCAACTAAAGAATACTTTGTGTTTATTGTGTGCTTAAAATACATTCTACATTAACTGGTTCATTTAATTGTATCCCCTGTTAATACTACTAGCATCTTTGACAGCAATAAAAATGCCAAAGGAGGAAAAGGCTACAGGAGTATAAAAAATGGTTGTTTCTCGTATAGGTTGGTGACAAAATTACATCTTAGCAGCATGAAGCATAACAAGATATTTTTCCTGTCTAAGATTTGTTTTCCTAACTAAACTTCAAAGAAGAATCTGTAAAGTAGTGGAGCGAACCTTTGAGTTCTTGTGATATGTTATCTTTTCTCAGCAGATATACCCGCTAGAAAACCTGTCTAGTGTATTTTTTTTACCTGCAGGTTAAATTTCTTAATTCATTTCTCACAAGATGACACGTTATTCGCTACAACTATGAGTATAATTGTAAACATCCACCCATGTCCATAAAATAATTAATTTGCTTTTGGGATTTTGCCGATAATGACATTTATATTTGTCCTTTTGTCTACTGACCTATTACTCCAGAGAAAAAGAATGAAATACCAAAAGTACTACTGTGATTTGAATTATTTTTTTTATAGTTAATGGTATTGTAAGATGAGCACAGTATTATCAAAATCACATTGGTGTTAAAAGTCAACATGCTGAGATGTTTATTATTGTGTCAATTATTGCTGTTGTAATAAGTACAATACCTCATGGGGCACAGTAGCCAGAAAGGCCCTGGAGGCAAGGTTTGTCTCACCCATAATGCTCTTTAAGACAGAGCAGATGTGCGGATATCACTAAGGCTGAAAGATCAGTGCAGGTGCAGACATAAATGATTCACCACCTTTGATAAAAGGGCTGTGAATGAGCCCAAAATTACTTTTTATTAAATAGAGATACAGTCAAAGAGCATATCTATCTATCTATCTATCTATCTATCTATCTATCTATCTATCTATCTATCTATCTATCTATCTATCTATCTATCTATCTATCTATCTATCTATCTATCTATCTATCTATCTATCTATGCTCTTTGACTGTATCTCTATTTAATAAAAAGTAATTTTGGGCTCATTCACAGCCCTTTTATCAAAGGTGGTGAATCATTTTGATGACCCCATTGAGGGTCGAAACGTTGATTCTAATAAAGTTTTTTACTGCAAAAGCCCCTAGAGTGTAACGCGATTTTTTACAATTTCTATACAATACCTCTGTTAGCACCAGGGCATTATCTCCTTTAAAGTATGTGCAGCAGCCTCATAGACTCTCTCTGCATGAATATAAATATATTTTTTATTATAACACTATATTTATTCTGCAGAATGCTTTACTATACCTGAGTAAACAGCTCTAGAAGCTCTCTCTGTTTGTTTAGGATAGCAGCTACCATATTGGCTTGATGTGACATCACTTCCTGCCTGAGTTTCTCCCTTCTTACTCAAAGCTCTGGGCTCAGATTACAGCAAGGAGGAGGGAAAAGTGAGGGGGTAGGGAGAAAGGAGCAAAATGAGCATGCTCAAGCCCTAGCCCTGGAGGTTTAAGCTGAGGAAGTCTGATACAGGAAGTCTGATACAGAAGCCCAAGTGTACACAATAAAAGGAATGAAATGTTGTGTATCTTTTGACTCAGAGAAGCATTACTTTGAGGGTTTACTGCTTTATTTATACAGACCTTTCTGATAAAGCTTACTTAATTTTAGCCTTTCCTTCTCCTTTAAGTCAAAGGTTTTTTTGGTCGAATAGATCCATTTTTGATCGAATAGGTCCATATTCAGCCAAATTTGAAACGTTTGAATTGAAGGAATAGCTCATTTGATCAAATTCGATTCAAAGTTTTTCCCCAAAAAAACTTAGATTTTTCAAAGTCCACCAATTGACTCCAAATAGTTTCTAGGAGGTCCCCCCATAGGCTAAAACAGCAATTTAGCAGGTTTTAGATGGGTAATGGTCGAAAGTCAAATTTTTAAAGAGACAGTGCATGATAAATTTCTAGATTAGAATACTTGAATTGTTTACAAATTCAAATCGAATTAGGACTGTTCCCTAGTCGAAGTACACAAAAATAGCTCATCTTGACCTTTGATAAATTTGATAAGGAGAAAATGTATGAAGCGGAGCTCACCCATCCAACGTTTACGCAGCACGTCTCTCCTCCAGTGGCATCCTGTGAGATTACAAGTGCACACACTCCTGAATCAATTCAACAAAGGATGAGTTCAGCATTATGGGCGCTCAACCAGATAGAAGTAAAAGGCATGTATTCTTCATCAAAATGTGGCTTTATTAAAGCAAACAATGTGACAAAAGGTGACAAGTAACCGTGCAAATCAGCCTATGCGTTTCATGCCCATGACTACCGGCACTTCATCAGAGCTCTGTTTTAAGTATTATGAAGTATGGGAATCACTCACAACAGCAGAATAACTGCAATTATGCTATTTATTGTGTCACTACACGACATGTTTCGGACCTATTGGCCCTTTTTCAAAAAGGGCCAATAGGTCCGAAACATATCGTGTGGTGACACACTAAATAGCATAATTGCAGTTATTCTGCTGTTGTGAGTGATTCCCATACTTCATAATACTTTGGATATTTACAGGGTGCCAGAGACGGAGCATCCGGGGAACCATCACAAGAAGTAAGGCACAAACACTAATCAGTGTAAAATCTTCTACTATAGAGCTCTCTTTTATACCGCTTTTATTCACAAAGTCTGTATATGTGAACAATAAATGGACTTTGCCGTGTTAAAGAACTGTCTGTTCATCTGATCCTGCTCACGTGGCACATAGAGCACTTTGTCACCCATGGGAAATCTCTCCTGCAGGCAACAAAGTTCCTGAAAATACCTTTATTTACATGTCATCATTATAAATTACAGTGAAGTTTTATTACACAATGGTTGCATTTTACCACAGGAGATGTATTTCCAGGTGCTTTGTTATCTGTGGGGGAGGACATTTTCTACTGCTGACAAAGCACCATTGTGAAATCAACCTTTCTCCTGTAATCTGTTGACTGAAGCTACAAGAAAACTATGGGACTTTCCTCTTCATCTTGCAAAGAGTGCAAGTGATATGTTCTGTTTTCTCCTCTTTGATTCCTTTTCTTTATGTTGCGAATTCAGTCCCATATTAACAGAGTAAACCCATAAATAAGGCAGCTCTTTTAAAAACTTGAGGCACAACATAGGGGTCATTTACTGCATGCAATGCAGGGGCTAAAAGTTACAGATATGAAGTATTTCTGTTACTGTTATGTTACTAGCACCTTAATTTTTTTATCCAGTTAAGACTTTTTGCTCATTTTAGATTTTGTTGTTAATTCTGTAAGAACGAATCTATACGGTTCATGAAGAGTAACACTTTTTTTGGTGGAACATCATTTTAATCTAAAGGAACATAAATAATTCTTCTCCATGAGAATGTTGTAGTTGTGGTGTGCCCTCCTAGGTGACACTATGGCACCAAATTCCATTAAAGCCATTAGAGTGGCTTGTATGTCTGGACAGGCAGAACATCTAAATATTATATATTTGTGTGCATACATGGATGTGTGCATGTACATTTGCAGGCAAGTTTTTTCCCTAATGTGGGTCATTGATTCTGGGGGATAAAAAGAAGGGTTGAACTTGATGGACAGTTGTTTTTTTTTGTTAACACAGTTTACAATGTAACTATATACAGAAAGGTAGTCACCAGACACTGTCTGCCTTTCTCTTTGTCATGTTGCAGCATCTCCTTGTGACTTACATCGATTCAATTTCGTTTCACCACCCAGAGTCCTTATCACCTTTCTCTATGTGCAAAGCTTATTTCTGTCTTGTCACTCAAACATGCTCTTACTTTGCTTTCTAATGGATTGGTCATTTATCTTTCAATGATAAGATAGCAGAGCCCTTTGGTATCAATACAGGTTATCAGTATAGGTACAAATCCTGTTTTATGGTTATCCACAGGCAGTCAAGGATCTTGAGTAAAATGCAGGGCACGAATATAAAAATAAAGCCACTATTTTTTTTTAACTTTTTTTTTGGGGTATAGGTCAGATCAGTTTTCTCTAGAGCCACAAAGCTTTTACAAGCTTTAACAAATTGTTTAAAAATTTTTTTGTGAAAGACAGTTTACAATATTGCTAAAAATGTAGTTCCAGTGTGCTCTTAAGTATAGACCATGCAGGTCTTGCTTTGCAGAACTCTCAAGGGCTTATATGCAAAAAAGGGCACAAACCACCAGAAAGGTAGAAACTATAAGCATTGATCAAAAGCATTCGACAAAATCTTTGTCAAACATTCTGTCAAAATATTTTGAAAGAAGAATAAATGGAGAAAAGAAACAGTAAAAACAGAAATGGTTCAAGGTGCAGCGTTCAGCAGGAGGCAAGTGCAGAGTTCAGAGTTCTAAGTGAATGAGCACTATACAGGTTATATTTTTTTCTTTCCTTAAATGTTTGAAATATGAAAAAAAAATGGAAAAATAAAAAAGCGGTTTATAATAAAGGCACCAAGTGTTCCCACTTCCATAGGGCTACATAGATGGATCAAATTTATTTCCATTTGTTTGCTTCTAGTGCTATGATTATGGCTTTTATCCAGAAGAACTTGTTATTTTAAACAGTATTACATGCATTTATTTTTACTGTGCTTAGCCTGTTTCAGAACTGCTTGAGAACATCAATTATAATATAGTCTGATAATGCAGGGGAGTCTTTACATCCCTCAAAAATGGTAAAATAACAGGCATTATATCAAAGATAGATGTTCTAACCTCCCTTAAAAGAAAACTGTATGCACTGAGTATCTTACAAGGACAGCCAATGATAATGCAGCTGGGAATCTGATGCTGCTAAATATATTTTCATAGAATCAGTAGTAAACAACAAAACCTTTCTCTAACTTTATTTAACTAACCTCTTTTGATGAAAGCAGCACAAATTTATATCATGGTTATGGTTAATAATATTACTATTGCACCTCTTTATAGGATATTAAAAAAAATTATTCTGCTGACACATTTTTACACAGACACAAAATTGAAATGAAAGCCTATGCAAATTTGTAAGCAGAACAAATTTCTCACTGCTGTATGTTTATAATATACTTTTTGCTGTAGCATTAAAAATTATTATTGCTTCATGCTACATAAACGTGCAGTGATTGCATGTACATTTTGCATTTATCTTGCAATAATTATTGTGTGTAATTCGTTGGACAGAGCAGGATGAAACTGTGTAGTATGCAGCTTACTTTCTTAACACATTCTAAGTCTGTGACAAGGATATTGCATGGGGTGAGTTATAGGTGTTTCACATATTATTGCACTAGGGTGCAAATTTGACAAACATATAAAAAGAGACATTATGGTTTATTTACTTAATGTAAGATAGATGCATTTACAACTCACTTTAAAATGGTGTGCTGATGGGCATAACTTGCATCTACAATGCTCATGGAAGGAGATGCCCCCCCCCTTACACATACTTTATTTCCATGCCTTTCCCAATGTGCAAGCAGAAGCACCAGTGTTTGCAAGACACATTCGAAGCCCTATGCTGTGTATGGTGTCTTGTGTCTGATATAGCACTGTTCTACTGAACCACAGCTATGCATATGTGTGCTAATAGATGCAATATTGTGCCCTCATTATTGGCATTATTATATAGTAGCTAGAGGAATAATATAAGGGAACAAGGGATGGACCACCAGGCATCGCTGGTCCTTTTAAGGGTTTTGTAAGGACCAAGGTGGAAGATGAACCCAGGTAAGTAGTAAAAACTGAAACACGCTTTATTGGACCAAAATAAAGTAGTATCACTATCAGTGATAGGTTTAACAAGGCAAGGCACTGGAACAAGCAGGATTAACAATGCAAGACAGGAAGTAAGCAAGTTGGTTTATGAACAGGCAAGGCCGACACGGCTAAATGGCAACTGAAAATGTACAACAAAGTCCACAGAAATTCAAACAAGGGGGTTAAACAATATGCAAAGGCTAGAGTCCTAGAAAGGTTCAAGAATATATATAAGAATCAATATTATAGAACAGAGTACATAAAAGGACATGGGTGAGAAGTGTATTCATGGGCAAGGTGACCTAGCAAGAAACCCCAGTCGCTAGTATGCTGTGTCAGTGGACATCCTCTTAGTAATGCTTGCACCCAGGATTTCTCACAAAATAAGTCACATGCTAAAATTATGTAGCATGTCTCATGGATCCTAGCTATGCTTTTGCAGTTTTTTTAAGATTATGCTTTAGAATAGGGATGTAGCGAACTGCCGATTTGATGTTCGCGAACGCCGTTCGCGAACACCGGCAAAAAATGCGAACGTTCACGGACAGTTCGCGAACTTCGAACACCCGCTAAAATCGTTCGATTCGAACGATCGAAGGATTTTAATCATTGGATCGAAGGATTTTCGTTCGATCGAAGGATTTTCATTCGAATCGAACGATCGAAACCATTCGATCGAATGCTTTTCATTCAATCGAATGCTTACAATCGTTCAAACGAATGGAAATCGTTCGATTTTTAGCGGTCGAAGGAATTCGAATGGTCAAATGGTCGAACGAATCGAACGCGAACCCAAATTGGCGAACGTTGAGCGACGTTCGCGAACATTCGGCGGACGCGAACGGTCGAAGTTCGCCGGCAAACAGTTCGCTACATCCCTACTTTAGAAGACCAAACACGAGGGACTAGAGGATTGCATCAGAGACACCTCTCTAGTGTTATTTTGATTTCTGCCTATGATGCAGCTGCAAGAAATATGTATTGTTTTATTATCCAAATCCAAAGAACTATTGGTAATAGCTACTTAACTCTCTTCTACCTACTTGTGTAGTTGTCATGTCTACTGCTAGGGGTATCCCAATTATTAGTCCATTGGTCATCTGTGCCTCCAGGATGAGGCCCTGCCAGCAAGTAGAATTGGAACCCCATTTTAAAAAAAACTGGATGTTTGGCCATGCATCTGATACACCCAACTATGACCATTATAATAAAACCACACAATCTACCAAAACCCCACAAACTCTCCCAAAAGCCACAGCCCCTTCATGCTCTGCAAACCACAATTTACCTTCCCAGACTGCAATACCCCCCGTGACAATATGATGCAGCACTGACAGAAGGTAAAAACTTTGACAGGACTAGAATAGTGTGCTGGATACCTACAGTATATGAAAAAATGTAACTACTGCTTCCTTCCATTGAGTCAAAATTCCGAATGTTGCATATATTTATGAAAATTACAAGTGTTCTTCAGCAATGGACTTTTTTGTTTTAATGTACAGTAGTTTTTATTTAAAAGTAAGTAAATACAACAGATATTGGTCTAAGTGACATATACAGCTGCCTGAGGAAATCAATCTGTATAATTAAATATAGTTAATTACATTTAAAAACATTAAAACTCAAATAAAAGTAACCGAACTTAAAACATAAAGAGCACAATTTTTAAAATATCTTGGCAAATGTTATTTTTACCTTTATAAACGAAATTTCTGTAATAAATAAGCATACTTAGAATAAAAAAAATAAACTTTATTTATACAATCTTAAATACATGTATATGCACTATGTACAGTTGTTAAAGTTGCCCAAAATATAAAGGAATGCTATGTTGTGTGACGTTTTTGTCATGGAAAAAAGTTTTGGCGATGCCCACAAATTTAAAGCCACTCATTTCTGAAGAATTACACTAAGAGAATGCACTGGCAAGGACATGTTAATTTCAAAAATTTCCACTTTTTAGTTCACAGATGAAATGTCATTAATGTTTTCTCCTGTTTGCAGTGTAGATAAATATAGTTACTATAAGAAAAGTCCAGAACAAATATATATGTACTCCCTAGGGAATATATATAAGGAGATCAGCGCCTGTGGCAACAGAAATTAAAAACATAGCGTACTACATCCATTTAAAAGGGATATCACCCTGTATGTATAATAACATTGTTAAAATGTGTTAAATGTACTATAAGAAAAGGTCACTGTACTCCCCCCCCGAGATTAGTGATGGGCGAATTTGGGGCATTTTGCTTCGCCTGAAAATTTTGTGAATTTCCCACGAAATTTGCGAAACGTCAAAAAATTTGCATAATGGCACAAGCCGGCATCCATTTTTTGGCGAAAATGTGGCAGAGTCTATTTTTTTTGACATCCGTGAATTTTCTCTGTGGTTTTGCTAATTTATTTGCCTGCGGTGAATCGCAGGAATTCGCTGCAAATTCGTGCATGGTGAATAAATTCACCCATCACTACCCAGGATCAAAGATCTCAGTGACTTCTAACATCAGCATAAAACAACTATGTGATTCAAATTGGTACGGTGACCCGAGCATATAAAGACATGGTGGCCCCAGCAATATATGATACAATGGTCTAGCATTCCATCACTGTGCCCCCAACATTTTATAACACATCTCAAGACATTACCACCAGTATTTAATTTTTTATAACACATCTCAAGACATTACCACCAGTATTTAATGACACAGTGGTCCAAGTTTTTCAAGGTGCTTTTCTGAGAAAACAACCCCAACCTTGACAGTCTACCCTCATAATTTAAGTTTTCCATCCCTCTAACCAGTTTAGTTGCACGTCTCTGCACTGTCTGCAGCTCATTTATATCCATCTTAAGGACTGGAGTCCAAAACTGCACTGCATACTCCAGATAAGACCTTACCAGGGACCTATAAAGTGGCATAATTATGTTCTCATCCCTTCACAGTACGTTCAATGTGCCATTAGGTAGTTAAAAAATAGCTCACACAAACATATATTGGTTAAAGCAATAATTTTTTAGCGCAATGAATTGAATTGTGGACATGCGAAAAGGCACACATCATACAAAATGTACCATACCATGTACCACATTGGGGTAGTTTATGCTGGAGATGAGGCGCTTAAAGGGTCATATGATAAATATAAACATATAAGGGGATCACATAATAATCTCTTTCAAGGTCACCCATTCTGATTAGAAGAAAGGACGTTCCATCTAAATATTCGGAAGGGTTTTTTTTAACAGTGAGAGCTGTGAAGATGTGGAATTCTCTCCCTGAATCTGTTGTGCTGTCTGATACATTAGATAGCTTTAAGAAGGGGTTGGATGGCTTTTAAGCAAGGGTTATTAAATATAGATTATAGTACAAGTTGATCCAGGGACTAGTCCGGTTGCCATCTTAGAGTCAGGGAGGACTTTTGACTTTTTTCAACCTAACTTACAATGTTACTATGTTACATATAGCATTTAATTGAATCAAACCCAATGTAGGAAAAGGGCATTTTTTGTAATAGGAAGGGGCGACTGAAAAGGAACACCCAGAGTCACATATGATGTGGATTTGGCAAACAAGTAACAATCATAAATCCATATAATCAAAAAGATTTATAAGAGTAGGAAAGAGAGAACTGTAGAGGAGAAGAAAGAAAGCTAAGGGCAGAAGAAGGTAGTAATAATACAGGCAGCAAAGAGAAAAATGACAGAAAGAGAAGAAAGGAATTGAAAAAAGAAAGAAGATAAAAAGGGATGGATAGATAAAACAAATCCTTCTTATCAGCTGGGTATTGCTCTAGTTACAAAAGAAATTTAGCATTTTCTTTGCTTCAGTTTCGCAAAAATGTGCCTCTGAGGGGTATAATCAGTGTCATAGATATTCACTGTTATCGGGCTGTGGGGTGTTAATGCTGATAAAATACACTAAAGTACAAGGTGGAGCATTTATCGCCTAAAAGAACATTTAAAGCCTATGCAGAAAACTTTCCCCATTGCAAAGTTAATTGTGTAAGCCCATGTAAAGTTCACCTTCTTATCCAAATATTGCTGTCATGTTCTCTTGCTTCAGTAACACATATCATTTTCACTATTTGCAAACTATAGTTTTAAGTAGCCTGAATAGATGGTGCTGGGAAATATATTGCACAGTAGCTGAAATGTAGAGAATATGAAATCCCCAGTCAGCCCAGTGAATGATTAAATATTGTGCCTGTATAAAATGGCATTTCCTCTGGGCAATGTGTATGATTTCAGCCAATATCATTAACAATGAAAAATGAAAACATTTTATTTTAATTTCATTACTTGTATGTTTAATAAAGGGTTCAATCAGATTGTGCATACATTGTAAATTATTGCATTGTGCACGGTTGGACCTCAAGGCTGAGATAAAAAAAACTGCTGAAAAAGGAGACTTGTCTAAGAAAAGCTCCCATCAACTATTCAGCAATTATTTATCCCCTGCAGCAATAAGCAACACTAAAATAAGTATGCAAAAACGTCACGTTTGTTTGAAACACCGAGCAAATTTGTAGCTTTAGTGTACTGTATATAGTTGAGGGGAGTAGGTGTCCTTTACACCAGTCACCAACAAATGGATCATGTTCCTAACCACACCCTTTGATGTGCTCCCAGTGGCCTCAAAGCAGGTGCTTATTTTTGAATTCCAGGTTTGGAGGAAAGTTTTGGTTGCATAATAACCAGTTTTACTGCCAAACAGAGCCTCCTGTAGGCTGCCAGTCTATGTAGGGGTTACCAAATGGACAATCACAGCACTTATTTTGTACCACCCAGGAGCATTTTTCATTTTTGTGTTGCTCCCCAACTCTTTTTACATATGAATGTTCTCCCAGGTAAACAAAAAAGGCTGGGGATCCTCGCTTTACACATTCAAGGTCTTCCTTGGTGATGTTAGAGTTTGTGATCAAGCATTTGTTTGGTAACTTTATAAATTATATAATACGTCCAATATACTTTACCAGTAAAGCTTCTGTTAGAAGAGTATTTGGCAAATACTCTTCTAACAGAAGAGTATTTGGCAAATACTCTTCTGTTAGAAGAGTATTTGCCAAAACTATCCATGACATTAGGCTTCTACGAGCTTAATATATTTCAGCTTGCTTTTTGTTTTGATGATTTGGATTGAAAACACAAATTGGCGCTATTTTATCCCCACTTAATGATCTTGTCCTGGTCCAAATACTGAGGCTGCTGGCCCTACCTACCAGAAAAGAGTATGGGTAGCAGGAGGGTATGGTTTGTAATTGCTATTTTGAAAAAAATTTTTTTGAATACCTTGAGTTCTAGTAGATGTAACTATTGAGACCACAAAGGATACCTCACACTCTTCCTCATCAAAAGTCTTCAGATTGTTCCCACTCTGGAGTATTAACAAGGGTATATAGATTTTCCCCCATGTCTGATAAGTGGGGTCTTCTCTCACTCTCTATGACTGGCTTATTCATTGTAAAAATTATGATACCTATCTCTGCTGTGCTATAAGCAGTAGGGATAGAGGGTTCATAAGTCAAATTATCTCTTAAAAAATCCAGAGAAAAAACCATAGAAGCTACATTGTGGACACGTTCTACCCTTTTATATGAGATTGTAGATTCTATGATTTGAGCCAGGAAACTACTACAGGTATGGGATCCATTATCCAGAAACCCATTATCCACTAAGCTCCAAATTACAGAAAGGCCATCTCCCATAGATTCCATTTTATTCAAATAATTTTTTTAAAAAAGTATTACCTTTTCCTCTGTAATAAAAAATTAACACTTGATCCAATAATCCTATTGGAATGAATACCAGCCTATTGGGTTTATTTAATGATTACATGATTTTCTAGTAGACTTAAAGTATGAAGATCCAAATTGTGGAAAGATCCATTATTTAGAAAACCCCAGGTCCCAGGCATTAGAGATGGCGCGAACTGTTCGCCGGCGAACATCGGGTGTTCGCGCTCGACGGAAGTTCGCCAACGTCGCGCGACGTTCGCCATTTTGGGTTCGCCATTGTTGGCGCTTTTTTTTGCCCTCTCATCCCAGACCAGCAGGTACATGGCAGCCAATCAGGAAGCTCTCCCCTGGACCACTCCCCTTCCCTATAAAAACCGAAGCCCTGCAGCGTTTTTTCACTCTGCCTGTGTGTGCTGAAGAGATAGTGTAGGGAGAGAGCTGCTGCCTGTTAGTGATTTCAGGGACAGTTGAAAGTTTGCTGGCTAGTAATCGTTTTGATACTGCTCTGTTATTGGAGGGACATTGGAGGGACAGAAGTCTGCAGGGGTTTGAGGGACATTTAAGCTTAGGTAGCTTTGCTGGCTAGTAATCTACCTTCTACTGCAGTGCTCTGTATGTAGCTGCAGTGGGCAGCTGTCCTGCTTCTGATCTCATCTGCTGACTGCTGCAATAACAGTAGTCCTTGTAAGGACTGCTTTTATTTATTTTTTTGTTCCAATACAGAGCAGTATCAAGCAGATTACTAGCCAGCAAACTTACTATCATCTGTCCCTGAAATCACTAACAGCTCTCCCCCTACACTATCTCTTCCAAGCACACACAGGCAGATTTTTCAGATACATTTTTGCCCTTGATCCCCCTCTGGCATGACACTGTCCAGGTCGTTGCACCCTTTAAACAACTTTAAAATCATTTTTCTGGACAGAAATGTCTTTTTTAGATGTTAAAGTTCGCCTTCCCATTGAAGTCTATGGGGTTCGCGAACCGTTCGCGAACCGCTCGCATTTTTGCGCAAGTTCGCGAATATGTTCGCGAACTTTTTTTCCGACGTTCGCTACATCCCTACCAGGCATTCTAGATAACAGGTTCCACACTTGTATGGGCAAAAGAACAATGAAGTTACAGGGGAAGAAAATAAAAGCTGGGTTTGTAGACAAATTGTGGTGGATTTTTTTGCTAAAAAATTTAATATCAGAGGAAGAAAGCATGGATGTAACATTTCAGAGTTCAAACCTATTAAACTTAGCTCTTAAGATATATATATTTAGATTAAACAGCAATGTATGAATTTATTTGCCATCTTACATATGCGGTATATCTATATATATCCATCTGTCTATACATATACATATATTTGTGAAATTATATTTTAAAAAATATATATTATTTTAAACTCAGATACATAGAAAATAAATGGAATAAATTCTGATCTCCTAGCTATGTAAATAAAATAAACAAGCTGGAAATGTTGTTGTGGTTATTTTATAAGCATATTTTCCTAGCTGCAAGCATGTCAATTCAAAATCCTAATATTATAAATAACGAAATAAAACATTAATAGAATGTTTTTTTTTCAAGAAACAAAATGATAAATGTCCACTGAATATTACAAAGATAACAATAAAATTCATATAACAGATAGTGTAACTCACAGTGATGTTTTAATAAAAGCAATATTTTCAAAATATACAAAATGTGTTGTGTAACAAGCAAGTGTCTGACAGGGACATCAATCTCTTCATTGAGGAAATGCGGAGTACATTATATTGTTGTCATTTATATGTGAAAGCTGGTTAAATTAAAAACCAAAAACATGTACCTTGCTGCTATTCAAATATTCAATATTTTATGTTTTAAAAGTGAATAAAAAATGTATTCTCTAGTCAACATTTTGGTCTCCAGAGAGACATTTTCCTAAAACAAAAACATTTAGTTACCCAGCCTTAAAGGAAACATTTGCCCTCCAAACCAACTTAATGTAAAATTATTCTCTGCTATGTGTTTTTGCAATTTAAATAATTTTTTCCTTTCATTTTAAAGATATTAGCAGTCAATCACTATGAATATCATGGGCAAGTAACAAAAGGGTCACCTCCTGCTGTGTCCAGGACTACTTCATGTCTCATGAAGGAAGCATTTCCTAAATAGCTAAAATACTAACTTATCATACATTCTTAAACATATTTACCTCTTCTGACAAGGAGTTCCTTACCTTATCATAATGACCCTATTCTTCTAAACAGGCCTCCCTTCCTTTTAGACTGGGTGGATGTATTTGTTGACATTCATCAGTTTCACAACATCTCTAATGCAGATAGATTATTGGAGAATTACTTCCAAATCCATTAACAGATTTTGTTTTACCTTCTGAGAATGCTTCTATTATGTGTGCATTTGCGGTTTTCTCTTGTAGGTACTATATATCCCTCTTGTGAACAATATTTTAATAAGTTATACAGTTTTTGCTTGACATTGATTCTTGTTGTTCTGTCTTTGTTTGTAGGTGATCTTAGATCTTTACGCATCAGAGATTCCACTGAACTAGTAACTTTTATTTCTATATTGCATTTTTTCTACCAAATTGCACAACCTTAATTTTGCCTAGGGAAAATGTGCCCTTTACTTGACTATTACTCCTCTATGACTCCACAGTATGGATGCTCTGTTAATTAAAATGCATAATTGCATAATGCTCTCATCATTTATGATACCCTGCATGCCTTCTGTAGAAAATAACCCCATACTTCTGAAAATATACTTTATTCTGAATTTATTACTCTTTGTAACTGAGATAACCTTGTTTTTAAGACTTACCATTCTATCTATCTATCTATCTATCTATCTATCTATCTATCTATCTATCTATCTATCTATCTATCTATCATCTATCTATCTATCTATCTATCAAAACAAATGTTTGTGGCTTTGTTGTTTATGTGCTCCATTGTGGTAGGACCAAAGGCAACATTTTATTTCAGCAACCATCCTCTCATCCAGGTGGGATCTACAACTACTTTTTTTTGTAAAAAACGTTGCCCCCCACACCATCTGCATGTAATAGCTTTGCTCATCTCTGGCCACCTTGTGTACTGCTATTTCATATGACCACATACTCATTTGCATATAACACAACTCTAGGAAGAGGTCAATGGATACTTTTTGTTGACAAAACATTGGTCTCAACAACCCATTAGACAATTAAATTTCAGCGTTCAGCATAGGTTATTTCCAAATGAAAAAAAAACTAGGAGTTCAAAGGAGCTGAGCTTCAATCTGTTTAATTAATAACAAAAGGTTTACCCAACTTTTTGATATACAGTATTCAATAGCATCAGAGAACTATTACGCAGCCCATTGAGGCAAAATACAAAATATATACCTAGGGATTTCAAAGGTGTTGAGCTTCAATTTGCTATCGATTTAACTATTCCGCAGCCTACTGAAGCAACAAAACATATATTTTCAAAGATTTTACATCAGTTTACCCCCAAATCAAAGGCTTTTCTATAAGGTTGTTCTATTCTTTCTATAATATCTAAGACCTATCTGAACGGCACAATGTCTGGATATAAATTTTGGACTGTATGCTTAACTGCTGCTACATTAATTTATTAAGCCACTGGAGGCTTTTGGTGCTGATAAGTTACATGTATTATCTTTCACTCCTGCTTGCTTCCCTCCATCTACCTTGTTAGCTGCATGTGTTACTGATCTTTCAATTAATGGCATATATAAGCCTGCCTCTTGATTGCTTGATCATTAAAGCTCCCCAGCTTGATCTGTCCTTCTGTACTCCTGAGTCTCTCTGTCTGGTTCCTGTGAATCTCCTAGTTTTGACCTCTGGCCAGTTTCCTGGATGTTGCTAGCCTTCTGCCTTTAACAACCACCTTTTACTTCGGGAGGAGCCCTCCACTACTTGGGTGCCGCCAGGTCTTAATATGAGATGACCAAGGAGAGAGTTCTGGGCAAGCAAGGAAACTGCAGGTTTTACTGAATTGGAAAACAAGGAACATAGTCGGGTCACAGGCCGGGTCAATATACCAGATGAGCAGAGCAGTACAATAACAGGAGATGGTAGCGTAATCAAGGTCACAAGCCGGGCCAAAATACCAGAGAATTAACAGGATCCGAAAGAATGGTCAAAACAGAGGCAGGGGTCAAAGACAGGCAGCAGACAGGACTTGGTCAAGAACAGACAGGATCTTACACTAGTAGAAGTACAGATAATCACACCCAGGAACTAACAAATGGACAGCCAAGGAAAACTACACAAAGAGCCCTTTAAAATAATTAGAATTTCGGGGGGCGTGGCCTGGACATGGTGGGGTGAAGACGTGTGTTCCTGAGCTCCGATCCGTAAGCCATTTTAAAGCAACTATCTTAGCTCGACTACCTATTATTTCGCTATGGGGAAACAAAAGAAAGGCAAGAAAAGCCCGGAGAAAACTGAACAACAGCAGAAAACGCAGCTCGCAAAATATTTTCAGAGCTGTTCCGTTTCCTGCTCAGATGTGCAACGAGATGCGCAGCATCGGGCGCCATCTTGCAGCCCCCCTCCTCCTACGCAACATGCCAAAAGCCAATCTCCTGATGGTCGCGGGACGACTATGGCTGTACTGCAGCAACAAAAACACGTCTCGAGAGTGAGTAAGCACCTATTCTCGCAACCAGAGCCCTTACTTCATGAAACTTCACCGAGCTGGGACAGTGGTGACGACTGGCAACTGATGCCTCCGTCACTCCAGCATCCAGTTATGCCCGAGGATGGCGGCGTAGAAGAGACCCTCCACCCAACCGCAAGCATACCTTCACTTACTGTCTCCCCCTCAGATGGTATTGTGAGTGGCCTTGTTTATGACGCGCCTGGAGTACAAGGCATTTTGTCCCCTGAACATGCTGCCCAGCCTCATGCTGCTGGGCCGCACCCATTAGTGGATATGGAGTTGAGATCTCATATACTCTCATTACCTTCCAGGCAGGACATTGTGGCTCTCATCTCCCATACGGAATTGACTCTGAAATCTAAAATTACGGCTGTTCATACAGAACTACTCCAATTGGGCGAAAGATATGGAGTGTTGGAAAAGTCGGTCTCAGCCAATACAATTGGCATTAAACATGTGGCAAAAGATGTTGCTTATTTTGAATCACGGCTCACTCACTTACAAAACATGCTGGACGATCAAGAAAATCGTTCCAGGAGGAATAATGTCAGGATCAAGGGTTTGCCTGAAATGGTCTTGCCCCAAGATCTGTCCAGATCCGCCACCGCTCTGTTTAACTCATTGTTGGGTGTACCTCTTGACACACCTATCGAAATTGACAGGATACATAGGGAACTGAGACCCAGAGATGCAACTTCTGAATCTCCCAGAGATGTAATTTGCAGAATTCATTTTTACAAGGTGAAAGAGACGATTATGATTAAAGCTAGAGATCGTGGGGATATGGAGTATGAAGGTTCCACGGTCAGATTTTACCAGGATCTCTCCAGAAATACCCTCCGTCAACGTCGACTTTTGAAACCTATTCTGCATTTACTCAAAGAACGCTCTATACGCTATAAATGGGGGTATCCTTTTGCTCTGATCGTTGTTAGTAATGGTAAATCATACTCAGTGAGATCCCCTAAAGATATCCCTCAATTCTTGAAAGGTCTGGATTTACCCCACATCGATGTTGCGGACTGTGATTCTTGGGACTGGTTTCCATCTACAAGGGCCCCTCAACAAAGTCAGAACTCTTTACAAAGGTCTACGAAAAGCAATATCCCGAGAAGTGGTCAGTCCACTCCAACGAAAAAGCGTATCCTGAATACCTGACTTGCTCCTGGACATTAAGCTACAACACTTAGTTGGTTTGTCCTAATTCTGGTATTGTGTGTTATTTGTTCTACTTTTTGGTAGTCGAACTTCAGGGTAATGTTTCCCATACCTATATGGCTTAAGGTTACGGAGTAACGGTAACTCCATTTTTTCTTTTTTTTCTCCCCCCTTTTATCTTTTTTCTCTTAGTATTTTTTCTATTGCATTTGACTTTCACAAATTGCACCCCATATTGATCCAGCTACGACCCCCCCATAGGCCCCAGAATCTGAGTCAGGAATGCTTAGACCATTGTTGTTCTATTGTGTGTTTCTGCACAGATTTCTCGACTGCTTGCAGTTGTACTCTCAACCAGTTTTGTTCTATTTTAGAAACATTGTTTTTAATGTTTTTTGCTCTTTTCTCTTTCTTTCTGCTCAGTCGTTCCCATTTGATTATGCTTGCACTAAGAGACAATCATGGCTGAAATGAAGATATGCTCCTACAACGTCCGTGGTTTCAACTCTCCGATGAAAAGGTCACAAATCCTTACAGGTTTACATAAACAACATGCTATGGTGGTATTTTTGCAGGAAACACATTTTAAGCTTGGTCACAGACCTAATTTTAGACACAGATATTATCACGATTGGTATTTTGGCGACAATCCTGAAGCTAAATGTAAGGGTGTTGCAATAGCCTTTCACAAAAACTTTCAATATACTTTAATTGATACCTTTATTGATCCCCATGGACGATATCTTTTGTTAAAGATTAACACCGCAGGGCATGTGTTTACATTGGCTAATTGCTATGCGCCGAATCAAAATCAATGTACTTTCCTTGAAAAGGTTGTGACCAAGCTTGAAAGTTTCTCCCAAGGAATACTTATTTTAGGAGGTGATCTGAACCTTGCTTTGGACCCGAAACTGGATTCATCCTCTCGTAAAACTAACTTATCTTATAAGGTTTTAAAACGTATTAAACTGTTGCTTCACAATAATCAATTAATGGACAGTTGGGGAGTTTGCCACCCTTCTGATAGGGATTATTCATATTTCTCCCATGTACACCAGTCTTACAGCCGTATTGACTATCTATTTCTCTCTCATTTTGCTTTGCAATGGATGACGGCCTGCTCTATTGGATTGCAAATTCTATCAGATCATGCCCCTCTATTCTTAACATTATCTATTCCATCTGCTGAACGTAAATCATGGACTTGGAGGCTTAATGAATCACTTTTGAGGGATAACGAGTGTCTGGCGGAAATTATGCGGGAAACACAATTTTTTGTCAAAACCCACCAATTGGATCAGTCTCACCCGGTCATAAAATGGGAGGCCCTAAAATCAGTTCTTAGGGGTGTATTTATTAAACATGGGTCTAGACTTAAAAAAGCTTTCTCTCAGCGCCTCACGGACCTTTTCAATAAGGCATCTATCTTGGAACAAAAGCATAAAAATACGTTTGATGGTGAGACGCTGACAGAACTTACAGCCACACGTGAATTGATAAAAGGAGAGCTAAATAAAAAATCTATTTCAGCTTTACAGAAATGTAAGTGCCTATATTATGAACATAGCAACAAGGCTGGTAAACTTTTGGCCAAAACAATTAAATAAAAACAAGGGCTCTCGTTTATCTCTGCTATAAAAACTCAAAAAGACTTCGTAGTTCATAAAACCCAAGAAATTGCTAAGGCGATGCATACATACTATACAGGTCTATACAATATTAATTCCCATACCTCTAATTCGGATGGGGCTTTTGTAGAAAAGCTCAGAGATTACGTATCTCGGACAGCCCTGCCTGGTCTTTACCCAGAAGACATAGATTTCTTAGAGACTCCACTGACTAAGGAGGAATTGAGTTTTTCAATCAGAACTACTCCTTCGGGGCACCTGCACCTGGCCCTGACGGGTTTCCGGCATCCTTTTATAAAGCCTTACACTCGGAATTATCAGATACACTTCTGCAAGCATTTAACAATTTGGATACGAATCCTTGCTCCCCTTCAGCAATGTTGGAAGCACATATTTCTTTGATCCCTAAACAGGGTAAAGACCCTTTATCTTGTGCCAGCTACAGACCCATATCTTTATTAAATGTTGATATTAAATTGTAGCGGAAAGACTCAAAAAACATTTACCATACTTAATTGATGCTGATCAGATAGGCTTTGTTCCATTTAGGGAGGCAAAAGATAATACCCTTAAGGCTATCTCGATTCTTGACTACGCCGGACGCTCTCATCTCCCCATGTTGGCCCTGTCAACGGATGCTGAAAAAGCGTTCGACAGGGTCAACTGGACCTTTCTCAGGGAGTCTCTACTTCAAATAGGAATGGGCCCAAAAGCTATTCTCCGTATTATGGCTCTTTATAACAGACCTCAGGCTCGGATCAGAGTTAATGGGCAACTTTCGGACCCCTTTTCTATAAGTAATGGGACTAGGCAGGGCTGCCCTCTCTCCCCTCTCTTATATGCTATAGTGATGGAACATCTAGCTATTGCTATTCATAATGACCCAAATATTACAGGCGTATGCATTAAGGGAATTGACCATAAAATTGCATTGTATGCAGATGACCTCTTAGTATTTGTTACTCAACCTATCACCTCTCTTCCCTCCTTGATGCAAAAATTTCAAGAATATGGGCAATTCAGCAATTATAAAATCAATTTTGATAAATCTGAGGCTCTTAATGTCTCCCTCCCTTTTCACCTGCAACAAGTTTTACAAACTACTTACCCTTGCGATACTTGGGTATTCATATCCCGGCAGACTTCACTGTCCTTTCATCTATAAACTATTCGCCTTTATTGTCTCAAATTTTGATGGATCTGAAGCGCTGGCAATCTCTCCCACTGTCCTGGTTCGGCCGCATTAATTTACTTAAAATTAACGTTTTGCCCAGAATCTTGTATCACTTTCAGACGATACCGGAAGCACCCCCCAAACGTTTTCTAGACACTCTCCAGGCCGCATTTGGATCTTTTATTTGGAAAGGTACTAAACCTAGGATCCCTAGGTCCACATTAATTAAACCTAAATCACTAGGGGGTGTAGCTCTCCCACACCTAGACAGTTATCTAAGAGCGGTTCCGTTAAGTAGAATAGTGGAATGGTTTTACTACCCTATGCATAAACGATGGATACAATTTGAGCAACTCATAACTAATAGACCATTGCAAGCATTATGGTGGCTCCACCCCTCTCTAAGACCCTCTTTCACTACCCTACCCAAAGTCTGTAGAGAGACTTTAATTCGAGCTGATAAATATCTTCTTAAATCTCCTTCTCTGATTTCACGTGAGGGTCTTCTTACCCCTATTGGCAATCCACATTTTGCTCCTGGAATGCTGACTGCAGGCTTTCTTGGGAGAAGGTATAATGAAAGCTTTACCTGCGCACAGGTCTTGGATAAGGAGGTTTTGTTACCATTAACACACATTTGTCCTGGAGAACCAGACTCTTTTCTGCTCAGGTTTAGATATAGTCAGCTATGTCACTGGCTAATGGCTCCTCAAAGGAGAGTGCTGCGACGATCATCTCTTTCTCCTTTCGAATCTCTCTGTACGCTTAAATCCCCAGCTAGACATTTGATTTCTAGATTATATCATCTTACAGATCAGACGGGAGTACATCCCTTGCCTACATATACAACTAAATGGGAGAAAGAATTACAAACTGAATATACGTTAGAGCAATGGAATACCTGTTTCTCTTTAACACATAAGTTTTCCATAGCGTGCAAATCGCAAGAAACTAATTATAAGATTTTATCCAGATGGTATAAATGTCCCGAAATTTTGCATAAAATATATCCATCTGTATCAAACTTATGCTGGAGATGTGGTGCTGAGATTGGATCTCCATCACATATCTGGTGGTTTTGTCCAGCCCTCCAACCTTTTTGGACGACTATTTTTCGAACTATCAATAACCTTACTGGTGCAGACCTGGGTGCCGACCCAGCTATAGGCCTTTTATCCATGCTACCTGGATCTCCTTCTAAATATAAAAAATCACTTACTGGTTTTTGTCTCAGTGCAGCTAGAACGGTGATCCCTCGCCATTGGCGTTCTACTTCTCCTCCTACAGTTGCAGAATGGTGGGCAGAAGTGGGGTCAATCATGCGCATGGAGGAGTTATTAAGCTTTGCACATGGTTCACAGGATCATTTTGTTAAGACCTGGTCCCCTTGGGTACTGTTCATGGAAACTGAGGCCCAGCCTCATTGATAGATGGACGAGGAGCTTTTTTCTTACCCTTTACTGTTGCCCTTATATTTGTCTGTCATATAGGTTGGGAACGACTGAGCATACTTACTTCTTTTTCCTCTTTTTCTCTTCTGCTCCTTTGGCATCTATGCTACTCTACTTTTTTGATTTATCTTTTTCATGATTCCTTCCTTATTTTTCATCAAGTTAAACTTTTTTATTTGAAGGGAAAGGTGTTTATGTACAAGGTTACGTGTTCATTGCCTTGGTTATTATGCTGCAACTGGATTGTTTATCTCTCTGTTCCCGGAATCTTTTTTTTACATTTTACTACACATTTGCTGAGATGATCTTTTCAGGACTTTGTATCTGCTAACATGAATATTGTGAAAGATAACCTGTTCCAAATGTGAACTTTTGTGTAACTTTATTGTGGACCTTGTCTCAATACTTGTCATGTTTGATTTATATTGCCTTTCTCTTGCAATAAAAACAGATTATACAAAAAAAAAATAATTAGAATTTCACGCCACCAATGACGTTACATTCTTCACTTTCCGAATAATTCAGAAAATAGCTGAGCGGCGCGAACCCGAAAAGTATGCGCATTCAAGAGAATGGCGCCAAAGAAGATGGACGCAGTGGGCATCCCTGCCAAGGGTGTGATGGGCATCCCCTTCACACCCTCACTAAACCATCAGGATGAGTTCTCACACCATGCCTGCCTTTCATCTACTTGATCCCTGGCCTGTTACTGGGCTCAATTCAATTAATTGCGATATGGAATTTCACAAATGTGCGAAACCTTCAATTTTGTGGTTTTGACGCTCGTGGTTTTCAATTTTGTGGTTTTGCTTCTGGATGATTAACAAATATTTTTTTTAGACATCAGTCACCCACT